>CM035839.1:76330347-76930347 GCA_020510985.1 Pholidichthys leucotaenia | reverse complement strand
TCGGTAATGGAAGCCAAGGATGAGACCGAGTGTTGAACTGGACACAGATTTATTTGTGACTCTCTCTCACAATACAGGCGCATCCGTCAGGCGGAGAGGAGGCCAAGAGACAGCCCCTCTCCCTCACAGCCCTCTTATACCCCGGATGGCGGTGGAACCAGGAAGGTGGAGCCACCACCCGTGTCACACAATATGTCCCCCAAAACCCAACACAACAGATTGCACAATGTGTCAAGTGCAATGTGGAAAAAAATTATGTTTACTCAAGCTTTGTATTTTATCATGGATTGCACCCCGTAGGAAACATTTCAGATGGAGCAATTATGCAATTTATGGTACTGAGAAAACAAGCCGTGTTGTTCAAAAGCATAATTCACTTCAGTTGCGCAATGTGCAATGTACAAAAACTCATAATGAAGTGCAATGCGTAATGTAAAAACATGCAATCAATGTGAAATTGTGCACAAGGCAAAACACCTGTTTATTTATTTATTTTAATCTGATGACCTCATTTGCATTAAACACTTCTTTTGCTTGTGTAAGCTTTAAAGTCAAGGTAGCAACACTTGTAATCTATTCTGGACAGTATTTCAGACCTCTCCCACGTCCCACCCATGGTCAGCAATTTTCAAGAAAATCAAGTACTCATCACTTGCTGGAGTTTTATGATCCACCCCACTCCAGAAGTTCCTGACCTCAATTATTGCTTTAAATTGGGAGTGTGTGATAAAATCTACAAAGGGCTGTTCACTTGTAAAAAAAAGAACCTTTGCATTTTACTCCTTTCCTTCTCAGACACAAGATCAATCAGGAGAAAATGCTCATTGTGTAGAATGGCCCTCCCTCTGTTCAGGAGCCTTAAGCAGCCCAGTTTCCATTGATATTTATCAAGTCCTCTCACTCTGGTGATTTAGGATTATGCACCAACTCCCATGAGCGTTTTTCAGTCATTACAGTCCTAACTGCAAACACAGGCTAAATCATAATGTCATACTCTCATTTGCTCCGTTTACAGGAGTGTTCGCCCAGCCTCGAGGGTCAGAGGAGACTGACCATATAACACCCTGTCAGCAGAGGTGGACGGAATGTCAACATGTGGTTACACACCTGTAATAACATGCTGTCCAACTTTTATATACACCGTCGCACACCTGTGAGCCACAGTCTGGACAAATCAGCTTTTTATTTGCTTACATAGCCTTTCTTTTTTGCAGCTGAGGTAGTTGTCTGTATGAATTTCACCCTGCAGCCAACAGACAGCGCTTTCATTCCATAGAAAATTTATTTCAGGGGTGAGTAGGAGTTGACTCCCTGTATAAAAAAACAACATGAATTTAGTGCTGTGTAGAGTGTTTTCCATCATTAAGACTGTGTTATTGCACAATGCTGCCAGACTCTGGACAAATCTGAATGGTAGAAAATTCCCATTAGCATGAGAAATACAGACAAGCTGGGGTAATTTTTTTGCACTTTAGCTGTGCCCAAAATATTTTTGATATACAGTTGATATGTTTGGAAACCCAGAATGAAAAACAGAGAGTGATGCTGATTCGGAACATGAACTTCATTACAACAAACTGTTAATAGTACAGTGCAGGCAGGTTATGGTTAGGCGCTATGCTGCCGAGGGCCAAGAGCTGAGAGAGGCCTTAGATGGCCGACCCTCTCCTTTCAACCGTCCGGCGTGATGACATCACCCTGATGGCTGCATCACCACGCCAGCGCTTGTTAACCCCTGTAGTGCCACACTACATTTACGACCCCACCCCCAGAAAAAACACAGAACATTATGCATAGTCAAATCAACCCTCCCTAATTTGGTATTACATAAAACCCAAAACTAGCTAGGACTAGCGGGTAGACCACCGTGTAGCCCAGTGCGGCTGACTGGTTTATTCTGCCACTATCAGTTGACAGCCACACCCCTAGCTAAACAGTCCCTTTTTTTTTTTCTTCTTCCATGGGGAAGGCAGTCCTGTTGGAGGAGCCTTGTAGTGAGCCCATGATGGATGTGCCCCTGGGGATGCGGGGGCCCATGAACCAAGATCATCTCTCATGAACCCCAGTTCGGTTCCCACACTGTGCGAGTTGCCTCCCGCAAAGCCCTGTTGTCCGGGGTTGCTGCTCAAATCTGATGGAGACGGTTGCCATGCCACACCAAACCATCTGCCAGTTTGAAGGTCGCTGGGCCTAGCTGCGCGATGATCTTGATGGGTGTCTGTGGTGGCGGAGGCTGTGCTGGGGTTGATTGTGGGTCCGGTCGTTTGGTTCTGTGGGCCCAAACTCAGTCCATCACTGCGAGCAGTATCCTGTTTAGCTGCATATGGCGTTGTGGTTGTGGTGATGCAGTTCTTACTTCTGTTGAGGGGGCGTCCACCAGGTTGTGGTTTTTCTGCTGTGTCCTGTTGAGTCACGGTCTCTTCAACCTGTGTCTCAGCAGCGGTTCCTGGAGGCTTGTGCCGGTCGTGGATTCGGAAGACATCCGGTGACTCTGCTATGTCTTGTATAATCGTGGACTGTTCATGCAGTGGATCAGCTGTGGCTCCTGTAGACTGGTGCTGTGCGTGGATTTGGAAGCAGTCCAGTCCCTTCTCTCCCTCACCTGGGAAGTCTGGTCATGGCGGTGCATCACTGTTATCGTTGTTAGAGTCTACACGGGGTTGCTGTGTCCCGGGATCCTCCATAAGCACGGGCTCCCTCTCCTGAACTCCACAACGGCTCCCATGGGTTCATGCTGGGTGAGGATCTGAGGCGAGTCCAGTCGCTACCCCCTCTCCGGGCAGTGTTCCTCCTATGTGCACAGGATGGCTGTACTCTTGTTATTGTCACTCGGTGTGTTGTGTCCCACTCATCGATATCGGTCAAACAGAGTCTGTTACTGTCGGAGATGGAGAAGCCCATTTGCTAAAACAAGTCACATCCTAATATATTGTCTCAATGTGTGACCACTTGAAAAACAAAGTCAGTAATGACTCTTGACACATAACAGACTGTTAGTGTGATGGTCCCTACATTGCTAACTCGGTAGACACCATACCCATACAGCGGCGCTGTATGTCGTCCAACTCCACCGTGCAGAATGCATACACCGCACTTCCGGACCTCACCATGTGGATGGTGGTCGTGGGTGAGTGACTTTGTTTGGCCAGCAGGCTTGGCGGTGGTGCTGACCGGCAAATTTTGGCGAAGGGGATGAATTTTCCGCAGCCCATGGCATCCTTTGGGTCACGGTGCCTACCCCGGCCTCTTCTGTCTCATTACCGGGTTCTTCTGTGCTTACTAAGTAGGCAAGTGGTGTGTAGCTCAGCTGTTGTTGTTGCTGCTGCACACCTAGCTCTGATGCTAACCTGTCGGCAGACTTCAGCTGGAATGCTAGCTCGATGGTGTTTGCTAGTGTCATGTTGTTTGGCTCTGTTAGCATTTTCGTCCACAGCCGTGGGTTGCTAGTGTGCTTGGCCAACTGGTCTCGCACCATTTCATCCTCCAACAAACCAAACCTGCACTTGCTATCTAGATGGTAAAGGTCCATGACGAATTGTGTCGTCTCTCCAGCCTTCTGTCACCTTTGCCACAATCTAATACGCCACACCAACACGTTGTCTGGTGTAGCGAAGTAGCTAGCTAGCAGCTCAACTGAATCAGCGAACAAGTTCATTGGTTCTAGTGTGCAGAAAATACGTTGGCCTTCTATGCGCAGATAGTGAATTAACCGAGCTCGCTTCTGTACCTTGTCTAGCTCGTCCAGGAGTAACACTGATATGTACGTGGCAAAAGCATAGAACCAGCACGGCCACGGTACGGGGGGCTCACCAGGGTTTTCCAGAAACGGCTGTGGTAGCCTCACGCACGCCTCCATGGTTTAACTGTCATCGCCAAATGTTATGTCTGGAAACCTGGAATGACCATTAAAGAGTGATGCTGATTCGGAACATGAACTTTATTATAACAAACTGTTAATAGTATAGTGCAGGCAAGTTATGGTTTGACGTTATATCACCAAGGGCCAAGAGCCAAGAGAGGCCTAAGATGGTCAACCCTCTCTTTTTAACCATCCGGTGTGATGTCATCCTGATGGCTGTGTCACCACGCTGGTGCTTATTAACCCCTGTAGTGTCACTCTACAACAGTTATGGCCAAAAATACTAGCACCACTGCATTTCTGTCAGATAATGTCTTGTTTTTCAACCAGGAGTCCTTGAGAGAATGTTTAGGAGTCGTCAGGAAATTGTGTAGTTTCACTTCTTAAATGGTCCAAAAAAAACTGCAGATACTTTGCCGTTGTTGTGTATGGGTGCCTGTAGTGGCTCTTCCCTGTCAGTAGGTGGCAGTATGAATACAATTTTACGTCTTCTTCTTGATGGAAAAATTCACCCTGTGGAGAGGCAGGGTTATCTTCTTAAAGGTGGATTCACACTACAATATTTAAACTGGCTTTTACTGACGTTTTGGCAAACGTCTGGCTTTGCTGGCAAAAGTTAATGATTGCTGGTGTTTGTTGGCAAACGCTGGCGAAAGTTGTGTTCTTTGAAAATTTTCAGCCTGCTGAAAATTTACTGGTGTTTGGAAATAAACGTTGGTGAAAGCTGTGCTCATTTTGTAAAAGTTCCTGAGCACTGAGCTAAGTTATGCAGCATTTCCCTAAGTCAGCCTAAGTTAAAGCTGGGTTCACTCTAAAGCGTTTGGACCGACTTTTACAGATGTTTTGAAAAATCAGAGAAATACTCAACGCAGTTCAGCTGACAACAGCGTCAGGTGACGCTCATATAAAGATCTCCCGATTGTTATATAGTATTATATAGTACTTTTACTATGAAGTGCTGGGTGGTGATGCACACCTCCGGTGACGTCACCGGACCGCCCTATGTAAGGGCGGGGTTGGCCATCTTACAGCCTCTTGACTCGCCTGTGCCTTGGCCTGGGCCCTGTCTGTGGCTGCCATATCCAATGAGCCCAATAAAGCTGTGTTCCAAGGCACCTAGCCTCTTCTGTGAACCAGGGTAATATCAGACATAACACCGATAACAGTGAATTATCAGTGCAGACTGGCTGTCACGACCAAGAATTAAGCAAATGTTTTTGGCCTAAGCTGAACAAAATCCAACTCATGCAGACACAAATTTGTGTGTATTTGTGTCGCCTGCATTTGCACCTTTCCATTGACTTTATATGTAATTGTGTCGCGTTCTGCACTGAGTCAAAGCAAATTACAAGACTAAATTGTCATTACATATATGCTGCAATAGGCTATAATGTATCAGTGTTTGTAGTATTTTTTGATTTGTGGTGTGCTGCGGGATTTTTTCAATGTAAAAAATGTGCTGTGGCTCAAAAAAAGGTTCAAAAAAACATTGAGATACTGCCCCACTTCTCCCAGAAAACTTACAATTACAAAGGCTTTTTATTTTCATCAGATCACCACAAAAAACAAACAAACAAAAAAGACAAATCTGAGACATTTGTCTACCATTCTAGTAGTACATCTGTCTATCTATCTGAAGCATTGCTGCACAATGTTCAGTTTTGGCAGAGGTCTGCTGTCTCTGATCATGTTTATGTGCAAATTTGTTTATTTCCTTATGCTAATGACACACTCAAACAGCTTTCAAGGTCAAAATATCTTTATTGTCCCCACGGGTAATTTGGTTTACAGCTAGCAGAAAATCCATCCATCCATCCATCTTCTACCACTTTTCCGGAGGTCCGGGTCATGGAGGCAGCAGTTCAAGCAGAGAAGCCCAGACTTCCCTCTCCCCCGCCACCTGCTCCAGCTCTTCAGAGAGGATACCAAGGCGTTCCCAGACCAGCTGGGAGACACAGTCTCTCCACTGAGTCTTGGGTCTGCCCCGGGGTCTCCTCCCAGTGGGACGTGCTCGAAACACCTCAAGTGGGAGGCGTCCAGGAGGCATCCTAATCAGATGCCCATACTACCTCAACTGACTCCTTTCAATGTGGAGGAGCAGCGGTTCTACTCTGAGCCTCTCCCAGATGACTGAGCTCCTCACCCTATCTCGGAGGGTGAGTCCAGCAATCCTATGGAGAAAGCTCATTTCAGCCGCTTGTATCCGCGATCTTGTTCTTTCGGTCATTACCCAAAGCTCGTGACCATAGGTGAGAGTAGGAATGTAGATTGACTGGTAAATCGACAGCTTTGCCTTAGAACTCAGCTCCCTCTTCACCACAACAGACCGGTACAACGTCCGCATCACTGCGGATGCTGCTCCGATCCATCTGTCAATCTCTCGCTCCATTTTCCTCTCACTCGTGAATAAGACCCCAAGATACATAAACTCCTCCACTTGGGGCAGGAGCCTGTCCCCAACCCAGAGAGAACAATCCACCTTCTTCCGGCTGAGGACCATGGACTCGGACTTGGAGGTGCTGATTCTCATCCCAGCCACTTCACACTCAGTGGCAAACCGCAGACAAAAAACATACAAAACTGAAGAACAAAAATCCAAAGGACAGCAGCAGGTCCAATACAATTCATTACATTGGTCAACACCAAATTTATTGTCTAAGTTTTTTTTAGCTGATTTAGGACAATTTTGATGTGCTGAATCCAAAAATCACATTGGTTTTGCTCAATCAGGTCAACTTTTTGAACTATAGCCACATGTTTTCTTACATTTTTGTTTACATGTATGGGTATTTTCGCTTTATATGACGCAAAATTCTTTTTTATTTCTTGAAATTCTCTGAATTTTGAACAATGATGAAAACATTCAATTTACATGTACTTACCTTTATCAATGTCTACTATTCAATTTACAGTACACCTGTACAACTGCTGTACAACTGCTTATAACTTAACATAAAAACCTGACCTGATCGAGAGAAACGGATGTCAGTTTCGGATTCAGTGGTGCAAATTTGTCTTAAATCAGTTGAAAAAACACAGACAACTTAGAAAAAAATTATTTTTGCTATGTTGTGTTATTAAAGAGCACCATTTACTGGGCTAGTAGCGGCAAGAATAAATGATCTTTTGAATTTATTTGTCCTGCATTGTAGGACGATCAAACCTGTGACCTGATGGTAAACTCACCCCATAAGGGATGGCTCTGATCTGCCAAGACTGATTGAGCTTTCTTTCATTTACGGATGTGCCTGCAATTTTGCTGCACATCTTCTCAAAGTTTTTTCTGCTTGACAGAAAGAAATCTGTACCAGCACGTAAAAGAAAAAGTAAGGAATGATTCAATAAAAAAAAAAACTACCATGTTTTCTATAAAAGTGCATATTCTGATTTCCTTTTTACACCTTTTCTTCAAGTAGGGAAACGAGCGGGCCTTTGCATGTTGTGTGTGCTTGCATGTGCAGTAATGGGGAACTATAATGGGATTATTACATCGTGTTATTTCATTCACAAGAGGCTGGTGATCACAATGATGTGATTGTTTAAAAAAAAACAACAGTCTGTCCTTGAACAGTAATTTTCCAATAACAGGTTAGCAGTCCAATAAGGCACAGCAAGTTTGTGCGTAAGGCTGTACTGTGGGTGTTTATATATCTACATATTATTCCATCTAGCTACATTGCCCCGCACTGTGTGTTTATATACTCATATATTTATCCCATCCAGCTACAATGCTCTGCACTGTGTGTCTGTGTGTATATATATACTGTATATATTTATAGTAATATGTACATATGTATATTAGCTGCTCTTGCTTGCTTGCTTTTTTTTTTCTTGCCTTCTGATTGTTGCTCTGAGTGTTGCTATCCCTGTGCTGTTGCAATCCTGAAATTTCCCCGTTGTGGGACTAATAAAGGCTTATCTTATCTTATCTTATCTTATCTTATAATAAATGGTGTTTATTTAGCCAAACATAAGCTACAATTTAGGTACATATGCGGATTGTTACTATATCATAGTAGCATCCTGGGAAATTGTCTATAATCGTCCATCTATACTAAACCCATACTACAACCAAACATGATAATTCTACCGTATAATGGTCTGGACATCCATTCCAGACCCTCTGTCTGTCAACATGTGCATGCAAGTTTTTTTTGCACATTATTCTTTGACCATCTGTAAATGCATAGGTGAGGAGAACATCTACAAAGTCATGAACATTTCTGCCTTTCTGAGAGCGGGTCTGAGTTAACCCCTCAGAAAGGCAAATGTCATAACCAGTGTGGGACAAGTGTTATGATTTGCCCTTTGCAGGGCAAAGTTGAGACGCCACAAGCCAATAGTGAGTTTTGTTATTTCATTGTAAAGTACAAAATAATGTGCCTCGAGGGGCAAAACACATAACCTATAACATTCGACCACGGTGGGTCAAAATAACTAAACAGATACAAAGAGTCAAAGAGTCACTTACACTTTATACAGTGAGGGCAAAACCTGACGCTGGAAAGGGACTGGAGCCGGACGTGGGGACTCCAGCCTGAATGGGTGTGAGATTGCAGCGAGGAATGACTCTCCACTGCAATCTTAAATAGTGCAACCAATATGTCATGGCGGCCTCTGGGCCGTCATCTGTCTCATCAGTTCCAGCTGCGCACAGACCAACAGGTGCTAATCAGTGGCTGTTAAAAGCCAGTGTTGCTGACAGCCCGGCACGGAGTCGTCTGTCTTCCTCGTCAGAGCATGAGCCAGAACTTCGTTCTCAAGTTCAGTCAAGAACGTCTCGTCAGGATCTGCCACGTAAGAAAACTATCTGCTATTCTACTCCTTGCCTTTACCTCTGTGCACAGGTGGACCTCCCAGGGGCGGACCAACTTCCCCAGCCGACGGGGCGTTGCCACCTCTATCACGTAGCTCCTCGCTACCACCACAGCTACGGGTACGTCTAACACCACAGCTACAGGAACTGTTATTATTACAGCTACAGGAGCTGTCATCATCACGGTCACTGGTATCACCACCACCTCAGCTACGAGAACAATCATCGTCACAGCGACAGGTGCATTCACCACCACAGCTACGAGCACATTCACCAGCACGCTGCACGGCCACTGGAAGTCAGCAGAACGTTACCTGTGGAACGCCCAAGTAAGCCTCACCATCCACAATTACTCGCTAGTGCTGAACAGCTGTAATTGTTTCTGCTTGTGTGTTACAGGGTTGCCAGGTCACCATCCGGACTGCTCAGTTCCAGTGACCAAACTTCTATACTTGCACTCACACACGCACTACATTCTCTCACTTTACAATAAAAGAATAATTGTCTATATCTACTCGTGTCAGTGTCTGTCTCCTGGGTCCAGAACATGTCAGTACAACTCCGTCACGTTGACCCAGCGGACAGTACACTGCCGCACAAACCGAACACACTTAGCGCTCGGGTAGATATGTTATCACACCAGCAGACAGTAATTCTCAATCAACTGACTCAAATAAACAGTCGGCTGGATCGTCTGGAGGGACACCAGACGTTCTCCCCGACCGCAAGTGTTTCAGTCCCTGCAGGCTTGGCGTCAGGTCAACTTAACACCTCATCGACCCCTCGCCTCACCCCTGTTCCCACGCCTGCCCGGTTCAGCGGGAAACTCGGGGAAGCCCGAGGGTTCATTTTACAATGTGAATCAGTCTTTCTCCGCATCCCGGGAGACTTCGCCATAGACTCAAGTAAGATTGGTTATATCATCAATTTGTTGGGGGGAAGAGCTTTAGATTGGGCATATTCCGTAATGGCTAAACCAAGCTACCCCGTGTTAACTTACCAGGAGTTTGTGGCGGAGTTCATGTCAGTGTTTGATCATACAGATAGGGGTGAGGTGTTGACAGAACGGCTGTTGAGTCTGCAGCAGGGTAACAGATCAGCTGCTGATTACGCTGTTGACTTCCGGGTCCTGGCCGCAGAGATTGGGTGGGGGGAGCCATCACTTTGTGGCATCATCCTTCGCAGTCTCAACGACGAGTTAAAGGATGAATTAGCGGCACGGGACAAACCGGACAACTTACGTGAATTAATTGCCCTTACTGTAAGCCTAGATAGTAGATTAAGGGAGCGGGCGGCCGAACGGCGAGCTACTTCCTGTTCAGTTAAACCCCGCCCCCGCATCACTAGCTCTCCTCTGCTCGCTCTACCCGCGTCAGAGGAATCCCCGGATCAAGAGGCTATGGTGATAGGGCAGTCAAAAGTGTCAGTGGCTGAGAGACAGCGCCGCAGGGATCTTGGCCTTTGTTTCTACTGTGGGAAAGAGTCACATGGGGTTTTGGAATGCCCCAGTCGGTTAAAAGGGAAGGTCCGTGGATCGCAGTATGGGGATTCACGGACAAGAACTTAGAAAAACCCCTCACTAGTTGCTGCATACCCATCAGATTGATCCACGCACATACAGAACACTCCACATGGGCATTAATAGACTCAGGAGCTGAGCAGAATTTTGTTTCCAGGGACCTGGCAACCCGGATGGGCCTCAGCTGTCAGACTCTGGATCCCCCTGTCAATCTCATCACCCTGTCCAAGGCGTCACTGACTACCGTCGCCTATCAGACGGCCCCAGTTTCTGTGATTGTGTCAGGTAACCACAGGGAGGTGATTAGGTTCCTGGTTCTGCCCGTCTCTTCCTCGCCCGTCATCCTGGGGTACCCCTGGCTTCGGCTGCATAATCCCACCATTGACTGGCAAGCGGGGAGTATTTCAGCGTGGAGTACATTCTGTTTGAGTGCCTGCCTCCAATCTGCGGCATGCGCCCCATCTGTCAAGGTGCCTCCACCCTCTTCGTCACCACCGGACCTGTCCAAGGTACCAGAGGTTTACCATGACTTGGGGTTAGTTTTCAGCAAGTCTCGGGCGTTGTCTCTACCCCCCCATCGCCCTTACGACTGTGCAATAAATCTGAAGGCTGGGGCCCCTCTTCCTGCTAGCCGCCTGTACAGCCTATCAGCCCCGGAGCGCGAGGCCATGGACACTTACAACAAGGAATCCCTGGCCTCTGGAATCATCCGCCCGTCGTCTTCGGCTGTGGGTGCCGGTTTCTTCTTCGTTGGGAAGAAGGACGGCTCATTACGCCCCTGCATTGACTTCCGGAGCCTCAACGAAATTACAGTAAAAGACAAGTACACTCTGCCCTTGATGAACACAGCCTTTGACTCCCTCCAGGGGGCATCTTGGTTTACCAAAATGGATCTCAGGAATGCTTATCACCTGGTGCGCATTAGAGAAGGTGACGAGTGGAAGACGGCGTTCCGGACCCCGAGCGGGCACTTCGAGTACCTGGTAATGCCGTTTGGGTTAACCAACGCTCCGGCCGTCTTCCAGCGATTAATAAACGATGTTTTGCGGGATTTCCTGAACTCGTTTGTATTTGCATATCTCGATGACATACTTATCTTCTCTCGCACATTAGAAGAGCACCAGGTGCATGTCCGCAAAGTGCTACAGCGCCTCCTGGAGAACCAACTGTTCGTCAAGGCAGAAAAGTGTGAGTTCCATACTGACCAGACCTCTTTCCTAGGGTTCATTATAGCCCGGAACCAGGTGCTCCCCGACCCGGCCAAGGTCAAGGCAGCAGTGGATTGGCCCGCACCAACCTCTAGGAAGCAGCTTCAGGGATTCTTGGGCTTTGCTAATTTCTATCGGAGGTTTGTGCCCAACTTTGGAAATATTGCTCGCCCTCTGACTGCACTCACCTCCCCAAAGACCCCGTTTTGCTGGAGTGAGGAGGCAGCCAGGGCGTTTGAGAAATTGAAGGAGGAGTTTGCTTCTGCCCGTGTCCTAACCCAGGTGGACCCGAAGCTACAGTGCTTGGTGGAGGTGGACGCCTCTGATTCGGGGGTGGGAGCGGTGCTCTCTCAACGTTCTCCTGAAGACGGTAAGATCCGCCCATGTGCTTACTTCTCCCATCGCCTGTCACCAGCGGAGAGGAATTATAGCATAGGAGACAGGGAGCTGCTGGCAGTGAAGCTCGCCTTGGAGGAATGGAGACACTGGCTGGAGGGGGCTGCTCAGCCGTTCGTGGTATGGACCGATCACCGTAACCTGGAGTATCTCAGGACGGCGAAGCGCCTGAACGCACGTCAGGCTCGTTGGTCCCTTTTCTTCAGCCGGTTTAATTTTTCCATCACTTACCGGCCGGGAAGCAAGAACGGTAAGCCGGACGCCCTCTCGCGGCAGTTCGACGCACCATCCTCTGAGGATCAGGAAACTCCCATCCTGCCGCCCTCCTGTGTCGTGGGCGCCCTGTCCTGGGGCATTTGCAAGACAGTTCGTAGAGCACTGAGGACGGAGCCAGACCCGGGGGGGGGGGGTGTCCCCTGGGCCGCCTGTTTGTTCCATGCTCTATTCGGGGTCAAGTGATCGAGTGGGGTCACGCCTCCAAGTTGGCTTGTCATCCGGGGGTGGGTCGGACTGTGGACCTTCTCCAGAGGACCTTCTGGTGGCCAGGGCTGCGGAAGGACGTTGTAGGTTACATCCGGGCTTGCGCTCAGTGCGCCACTGGGAAAACGACATCATCCCCCCCGGCGGGCCTGTTACATCCGCTGCCGGTCCCTTCCCGCCCTTGGTCCCATGTTGCTATGGATTTTGTGACTGGTTTGCCCCCCTCAGATAGCTTCACCACAGTCTTGACTATAGTGGACTGTTTCTCGAAGGCAGCCCACTTTGTGCCCCTTCGGGGTTTGCCTTCAGCTCAGGTAACAGCGGACCTCCTTGTCCAGCATATGGTCCGTCTCCACGGCATCCCCGCCGACATAGTGTCGGACCGGGGACCACAGTTCGTCTCGCAGGTCTGGAAAGTGTTCTGCGCAGCGCTGGGAGCCACAGCTAGCCTCTCCTCAGGTTATCATCCTCAGAGTAATGGCCAGTGTGAGTGGGCTAACCAGGAGCTTGAGGCCGCGCTGCGTTGTGTCATCTCCTCCTGTTCATCCTCCTGGAGCAAGCATCTTCCTTGGATTGAGTACGCACATAACACCACGATCTCTACGGCTATGGGCGTCTCCCCTTTCAAGGCATCATTTGGGTTTGATCCACCACTATTTCCGGAGGAGGAGAGGGAGGTAGCGGTTCCATCTGTCCAAGCTCACATTAAGCGCTGTCGGCGAGTTTGGCTCATCGCCCGCCGAGCCCTTTTAAAGACCACAAAACGCAACATCCAGGTGGCCAACCGGCATAGGAGACCCGCCCCAGACTACAAGGTGGGTCAGAAGGTTTGGTTGTCTACCCGGAATATTGGTGTACCGGCTGAGGAGCGCAAGCTTACCAAGTGCTTCATTGGTCCTTACACCATCTCTCGTATTGTCAATCCTGTGTCTGTGCGCCTGTCTCTCCCCTCTTCGATGCGCATCTGCCCCACCTTTCATGTCTCCCAGGTCAAACCGTACATCTCTGATCCCCTGTGCCCGCCTCCCGCAGCTCCCGCCCCCCCGAGGATGATCGATGGCCATCCGGCCTGGGGGGTGACTGCCATCCTGGACGTTCGCAGGCGAGGTCGTGGTCTTCAGTATTTGGTGGACTGCGAGGGCTTTGGACCGGAGGATCGTTCTTGGATTCGCCCAGCGTTGATCCTGGATAAGCAGTTGATCCGCGATTTCCATCGGGCGAATCCAGGTAGAATTGGGCAGGTGCCTGGAGGCACTGCTAGAGGGGGGAGTACTGTCATGGCGGCCTCTGGGCCGTCATCTGTCTCATCAGTTCCAGCTGCGCACAGACCAACAGGTGCTAATCAGCGGCTGTTAAAAGCCAGTGTTGCTGACAGCCCGGCACGGAGTCATCTGTCTTCCTCGTCAGAGCATGAGCCAGAACTTCGTTCTCAAGTTCAGTCAAGAACGTCTCGTCAGGATCTGCCACGTAAGAAAACTATCTGCTATTCTACTCCTTGCCTTTACCCCTGTGCACAGGTGGACCTCCCAGGCGGCGGACCAACTTCCCCAGCCGACGGGGCGTTGCCACCTCTATCATGTAGCTCCTCGCTACCACCACAGCTACGGGTATGTCTAACACCACAGCTACAGGAACTGTTATTATTACAGCTACAGGAGCTGTCATCATCACGGTCACTGGTATCACCACCACCTCAGCTACGAGAACAATCATCGTCACAGCGACAGGTGCATTCACCACCACAGCTATGAGCACATTCACCACCACGCTGCACGGCCGCTGGAAGTCAGCAGAACGTTACCTGTGGAACGCCCAAGTAAGCCTCACCATCCACAATTACTCGCTAGTGCTGAACAGCTGTAATTGTTTCTGCTTGTGTGTTACAGGGTTGCCAGGTCACCATCCGGACTGCTCAGTTTCAGTGACCAAACTTCTATACTTGCACTCACACACGTACTACATTCTCTCACTTTACAATAAAAGAATAATTGTCTATATCTACTCGTGTCAGTGTCTGTCTCCTGGGTCCAGAACATGTCACAATAAACCACAAACAGGTGAGAATAATAAGGGATTAAATGCCCGCAGCTGTGACAGCCCGCAAACAGCCTGACAGGAGGAAGTGCTGCCATGGCGCTGTCAGAATAAAAGCACAAAACGTAACAGACAGAAAAAAGGAAAATAATAAATGACTCGAGGGTGGGGCAGACCCGCGCTCGGGATCACCACAGTGCCCCCGCTTGAAGGGGTGGCTTTCAGGCATCCCAATTGTAACATCTAAGAAAGAGGAACACCCACCCCACCCAACCAGGAGAACTATCAAAACCAGCCTCAGGAGGGTGGAGGGGGAATCCAAGCCTGGAGGGAACGACACTGGAATGAAAAAAAACGAACTCAAAATACTACACAGCAAGATACTAAGACATACACTACCGTTCAAAAGTTTGGGGTCACTTAGAAATGTCCTTATTTTTGAAAGAAAAGCACTGTTTTTTTCAATGAAGATAACTTTAAACTAATCAGAAATACACTCTAATATCTAATATACATTGCTAATGTGGTAAATGACTATTCTAGCTGCAAATGTCTGGTTTTTGGTGCAATATCTACATAGGTGTATAGAGGCCCATTTCCAGCAACTATCACTCCAGTGTTCTAATGGTACAATGTTTGCTCATTGCGTCAGAAGGCTAATGGATGATTAGAAAACCCTTGTGCAATCATGTTAGCACAGCTGAAAACAGTTTAGCTGGTTAGAGAAGCTATAAAACTAACCTTCCTTTCAGCAGGTTGAGTATCTGGAAAAAATTATTATTTCAAATACAAATCATTATTTCTGGACTTCCGGTTATGGCGGCCGCCTAGAAGGACACGTATCACTCTGCTCTGCTCCTGGAAATAAAGATTCGACAAATAACTCTCTCATTTGGAACAGAACTTTTCCCAGCGTTTGGGTGAGGATATGCCGGTGAAGACTAAGGCTGGGAAATCAGGAGGGGGAAAAATTGAATCGCCGAAGCAGTCCAAATTAACGGACTTTAAAGTTTGTGGCGCAGTAGAAAAAGCTGCGGATATGGCGGATGAAACTAGCGGTGGTGCGGTAACTGCTGCTGCTGACGGTGGCGGCACAGGTGCAGTGCTGGCTGCCATTAGCTCAATGAGAGCAGACTTTTCCGCTAAACTTGATGGGATTATGGCAGCGTTGGATGCAATGAGAAAGGAGTTGGGTGACTGCGTGGAGCGAGTGACGCAGGCGGAGCTTCGTGTTTCAAGTGCGGAGGATGAAATCAGCGGACTTCAAATAAAGGTGCGCACTTTGGAAAAAAAAATAAAGATCTGGAAAATAGCGTTCTGGACTTGGAATCCCGGTCCAGACGGAACAACCTGAGGCTGGTGGGTTTACCAGAGGGAGCCGAAGGTCGTGATTCATGCTCCTTTTTGGAGGGATGGATCCCGGAGGCGCTGAACAACGCGGAGCTAAAATCATCAGTCGTCTTGGAAAGCTCCCACCGAATTGGCCCACCGAGAGGTAACAAGGCAGCACCGAGGACGTTAATTATGAAGTTTCTCAGCTACAGAGACAGGATGACGATCTCCAACGCGGTGCGGGCCAAAGGAGAAATTAAATACCAAGATCAGCAGGTGCGGTTCTACCCAGATTTGGCCTCAGGAATCCAACAATTAAGGAAGCAGTTTGACCCCATCCGCAAAGAACTGCGCAACCTTGAGATTCGTCATGGAGTGATTCACCCTGCAAGACTTCTGGTCACATATGAGGGCAGAACACACATCTTCAAGACCCCCGAGGAGGCGCAGGAGCTCATCAAGAAGATCCAGGAAGAGACTGGTGGGAGCTAAGCATGAACAGAATATAGGGTAGAATATCTGAACATTTAACTGATTAGAAGCATATAACAAGATTACAAAATATAGATTGTATTACATATTAAAAAAAAAGTACAAAATTGCTAAAAAATTTTGGAGTTAAATTGGAAAATTACAGAAGAGAGTTAATGTTACGTTATTAAAAGCAGTAGAGTTAGGGTGATTGGGAGGATGAAGAAGGAGTGGCTTTGGCTGATCCTCGTGGGTGTGGAACGGTCGATGGCTATATCGGGAGACGGAATTTTTCTTTTGTTTTTGGGGGGATTGCCACAAATGTGGGAAGGGGGAATTTGTTTGTGTGTAGTTTGTAGGGTGAATGTTCAACCACTCATTTTTTTGCTTTTCTGTTTGAGCATGTTTACACTGCAAGGTAATCCCAAACTCCCTATTGATCATAAATCAAAGCGTTAATCTTAATTTAACTTCATGGAATTGCAGAGGTCTACAAAATTAAAAAAAACTTAAACAAGTTATGAATAAAATAAAAGACATGGGTTCAAAAATTGTGTTTTTACAAGAAACTCATCTAATAGAGGAAGATGTAAAAAGAATTAGGAGTAGATGGCAAGGAAATGTTTTCACCTCATCATTTTCATCCCGAGCCAGGGGAGTTATGACTCTCATACATAAATCAGTCCCATTTCAAGTGAAAAATGTAATTGGAGACAAATTTGGAAGATATGTAATCATTCAAGGATCTTTGCTATTAGAAAACATAAATTTGGTGAACTTATATGGTCCCAATATAGATGATCAAAAGTTCTTTGCTAATTTATTTCTTATCATCACTTACAGGGCAACATATAATAGCAGGGGATTTTAATTGTACATTGAATCCCGGTATAGATAGATCAACAGGACTGGACTGTACGCACAATGGATGTAGGATGACCATTAATCATTTTATGAAAGAATTGAAATTGATAGATATATGGAGAGAAATGAAACCACAAGTTAAAGCATACTCTTGTTATTCCAATACCTACAAGACATTCTCACGTATAGATTATTTTTTGATCTCCACAGAATTAAGGTCCAAGATTCAAAACTGTTTTTATGATAACATCGTGATCTCTGATCATGCACCCTGCTGTCTAATATATGTAGATAAGAAATTGACAAAGGAACCAGGTAGATGGCAATTTCAGCATAAATGGCTTCAGGATGAGGAATTTGTTAAATACATAGAAAAACAGATAGATGAGTTCTTTGATATCAATACTACACAAACATCAGCATGTGTAAAGTGGGAGGCTTTCAAAGCTTTTATTAGGGGACATATTATTAGTTATACAGGTTCAAAATCTAAGAAGACTCGAGAGGAGAGAGTCCAATTGGAACATAAAATAAAAATTCTTCAAGAAAGAGTATATGCAGGAAGAGATCCAAGGTTGGAGAACGAATTACTGATTTTGAGAGCTGAATATGACAAAAAATCAGCGAATAGAGCTGCCTCGAGTCTTCTAAGATTGAAACAATCTTTTTATGAACAAGGTGAAAAATCAGGAAAGTTATTGGCATGGCAGATTAAACAATTAGAATCTAAAACACCAATTACCAGTATTATAAGTAATGGACAGGTAGTTATAGATCCTTTAGAAATTAATAGAGCCTTTAGAGATTACTATGAAAAATTATATGATACCAAAAATGAATCTGACTTAACAAAACTACATGGGTTTTTGAATGAACTATTTATACCGTGTATTCCAAATGAAAATAGGGAGATACTGGAGTCTAAAATTAGTCAAGAAGAAGTTGGACTAGCCATTGATAATATGAAATCAGGAAAAAGTGCAGGACCAGATGGTCTTCCAGTTGACCTTTATAAAAAAATTAAGAATAAATTAACAAAACCTTTTTTGGAAATGGTTTTAGAAGCATTTCAAAGTAGTAATTTACCATCATATATGAATAACGCCTTAATTATACTGTTGCCAAAACCAGGTAAGCCCTCTAGTAAATGTGAAAATATGAGACCAATAAGCCTATTAAATGCCGACCTTAAGATAATCTGTAAAATTTTAGCAAGACGAATACAAGAAATTTTACCAAATATTATTAATCGAGATCAGAATGGCTTTATAAAGGGAAGACAAGGCTTCCATAATGTAAGAAGACTATTTAATATTATTTATTCTAATAAAGAAGTACCGGATACAGCTCTCTTATCGCTGGATGCCGAAAAGGCCTTTGATAGAGTTGAATGGCCCTTTCTTTTTGAAGTCTTACAAAGGTTTGGACTTGGAAATAATTTCATAAAATGGGTTCAGATAATATATAATAATGCTACTGCAGAAATCCTAACAAATAACAATATTTCAAAATCAATAAAAATCAATAGAGGATGTCGACAAGGCTGTCCACTTTCACCTTTACTGTTTACTATGGCAATTGAACCTTTAGCGATGGCGATACGTCTACAGTCACAAATATATGGAATTAAAGTTGGACCAACAGAACATAAAATCTCCCTGTATGCCGATGACATAATTTTGTTTATGTCGAATCTTAAAAAATCAATTCCGACCTTGTTGAATTTAATAAAGAATTTTGGGGAAATATCAGGATATAAAATAAATAAAACTAAATCTTCAATATTAATGCTAAATGAGACCCAGAGAAATTACCCAGCCCCTGAGGTAAATCAATTCAATGTTGTAAATCAGTTTAAATATTTAGGAATCCAAATTGTGCCTAAGCTAGAATCAATCGCCAGTGTCAATTATGAAGCCTTAATGACAGATATTGATGAGTTACTTCAGAGATGGATGTCACTACCAATGTCGATGATCGGGAGAATTAATATACTTAAAAGTAATATTTTACCTAAAATACTTTATTTATTTCAATACATTCCCTTATCACCACCTTTAGATCTATTCTCAAGAATAAAAAAAAAGTTAGTGGAATTTATATGGAACAACAGGAGGGCTAGATTACGTCTGTCTTTATTATATTTACCATTTGATCGTGGAGGTCTGAAATGTCCAAATTTTATGTTGTATTATTGGTCGGCACAACTGAGGTCTATGACATATTATTTTTCATCAAATGATCTCCCTCACTAGACTGAAATGGAATCATACAATTTACCTTTACCTCTTCCCATATTCATATACTCAGATTCGGCAAAAAAATTACAAAAACAAGTTAAAAATCCATTTGTAAAGCATATGATCAAAATATGGTGTGAAGCTAAAAACTATTTAAAAGAACCACAGTTATTGTCACAATTTAGTCCAATATGGGGTAATCAATATTTTAAACCAGGGAGAGCGGACGCTGTATTTAAAGTATGGAATTTAAAAGGGATACAAAAGATTCAGGATTTATATTTGCCATGTGCAGAAAACATAATGTCTTTTGAAGAGTTGAGGATCAAATTTAATCTCAATAGAACACATTTTTTTAAATATCTTCAACTTAGAAACTTTATTCGATCAAATCAAAATAAAGCTCTCACTCGACCTATCTATTCATCCTTGGAAAAAATGTTGATGAAAGATAGTAAAAGAAAGGGTATTATTTCAGAGTTTTATAACTCATTGACACTATTTTCAAGTGAAAATTCACTGAAAAGATTAAACTACTGGAAAGAAGATCTGCAAACTGAAATTTCAGAGGAACAATGGGAATTGGCTTGTACAGAAGCTCAAACCAAATCAATAAATGTACGCCTTAAATTGATACATTTCAAATGGTTAATGCGGATGTATGTTACACCGGAGGAGTTAAATAGATATAACAAAAATATACCAGATATATGCGCAAAGTGCATGGAAAGTAAAGGAACTCTATTTCATTGTGTATGGGAATGTAGATTAATAAGAATGTTTTGGGAAGAGGTGAGGGTAACAATTGAAAAAATAATCTCAAAACAAATCATATTGAATCCTAAACTGTTTTTGTTGGGTCTGTACCCAGAAAAGCATAATTTTAATAAAAGTGAAAGAACATTCATAGACCTCAGTTTGCTTAATGCCAAAAAATGTATTGCACTATTATGGAAAAAGACTCATAGACCAGATGTGACTCAGTGGTTAAGACAGATGTTAACAAACCTTCCATTAGAAAGAATAACATATATACTGAAATCAAAGGAAATTGTGTTTGAGAATATATGGAGACCTTTTATTGATTATGTAAAAAATTTAAACATAACTCTTGAAGAAGAAGGTGAATGATATGTGTGGACCTTGTAAATTCCAAACTGGTGAACATAATATGTATACTTATGTGTTGGATTGTCTAGACTAAACAGAGGAGCATTGTTGAAGATTTGATTTTGTTGGCGGTTGTTGGTGTTTTTTAGTGCATTTTTTTTTTTTTGTAGTACTTTAGTGTTAGTGTTTGATTGTTTGTATCATGTTTGTTTAAAAAAAAAGGTTCAATAAAGATATTGTTGAAAAAAAAACACAAATCATTATTTCTAACCTTGTCAATGTCTTGACTATATTTTCTATTCATTTTACAACTCATGGTGGTAAATAAGTGTGACTTTTCATGAAAAACACAAAATAATTGTCTGGGTGACCCCAAACTTTTGAACGGTAGTGTATGCTAAACACCACAATATCCACAACTACAAATGAGAATTCAAATTCTTCCGTTTGCTTCTTCTTACAGACTAGTCCATACAAAAATTTACTAAAGAACCAGAACACAAAAGTATATCAAATTGCAAAACTACAGGTTCAAAAAGGAGAACTCTCCTTCCCTTTTCGCTCTCTTTTCCTTTTCCTTCTCTTTTTTTCTTTTTTTTTGAATGTCAACGTAAAAATTTCTACCAATATAGCAAATTCCCAAACTTCAAGTTCAAATGAGAATAACTTCTCTCTCAGAAAATTTGAGCCAGAAAAGAAATCTGGACAAGATAACTGGATAATACATGCTTACTAAAAAAAAAAGGAGAAACACTAAGAATCACGTATTATCAGTCAAATAAATGCATTGTTCTGGTGGCCTCCCAGAGTCCCAGCTCCACCCAACCATCACAAGAAAAAGGTCGGGCGGCCGACCAGACCTCCAGCACCACAAATTCAGACGAAAAGGTCCCTCCGGTGGCCTCCCTGCATCGCTGGGTCATCGGACCACAGAGCCCCACTCACCTCCCCCAGAAGGCAGAAGAAGAGGCGGATAGCCCCCGCCAACCCTTGGCAGAGAACGACCCATGAAGGAACCAAAAACTTGAAACCGAATCACAGCAGCCTTCAGCTCCATCGCCGCACTGTCGATGACCTCGGCCTGAGGGGTAGCAGCACTCGCGATGGCCCCCACTTGAGGTGTAGCAGCACCCGCGATAGCTCCCGCTTGAGGAGCTGGGCCCATGGTGACTTCGGCTTGAGGAGCTGGACCCATGACGATCTCGGGCAGCGGACCAGAACCCACAGAGACCTCTACCGTGGCAGGAAGCACCTCAGTGACCCCGAGAAAAGGCTCAGAAACAAGGAGCACGGGAACACAGTCAGGGTCACCGGCAGCAGTGGAACCCGGCGAGGCGAGCTCAGATGCTGCTGATGGCAGCACCCAGCTCTCTTCCCCAAGAGCCAGACAAGATCTCTCCAAAACAGAAATAATGAAAACAAAGGAGAGTACTTGCCTGAGCTCAAGTTCCACCACCGTCCAGGACTCCATCGATCTGGATGGCGATTTCTTGGCCCGGCCTCCTGGAGGTCCAACTCCAACTCTGCTGCAGCGGCCCCAACAGCAGGCATGATGGTCCTGGCAGTCTCTGGACCCCCCAGTGCTGCAGCCCACGCAGATGGCTTGCTCTGCGTGGCGACCGGCGAGCCACTCCCAACTGGGACAGGATTCTGATCAGTGGAGATCTGGGGATGCTTCGTTGTCAGCACAGTCTCCAACTGGCAGGCTGGCCTCCTCCTCTGTCAGTAACACAGCCACGGGGCTGGAACCTGGCTCACCAGGTCCGAAGGCCCCTCCTCCCTCCAGCGGTTTAGTCTTGGCACCAGCTGACACTCGAGGAATATAGGAGGAGACACAAAGGAGGCAGGTTGCATAATTATGGCTACAGCAGGTGGTGAGAGCTCAGGGGACTGTACGACCTGAGTCTCATCCCCAGGAATCAGACAAGGTAATTCATCAGTTAGAGATTGAGAATGAAAAACCACTTGCCTGTCTCCCTGGGGAATGGTGGTCACTGCTGCAGCAGGCTCTGTTCTTCCCTCTCCTGTTCCATGGATGCAGATGGGCCCCCTGGGAAGACGAGGAGGAGTCACTCCAGGTGGATCAGTGACAAAGGCAGCTGAAGAAGAAGTCCCTAGGTTTGCAGCAGCTGGAGGAAGCACCATAGAGGAAGGAGGAGCAGCTGAGGCAGCCCGGGGCAGGGGAACTGGCGAAACAGCTGGAAATGAAGACCCGGAGGCTGAAGCTGCTGTTACATCTGTCTGCCGTGGCGAGGGAAAAACAGCCGGCTGGGAAACAGAGGAGTTTTTCCGGCGGCCCGTAGCAGGACCCAAACGGGAACACCGCAGAGAATTGACGAGGTCATTATACTCCCTCCCCTTCAGAATGGCTGTGTCCCGGGGAGGAGATGAGTTTTGTGCAGGGCAGCGATGTCTTCTGGCTGGAGATGAGGCTAAATTCAAATCGGGGAAGCACCACTGCTGTGCTGAAACTGAAACCAGCAGCTCGGCAAACTCAAGAAAATGATTTAACCCGGGATTTGCCTCCACCAGCCTAACAGCTGCCACCACACTCTTAAGAACTTTGTCCGGGTTAACGGAAGAGAGTGCTTTGGCCACACAGCCCCTGATGAGTTCAGCTGCCCACTGCTCATCTTCACTGGGAGCCCCGGCTGCCCTCCTCCTTCGCTGCGCTGGAAGATGGTTTTTTGGCGAAGCAGAAACCGGGGCTGGAATTGTAGCAGGAACCTGGTCCCGGGGCAAGGAGCGGGAGTGCTTCGCCGTCTGCTCCATCTTAGGCTTCCTGTGGGAACTCTTCACCAGTTCACGATGTTTCCACTGAAGTGCCACTAGCTCAGCCATCCTCTCCCTGCCCTCAGAGTGATCCGCAAGGTGAGGATGACAATTAACAGCAACCTCCACAAGGTCCAGGTACCATAATGCGTGCTTGGGAGTCGAATATTGGCATGCAATGGCCAGGAGGTCGTCAACCTTCATCAAAGCCTGGACGAGCTCAAAACCCAGGCTCATTGGATACCATGTCCTGAAAGACACCATAACCTCCCTCCGAACAAGAAACGCTGGCACCCGGTAAGGGAAAAAAATACAGAGCCAAAAACAAAAACTCACTGAGGCTGGCACCCTGTTTGGCTGCGATCTACTGTTATGATCTGCCCTTCGCAAGGCAAAATAAGATGCCACAAGCCAACAGTGAGTTTTGTTATTTTATTATAAAGTACAAAATAATGTGCTTCGAGGGGCAAAATACATAACCTATAACACTCGACCACGATGGGTCAAAATAACCAAACAAATGCAAAGAGTCAAAGAGTCATTTACACTTTATACAGCGAGGACGAAACTTGACGCTGGAAAGGGACTGGAGCCGGACGTGGGGACTCCAGCCTGAATGGGTGTGAGATTGCAGAGAGGAATGACTCTCCACTGCGATCTTAAATCATCATCATCATCATCATAGCAGTCTGTCAGGGGCGACAATGACTGTTTCATTTAGGTCTGATCAGATTCCTCCATGCAGCTCTGTCCTTCGCCCTCCGCTGCCAGGAACTCCTGGCCTTGTTAACCTGGGTGACATCCGAACTGGTATGAGTTGCTTTCTGACTGACTATTTCATGAAACTGCTTGCAAAGTATTTGAGTACCGCTAGCTTTTGCTGGACTAGTGGCACGTTCTTGGCAGATAGAGATATTATCAGTGGCAAGGACAGGCCAAGACAAACTGACTCCAGTGTCTGTTGCAGTGACTGACCAGATGATAGTTGTTTTGTTTTTTTTATCTCTGCTCTTTGTGTAGTGCATGTCACGATGCACCGACTGGCGAAAGTCCACCACAGACCTTGCGACAGATGTGCTTATCTGCCAGGATGTCCAGTCTCACTACGTGTAACTGGGAGTGGTCCACCACAGACCTGTGATAGATATTGTTTTTAGTTCTGCCAGGATGCCCAGTTTCACCCTCCACACCCTTGGAAGGGTGGGATTGCCGGTTGAGTCGCCGACCGCCCGACCCATGAGACAGGTAGTACCGGTTTTCATGGTTATCCGGTAGCAAACAAACTAATGCCTGACCTGACAATCGATCTTAAATAGTTTAAGCGATCTTAAATAGTGCAACCAATAAACCACAAACAGGTGAGACAAATAACAAGGGATTAAATGCCCACAGCTGTGACAGCCCGTGAACAGCCTGACAGGAGGAAGTGCTGCCGCGGTGCTGTCAAAATAAAAGCACAAAGTAAATCCCCTAACAAACAAGACTAAACAGACAGAAAAAGGAAAATAAGTGACTCGAGCGTGGGGGATCACCACAACTTACTAAAAATTAGTAAAAACAGGACTTCCGGTTATGGCTGCCACGTAGGACGGACGTGTCTCGCTCTGCTCTGCTCCTGGAAAAAAAAAAAATCGGCAAATAACTCTCTCATTTGGGACAGAACGTATCCCAGCATTTGGGCGAGGATATGTCGGCGAAGCCTAAGGCTGGAAAACCAGGAAAAGGAAAAAGCGAGCCGCCGAAACAGTCCAAATTAACGGACTTTCAGGTCTGTGACGCAGTAAACAAAACTCCATATATGGCGGAGGAGGCTGGCAACGGTGCGATGTCTGCGCGGGGAGGCGCAGATGCGCTGATGGCTGCCATGAGTTCAATGAGAGCGGACTTTTCCTCTAGATTTGATGGGATTATGACAGCGTTGGAAGGAATAAGAAAGGAATTGGGTGACTGTGTAGAACGAACGGCGCAGATGGAGCTCCGTCTCGCTAGTGCTGAAGATGACGTCACCCGTCTTCAATTAAAGGTGCGCACTTTGGAAAAAAAAAAAAAAATCTCTGGAAGATAATATTTTGGATTTGGAATCTCGGTCGAGACAGAATAATTTGAGGCTGGTGGGTCTTCCAGAGGAATCAGAAGGTCGGGACGTATGTTCCTTTCTGGAAAAGTGGATTCCGGAGGTGCTGGGCAGCGAGGAGTTGCAATCAGCAGTGGTTCTGGAAAAAGCACATCGTATTGGCCCACGGAGAGATAAGGGACCGCCGAGGACCTTAATTATGAAGTTTCTTAGCAACAGAGACAGGATGAAGATCTTCAACGCTGCACGAGCTAAAAAAGGAGAGATTAAACACCAGGACCAGCAGGTGCGGTTCTACCCAGATTTGGCCACAGGAATCCAGCAATTGAGGAAGCAGTTTGATCCCGTACGTAAGGAGCTGCGCAACCTTGGGATTCGTCATGGTGTAATCTATCCTGCGAGACTGCTGACCACGTATGAGGGCAGAACCCACATCTTCAAGACCCCAGAGGAGGCGCAGGAGTTCATCAAGAAGATCAAAGAAGAAGAAGAGACTGGTGGGAGCTAAGCATGAACAAAATATAAGGTAGAATAATTAAGCATTTGCACAGGCATCTGACTGACTTGAAGTAAATAGTAAGTTTACAAAATATAGATTGTATTATATATTAAAAAAACAAAACAAAAACAAAACAAACAAAAAAAAAAACTATGATGTACAAAGTTGTTAAAAATTTTGGAGTTAAGTTGGAAAACTACAGAGGAGAGTTAATGTTACGTCATTAAAAGCAGTAGAGTTAGGGTGATTGGGAGGATGAAGAAGGAGTGGCTTAGGCTGTTCCCCGTGGGTGTGGAACGGTCGATGGCTATATCGGGAGACAGAATTTTTCTTTTGATTTTGGGGGGTTTGCCACAAGTGTGGGAAGGGGAAATTTGTTTGTGTGTAGTTTGTAGGATGAATGTTCAACCACTCATGTTTTTGCTTCTCTGTATGAGCATGTTTACACTGCAAGGTAATCCCAAACTCTCTATTGATCATGGACCAAAGTGTTAATCTTAATTTAACTTCATGGAATTGCAGAGGTCTACAAAATTTAAAAAAACTTAAACAAGTTATGAATAAAATAAAGGACATGGGTTCAAGAATTGTGTTTTTACAAGAAACTCATCTGATAGAGGAGGATGTTAAAAGAATTAGGAGTAGATGGCAGGGAAGTGTATTCACCTCTTCATTTTCATCCCGAGCCAGGGGAGTTATGACTCTCATACATAAATCAGTTCCTTTTCAAGTGAAAAATGTAATTGGAGACAAATTTGGAAGATATGTAATCATTCAAGGATCTTTGCTATTAGAAAATATAAATCTTGTGAACTTATATGGTCCCAATATAGATGATCAGAAGTTCTTTGCTAATTTATTTCTCATCTTATCATCACTTACAGGGCAACATATAATAGCAGGGGATTTTAATTGTACATTGAATCCAGGTGTGGATAGATCAACAGGACTGGATTGTACGCACATTGGATGTAGGATGACTATTAATCATTTTATGAAAGAATTGAGATTGTTAGATATATGGAGAGAAATGAAACCACAAGTTAAAGCCTATTCTTGTTATTCCAGTACCTACAAGACATTCTCACGTATTGATTATTTTTTGATTTCCACAGAATTAAGGTCCAAGATTCAAAACTGCTTTTATGATAACATCGTGATCTCTGATCATGCACCCTGTTGTCTAATATATGTAGATAAAAAATTGACAAAGGAATCAGGTAGATGGCAATTTCAGCATAAATGGCTTCAGGATGAGGAATTTGTCAAGTATATAGAAAAACAGATAGACGAGTTCTTTGACATCAATACTACACAAACATCAGCATGTGTAAAGTGGGAGGCTTTCAAAGCTTTTATTAGGGGACATATTATTAGTTATACAGGATCAAAATCTAAGAAGACTCGAGAGGAGAGAGCTAAATTGGAACATAAAATAAAAAGTCTTCAGGAAAAAGTGTATGCAGGAAGTGACCCAAGGTTGGAGAATGAATTACTGATTTTGAGAGCTGAATACGACAAAAAATCAGCGAATAGAGCTGCCTCGAGTCTTCTAAGATTGAAACAATCTTTTTATGAACAAGGTGAAAAATCAGGAAAATTATTAGCATGGCAGATTAAACAATTGGAAATTAAAACACCAATTACCAGTATTATAAGTAACGGACAGGTAGTTATAGATCCTTTAGAAATTAATAGAGCCTTTAGAGATTACTATGAAAAATTATATGATACCAAAAATGAACCTGATTTAACAAAACTAAATGGGTTTTTGAACGAACTATCTATACCGTGTATACCAAATGAAAACAGGGAGATATTGGAGTCTAAAATTAGTCAAGAAGAAGTTGGGCTAGCCATTGATAATATGAAATCAGGAAAAAGTGCAGGACCAGATGGTCTTCCAGTTGACCTTTATAAAAAATTTAAGAATAAATTAATAAAACCTTTTTTGGAAATGGTTTTAGAAGCATTTCAAAATAATAATTTACCATCATACATAAATAATGCCTTAATTATACTGCTGCCAAAACCAGGTAAGCCCTCTAATAAATGTGAAAATATGAGACCAATAAGCCTATTAAACGCCGACCTTAAGATAATCTGTAAAATTTTAGCAAGACGAATACAAGAAATTTTACCAAATATTATTAATCGAGATCAGAATGGCTTTATAAAGGGTAGACAAGGCTTCCATAATGTAAGAAGACTATTTAATATTATTTATTTTAATAAAGAAGCACCGGATACAGCTCTCCTATCATTGGACTCCGAAAAGGCCTTTGATAGAGTTGAATGGCCCTTTCTTTTTGAAGTCCTACAAAGGTTTGGACTTGGAAATAATTTCATAAAATGGGTTCAAATAATATACAATAATGCTACAGCAGAAATCCTAACAAATAACAATATTTCAAAACCAATAAAAATCAATAGAGGATGTCGACAAGGCTGTCCACTTTCACCTTTACTGTTTACTATGGCAATTGAACCTTTAGCGATAGCGATACGTTTACATTCACAAATATATGGAATTAAAGTTGGGCCAACAGAACATAAAATCTCCCTGTACGCCGATGATATAATTTTGTTTATGTCGAATCTAAAAAAATCAATTCCAACCTTGTTGAATTTAATAAAGAATTTTGGGGAAATATCAGGATATAAAATAAATAAAACTAAATCTTCAATATTAATGCTAAATGAGACCCAGAGAAATTACCCAGCCCCTGAGGCAAATCAATTCAATGTTGTAAATCAGTTTAAATATTTAGGAATCCAAATTATGCCTAAGCTAGAATCAGTCGCCAGCGTCAACTATGAAGCCTTAATGTCAGATATCAATGAGTTAACTCAGAGATGGATGTCACTACCAATGTCGATGATCGGGAGAATCAATATACTTAAAAGTAATATTTTACCTAAAATACTTTATTTATTTCAATACATTCCCTTATCACCACCTTTAGATCTATTCTCAAGAATAAAAAAAAAGTTAGTGGAATTTATATGGAACAACAGGAGGGCTAGATTACGTCTGTCTTTATTATATTTACCATTTGATCGTGGAGGTCTGAAATGTCCAAATTTTATGTTGTATTATTGGTCGGCACAACTGAGGTCTATGACATATTATTTTTCATCAAATGATCTCCCTCACTGGACTGAAATGGAATCATACAATTTACCTTTACCTCTTCCCATATTCATATACTCAGATTCGGCAAAAAAATTACAAAAACAAGTTAAAAATCCATTTGTAAAGCATATGATCAAAATATGGTGTGAAGCTAAAAACTATTTAAAAGAACCACAGTTATTGTCACAATTTAGTCCAATATGGGGTAATCAATATTTTAAACCAGGGAGAGCGGACGCTGTATTTAAAGTATGGAATTTAAAAGGGATACAAAAGATTCAGGATTTATATTTGCCATGTGCAGACAACATAATGTCTTTTGAAGAGCTGAGGATCAAATTTAATCTCAATAGAACACATTTTTTTTAAATATCTTCAACTTAGAAACTTTATTCGATCAAATCAAAATAAAGCTCTCACTCGACCTATTTATTCATCCTTGGAAAAAATGATGATGAAAGATAGTAAAAGAAAGGGTATTATTTCAGAGTTTTATAACTCATTGACACTATCTTCAAGTGAAAATTCACTGAAAAGATTAAACTACTGGAAAGAAGATCTGCAAATTGAAATTTCGGAGGAACAATGGGAATTGGCTTGTACAGAAGCTCAAACCAAATCAATA
This sequence comes from Pholidichthys leucotaenia, assembly GCA_020510985.1. Lineage (NCBI taxonomy): Eukaryota > Metazoa > Chordata > Actinopteri > Cichliformes > Pholidichthyidae > Pholidichthys > Pholidichthys leucotaenia. The sequence goes on along the minus strand of CM035839.1, from coordinate 76,900,912 downwards.
AATGCACGCCTTAAATTGATACATTTCAAATGGTTAATGCGGATGTATGTTACACCGGAGGAGTTAAATAGATATAACAAAAATATACCAGATACATGCACAAAATGCATGGAAAGTAAAGGAACCCTATTTCATTGTTTATGGGAATGTAGATTAATAAGAATGTTTTGGGAAGAGGTGAGGGTAACAATTGAAAAAATAATCTCAAAACAAATCATACTGAATCCTAAACTGTTTTTGTTGGGTCTGTACCCAGAAAAGCATAATTTTAATAAAAGTGAAAGAACATTCATAGACCTCAGTTTGCTTAATGCCAAAAAATGTATTGCACTATTATGGAAAAAGACTCATAGACCAGATGTGACTCAGTGGTTAAGACAGATGTTAACAAACCTTCCATTAGAAAGAATAACATATATACTGAAATCAAAGGAAATTGTGTTTGAGAATATATGGAGACCTTTTATTGATTATGTAAAAAATTTAAACATAACTCTTGAAGAAGAAGGTGAATGATGTGTGTGGACCTTGTAAATTCCAAACTGGTGAACATAATATGTATACTTATGTATTGGATTGTCTAGACTAAACAGAGGAGCATTGTTGAAGACTTGATTTTGTTGGTGGTTGTTGGTGTTTTTAGTGCATTTTTTTTTTTTTTTGTAGTACTTTAGCGTTAGTGTTTGATTGTTTGTATCATGTTTGTTAAAAAAAAAAAGGTTCAATAAAGATATTGTGGAAAAAAAAAATTAGTAAAAACTTAGTTACTCTTTTCAAAACAATTGTTACTTTACCAATTAGTGCATGATTAAAGTAATTTGAAAAGCAACTTTCGCATTACTTTTAAATGCATACTTAAATTATCTTGCACACATAGCAAGATCATTTACTTAATGAATTACATTACAGGCTCATTATTATTAATGGCAGGCTGAAAACAGACGGTTTTTATGTTGGTGTTGCTGCATGTGTCAGTGTGTGGGACATAAAACTGTCCATGTTTATCTTATTACCTCCACCAAGGAGGTTATGTAATCGGGGTGGTATCTCTGTCTGTCCATCCGCCTGTTTGTTTGTCTGCCTGTTAGCAGGATTACACAAAAACTACTGGATGGATTCTGATGAAATTGTCACCACAGGGAGCACTTGGACCAAGGATGAGCTCATTAAATTTTGGTGATGATCTGAGACTGCATACCTCCACCAAGGACCTTGAAGTAGCCTTGGCAGAGGTATGCGCTCTTTCAACTTTCAAAACTGGCTGTAAATCTCACAAGACACAAGATATTACTTCCACTGAAGAAAGGGCATACCTCCAGCAAGGCTGCCTCAAGGTCCTTGGTGCAGGTATGCAGTCTCAGATCATCACCAAAATTTAATGGATTCATTCTTGGCCCAAGTGCTCCCTCTGGTGAAAATTTCATCAGAATCCATCCAGTAGTTTTTGCATAATCCTGCTAACAGGCACACAAACAAACAGACGGACATACAGACAGCCCTCCTATATCAGAGAGCCCATACCTTGGCAGAGGTATGCACTTTCTGAGTGCTTTTCTAGTCTTTATGATGGATTAATCTGATGTGCAGTGAAAATGTTCATTATCCACAGTCCAGATGTCTGCTGTAACTGAGACATGATCCAGTCCTTGAAATGTCTTTTGGAGATCAAAATCCATTTTTGAAAAATCTTTATCCAGGTAGCAGGTAAATACTTTTTAACTTCAATACATTGCAGTCTCAGCTGGCTGAAGGAAAGTAACTGTTGATAGCATGTCTTCTGTGTTAACGACGTATCTGGCAATCAGTCAGTTTAATTCTTGCTGGGTCATAAACAGTCCAGATGCATGCCTGTGTTTGAAATCCAGCCGTGGGTGTTCAGACAGACTAGATCAACTTCACGGTGTTAGCTGTTAGCATAATTATTATTACTAGATTTGCCTGTTTAATTAGGCATTTCTGAAAATTGCAGTAGGTCTCAACTGGCACTTAGGTTGCAACCCACGAATATACTTTTGTAACTGTGAGAAAGGAAAAATAATGTGTGTATTTCCACAAAAACAAAGTTGCTTCATCTCTTCCTCCACTCAGAGTGATAGGGTTTCACGGCTCTTCGGAACAGGACACGTCGAGTGACGGCTGTGTCTCAGCTACAGTAGGCTAAGTTTGTTTATTCATTTGCGCTAACAATAATATATATACAGTATATATATATATAAAATGAGTAACAAGTAACAAATCTGTTCAAATTTCAGTAACTGTAATGCAAAAGTAGTGGCATTACGGTAACACTGTACTTACTATACAGTTCACTGTGATTACTTCCAACACTGGTCATAACGTTAACCCTAACATTAACCCTTTACTGTGATTGCTGGGATTAATAAGAGTTTATTATAGCATTGGGTTACACACTGTCATAATTTCTTAGAAGCCCTGAATAAAGCTGTAGTCCTATACTATGTTTGTCCTCGTGCTTCTGATGAAAGGGTTCTCACTCTTTGTGCTTTCTGCAAGAACCAAAAGATAGGAACTCCTGGACTTGTGTTGGCATGAGATGCTAGCTTTCTGAATCCAATTTCTGAATCCAAAAATTGCAGCGTTCGTCAGCATTTGCCGCTCCGTTCAATACTACCCTAAGATGAATTTATGTTGGCTCAGGCTGTGTTAGCTACCCAGGCTAGGAGCTAGCCCACTAACATTCGTCAGTAACATGAGCAACATCTTAAGTGACATAAGAGGGGGCTCATGAGCATTTAAAGAGACAAGCTCAGAAGCGAGTTGTTCTGAGGAAGGCTCCAAAAGATGATGCTGCAATAAATAATTAAATGTAATTTGGCCAAAGTATGTCACAGACATTTCATTAAGCAATGTGGGACCTGTCAGCATATGGGAAAAGTGCCGTAAATGGGACCTTTATCTTTAATCCAATTAGTTTCAAACTGTTTTTGTGTTTTATGTTGGGTTGTAATGTTGGTTTTTAATCTCCAAGATGGCGCCCACAGTGGTCGCCATGGTGCTTCGCTGCGCTTTGTTTTGTTTGTTTTTGTTCATCAATTGTGTGTCTGCCTGCTCTTACACCCGTGAAGAGCTACTAAATATCAGGATGTTCACTCCCACGGACCTACTCCCAGTTTTTTGGGCTCCTGCCGCTGATCTGGTTCACTTTTTAGCCCAAAAAGTGAGATGGCGAAAGAGAGGAAGACGAGCGGGCGCCCTGGTGCGGCTTTTTTTTTTTTTTTTTTTGTTTTGTTTTGTTACTTATTTGTACCCGTAGGTAGATTTGGTTTGCAGTCTGGTGACAAGCCACCGGCTGCTGGTCGCTGCGTGCGCGAGCGCCCTAAACCTACATGGTTTTTTTGGTGTGCGGGAGGAAACCGGAGAAATCCCGGAGTAAACCCGCGCAACACGGGGAGAACATGCAAACTCCACACAGCTCACTGTTGGTCGGGGGCTGGGATCGAACCCACGATCTCATGATCCCCGCGATCCCCCGGCCGAGGGTAAAACTGTGCTGCCACAGTGCTAAACCACTGCGCCACCGTGCAGCCCCACAGGCTTCGCAGGAGAGGCACGTGCACGGCTTTGCCTGGGATCTTTCTGTCCAACGTCAACTCACTTTATAACAAGGTAGAAGAGCTGAGACTGCTGATGCGATTTAAGGACCTCTCCACCTCGTGTGCCCTCTGCTTCACTGAGACCTGGCTCAAGGAAAAGACACCGGACAGCGCGCTCCTCCTCGAGGGATTTCAGCTGTTTCGTGCTGACCGAGACACGGGGCTCTCAGGCAAGACCACAGGCGGAGGAGTCTGCTTCTACATCAACAGCAGCTGGTGCTCCGATGTAACTGTGATCTCCCAACACTGTTCTCCTGCTCTGGAATATTTATTCATCAACTGCAAGCCATTTTATTCCCCGCGTGAGTTCAATTCATTCATTCTGGCCGCTGTTTACATCCCGCCCGACGCGGACGTGCGCGAGGCTCAGCGTGCGCTCGCGGACCACATTCAGCAAGTGGAGCGGACCTTCCCGGACTCTCTGGTTATTGTGCTTGGCGACTTTAACCAGAGCAACCTGAGCCACGAACTCCCCCAATACAAACAGTTTATTAAATGCCCCACCAGAGGAGAGAACACGCTGGATCACTGTTACACTACAGTTAAGGATGCGTATCGCGCTGTTCCCCACGCTGCGCTCGGACTATCTGATCACGTGATGGTCCACCTGATCCCCACATACAGACAGAGACTGAAGCTCACAAAACCTGTTGTGAGCACTACGAGGAAATGGACCAGTGAAGCTGTGGAGGAGCTGCACACGTGCTTGGAAATAACTGACTGGGACATGTTTAAAGGAGCCACGCATGATCTGGATGAGTACACGGACACTGTGACCTCATATATCCACTTTTGTGAGGAGTGCATTCTTCCATCGCGCACCAGGGTGAGTTACTCCAACGACAAGCACTGGTTCACAGCTAAGCTCAGACAGATCAAGAAGGAGAAGGAAGCAGCATTGAAAAGTGGAGACAGGGACTGCTACAAGGAGGCCAAATACCGGTTTAGCAGAGAGCTGAGGAGAGCTAAATCTGTGTATTCTGAGAGACTCCAGCAACAGTTCACTGCTAATGACTCTGCCTCTGTGTGGAGAGGACTGAGGCAAATCACCAACTATCGGCCTCAGGCTTCTAAGGGACAGGATGACAAAGCCCTTTGTCAAAGACTGTCCCAACACTATGCCCGTTTTGACACCTTGTCAGCTGTCACCCAACTCCCCCCCTCCCCCCAGCGTCACTGCCTCCATGGTCCCCACTTCATCAAAGGCGGCCCCCCATCCTCCCCCCCTGCCCTTGCCATCAGTGAGCAGGACGTGCACAGACAGTTCTCCAGACTGAACCCGCGCAAGGCCCCCGGTCCGGACGGCGTGTCTCCCTCCACCCTGAGACACTGTGCGGAGGAGCTGACTCCTGTCTTCACAGACATTTTTAACACTTCCCTGAAGTCATGCCACGTGCCGGCCGGCCTGCCTCAAAACCTCTACCATCGTCCCTGTCCCCAAGAAGCCACGGATCACTGGACTTAACGACTACAGACCTGTAGCGCTCACCTCTGTAGTCATGAAGTCCTTTGAGCGCCTGGTCCTGCCCCACCTCAAGACCATCACCACTCCCCTCCTGGACCCGCTGCAGTTCGCCTACAGAGCCAACAGGTCTGTGGACGACGCAGTCAACCTGGCCCTCCACTCCATCCTGCAGCACCTGGACTCCCCGGGAACCTACGTCAGGATCCTGTTTGTGGACTTCAGCTCTGCATTCAATACCATCCGCCCCGCTCTGCTCCAGGACAAGCTGTCCCTGCTCAACGTGCCTGACTCCCTCTACAGGCAGATCACCGACTTCCTGACGGACCGGAGGCAGCATGTGCGGCTGGGAAAGACTGTCTCAGACTCTGTAAGCATCAGCACCGGATCACCCCAGGGCTGTGTACTTTCCCCCCTGCTCTTCTCCCTGTACACCAACTCCTGCACCTCCAGCCACCAGTCTGTCAAGCTGATCAAGTTTGCGGACGACACCACCCTCATCGAGCTCATCTCCAACGGTGATGAGTCCGTCTACAGGAGTGAGGTGGCCCGGCTGGTATCCTGGTGCAGCCACAACAACCTGCAGCTGAACGCTCTGAAGACAGTGGAGATGATTGTGGACTTCAGAAAAGTCACAGCTCCTCTGCCCCCCCTTACCCTCACAGACTCTCCCATCACCACTGCGGATTCCTTTCCCTTCCTGGGCACCACCATCACCCGGGACCTCAAGTGGGAGCCGACCATCAGCTCCCTCATCAAAAAGGCCCAGCAGAGGATGTTCTTCCTGCAGCAGCTGAGGAAGCTCAAGCTACCCACCAAGATGTTGGTGCAGTTCTACACGGCCATCATCGAGTCCATCCTTACCACCTCCATCACCGTGTGGTACGCAGGAGCCACCACCAGGGACAGACTAAGACTGCAGCGTGTTATGCGCACTGCTGAGAAGGTGATCGGCTGCAAGCTCCCATCCCTCCAGGACCTGTACATCTCCAGGACCCGGAGGCGTGCAGGTCGGATCATAGCCGACCCTTCACACCCTGGACACGCACTGTTTGCCCCCTCCCCTCAGGCAGGAGACTTCGGTCCATTCAGACTAAAACCTCCCACTACATGAACAGCTTCTTTCCCTCTGCCATCAGACTGCTGAACACTAGTAAGTGACTTATTAGACTCTCGTGCACTATGTACAGCAGCTCTGCATAGATTAGCATCACTTATTCTTATTCTACCTTTTATTGCATGCATAGTTTTTTATCTTTAGTGTTACTCTATGTTTAATGTTGCAGCATTGCACCGAGACAAATTCCTAGTTTGTGTACTACATGAACAATGGCAATAAATCTCATTCTGATTCTGATTCTGATTCTGATTGTAAGAAGAGTGGTCTTATTTTCTCTTACAAGTGTGACCAACAATAAGTTTGAATGACCAGCCAAGATTATATTTAGATAGATGTACTTTATTGATCCCAAACTGGGAAATTACAGTGTAACACCTTGGGAGATGCTGAAGTCCGTACAGAGGGAGCTGAGGAGAAAGATCAGAGAAGGCAAGGACAGCTTCAGGAAGAAGATGGAGGACAAGCTGCAACAGAGCGACATCAGCGGGGTCTGGAGAAACCTCAAAACCATCTCGGGGCTCCAGAATACCTCCCCCCAGGCCACGGGGGGCAGGGAGTGGGCGAACAACCTGAATCTGTTTTTCAATAGATTTGACCAACCGCCCTCCCCCCTGTCTGCACAACAACCACTGCTGCCTCTAAGAAATCAAGTCCTGCTACCCACTCCCCACTCCACCGACACCCCCCCCACTCCCAACACACAGCCCCCCATCCTGACCCTGACCAAGACCCAGGTGAGGACGGAGCTGAGGAAGATCAAGGCGAGGAAGGCGTCGGGACCAGACGGCATCAGCGCAAAGCTCCTCAAGTCCTGTGCAGACCAGCTGTGTGGGATTGTGACGTATATCTTCAACATGAGCCTGAAACTGGGGAGGGTACCACAGCTGTGGAAAACATCTTGTGTGGTACCTGTACCAAAAACTTCCCACCCCAAAGACCTGAACAGCTTCAGACCGGTGGCCTTGACGTCCCACTTGATGAAGACCCTGGAGAGACTGCTCCTTGCTCATCTCCGCCCCCTGGTGGAACCAGCGATGGATCCACTCCAGTTCGCCTACCAGCATGGCATAGGGGTGGAGGATGCGGTGATCTTCCTCCTTCACCGTTCTCTGTCCCACCTGGAGAAGCCCGGGAATATGGTGAGGATCATGTTCTTTGACTTCTCCAGTGCTTTCAACACCATCCAACCGATGATCCTGAAGGACAAGCTGCTGCGCGCAGGGGTGGACCAGCACCTGTCATCATGGATCCTGGACTACCTCACGAACCGGCCTCAGTTTGTGAGAACCCGGGACTGTGTTTCCGACACGATCATCAGTAGCACGGGGGCCCCCCAGGGAACGGTGCTGGCTCCCTTCTTGTTCACTCTTTATACTGCGGACTTCTCACACAACACAACACATTGCCATCTACAGAAGTTCTCTGATGACTCTGCGATCGTTGGTCTCATCTCCAGCGGAGATGAAGCTGAGTACAGAGGGCTTATCCAGGACTTTGTGGACTGGTGCCATCGGAACTGCCTCCAGATCAACGCGAGGAAAACTAAGGAGCTGGTGGTGGACTGCCGCAGGCATGGGCAGCCCCTCACAGCACCAGTAAATATACAGGGAACAGACATCGAGATGGTGACATCCTACAAGTACCTGGGTATTCATCTGAACAATAAACTAGACTGGTCACACAATACTGACGCACTCTACAAGAAGGGACAGCGCAGGCTGTTCCTGCTGAGGAGACTCAGGTCTTTTGGTGTACAAGGGGCGCTGCTGAAGTCATTCTATGACACGGTGGTGGCATCAGCCATCACTTTTGGAGTGGTCTGCTGGGGCAGTGGCATTACTGCAGCCGATAGGAAGAGACTGAACAAACTGATTAAGAAAGCTAGCTCTGTCCTGGGGCAACGCCTTGATCCGATGGAGGAGATAGGAGAGAGAAGGACGGTGGCTAAACTGTCATCTCTGCTGGAGTCCGAGTTCCACCCTATGCAGGACATACTGGATGCACTGAGGAGCTCATTTAGCAGCAGACTACACCATCCCAGGTGCACAACCGAGAGGTTTCGTAGGTCCTTCCTACCAGTGGCTGTCAGACTGTACAACCTAAGCAGGGCTGCTCGCAGAGATAGCAAAAAGACGTAACAAACTAATAGTTTTTTTTTTGTTTTTTTTTGTTTTTTTTGAATGCAAAAGATGCAATAGACTTACACAATGGTCCTCTCCGGCATACAACTAGGAACATACCGGTCGCTATGGAGGGTGAGAATATGTATGGGCACATAATCATACCATGTAGGATAACTAAATAGACGGTTATGCTGTTTCATCCCACCTAGCAACGATGCTCTGCACTGTGTGTGTTTATATATTTACATATTTATTCCATCTAGCTACAATGCTCTGCACTGGGTGTGTTTATATTTATATATCTATATATTTATTCCATCTAGCTACAATGCTCCGCACTGTGTTTTTATATATCTACATATTATTCCATCTAGCTACATTGCTCCGCACTGTGTGTGTTTATATACTTGCATATTTATTCCACCTAGCTGCAATGCTCCATACTGTGGGTGTTTATATATTTACATATTTATTCCATCTAGCTACAATGCTCTGCACTGTGTGTTCATATATTCATATATTTATTCCATCCAGCTACAATGCTCTGCACTGTGTGTCTGTGTGTGTGTGTGTGTGTATATATATATATTATAGTAATATGTACATATGTATATTAGCTGCTCTTGCTTGCTTGTTTTTTCTTGCCTTCTGATTGTTGCTCTGAGTGTTGCTATCCCTGTGCTGTTGCAATCCTGGAATTTCCCCGTTGTGGGACTAATAAAGGCTTATCTTATCTTATCTTATCTTATCTTAACAGCAGCATGACAGTAGACAACCAAACAACAGAAACACACACATGATAGACAAAGGGATTACCCATGGAAAGTAAAACTAACACGACTATAAAACCTGCATACATCATAGCTTAATATATGATGACCCGTATAAACACATGAATCGTCCCATTGCACAAAGAAGGACTATCAGGAGCAGAGTGAAAAGTGATGTACCAGTTAGTCTGTAAGATGCAGTGTGGCAGCATAGCTATGACCAGAATACAACATCATAGTGAGTTATTGTACAGTGAAATTGCATGTGGCAGGAAAGATTTCCTGTACCTGGCCGTTCAACAGCGAAGCTGTAGTAGTCTGCTGGAAAAAGTGTTCCGCTGTCTATCTAGTGTGTGGTGGAGGGAGTGATCAGGATTGTCCATGATGGATCGCAGTTTATTTAGTGTTCTCCTCTCCATCACTGTCTCAAAGGTCTCCAGTCTGAGACCAATTACAGAGCCAGCCCTCTTGATAATCTTGTCAAGTCTGTTGGTATCTCTGGCCCTGATACTGCTACCCCAACAGACAGCAGCAAAGAAGATGGCACTGGCGACAACGGTCTGGTAGAAAAGCTCCAGCACCCTGCTACACACGTTGAAGGATCTCAGCTTTCTCAGGAAGTAGAGTCTGCCCATCTCCTTCTTGTGCACAGCATCGGTGTTGGATCTCCAGTCTAACCCGCTGCTGATCCTGAAACGAGATATTTGTAGTCCTCAACCACCCCCACATCCTCCCCCCTAATCTGCAGTGGCTGAGAAGGCGTCTTCCTCTTTCTGAAGTCAATCACCATCTCTCTGGTCTTGCTGACATTCAGCCTCAGGTGATTCTGTTCCGTCCACTCCACAAATCTGTCTACCAGTGCCCTGTACTCCCCCTCCTCTCCTCTTCTTATACACCCCACAACAGATGAGTCGTCAGAGAATTTTTGCAGGTGGCATGACTCTGTATTGTACTGACAGTCAGTGGTGTATAAGGTGAAGAGAAAAGGAGAGAGCACAGTCCCCTGTGGAGCTCCCGTATCACTAGCCACCACTCCAGACAAGACACTGCCCAGCCGGACAAACTGTGGTCTGCCTGTCAGGTAGTCAGTAATCCAGGAGATCACAGAGCTGTCAACCCCCATCACCCACAGCTTCTCACCCAGCAGCAGTGGCTGAATGGTGTTAAAGGCACTGGAGAAATTAAAAAAAGTGATTCTCACAGTATCTCCTCCGCCATCCAGGTGCAGATGGGCTTGTTGCAGCAAGTAGATGACAGCATCTTCAACTCCTAAATGGGGTTATTATTTACAGTTTTTCAGTCTTGACAGAAATCCCTCTGATCCCCTGTACATCCACTTCTGTCACTTCCATCAGGATATTGTTATTTTCACTGACTGACCATCGGTGACCCTTCTGTGTGGAGTTTGCATGTTCTCCCCGTGTCTGCGTGGGTTTACTCCTCGTACTCCGGTTTCCTCCCACAGGCCAAAGGCATGCAGGTTAGGTTAATTGGCATCAACTGGGGATTCTAAATTGTCCTTAGGTATGAATGTGAGAGTGAATGGTTGTCTGTCTCTCTGTGTTGGCCCTGCGATGGACTGGCGATCTGTCCAGGGTGTATCCTGCCTCTCACCCAAAGATGCCGGGATAGACTCCAGCCCCCTGCGACCCGAAAAGGATTAAGCGGTAGAAGATGGATGGATGGATGGATGGATGATACAAATATGACTGCAACAGTGGTTCCTGAACTGGTTCAAAATTGCTAATAATGACAGAGAAAATGAACTTCCCAAATGCTTGGAACAGATGTTTTTCATTCTCATCCCTCATCTCTTTCTAAAACTTCCCACGAACTCCAAACAATTCCTGCACAATGAAGGCACAAAAATAATTTTGACAAGAAAAAAAAGGTCGTTCACTTCCTGCCTCAACTCAGAAAACTCTGAGTCATCCTGAATGAACATTATATCCTCAAAAAGAGACAAAGAGTTAGTAATCTATTTAGATTTTTCCTCCCCTTTTAGAGCAGAGGAAAGAATCTGACTTATTCAATTGGCTTCAGTAATGAGCTGGAAGAAAATCAATTCACACTCTATTATTTTGTGTGTGGATGTGTGCAGCTTATAAAACACGTTAAGCGTCTGCAGTGGTTTATGTGGCCTAGAACACACCATCTCCATCTTAGAGACAATTAAATACCCTGTTAAAGGAACAGTTTAAACCAGAAACAGATAAATATTTCTGCGGAATGTTGATTATTTTGCCAAGGACTTTATCGCCATTTTTTTCCTATCCACCAAACGGGCCTTGGAGGTTGTAAGTGGTTATGATTAAACATCTGGTAGCAGTTAGAGCTGCGCACTTGGCACCATTGAGGTTTCTGCTGCTCTATGAGACCAGCGATACTTTCCAGGAGCAGCTTGGGCCAGCTCTGTTCCCTCACTTCACAACTGGTAGAAACAAAAGAGCTGTTTGATCCAAATGAGACATTATGAAAGGGAGGGGGGAAGAACTCACCAGCTTTCATTTATATCTTTTTTTTTTTTTAAATCCTGGCTCTGAGGAGTTAATGTCAGATGGAGAATACAGATACAAGGAGAGAAAGAACACAAAGATGGAGTGCAGCATGAGATAAAAAAGACCAAGAATGAAAACGCCCTCGGAGATGATTGATGACAACACAAAAGAAGATTTTGAGGCATGTCTTGCACACTGATCTCTCTTACACACCTATAATGATTTTGCTGGGTCACATGGCATTTATTACACTCTGGTTAAATAGATACTTCCACTGTGAGCATCATGTTCTCTTTGGGAGGGAGCCAAAAAGCATCCTATGCTATTTTCAATCTTCACTGGTAGGAGAGGAGATGCTTTGAGCCTAAAATCTTTTTGACTATGAAATAGGCTTTGTTTTGTGCTCTCCTCCTGTTCTTTGCTGTTTTTTTTTTTTTAAATAACACTCTCTGATAAGAAAACACTTTGCTATTGCGTCAAAACAAAATGACTTTCCAGAGATGAAACAGATAGACCTCCTATGTAGTGCAAATGGCATCATCCCCCAACAGAGCCATTACTATTTTTTTTTTTTTTTTTTTTTTTTTTAATTTGGGTTATTTCATACCATTTCTCATCCCAGATGAGTCCCCCGGCTTTCAGCAAAAGCCAGTGTTTGCTGGAATAAAAGGTTGTGCATTATGCCAGCTCCTACCATGTGCTCAGTCCTCACGAGGAACAACACCATACAAACCTAACACGCACGCAAACACACACCAGTGCAATACAACAACAAACCAGTCCCAAACAAGGACTCATTTTGACTCCTTTTTCAGATTCCAGATGTTGCTCGTGGTGAGTGGTTGAAACAGAACATTGTGTAATAATACCTACAGCAATCTCTGTTCTGATGAAATGTTTTCACAAGCTGTCTGTTCATTTTTCACAGTGATTTAATCATCAACTGGAATGAATATAAATACCTGAGCAGACGAAATAGTAACTTTGTTCTTCCATGTGATGTTGAAGAAGAAGAAGAAGAAGAAGAAGAAGAAGAAGAAGAAGAAGAAGAAGAAGAAGAAGAAGAAGAAGAAGAAGAAGAAGAAGAAGAAGAAGAAGAAGAAGAAGAAGAAGAAGAAGAAGAAGAAGAAGAAGAAGGCAACTGCAGTTATACACATAAACACAAGTATAATATAAGCAGTTATACAAGTTTACACAGGTTAAGCAGTTATGTTATTACTTGACTCGAGGCCACAACAAATGAAGAAGATGCAAAAAGAAACAAAAACCGTGTTTATTTACAAAAAGCGAAAAATAGTTCAATAAACTAAAAAACATCAAGTTTTTTTAAGAAAAGAGGGTCTGATAATGAGAATTTTAACAGCTCAAAACTTTAATTTCAATAAAATGACAAGAACCCCCCCCCCCCCCATCCCTTCCCAGCACCTCAGGGGTCTACTTTAATTGGTCCACTCTCGGGCAGGCCAGCAGTATCTTACCGTACCGTACTGTACCGAACCGTACCGTACTGACACTAGTGGAAAAGGGGCTTTAGCTGACCGCCGTCACATGATGAACTGTCAGTTTGTCCTGATGAATTCTGGGAAGAGGTGCAGGGTCCCCTTGTGTAAGCACAGCCTAGAGGAGCATTCTTTTGTCCCCTTGTCAGTGAAACTTATTAATGAGCAGCTCCTGTAAGACAGAGTACAGTAGGTAGTTCTTGGGGCTCTGTTTTTTAAATAATCTTATTTATGCCTGAGGTCTCTGGTTCTGCGTCAGTGACTATTGCAATGTTCCTTACAGTGTGGTGCAGCAAATTTCTGATCCAAGCCAAGTTTGAGCAATGGGAGACAAAGCCTTAACCTTTTCCTTGCAATTACATTTTTGATGATTAGGAGGACTGCAAATGCACTGGCGCTGCTGGAGCCATAGCTGTAGTTTGAGTTCCCATACTTTATATAATGTGGTTACACATTAACCATGCTAGTTATCTATTTTTATATCATTAGAGACCTTGACAAGCCTTTTTGTTGATTTTGAGTAGCCTGCATAGACAGGAGTACCGCTGTGATAAAACCATTTAGATGGGATAAAGACAGGCTTCTGACCTCTGTAGCAGGCAGCTAATCAGGTTAAAAACATTCCTTTGTGTAATACATAATTAATAGTCTCACTTTACAATCTGACACACTGATTTCATGAAACACATGGTTAAAATAAGTGGTAAGCCAACCCATTGCTTTAAAAGTGTGTGCAAAGTGTCTGATAGGGGAAAAAAAAAAAAAAGCTGTAATCACCCAATCATGATTCAGCTGGGTTGGTATGTAATTATAAAAGCATTACGAGGTGCTGAGGGCAGCAAGAACAAGACACGCACGAGAGAACAGCCTAAACTCTCCTTGCCACCAGGTTACTTTACATATCTGCAACCAAAGCAGCTCAACGCGCCTATCACCCCTCTGGCTCCTTACTGTGGTGATGGGCACGAGCAGTTAGTCTCCTTGGCACAGCCCATCTGTTGTTTTTGTTTTTCAAGTGGAGGGGTTACAGAGGAGTGGGGTGGCGTTGACCTGAGTGAGGAATGAGAAAATTATGGGAGACTCGAACCACAAATTGTTGCCGGCCTGTTATTACTGTAAGTTGAGCGTTGGCGACAGTTGCAAGGCATATAACAGTCTGACACAACAGTCACTGCTAAATAAAACTTGGACCCACTGACGCAGTTGGGTGACCACTTTGTGCCTTGTCAGAAGGATTAGACAGAGGAGGGACACTACAGCCACTGCAGACTTAAACACGCCCACGGGAATCTAGAAACAAATTAGTATAAGGCTTATAAATAGCATTAAATGCAGGGTCAGTAACATGGCATTGTGTCATTAGTGGATCAACAGCAAGCTGTCTGTGTGAAATGGAATTTTAAAACCAAATAATGCAAATCTGTGAGATTTTTGGTTCTGCCAGTACTTGACAAAAATGGTGCATGGTGCTTAAACATACTTGATCATGTCCCTTGAACACTATGCCATATCGTAAGCTAAGATAAATGCTATGCTAACTGCATCCTACGTCACAAGGATGGTCTTAATAATTTAGCAATATCCAGTTGTGTCCACACAGTAACTCCCCCCAAAATAAATAAGTCTAACTAAAAGGCCATTCTGTGTGGGAAGACCCAGAAGTTTAAGTCAAAATAGTTACTTCACACAATTTCCTATTTTTCTATGATAAAATTTAACTCAATCATTTGTCTTCAAGCTGAGGTGGTAGCTACCTAGTCGAGCGTGTCTCAACCAGGTCATTACCAGTGACCAAACAGTAGTGGTACTTTCTGCCTTCTAGTTTGTTGCTTGGTATGATAGAGGACTGACACCCCCCCCCCCCCATGCTGTAGAAGGGAACAAACATAAATTTTCTTCAAAGTTATGCATGTTTCTGTTCAGATGTGGGGAGCTCCCCCTCTGTGGATCGCCACCTTACTGTGTTGGAAGGGTTTGAGTGCCTGTATGATCCCAGGAGCTATATTGTGGGGGGCAACTTGGCCCTGGTAGGGTCTCCCAAGGCAAACGGGTCCTGTGTGAATGGCTAGACCAGGCCTATTCAATTAGCGGCCTGCGGGCCACATGTGGCCGAGAACCAACTTCCAAGTGGCCCAGGCCACGTCAAGGAAATATAAATATGAAGGAATGACGGTCCACAGGCGCGCACATGAACAACATGCGTGACCGTCATCCACATGGAGTTCAGAGGTGCCCGGCCCACGTGACAGCTCTAGTGGGCAGACCAGGCAGAGCGTCTCACTAGTGTCATTGTCCGAGAGAAGAATGCGCTTATTAAAGTACTTTAAATGCAGGAAAAAAGCAGAAGAGGTATCTAAGCAATGGAGGCATTTATGGTGGCTTTAACCTGCTGGTAACAGGAACAATAAGAGTTGCTGAGCAAACAGGTGTGGTTAGGATCAGTGTTGGGAGTAACACATTGCTTTGTAACGCGTTACTGTAACGCCACTACTTTTGCAGTAACGTGCTGTGTAACGAAATTACTGTTTAAAATTTCAGTAATGCGTTACAGTTACTGAAATTTGATCAGCTGCGTTACTCACATAACTCGTTTTATTAATATGGATGGATATTTTTAGCACAAATAAACTGACCCTACAATAGCTGGTGCAGCTGTCAGTCTCCTCCGTGGGTCGGTTTCCTGTCCTGCCCCAGTTCACGCCACAGCCCGGTAGGAAGAAATGCCATGGCGGTGGCAACTTCTCATATCGAGCCCTGATCGCCTGTTGTCTGAGCGGTGAGTAGCCTCCAACAGCTCCTACCTCTGTGGTTAAACATGAGTATTTTTTGAGCAAGAAGCTCGCATTTAATGTCCGCATAAATGCATTTAAAGTTTTCTTATGCACAGAGAAAAAATGACTGTGATTTGTTGCAGTAAAGAACAGCTTCTTCTAAGCGGTGAACTTTCATTTATCTGTGCTTTCTGTTTTATTTTATCTTATTCATTTACATGCTGTTGTGGTATGCAACTATTTCATGGAAGTAAATCCTCCAAATATGTGTTTTTAATGGGCTGGTCAAGGGGTGTCAAACACATAGCTCACCAGGGGGTCCAAAATTTTCTCTGTGAATTTACAGCTTTATTTCTAGTAAATTTCTGAATTTCTACTGATTACAAGGCGGAGTGGTTAGCACTGCGGCAGCACAGCATCTCACCCTTGGCCAGGGGATCCTGGGTTCGATCCCAGCCCCTGACCAACAGTGATCTATGTGGAGTTTGCATGTTCTCCCTGTGTCTGCGTGGGTTTACTCCTGGATTTCTCTGGTTTCCTCCCACACACCAAAAACATGCAAGTTAGGTTAATTGGCATCAAAACTGGGGATTCTAAATTGTCCTTAGGTATGACTGTGAGAGTGAATGGTTGTCTGTCTCTCTGTGTTGGCCCTGCGATGGACTGGCGATCTGTCCAGGGTGTACCCTGCCTCTCGCCCAAAGATGCTGGGATAGGCTCCAGTTCCCCCGCGACCCAAAAAAAGGATAAAGCAGAAGAAGTTGGATGGATGGATGGATGGATGGATGGATGGATGGATGGATGGATGGACAATAGTTTATGTAAAACTGAGACATTTTTCCTCTGTAAGATGAGACTTTTTCTCATCAGTTTTCTTTTTTCTTCTTTTTTCTGAGAACAAGGGGCCATGATCTTGCTGTGTGTGCAAGATGATTTAAGTATGCGTTTAAAAGTAATGTGAAAGTTGCTTTTCTAAGTAGCTAGTTACTTTAATCATGCAGTACCTCAAAAGTAACTCAGTTACTTTTGAAAAGAAGTAACTAGTAACTGTAACTAGTTACTATTTTTTAGTAACTTGCCAAACACTGGTTAGGATCCATATGCAGGGAAAGAGGGAAGAGTGACTGAATCGCTGAGGATTTACTTCACCATCCATTACAATAATTTATGTTCATTATTATGTACCTGGCAAGTTAAGATGACCAAAATTCATGAAGTCAATGATTTTAATCCATCAGCAGCCTTCAGACAAACTAAACTGCCAACATTTGGATTTCAAAATAAGGGAGGTTTTTCCTGCTGTCTGGTTGGTGAGGAGATTTCTAAAAAACTATAAATATATATAGATATTTTAACAGAAATAACTGAATCTTTGGTTATTTAAGTTAATTTATTTCATTAAATGTAATTTTATTAAAAAAAATTTCTTTGAATTCAGAGTTAAATTATTATTCTGTTCTGGCTCTGCAAAATTATGGTCAAAAGTGTAAATTGTATAAGGAAAAAAAGTCAAAATGTTATCACAATCGGTTTCAAATTTATAAAAAAAACCAAACTGTAATTTTCTTTAAAAAAACAGACAAAAATTCGCCATAAAATAATCCACAAATTTATAAGACAGTCTCAAATGTACAAGAAAAGTCAATTTTACAGGAGGAAATTACATATTTGAGGAAAATGGTTTCAAATTTAGATAAATTTACAGAGAAAAGTAGAAAACTATAAGAAAATTATTACAAATTTTGGAGAAAAACCTCAAACCTTCAAGACTGAAGTCATTATTCAAGTTTTTTTTTAAGTGGGTGCTCTTGCATCCTTAACTCTACTAGAAATTTTTGGTTGACTGATATGTGTGTGTAATGGAATGTGTAGTTATAAAAAGAGGTTCCTATTCACACATGTAGTATTTGTTAATGTTATCGATCTTTTCTTGAAGGGTTTGTACACTTAAATGTTTGACAGTTCATTTTTTCATTCAGCTAAATGCACTTTGTGATGTGCCAAGGTCAGTTATGACCAGGATGTAGTATATTTTACTTCAAAAGGGAAACAAATGTTAATGCTACAAACAGTGCACACTGAGTTTTTATGCATTTTGAGATATGCCCGAGTAAGATGTGACCAAAACGGTTATTTACAGAATTTATTTTTTCATTCTGTTTATTTAATTGTTGTTCAAGAGGAAAAAAAATATTTCTACTACTTCAAGTTCTGCTCAGCCCTAGCACTGTTATTGTGTTTTTATGCACGTTTGATGTGCCTTTGTCATGTGCCAAGCGCACATTTAAAACTAAGACAATGAATGAAAAGTGCATATTTTTTCATCATACTGAGCTGTGTTGGTTTGAAATTTGTCATATTCAACAGATTGTTGAACATGTGCGGCCCAGTTACATATCTTGATTTCAAATTGCAGCCCAACTGATTTTGTAATTGAATAGCCCTGGGCTAGACTAAGGGCAGTCCAGTGGATCTCCGTGAAAAATGTTACATCAAGGACCAGTGTACCCAAAGGAGCGTTCCAGTGGGCTCACCACCTGCAGGAGGGATCATGGTGGATGTGAACCGGGTGGAAATCTGGGCTACTCTGCCTGGACTGATGCCCTGCGACCTGGATCCCCAGATAAGTGGTAGAAGATGGATGGATGGATGGATGGAACTACCATCCCCATGTTCTCTATACTGAGCTGTTATGGAAATAGCCTTTGGAGGCATGGACAAGATCCTTAAATTCTTAAGTACATAAGTGTAACAGGTCTGCCTCCTAAGGGCCAATACATATTACAGTGTAATTATGGTTCAATGAAAAGCTTAGATATAAGCCACTTATGCAGTCAAACTTTAGTACTGATACACTCAAAGGTATACTAAAAGTGTCCTATGATTAACTAAAAAGTGGGTCTGAGGTATATATGTAGTAAACTAGCAGTACATTTGTTAGGAACCGAGCAGGCTTGGTTTCCCGCGGCTCGGTCCTGGCCTCTCTGTGGGTACGTGCCACGTTGTATGTATGTTAGTATGTATTTCTGTGCGCTTTGCCATACCCATAGCCACTGCTTTCTGGCCGGCAGTGGTGAGGCAGCTTCTTGGGCTCACGCTGGAGTGAGCGCTGTCTAACTGTCTGCCGGTCTGACCACGCTCCCTCTCTATTACTGCCAGCTGTTTCCACTCCCGTGTGCTATCTCCCCGCTCCTTGCCCAGGTGTGCCCAATTTGTGGAGCCAGCAATGCATGTACTTCAGGAGCCTTTTTCCAGTCATGCATTGCTGGGTCATTGCACTTCATGCGGTCATCATTCGCCATTTGAAGCCAAGGTCAAAAGGATTGGAACCCTCTGAGCTTTATTTGGACTCACTCGGACAGCTCCAGTATTGTGAATATTAACTGTGCGTGTTTTCCCGGTGTCCTCACCCTACACTGTTGAGCGTCCTGGATGACTCCTTAGCTTCTGAAGCATCCATCTGTTGGAACTGTTGGTCTGTGTTTTGTGTTCAATAAATGTGTGTGGTGTAACCTGCACGTAAATCCTCTTCCTTTTACCCCTCCTCCGTGCGCTGTGGAGAAGCGTACGGGGAGATCATGACAACATTCCTTTGTTCCTTCCTTTGTAGTGTACATTAAAACAGCTGGAAACTATAATTTTTACGTTTGAGGTATGAATACTTACAAGAATATTTATTTACTGAAAGTGGGCCTGTTTAGTCTCAAGAAGTTTTTAAACAGTACTATTAACACTTTACTAAAACTGTGTTCAAAATATCCACACCTCACTACTCACTATATAATGAATTCAAATGTAGTGGACTATATAATAAACTCAATATAACAATAAAATATTCAGCTTTCGGACACTATTCACCTTGTTTTCTCGGCGCAGTTAATGACATCATCACAGTGAGACAGTAAAACATAACAGATTAATTGTGTTAAAAATTGAATACCATGCATTTTTTTTAGTAAATATTAATTCAAATTTATTTTACGATAGTAATAAATAAAAATACTTTAAGGCTGTCATGGATGGCCCTCACGAGCCATCAATAAGACGCTATAGGCCAGCCGGTGAGTTTGCACAGTTTATTAAAGGAAGGATAACGACAAAATAAAGAGCCACGGGGGGCTAAAACACACTATAACTATAACTCAGACTATGGCAAGGAAGAACAGACTCACAATGAAACACACTTACAGTAAAAGGAGAAATCAGCACGGAGGTTGGACGACGGAATGTCTGACGATGTCAGATAAGGGATGTCCGACGAGACGGCAGCAACGTTTAGCCCTCAGCTCCCTTAAATAGGGATCAGGATGGAACAGCTGAAGAGGCAATCACTAATGCAGCTCAGCTGTCAGAGGCTGAGCTCTGACAGCCGGAAGCCCCTCCGAGCGCTGTCACAATAAGAGCTCAGAGAGCCATCGGGAACACACACACCAGATGGGAGAAAAATATTGCATGGCCCGAGCGCGGACGAAATCGGCGCTCAAACCACGACACTTCTCCCCCCCGAGCGGCGAACTCCGGGCGCCGTATGACACCCAAGGGCCCCCCCACCCCACCCAGGGTGGGAGGATGGGGGAAAGACCTGGAGGGTGAGAACCAGAAAAGAAAAAAAAAACCACCAGGACGAGGAACCGGAACGAAGAGTGACAAGGGAGATCCCAGGAAACAAACACAAAGCAATTACAGAGCATGGTAGAAAAAAAAACCCCACAATACTCCATAAAGCACGGATGGTACAACAGACTGGACAAAAAATGCAAATAACAAGGCCTATAACAAAGATACACTGGCCCATAAGACATAATGTGGCAGCCACAAATCATCCCTCAGACAGAGGAGGGGAGAGAAAAAAAAAAACCCACACTAAACAGCGATGAATACATAGACCACAATAGTGCACATGACAACACACCAGAGCAACCTCAATATTTCGTTGGAAATACGAAAACACACGGAGATGACGGCAGGCAGAGTCCAATGAGACAATGAACAGTTCTGGTGGTCTACCTGCATCCAGCGTCCAGATAGCTGACCGGTGAAAAAGAAAGAGTTCGGGCAGCCTACCCCAGTCCCAGGCCCAGAGAAACAGGACCTCTGGCGGCCGGACCAGGTCACCAAACAGACAGTCTAGTTGGTTGGGTGGCCGACCCAGAACGCCAAACGGGCGAGGCGGCCCGTTTGACCCAAACGGGCGGCCGACTCGCATCACTCAGCCACCAGGACAGCAGGGGAGAAATCAACAACGGCCTCCCTGGAGAGGGGGAAAGCGAGGGAGAGCCGAGCCGAATATGGGGAACTCCAACGGCACCCGGTAGAGAAGAATTGGGGGAAGGATGACGGACCAGTCCAGCGTCAGACGGCAGAGGATCTGCAGCTCCCTCACCGACCTCGAACCGAACCACCGCTGCATCCCTGCTGGACCCCGATCGGGTCAGAGCAGGACAGATCAGCACCCACGACGGACCATGACTGGGTCGGAGCAGCACCCGCGATGGACCCCGACTGGGTCGTGGCTGCACCCACGTCGGACCCCGATTGGGTCGGAGCAGCACCCACGACGAACTCTGACTGGGTCGATGCTGCACCCGCGATGGACCCCGACTGGGTCGGCGCAGCACCAGGGACAACCTCCAAACCCAGGACCTCCAGCACAGCGACCGGGATTGACTCTGCACCGGTGACCCTGGGAGAAGGCTCAGGAGAAGAAAAAGAACCGGGATCAGGATCACCGGTAGCGACAGAGCCCAGTGAGACTAGCTCAGATGCAGCGGACGCCTGCACCCGGCTCGTCTCCCCGAGAGACAGGCAAAAATGCTCTAGAACAGATAGAAGGAAGACAAAATAGAGCACTTGCCTGAACTCGAGTTCTGTCGCTGTCCAGGAATTCGACAATCTGGGTTCAGAAGGCAGAAGGACGTCCTCTGGCTTCCACTCGGCTACAGCGGGCCCCGCAGCCGGCATGATGGTTCCCACAGCCTGAGGACCCTCCAACGCTGATGGCCACGCCGATGACCCGCACGGCATGGTGGCTGGAGATCCTCGACCTGCTGAGTCAGACCGCTCCTCCGCAGAGACCCGGGGACGCTTCATCGTCGGCGCAGGCTCCAACTTACGGTCCGCCCTCCTCCTCTGCCCGTGTCATGGCTGCGAGGCTGGAACCAGGCTCTCCAGGCCCGCAGGTTCCCTCCTCATCCGGCGGCGTAGACCTGGTGCCGCGGAACGCTCAGGGGAAGGAGACACAAAGGTGTCAGGTTCATAATTAATTTCTACAGCAGGTGGAGGAAGCTCAGAGGGCTGTGAACTCCGAACTCCACCCCCAGGAATCAAGCAAGGCAATTCACTCAATGAGGGAACAGAATGAAAAGTCACTTACCTGATCCGTAGAGGCCCGATAGAACCCGCTGCAGTGGACTTTGTTCTTCCCTTTCCCAGCTGGATGATGACGGAGGGACCCCTGGGAGGACGAGGAGGAGCCGCTCGCAATGGTCCGATGACGGGATTCGCTGGAGCAGGACTAGTGGCACTCACAGCAGCCGGGGAAGACGTCGAGGAGGAGGGGACGACAGCCGAGGCGATCTGGGCATGAGGAGCTGACGGGACAGCAGGGAAAGATGACCCGGGGGACGAGGCTGTGGGAATTCCCTCCTGATGAGACGCAGAAAAGCAGCTGACTGGGAGGTAGAGTTCTTCCGACGACCCGGAAAAGGATCCGGACGAGGTTCTCACTGAGGCTTACCAGTGGCTGTGCGACGACATTTACCGGCAGAGGGAGAGGCAAAGGAGAGGTTAGGGAAATGCTGCTCCTGCGCGGAAACAGAGGTGAGCAGGTCGGCATACTCTGGATAATCACGGAGCTCAGGATTCCTCTCCACCAGCCTGACTGCCGCTGTCACATGCTTAATGATCTGTGTGGAGTGGACGGCGGAGCGAGCTGCAGCCACTCGGTCCCGGATGGAAGCTGCTGTCAGCTGTAACTTCTCCAGGGGAATCCTGACTGACGTCTCACTCCTTAGGGAATCACCCCTGGGCGGTGCAAACTCCTGGACTGGAATGAGGACAGGAACGGGATCCCGAAGTGAGGAGCGAGGGTGCCTACTCTTCGGCTTCCTGCCAGAGTTTCCTTCCATCCCACGGAGTCTCTCCCGGTGTGCAGAGATGTCTGCCTTCCCTGCAATGACTTCAGGGTGGTTGGAGTAGCAAGGAAGGCAATTACTGATGTCCTCAGCGAGGTCTAGGTGCCAGGAGTGTCATAGAGGCCAGCAGTGAAGATAGTTCCATCAATGTAGTCCAGGGCCTCCACCAGCTCGTAGCCCAGGCTACGAGCGCGGCCCCTGAGTGACGACATGACCTCCCAGCACACAGGTACCCAGACAGGGAAAAACAAAAGTCCAATTTAGGCAAAACTCACAGCGACCTGCGTCTCAGTCTGGCTGCAGTCTACTGTCATGGATGGCCCTCACGAGCCATCAATAAGACGCTATAGGCCAGCCGGTGAGTTTGCACAGTTTATTAAAGGAAGGATAACGACAAAATAAAGAGCCACAGGCGGCTAAAACACACTATAACTATAACTCAGACTATGGCAAGGAAGAACAGACTCCCAATGAAACACACTTACAGAAAAAGGAGAAATCAGCACGGAGGTTGGACGACGGAATGTCTGACGATGTCAGACGAGGGATGTCCGACGAGACTGCAGCAACGTTTAGCCCTCAGCTGCTCCCTTAAATAGGGATCAGGATGGAACAGCTGAAGACGCAATCACTAATGCAGCTCAGCTGTCAGAGGCTGAGCTCTGACAGATGGAAGCCCCTCTGAGCACTGTCACAATAAGAGCTCGGAGAGCCATCGGGAACACACACACCAGATGGGAGGAAAATACTGCATGGCCCGAGCGCGGACGAAATCGGCGCTCGAACCACGACAAAGGTAGTTTATGTCGTGATGTGAAGCCCTCCTCTCACTGCTCTGTTGTCTGAGCATTGCATTATGGGATATTTTGAGTTCACTATAGTGAATGAAAATTTCAGTTTAGATTTTAAACAGCACTACAAAATGGCTAATTCACTATGTTGTACACTAATGAGTGAAGATTTCAAACACAGCATAAGTGTATACTTGCATGTATCCATCCGTCCATCCATCTATCCATCCATCTTCTACCACTTATTTGGGGGTCCAGGTCATGAGGGCAGCACTCCAAGCAGCCCAGACTGCCGTCTGGTTTACATAGCACCATGATCCCCATGATCCCCCAGCAGGTGATGAGCCCACTTAAGGGAGGACCCATGTGGCTCCTTGGGTACACTGGGTCCTTAATGTAACTTTTTTCATAGAGCTCTACTGGACCGCCCTTGGTCTGGCCCTTCAAACAGGGCCATTTTGCCTTGGGAGACCCTACCAGGGGCAAGTTGCCCCCGACAACATAGCTCCTGGGGTCCTTAGGGCATGCAGACCCCTCAGCCATGGTAAAGTGGCGATTCACGAAGGGGTATTTGCTTGTATACTTACTTTACTAGCAGAGTCAAGCCTAGCAAAAGCAAATGAAAAACAACACCAAACAATCAAGCTAATCAGCTAATAATTTGTTACAAAATTTGTGAAGTGTGGTTTCAGAGCTCCCGGGTTCAGGAGGGCTTATCCTGCATTAAATCAAATCTACTCAGCGACACAGTTTTCAGTTTCCTAAGTTATAAAGTGCAGTTTTAAGTATACTTAGTAAAATAAATTTGAACAATTCTTTTTGTAATACATGATAAAGTTTTGGGAAGAACTTGCAGTAAACTGCAGTTTTCAAGGAAATACAGACTGAAACAGAAATAAGATTCTGTATGTTACAAATACCAGGTTCCTGGTGCTTAACAATCTTGTCTACAGTTCAGACCTTTCACCTATTAAAACAAAGTTGCAGGTGTCATTCTTTTTGACAAAGTTCACCAGTTTGCGTTTTCAGTTAATATAGGGAAGTTCTCTTCTGCATCAGCTCTTTTTACTTGTGGTGTTCCTCAGGGCTCCGTTTCGGGTCCAGTCCTGTTCTCCTTGGATATGCTGCCTTTAGGGTCCATCTTCAGAAAATATAATATTCCATTCCATTGCTTTGCTTATGATATTCAAGTCTATATGCCCCTCACACAAAACAGCAGTAATTCATTACAGCCTCTGTTAAACTGTCTAAGCGACATAAAGACTTGGCTAAAAATGAACTTTCTCAACTTCAATGAAAATAAAACAGGTTATCTGTTTTGGAAAAAATTACAATCCTACTGGTGTTTTTAGACCTTTGGCTCCTTATTGTAATGGTGCTGTCAGAAATTCGGGAGTCATTATTGACAACTCTTTTAAGATGGACAAACAAATTAGTATAGTTGTCAAAACTAGTTTTTATCAACTGTGAATGATTGCCAAAGCGAAGGCTTATCTCCCCCCAAGAGATCTACAAAAAGTGATTCATGCGTTTATTACCTCATGATTAGACTATTGTAATTCATTGTATTTTGGAGTAGAACAGTCCTCTGTGCACCGTTTGCAGCGAGTTCAGAATACAGCGGCTTGGCTTTTAACTGGTATAAAAAAGCATGAACATATTACTCCTGTTTAATCTTCCCTTCACTGGCTTCCTGTCCATTTTAGGATTGATTTTAAGATTTTATTGTTTACTTTTAAGGCCTTAAATGGATTTTTACCATCTTATTTGTCAGAGCTTATTTACATTCATTCATCTGTAAGAATACTGAGGTCAACCAACCACGTGCTCTTAGAAGTACCAAAATCAAAGTTAAAATGAAGAGGTGATTGAATCTTTGCAGTGGCTGCTCCAGGACTGTAGAACAGTCTACCTGTCCACATACACACTGCTGAATCATTAATTACTTTTACTGTAAATCACTGCTAAAGACACATCTGTTGTATTGGCATTTGGGTCAAGTAGAGAGGAGGAAAACTCAACAGTTGTCTGCATCCTGTGCTGTTTTCACTCTATTTTCTTTTAATGCATTTTACTCCTATTTATTGTGTATTTTTGGTTTTGTAGTTTGTGTTATATGGGGGTTTTATTGTGAAGTGGTGTGATGACACCGCCTGCCGGTCGCGTCATCACACCACCTTATAATGAGGGGCGTCCACCATTTGGTGCTCTCTTGCCCAGACGAACCCACACAGTGTGGCACCTGCTGTAATGTGCATAGTTCATAATAAAGTTCAGTTCAAGTGCAACCTCCTCGTCTGTCTCCTCAATGACAGGTTTGTGGACATAACATTTGGTGACTGAGGATTAAACTATGGGGGCGTGTGGGGCACCTCTATGGCTGTTTCTGGATTACCCAGGAGAACCAGCAATAATGTGGCCTTATTGGCTGGCCGCGTTCAAGACGTACAGTATATTGCAGCATTGGGACTGGGTAAACTCAACAGAGTAAGGAAACAAGCACTTCTGTTTTGCAAACTCGGCGTAGAGGGTCAGAGAATTTTCCACACATTAGGGGAGACAGAACCATATGAGCATGCTGTCGAGCTTCTTGCTAACTATTTCGCCGAACACACACGTAGCACGAAGCTGTGGGTTGAAATGTTATTGGCGCCAAAAGGCACAAAGCTAGCTAGCATGGGGGAGCTAACAGCCAAGCTAGTAGCAATAGAGAAATTAGCTACAGACTGGGCGCCAGACACAGAAGCTAAACGCTACAGGCTAGAAGCTAGCTAACATGGTGGAATTGGAGCCACAGGGGAGGAAGCCTGTGCTCATTAAGAACAACAAGCCAGCCGAAGAATACAGCAAAGAAAGAGACCGCAGCACTGGGGTGAGCACAGTGTGAAGAGTGAAGAGGGCACAGAGGGAGAGCAGCGACCAGAGTCGGCCTCGTTTTCCCCGCAGCCAGAGTCGGAGCCACGGGAGGGGGAGCGTGAGCATGCTGAAAGCCCCGAAACACAGCAGCGACAGCTGGGCATGAGCACAACACACGGCGCGGCACAGCGGAGTGCTTCAGACGACAAAGTGGGGGAACCGGACTTCTCCCGTGCCCCTGCCCAAAAAGCAATAGAGGCTACGACCGAGCGGACGGGCAGAGTCCGCTTCAACAACCGACACCAAAGCGTACACTTCATGCTCTCGGGAGGAGAGTGGCTCGGTGGAGGAGCTGGACGGCTTCGGTGTCCGTGCTCGGCCAGCTGTAGTAGGAGTGACCGAGTTGGCGTGTGGCGGGTCAGTTTCAACGAGCGACACCGGAGAGGTACTGGACTGTGTCTGTACCAGAGATGAAGCCGCAGTCAACAACAGAGACAGTGGGTGAAGGGTCCACAGTGTACTTTCGGCAGACGGACAATTTGGTTTGGTATGCAAATGGACTACAGCCTGTCCGGGTGGCGACTCCAGGCGGCGGGGCTCCGTGGGAGTCGGTTGCCGCAGTGTGGGACCCAGGTCCCGGCATCATGAAGATTGACCACGGGGGTCCGACAGCTCCAGGGAGGCAGCTGCTACAAGCCCGTTTCAAAGCCCCTCAGACTGAACTGTTTCCCCCATTTGATCCACCTTTGCCATGGGAGACTTTAAAAAAAAAAAGACTTTTTACTTAGAGGCATGGCTGTTCCTGGGAGAGTGGCAGAATAAACCAGTTTGCCATGTGGACCGTGTGGCAGTCTACCCACCGGCCCTAGCCTAGTTTTGTTTTTTAGTGTTTTGCTTTATGTTTCCAAATTCGGGTGGGTTTAATTCAGTGTGTTTTTGTACTTTACAGTATAAATGGGGTGGGAGTTGTTATATGGGGGTTTTATTGTGAAGTGCGGTGTGATGACACGACCGGCAGGTGGTCATCACACCACCTTATAATAAAGGGCGTCCACCATTTGGGGCTGTCTTGCCCGGACGACCCCACACAGTGTGGCACCTGCTGTAATGTGCATAGTTCATAATAAAGCTCAGTTCAAGTGCAACCTCCTTGTCCGTCTCCTCAATGCCAGGTTTGTGGACATAACAATTTGATTTTAATTTTATCTGGATGTACAGAACTTTGGTCAACTTGATTGTTTTTAAATGTGCTCTATAAATAAATTTGACTTTGACTTTAGAGTTTTTTTCTAATCATCTGGTTCCCCTTACTTTTATGATTAAATTACAAATACTGAAGTACAAATACTGAGTCCCTTACTGTTTATTATGGTGTTGGATGTCATAAGCCAGGAGACCAGATGATGGCTACAATGGAACATGCTTTATGATGACGACCTTGTCATCTGTTCTGAGACAGAAGAAGAGCTGCAAAGAAAGATCATTAGACGGCCAGCGCGTACGGAGAAGAGGACTGGGAGTGAACACTACAAAGACAGAAGTCCTGGTGTGCAGCAAGCCCAATGCGCATATCTCACTACATGATAAGCACAACATCAGTCTGGTCCAGACAACATCATTCAAATATGTTGGTTCCACCCTTGAGACAACTGGAGGATGTGAGAAGGAAGTGGCAATGCATGCAAGATCTGCATGGAAGAAATGAAAAGAACTGACACCTGTGCTCTCTGTGTCAAGAAGATATCCACCAAACTGTAAAGATCAAAGATATACAAGACATACATGATAATTATACAACCAGTTCTGACAAAAAGGGATACGCTAAATCAGGGGTGTCAAACATATGGCCCGTGGGCCAAA
Organism: Pholidichthys leucotaenia; assembly: GCA_020510985.1. Taxonomy (NCBI): domain Eukaryota; kingdom Metazoa; phylum Chordata; class Actinopteri; order Cichliformes; family Pholidichthyidae; genus Pholidichthys; species Pholidichthys leucotaenia. Next base: position 76,872,415 of record CM035839.1, on the reverse strand, counting down.
TCTGGCTCACCAGAGAATCCAGACTGGCCTGCGGGATGAATTTGCAAAGTGTGAAAATGAAATAATAGAATACATGAGCAGCACTTTTTCAATAAAATAACTGCTATTCACAATTTGTCCATTTGGGGTCACACAATAGTAGCAGACACAAAAGTAATCCCTGATTTCCACTGAGGGAATCAGTTATGCAGGTCGGGAGGACAGGATTTCTTCCAGAAAGACTCCAATGCAAACTTTCCCATCTGCCTCTGTTATTATCCCTTCTCACCCATTGCTAAAAATATGCAACAAGTCTTTTTTTTTTAATGGATGCCAGATAAAGCACACACTGAAATGTCATGGTATTTACAGTATTTAATAACTGTTCTTTAAAAATACCCCCCCACACACACCCATGTTTCACAGCTGGGCGAGGGGAAGGGGGCAGTTCTTCTCATGGTTTCCCCTCCAGGGCAAAGAACTGTCCCATGCACAGGCTTTCTCCTCCTTGACATGATTTATTTTAACAAAACTAAATTCTAGACAAAAGCAAAAAACAAGACGTGACAAAAATGTGACGTAACTGACATGACATGGCATGATATCTCAGTATATTGTCGCACCGATGGCAGTGTGCGCCGTGTCTATCAAGCACAGTAAATTAACAACACCCGTGAACAATCAGTGATCAAAAAACTCATTGCAGCTGTGCAGACTAAATAACAGAAGGTGTTCAATGTAAAAACTCAGCCAAAAATCAAGACAGAAGAAAACGTAGCATAACCATGAGAATCCAAATCATCAAAATCAAACATAGGTGTGACCATGACAATAAAATCCAGGCAAAACCAAAAACATGATAATATTAATTAAGAGAATCTAAACATGAACTGAAAGCAAGGCCAGGGCCTGATTCATCTCCTGATCCAAGGCAGACAAAAACAAATCATAAACGTGACCATGAAAACATAATACTAATAAACAGGACTATAATGACTAAACTAAGACTAAGATAACAAGACAGAACTCAGAAAATAAACATGGCAAACAGAAATAAATGGCAAACTCAAGAGAACATAATTAAAGACATAACCATGAACATCAATACAATAACCAACTAAGCTGAGGTAGGGAAAATACAGAAAATAACTAAAATAAACTTAAAGCATGAGCATGGTTCCCCGACCATGCTCAGAATACTGACAGAGCCCAGCCTTTAAGGAGTGGATTCCTGACACCCCACAGTAACACCATCCCCCCATCCCATCAACAACAGAAAAATAAGCCTTCCAGGGAGGGCGGTAGGAAAACAAGGCCAGGTGGATCAAAAATAAGTCTCTCACCCTGCAGAGTTCAACAAAAACAAAGCGGGTCAGGTGGCCTACCAAAGTCCCAGGGCCACCAGACCAGAAGGCAAGGCAATTCAGGTGGTCTTCTGTAGTCCCAGGGCCACCGGACCATAGGGTGAAATGCGTTGGGTGGCCTCCCAGAGTCCCTGAGCCACCCAACTAGAAAGCATAACACGTCAGGTGGTCTCCCAGCATTCCAGAACCACCAGACCAGAGGGCATGGTATGTCGGGTGGCCTCCCAGAGTCCCTGAGCCACCAAACCGTAGGGTGTACTGTGTCAGGTGGCCTCCCAGTGTCCCTGAGCCACTCAACCAGACAGTATAATGTGTCAGGTGGCGTCCAAGCGTCCCTGAGCCACTCAACCAGAGAGCATAATGAGTCAGGTGGCCTCTCAGGGTCCCAGAGCCACTGGACCGTGAAGCATGATGCGTCCCCTCCTGGAGACAGCAGCTGAGAAACATGGTCTTTGTGGACAGCAGGAGCTGCAGCGTGGATCTTGTGAGCCAGCAGCTGAGGGGAGTTGACACCCAATGATGAGGACTGACCAGTGGCGAAAGCAGACAATGACTGCTGACCAGCAGCAAAACCAGACGATGACTGCTGACCAGCGGCAAAACTGGATGATAACTGCTGACCAGCAGCAAGCCCAGATGACTCAGGCTGGGGCACCTCGAGCCCGGCTGCCTGGGGATCCATCCCCAACACGGCCACCTCACATGGGGAAGAAGAGACAAACACCGGGTCACTAAAACTGGCGGCAGTGGAGCCCGACTGGGGGGACTCAGGAGCATATGGCAGCTGCAACTGGGTCTCCCTGCCAAGAGTAAGGCAAGAGCTCTCTAATACTGACATAGTAAATAAAACAAGAGGACCTGCCTTAACTCTTGTTCCACCACTGGCAATGACACCGGTGACTCTGCTGCTGCAGCCCAAGCAGCAGGCATGACGGCAGGCAAAACTTCAGGCATGGCAAAAGGAACTGGCGGAACCCCAGTCGTGGTGACCAGAACTCTCAGAACCCCAGACGTTGCAGCAGGAGATGGTGGAACTCCAGATGTGGCAGCTGGAACTGGCGGAACCCCAGACGTGGCAGTTGGAACTGGCAGAACCCCAGATGTGGCAGCAGGAACTGGCAGAACCCCAGACGTAGCAGGTGGAACTGGCAGAATCCCAGATGTGACAGCTGCCATCCCCTCCAACGTGGTGCTCGAAGAAACAGAGGGGGAAGGAGGGGCCGATGCTGTGATCGCAAGATGTTCTGAGACTGTTGCACAATAACCCAAAATGGCGGCGCCCGCCGACCGAGCATCAACAAACTTTTCCACAAGTAGGTTTTTTTTCTGCTTTTTGTAATTAATCCATTAACTGACTGTCTGTTTCTTGCTTTCTTTTTTGTACGGAGCTGGAGGAACTAGAGAACTATACTGACGAGTTTTATCACCGTTGCTGTGTCATGGAGCAGTCTCCCATCCCTGCTTCCCAGTCAAAACGACTGAGACTGGCAGACTCACCGAAAATAATGCCCGAGAAATCACGAGACGGCTCCGAGGTTAGTGACATCCTTTTTTCTACTGAAAATAAACTTACCAGCATGGATGGCAGACTAGCATTAGTAGAGCTGCTCCATAAAGAATTCCAGAGTATGCGAGAGAGTCTGGAATACAGTCAAGCACAGCTCATCTTTCTCTTAGAGGAAAACAATAGCTTGAAAAAGTCAGTAAACACGCTAACCACGCGACTTGGCATTGTTGAAAGAGAAACAGGAAGATGAAGGAAACAGTTTTCAATTTGCAGTCATGCAGCATGAGAGATAACCTTGTTTTTTTTTCCAGAATTGTTGAAAAAAATAATGACGATCCAGAACAGCTGGTCTGGGAATTAATGTCCACTCAACTGAAATTGTCTGCCGAAGTCACAAAATCAATTACCTTCCACTAGGTCCACAGAATTGGGCAAAAAAATCCCCAAAATAAAAGTCCCAGACCTATTGTTGCCAAATTTGAGCATTTCAAGCAAAAATTTTTGGTACAGAGGCAGGGCAGGAAGCTTAAAAACACCAGTTATGGTCTAAATGATCAATCTCCACAGGAAATCTTGGAAAGGAGAAGGAAGCTTTTTCCCATAAGAAAACAAAAAATCCAAGAAGGTAAACAAGCTTTTGTCTCTGTGGATAGACTGTATATGAATGACAAGTTGTTTATGGATGAAACCATAACCTCCTGGTTATTCGAGAACTTTTTTTTCTTAGCTACAGTTGGAAAAAGAGTGTGATTGTGCACAGGTCTCTAATTCAATCTTGGTTTAATTTATTAACATTTGTCTGTTTTTTTCTTCTTTTCTGCTGAGGTTGTTGTTTGCTTGTTTGTCTGTTGTAACTAATTTTGTTGAAGTTGTCAGGTCGTTGTATGTTATCTACATTTTTTCACCATTTACTAACTTTTATGTCTGTTTTCTCTCATACTGCTGGTTTATAGGAAATAACTTTAAGTGCATGCGCCCAAGTCCATACACCCCATTCGCTTGCAATTGCAAGCAAATGGAACAGAGACATCATGCGTGCACACCCAAGCATACATATGTAGGTATATATTTTACGCACAACATACTGTACATATACACAGATATGCATACATTAAGGACATATAATCACATAGGCACATTTAGTTAGCCTTTAGCACAAAACCAGTTCACGAAAACATGTCTACATTTAAGTTTGTCACATGGAACATAGAGTGGTGTGAAAAAGTGTTTGCCCCCTTACTGATTTGTCATTTTTTTATGTTTGTCACACTAAAATGTTTCAGATCATCAAACAAATTTAAATATTAGACAAAGATAACACAAGTAAACACAAAATGCAGTTTTTAAATGAAGCTGCTTATTATTAAGGATAAAAAAAAATCCAAACCTACATGGCCCTGTGTGAAAAAGTGATTGCCGCCCTCTCTTAAAACATAAATTAACTGTGGTTTATCACATCTTTGGAAAGCTGAGTTGAATTTCTCTAGCCACGCCAAGGCCTGATGACTGCCACACCTGTTCTCAATCAAGAAACCACTTAAATAGGACCTGCCTGACAAAGTGAAGTAGACCAAAAGATCCTCAAAAGCTAGACATCATGCTGCGATCCAAAGAAATTCAGGAACAAATGAGAAACGAAGTAATTGAGATCTATCAGTCTGTAAAAGGTTATAAAGCCATTTCGAAAGATTTGGGATTGCAGCAAACGACAGTGAGAGCCATTATCCACAAATGGTGAAAACATGGAACAGTGGTGAACCTTTCCAGGAGTGGCCGGCCAACCAAAATTACCCCAACAGCACAGAGATGACTCATCCAAGAGGTCACAAAAGACCCCACAACAACATCCAAAGAATTGTAGGCCTCACTTGCTTCAGTTAAGGTCAGTGTTCATGACTCCACCATAAGAAAGAGACTGGGCAAAAATGGCTTGCATGGCAGAGTTCCAAGATGAAAACCACTGCTGAGCAAAAAGAACATAAAGGCTCATCTCAGTTTTGCCAGAAAATATCTTGATGATCCCCAAGACTTTTGGAAAAATACTCTGTGGACTGACGAGACAAAAGCTGAACTTTTTGGAAGATGCGTGTGTCATTACTTCTGGCGTAAAAGTAACACAGCATTTCAGAAAAGGAACATCATACCAACAGTAAAATATGGTGGTGGTACTGTGATGATCTGGGGCTGTTTTGCTGCTTCAGGACATGGAAGACTTGCTGTGGGAAATGGAACCATGAATTCTGCTGTCTACCAAAAAAGCCCTGAAGGAGAATGTCTGGCCATCTGTTCATGATGTCAAGCTGAAGCGCACTTGGGTTCTGCAGCAGGACAATGATTCAAAACACACCAGCAAGTCCAACTCTGAATAGATGTACTTTATTGATCCCAAACTGGGAAATTACATGGCTTGAGAAAAACAAAATGAAGACTTTGGCGTGGCCTAGTCAAAGTCCTGACCTGAATCCGACTGAGATGCTGTGGCATGACCTTGTAAAGGTGATTCAAAACTCTCCAATGTGGCTGAATTACAAAAATTCTGCAAAGATGAGGGGGCTAAAATTCCTCCACAATGCTGTAAAAGACTCATTGCCAGTTATCACAAATGCTTGACTGCAGTTGTTGCTGCTAAGGATGGCCCAACCAGTTATTAGGTTTAGGAGGCAATCACTTTTTCACAGAGGTTTGGATTGTTTTTCCCTTAATAAAAAAAAAAACAAAAAAAAAACCCTTCATTTAAAAACTGCATTTTGTGTTTACTTGTGTTATCTGTGTCTAATATTTAAATTTGTTTGATGATTTGAAACATTTACAGACGTGGACAAAATTGTTGGTACCCCTCTGTTAATGAAAGAAAAACCCACAATGGTCACAGAAATAACTTGAATCTGACAAAAGTGGTAATAAATAAAAATTCTATAAAAATTAACCAGTGAAAATCAGACAATGCTTTTGAATTGTGGTTCAACAGAATTATTTAAAAAACAAACTCATGAAACAGGCCTGGACAAAAATGATGGTACTGTAGCGGGTTGAATTCAACCCCCACAACACAGAGACAGTCAGCTCGTTACTCCTGGGTTTTTTCCGCTGCATGCTGCGTTTACAGCTGTGAGGTTAAAGTGTCATCCATACATTGTGTTCATGCATCCTGTCTGTACCTCTGATATGCAAATGTCCAGATTGACTGCTGTGAAGGTCTTTGATGTATTGTCTGAGTTGAGTATATATGCTGTACCATTCTGTAAATCTCTCTCTCATTCACTGACTCCTTCAACTGCTGCAGACACACATTTTGTGTCTCCTGAGAGCCTGAGGACATCACCTCAGCCCGCAGCACGAGGGCTGGGGAGGTGTTCCGATGAAGGCGGTATGATTCAATAAACCAACTAAAAACTCCATCGCTGCCTTTATTTTATCATGCCGCTTCACTGGTGACCCCGAGGACGCACACGTTTTGTGCAAACGCAACCTTCTGGTCTGGACAGCCACCCTGGTGACACGACGCTGAAGAAAACGAGCTGCCGGCGAACGCAGCACCGGGCAGTGATGCTCCGCCGACGAGCGAACGCAGCGGCCTGACTGATCTGCCCTCCCTGCGGCTTCAGGGAAGCCTCAACGCAGAGCCACGGCAGGCGAGCTACTCTCCGGACATCGCCCAAGACCGGGTAAACGGCAGTAAACATCATGGCGCAACCCTCGCCGAGATCGGGGCGTCCATGCGGGACAGCCTGAGGGACAAAGATCGTCTATCTCCCCTCAACGCTCCAACGCACCATGACTAATCTACAGCCATGGCTCATCATCGATGTTTTTCGGCGCCGACTGCACCGATCTCCACCAAGTTTCCGACCCTGGTTTCTCCTCCAGCGGGCCCACCCACGCAAGGAGCCCCGGCACACGCACCGGGGTGACGAGGACGGCGCAACACGCACGGAACAAGAATGGCTCCAGAGACTGCCATCGTCCTGCGCAGCTGCACGCAGAACCTTCAGGGCTGCGCGCTCACCTGAAGCAAGCACGCGCACAGCGCGCCCACAGGATTCACTGATGGTTTCAGCCACGGCGCACAAAGGATTCAGCCGTCTGCTTTTCCCGAGGACTTTAGGTCTGCGCACGCACCTAACGTCAACACGCCAAGTTCCTCTGCTTTTGTTTACGCAACCTCGCCGCTCCTGTTTTTCTTCATGGCCACGAGAGGAGTCAGAGACTAATTTTTCTTCTGGTGATCTCCGCAAGTTCAACGGGACAGCCCCTCGACATCGCGGAGCAGCAAACAAATTTTTGGCGCGGCCCGAACGATTTCACTGCGCCCGGTCAGCACTTACTACCCCCCTTCCCCCTCCCCCTCCACCTGCACAGAGCTTTTCCCTGCTCGCTGCCCAAACTGCAACATCGAGGTCTCGGCCCCCTGCCGTGCCCTCTGGGGGGGAACGGTGTAGCGGGTTGAATTCAACCCCCACAACACAGAGACAGAACACAGAGACAGTCAGCTCGTTACTCCTGGGATTTTTCCGCTGCATCCTGCGTTTACAGCTGTGAGGTTAAAGTGTCATCCATGCATTGTGTTCATGCATCCTGTCTGTACCTCTGATATGCAAATGCCCAGACTGACTGCTGTGAAGGTCTTTGATGTATTGTCTGAGTTGAGTATATATGCTGTACCATTCTGTAAATCTCTCTCTCATTCACTGACTCCTTCAACTGCTGCAGACACGCACTTTGTGTCTCCTCTCTGAGAGCCTGAGGACATCACCTCAGCCCGCAGCACGAGGGCTGGGGAGGTGTTCCGATGAAGGCGGTATGATTCAATAAACCAACTAAAAACTCCATCGCTGCCTTTATTTTATCATGCCGCTTCAGTACCCCTAGAAAAGACTGAAAATAATGTGACCATAGGGACATGTTCAACCAAGATGTGTCCTCCAATTAACATCACAGGTGTCTACAAACTTGTAATCAGTCAGTCGGCCTATTTAAAGGGTGACAAGTAGTCACTGTGCTGTTTGGTGACATGGTGTGTACCACACTAAACATGGACCAGAGGAAGCAAAGGAGAGAGTTGTCTCAGGAGATTAGAAAGAAAATTATAGACAAGCATGTTAAAGGAAAAGGCTATAAGACCATCTCCAAGCAGCTTGATGTTCCTGTGACTACAGTTGCACATATTATTCAGAAATTTAAGATCCACGGGACTGTAGCTAACCTCCCTGGGCATGGCCGCAGGAGGAGACGGATAAAACAAATGGTAACAAAAGAGCCCAGAACAACCTCTAAACAAATTCATGGTGAACTCCAAGGTACATCAGTGTCAGATCGCACCATCCGTCATTGTTTGAGCCAAAGTGGACTTCATGGGAGACGACCAAGGAGGACACCGCTGTTGAAAACAAATTATAAAAAAGTCAGACTGGAATTTGCCAGACTGCATGTTGACAAGCCACAAAGATTCTGGGAGAATGTCCTATGGACAGATGAGACAAAACTGGAACTTTTTGGCAAGGCACATCAGCTCTATGTTCACAGACACAAAAATGAAGCACAGCAAGAAAAGAACACTGTCCCTACTGTGAAACATGGAGGAGGTTCTGTTATGTTCTGGGGCTGCTTTGCTGCATCTGGCAACAGGGTGTCTTGAATCTGTGCAGGGTACAGTGAAATCTCAAGACTATCAAGGTATTCTAGAGAGAAATGTCTCTCTCACTGGAATGTCTGCCCAGTGTCAGACAGTTTGGTCTCAGTCGCAGGTCATGGGTCTTGCAACAGGATAATGACCCAAAACACACAGCTAAAAACAACCAAGAATGGCTAAGAGCGAAACATTGGACTATTCTAAAGTGGCCTTCTATGAGCCCTGATCTAAATCCTATTGAACATCTGTGGAAGGAGCTGAAACATGCCGTCTGAAGAAGGCACCCTTCAAACCTGAGACAACTGGAGCAGTTTGCTCATGAGAAGTGGGCCAAAATACCTGATGAGAGGTGCAGAAGTCTCACTGACAGTTACAGAAATCATTTGATTGCAGTGATTGCCTCAAAAGGTTGTGCAACAAAATATTAAGTTAAGGGTACCATCATTTTTGTCCAGGCCTGTTTCATGAGTTTGTTTTTTAAAATAATTCTGTTGAACCACAATTCAAAAGCATTGTCTGATTTTCATTGGTTAATTTTCATAGAATTTTTATTTATTACCACTTTTGTCAGATTCAAGTTATTTCTGTGACCATTGTGGGTTTTTCTTTCATTAACAGAGGGGTAGCAACAATTTTGTCCACGTCTGTAAGAGTTCAATTCAGTTCAATTCAACTTTATTTATATAGCGCCATTTCACAACAACAGTCATCTCATAGCACTATCAACTGTAGGGGAAACCCCCACAGTTGCAGAAAGACCCCAGCAATCAGGTGATCCCCTGTGAGCAAGCACTTGGCGACGGTGGAGAGGAAAAACTCCATTTTAACAGGAAGAAACCTCCAGCAGAACCAGGCTCAGGGAGGGGCAGTCATCTGCTGCAACTGGCTGGGGGGTGAGGGGACAGAGAAGATGAAAAGAATAGACATGTAGAGAGCAAACAGCACGATGGGGACTCAATCTATGGGAGAGAACAAACAGATGTTAATGACCAGCAAAAAAAAAATATTTCATTGAGAGTGAAGAAAGGAGTGAAGCCCAGTGCATTATTGGAGGTCCCCCGGCTGACTAAACCTATTAGCAGCATAACTAAGGGAGGGTTCAGAAACACATGATCCCTCCCTAATTGTAGGCTATATCAAAAAGGTAGGTTTTAGCCCTATTCTTAAAAACAGAGATCGAGTCTGACTCCCGAATCCAGATTGGCAGCTGGTTCCACACGAGAGGAGCTTGATAACTGAAGGCTCTGCCTCCCATTGCCTCTGCCTCCCATTGTACTTTTGGAGATTCTAGGTATTACAAGTAATCCTGCATTTTGAGAGCGTAGTGCTCTGTTAGGATAATACAGTAGTATCAGATCTTTTAAATTAAAAGGAGCCTGATTATTTAGAGCTTTGTAAGTAAGAAGAAGGATTTTAAACTTAATTCTATACTCTATGGGAAGCCAATGAAGGGAGGCCAGAACCGGAGAGATATGATCTCTCTTTCTAGTACCTGTTAAAACTCTTGCTGCAGCATTTTGGATCAGCTGAAGACTTTTTAAAGATGTTTTAGAACAGCCTGATAATAAAGAATTACAATAATCTAATCTCGAGCTAACAAAAGCGTGGATCAGTTTCTCAGCATCACTCTGAGACAGGATGCTCCTAATCTTGGCAATATTACGCAAATGATAGAAGGCAGTCGTAGAAACAATTTTAATATGTTAATTGAAGGACAGATCTTGATCAAAAATAATTCCAAGGTTCCTCACAGAGCTATTAAGAGAAAGAGTAACCGCATCCAAACTGAAAGTCTGATTTGGAAAGGTATTTCTAAGGTTTTTTGGACCAACAAGAATGACTTCAGTCTTATCTGAATTTAATAGCAGGAAATTACAAGTCATCCAAGCTTTGATTTCCTTAAGACAGGCTTCTAACTTGGCTAATTGATTACTATCATCTGGCTTCATTGACAGGTATAATTGTGTGTCATCTGCATAACAATGAAAATGTATACAGTACTTTCTAATAATGTTGCCTAACGGAAGCATATATAAACTAAAAAGAGTAGGGCCTAGCACAGATCCCTGTGGAACTCCATGACTAAGCTTTGAGTTGAAAGAAAACTCATTATTTACATGAACAAACTGGAACCTATCAGATAAATAACATCGAAACCACTGCAACGAAGTTCCATTAAGTCCAACATAGTGTTCTAATCTATCAAGTAGAATATTATGATCGATAGTATCAAAAGCTGCACTAAGGTCTAAAAGGACAAGTACAGAAACCAGTCCATTATCAGATGCAATGAGGAGATCGTTAGTGACCTTCGCTAAGGCTGTTTCAGTACTATGATGGATTCTAAACCCAGATTGAAACTCTTCAAGTAAACCATTTCCCTGCAGGTGGTCAAATAATTGCGTAGCAACAACTCTTTCTAAGATTTTTGAAATGAAAGGGTGATTAGAGATTGGTCTATAGTTAGCTAAAGCTCCTGGATCTAGCGTTGGCTTTTTGAGAAAGGGTTTAATTACAGCCATTTTAAAAGCCTGCGGTACATGGCCTAAAGTTAATGAAGAATTGATTATATGAAGAATAAAGCTACCAATAAGTGGGAAGACTTCTTTAAATAACCTGGTAGGAATAGGGTCTAAAAGACAAGTTGAAGGTTTGGATGAGGAAACTATTTTGTCTAACTCACAAAGGTCGATTGGAGTAAACTCATCAAGACAGACATCAATTGAAGGAGTTGTAGCAGTTACAGTATTTAAGTTAACTGTGGGAAGAATCTGATTGATTTTATCTCTGATGGATGAAATTTTATTATTGAAAAAGTTCATAAAGTCCTGACTAGTAAGCTCTAAGGGAATGCTAGGATTGACAGAGTCCTGACTCTTTGTCAACCTGGCTACAGTGCTGAAAAGAAACCTGGGATTATTCTTGTTCTCTTCTATTAATGCAGAATAATAAGTCGTTCTAGCTTTTCTAAGAGATTTTTTTATAGATTAAAAGATGATTTCTCCAAGTTAAACAGATTTCATCTAAATTAGTGGAGCGCCATTTTCTTTCTAACTGACGAGTCTTCTGTTTTAAGCTACGAGTTTCTGTGTTGAACCAAGGAGTTAGAAATCTCTGATTAGACTTTTTCTTTTTTTAAGGGGGCCACCAAGTCTAGAGTCTGATGCAGGGAAGCTGTAACACTATCCACCATGTTATCAATTACAGAAGGAGCAAGCTGTCTATAGCTTATTTCCGTTGTGTTGACACATGGCATAGAGGAAACAATCTGCATAAATTTGGTAACAGCATCATCTGAGAGGCATCTACTGTAATAATATTTTTCTTTAGGAGCCAAATAGTCAGAAATAGTAAAATCAAAGGTTAACAGACAATGGTCTGACAGTACAGGGTTATGAGAAGACACTACAAGACTTTCTATTTCTATGCCATATGTCAGAACAAGGTCCAACGTGTGGTGGAGATAATGGGTAGAATTTCCTTCTTTCTGAGAAAACCCTATCGAGTCTAATATTGAATTAAATGCCACATTAAGGCAGTCACTATCTACATCCACATGTATATTAAAGTCCCCTACTATAATTATTCTATCAGATTTCAGCACTAAATCAGCTAAGAAATGAGCAAATTCAGATAAAAATTCTGAGTAGGTTGATGGGGGACGATAAACTATGGCAAATAAAATTGGGTTTAACCTAAAATTGCTAAAGTGTCCAATACTGAGGACCAGGCCCTCAAAGGAATTATAACATGTTTTTTGCTTTACATTAACTAGTAATTTGGAATGGTAAATTGTTGCTACTCCTCCTCCACGACCAGAACTTCTGGGATTTTGACAGTTTAAATAACCAGAGGGAGTTGATTCATTTAAACCAACATAATCCTCTTGCCCTAACCAAGTCTCTGTAAGGGATATTAAATCAATCTGATGATCAATTAACAGGTCATGGACTAACAGAGACTTGGGAGTTAGAGACCTAATATTTAATAAACCACATTTAATTTTTAAATTATGAGGAGGAACAGAGGCCAAATCATTCAATTTAGAGGCTTTATGTTTAATTTGAGTTTTACCAATATTTTGCTTAATCACTTTGGGATGCTTATATATTATATTTTTATTTACTTTGGAGGGAGCAGACAATGATTCTCTGATGGGGAAGACAGGGGCTAAGTTGAGGGGTGGCGGATGAAGAGGAGCTGCAGAGAGGCGTGTAAGATTGCGACTCTGCTTCCTGGTCCCAACTCTGAGTAGTCAAGGTTTTGGAAATTTGGATAAAAAAGATGCCAGATTGTTAGATAAATGAGAAGCACCATCCAAAGTGGGATGAATGCTGTCTCGTCTCATAAGACCAGGTTTTCCCCAAAATGAGCTCCAATTGTCTATGTAGCCCACGTCATTTTTAGGACACCACACAAACAGCCAGCGGTTCAAGGATGACGAGCGGCTAAACATGTCATCACTGGTCAGATTGGGGAGGGGCCCAGAGAATACTACAGTGGCAGACATCGTTTTTGCAAAGTCACACACCGATTCTACATTAAGTTTCGTGACTTCCGACTGCCGGAGACGGATGTCATTAATGCCAGCATGAATAACAATTGTGGAGTATTTACAGTTACCTTTAGCCAGCATTTTCAAATTTGACTTGATGTCGCCTGCTCTGGCCCCAGGAATGCATTTGACTATGGCCGCTGGAGTCTCTAGGTTCACGTTTCTGACTACAGAGTCGCCAATGATCAGAGTTTTTTCCTCAGCGGGTGTGTCGCTGAGCGGGGAAAAACGATTAGAAATGTGAACAGGTTGGTGGTGTACCGGGGCTTTGTGACTAGGCTTCCTTCTCACTGTTACCCACCCAGTCTCCTCGCTGCTGAGGAGAGCCGGAGGAATGCTAACGGGGTTAGCTATGCTAGCTAGCTCTGCTGCAGCTAAGGGGCGTCCGTCAAGATTAACTGGCGCAGATGGTGTTTCAATGCAACGGAGCCGGGATTCCAAATCAGACAACCTCGCCTCGAGCACCTCAAAAAGACAACATTTATTACATTTACCGTTATCACTAAAAGAGGCAGAGGTGTAGCTAAACATCTGACAGAGAGAGCACACCAGAGGAGGAGAGGAAGGAGAGCTAGTAGCCATCGCTAGCGGCTAACCCAAAAGCTCAGGAGAGTGAGGAGAGCAAACCACACAGACAGACAGCAAAACAGGAAGTGATGATACGAAACAGGAAGTGACAATACAAAACAGGAAGTGACGATAGAGTGACAAACATACCAAAAATGAGAAATCAGGAAGGAGGCAAACACTTTTTCATGCCACTGTATGTGGAATTGGTACCAGGGAGAAGAGGCTAAAAGTTTTTAAGTGACTGAAGGATCTACAGGAAGACTTTGTCTTATTACAGGAAACACATTTCTAAGTCGTCTGGAGATGCGCTCACCTCCCCGGAATTCCCCTACATGCACTCAGCTGGCTTTAATTCTAAACAAAGGGGAGTAGCTGTATTGGTAAATAGAAGAATACGCTTTGTTGTGAATAATACCATTGCAGATCGGGAAGGTAGATTAATAATATTGAAAATCTCAGTTCAAAATTTGGATCTATGTACTGCAAGTGTTTATGGCCCAAATGTTGACGACCCATCCTATTTTCATACTTTCTTCACTTCTCTTTCTGAGCACTTGGACAATACATTCATAAAAGGAGGAGACTTCAACCTGTTATTAAACCCTGCAATCGACAGGCTCAGTGCATCAGGGAATCATCGAAAATGGCAGGCTACTGATACTTTCAAACAATACATGAATGATTTTGGTCTTTGTGATGAATGGCTTTCTCTTCACCTAACTCTTGGGAATACACTTTTTTTTTCATCAGTCCATAGTTCACATTCACATTTAGACTTTTTTTTAGCCTGTAACCTTATTGTGAGGGACATCACAGACAGTGAAATATGTTCAAATCAAGCGATTAGCGATCACCATCAAGTATCTCTTACACTAGTAAATAGGAAAGCTATAAGGAAAACTGGGAGCTGGAGATTTAATGCATCACTACTAAAAGGCAAAGACTTTATTACCTACTTTAATAAAGCATGAGAATCATATCTGGAATATAATGATGTGCCAGGAATATCCCCATGTGTTCTTTGGGAAGCAGCAAAAGCGGTCATGTGAGGTAAAATAATGTCTTACTGTTCGTATAAAAATAAAAAATAAAAAGCACTGGTACTGGAGTTAGAACAGAAAATTAAATCACTGGAGATGACATGTGCCGTTTCTCCACAGGAACGGGCACTTAACAATCTGAGAAAATTAAAGCTGGTGTCATGAATGGCCCCTCTGGAGCAGAGAGACAGACCCACGCACTGGACTGCAATAGTGACATTTATTAACCTAGGCAAACAGAAAATCCAAAACTGTGCAGAGAACACAAAAATACAAGCTACGGTAACTTACAGGGAAAGCACTCCAGAGCTAAAATCGCTCTGGAGGTGATGAGGAGACAACTTAGTAGAATCAAGACTGCCGCAGTGAGAGAATAAACTGGCAGTGCTTAAATAGCTGACAACGTCAAACAAATGAGCAGCAGGTGCGGGCAGACGAGCGAGCAGGTGACCTAATTACACTGCTGCTCACAGCTGAGATGGCTGGGGAACAGACACTGAGTATATGGTGGGAATGTCTGGAAAAGGAGGAAGGGCACTCGTGTCACAGAACCAAAATATAAACAGAAACTGACAAAATAATAATAACAGACATAAAATACTCAGAAATAATTTAAAAGTCTGAGCTCGGTGAAGACACCCCGCTCAGACTCATGACATCTGGAATTAAAAGAAATTACAAAGAACACAGTTTTTAATATATACTGCATTTTGAGAAGTTTGAACACAGTAATAATTCAGGGCAATATCTTTTGAACCAGCTTAGATTGAACAAAGAAAAAACAACTATCCACTCTATTAAGGATATGACTGGAAATATTACCCATATGCACCTCTACTCAGCTCAGATTAACCCATCTGACTCAGAGATAAATAAATTTTTGGATGATATTAACTTACTACGATTAAATAATGAACAGACTGCATCTCTGGATGCACCTCTTCTGGTGTCTGAACTCCAGGAGGCACTTAAGCACATCCCAAACAACAACGCTCTGGGACCAGATGGTTTTCCAATAGAATTTTATAAGGAATTCTGGGCTGTGATGGCACCTACTTTTTTTTAAAATGGTGAATCAAATTAAAGAAGATAAGGTAATCCCTCCAAATATGAATTTGGTTAGTATTATCCTGCTCCTTAAGCCTGGAAAAGAACCTACGCTTCCAACCAGCGACCATCCCATTTCACTTAAGAATGTTGATCTTAAAATAATTTGCAAAGCTCTCACCAAAAGGCTGGAAAGGATAATTCCGGTGATTATACATCCAGATCAAACAGGTTTCATCAAGGGTAGGCACTCGGCTAATAATACACACAGGCTATTTAATTTAATAAACTACTGTAAGATCAATAACTTAGAAAGTACAATTTTATCTTTAGATGCAGAGAAAGCCTTTGACCAACTTAATTGGAAATTTCTTTTTATGGTGTTAAACAAGTTTGGGTTTGGTTCATCTTTCAAAAACTGGATTAAAACAATATATAGCTATCCAACTGTGTCTGTCCGAACAAATGATCAGACCTCCTGAAGCTTTAATCTACAGAAAGGTATTAGGCAGGGTTGTCCACTCTCTCCCTCACTTTTTACCATCTTTATCGAACCATTAGCAGCAGCCATACGACATAATGTTGATATCAGAGGTATCCAAACTGGAGAAAAAGAACACAAGATAAGTCTTTATGCTGATGATATATTGATTTTCTTGAAAACTCTCAAAGCTCTCTTCTTCAGAAAGTGGTAACAGTTTTACCTATAAATTGTAATTTCTCAAATACATCCATTATTCCAATACCATCAGGTAATATTAAATACTTAGGAATAGATACAGTGGTGTGAAAAAGTGTTTGCCCCTTCATGATTTCTCATTTTTTTGTATGTTTGTCACACTTAACCCTTTAACTGTCCTAAGTGACATATGGCGCCTGGGGAAAAGCAAGACAACTCAAGGCCCCCCCTAGTGGTCAAGAGTGGTAAAAAATTTTGTCAATAAAATAGTTCAGATTTCCAATGCTATTGTGACAGAGATCATCCTGCGCAGTTCGCCCCACACGGGACACGGACCCGCGACCTCTCAGTCAACTACACAGTTCGAGCATGGGAGACACAGCACGATCGCGCTGAGCTAAAGGTCCGACCGGTAGCTCAGCGCTACCGATACTGTATGAGGCTTTGGGAGGGAGGTTTACTAATGTTCTACGCCGAACAGTACTAGTTGGCATCCGTTACACTCTCCCCCTTAAACCTCACTCCCATCCCGGGTTCACGGCACCATTGTGACAGAGATCATCCTGCGCAGTTCGCCCCACACGGGACACGAACCCGCGACCTACCAGTCAACTACACAGTTCGAGCATGGGAGACACAGCACGATCGCGCTGAGCTAAAGGTCCGACCGGTAGCTCAGCGCTACCATCTGGGGCTCACAGCACCACTTTGTAACTGAGGTCATCAGCGCAGTTCGCCCTACACAGGACACGAACCCGCGACCTCACAGTTAACTACACAGAGACACACACAGCACGATCGTGCTGAGCTAAAGGTCCGACCGGTAGCTCAGCGCTACCATCTGGGGCTCACAGCACCACTTTTTTAACTAACTGAGGTCATCGGCGCAGTTCGCCCTACACAGGACACGAACCCGCGACCTCACAGTTAACTGGTCAGAGACACACACAGCACGATCGTGCTGAGCTAAAGGTCCGACCTTTAGCTCAGCGCTACCGATACTGTATGAGGCTTTGGGAGGGAGGTTTACTAACGTTCTACGCCGAACAGTACTAGTTGGCATCCGTTACACTCTCCCCCTTAAACCTCACTCCCATCCGGGTCCCGGCACCATTGTGACAGAGATCATCCTGCGCAGTTCGCCCCACACGGGACACGAACCCGCGACCTCTCAGTCAACTACACAGTTCGAGCATGGGAGACACAGCACGATCGCGCTGAGCTAAAGGTCCGACCGGTAGCTCAGCGCTACCGATACTGTATGAGGCTTTGGGAGGGAGGTTTACTAACGTTCTACGCCGAACAGTACTAGTTGGCATCCGTTACACTATAACTTGAAAGTTACAAGAGATAATGGCTTACTGTCAATTAGAAAGATGTAGAATATGATCCAAAGTTTCAGATAGGAATAAATTTATGCATCTAGTTTGCATAATGTCGCGGCAGCTATATAAATTACATAACTCAGTCAAAAGTGGACTTCGGACACATTTACATAAAGAATGATCGTTTTTTTTTGTACGCCAATTTGTCTACAGGGGTATGTTTTTATCTAATCTTCAAAGTATATGAACCAGAAAATCAATAAGCGTAAAAAAAACCCCATATGTTTCTCTTACCTGTTGCCGGGTGGGGGGGCTCGCCCGCCCATGTGACCGGTCCGTTTTTGTCCATCGTAGTCGAGGTTTGTGTGTTTGCTCAGCCATTTACACCGTGTACCACATCTACAAACTCTTATGATTACCCCACGTGAATTTCGTTTGTATTATGTGGCTATTTTTTCTGGTGCATTATTCCTGTGGGGATCCATGCCGCCAATGGGCACCGCCATCTTCATAATGGGAGCTCAGTTTTTTGTCCATCGTGGTCGATGTAACATGTTTACTTAGTAATTTACACCCATGTACCACATCTACAAACTCTTATGATTATCCCATGTGAATTTCGTTTGTATTACGTGGCTATTTTTCCCGTTTCATGCAGTTTCTGTCATCATCGCGGCAGCGATGAACAAACATGGCGGCATCCATATTGGCGTGTGAGCTCAAAGCGGAAAAAGGAAGAAGAATGAGGATTTCTTCTTCTTTGCTATATTCCATGTCAGCCATGATTCCTTCGGCGTGTGTCTGCCACCTTCTGAACTGTCAGATCAATAGAGATTAGTACAAATTCTCAGTATAGCCGGGGGATGTCAATAAGTTGACACGTGCAGTTGCTGGGCACCACTGGGCACCACTGGGGGTGCGCAACCCATCCATTTAATCTGGGCAGTTAAAGGGTTAAATGTTTCAGATCATCAAACAAATTTAAATATTAGACAAAGATAACACAAGTAAACAAGAAATGCAATTTTTAAATGAAGGTGTTTATAATTAACCCTTTGAGTGTGTAGAATTTTTGGCAGGAAAACGTAGAGTTTGACCTCAAATTTTCAAATAACAATAGCTTCAGAATGGTAATAGTTAGAGGCAAAGTTCCAATTACAAAAATGTTGCAGAGGAACCCAAGTGTCTGCCAAATGGACTTGCATCCACGTATAGTGCACAATTGGACCTAATTTGCATATTGCAACAATCCAAATTTTATTATAACACTATAGCTTCAGAATTACAGTTAGATGCAAAGTCCCAATTATAAAAGTGTTGCAGAGGTACCCGTGTCTCCCAGGTGAACTTGCATCCATGCCTTGTGCATAATTGGACCTAATTTGCATATTGCAAATTAGGCAAATATTGCATATGTTCAATACCTCCAGAAAAAAGTTGCAGATGACAGCAAAGGTTGTGATTTCAGAAATTTTATTTACCAGTGTGCATAATGTGCAAAGTCAGTATAATCAAAACACACATTAGTAACGCATTGGTAAAAAAGTACAAGAAATGTGACATATAATTTTCCCATGACAATCAACAAAGCCAATTTGTTATGTTTTTGGTCACTGTGGTCATTTTGTCAGTAAGTATCACTGTGGTGTCACACTGTCACCACATGGTCCTTCTGTCCCTTCATCCTCTACCGCTCCGGAAAAGTGGTAGAAGATGGATGGATGAACAATTTTTGTTTCACACTTTGTCAACACATGGTCCTTTTGTCCCTTCATCGCCAACTAAAAATCATTTAAAAAAACACAAATCTCATGGCACATTTGTTTCACACTAAACTAAAATGAAGCAAATGAAACACAGTTTATGCAACAAATATGTACCTGTTTGTTTCATCGGTCACAAGCTTCCAGAATTCCTCAGTCCAAAACAGTGACACAAAATCAGTGGCGGGCGCAGATGACAGGTCCTTCTCTCCACGATACCCAACAGGCTGTTCAAATGCTTTCAGCCATGACTGATAAACTTCATCTCTAAGAAGCTCCCAGCCGTCAGTGTCCAAACCTCCTGCCGCATCGCCACTACTCATTGTTGTCCTGATCACCGCGCACACGTGGCGCACATTGATGTGCACCAGCTGTGTGCTCTTGCCCAGCCAAACGTCACCCACGGGCTGCTCTGGACCTTTTCGCTCCGCGACCACGGTTTGGCAAAGCAGAACAATCTGTAGACAAGGCTCCTGTGCCATTTTGGGCACAGCTGGACACAGAAAACGCAGCTGCAGAGTTGCGCTCAAGATGTCCATCTCCACTTTTGCCAGAACTGCTTGCACCATTGTCCGAAGGCATATAATCAGAGCTGGACTCTAACTCAGATGACGAACTAGGGCTAAGCTCTTCCTCTGAACCAGGAGCGGCGAATACCAACACTAAAACCTCTTCAGCTGAGAGCGTCTTCCTCGCCATCCTGTCTCCTCAGTGTCAACCAGCAGAATGAAAGGGGGCGGGCTTCAAACACTGATTTGACCTACTTATTGAACTGGACCGTTTCCAGTTATGGCAGTAAGTGAAAAGCCACACCTCTCGGCCACCAAGTGGTGTTAAAAGGTTTGTACATTTCACACTCTATTCAGCTGTACAGGCTTTGTTTTGACTGACCAGCTGACAGTCACACTTGTGCACCATACACACTCAATGGGTTAAGGGTAAAAAAAAAAAATCGAAACCTACATGGCCCTGTGTGAAAAAGTGACCCCCCCCCTTTAAAACATAAATTAACTGTGGTTTATCACATCTTTGGAAAGCTGAGTTGGATTTCTCTAGCCACACCCAGGCCTGATTACTGCCACACCTGTTCTCAATCAAGAAATCACTTAAACAGGACCTGCCTGATAAAGTGAAGTAGATCAAAAGATCCTCAAAAGCTAGACATCACGCTGCGATCCAAAGAAATTCAGGAACAAATGAGAAACAAAATAATTGATTGCTATCAGTCTGGAAAAGGTTTTAAAGCCATTTCTAAAGCTTTGGGACTCCAGCAAACAACAGTGAGAGCTATTATCCACAAATGGTGAAAATATGGAACAGTCGTGAACCTTCCCAGGAGTGGCCGGCCGACCAAAATTACTCCAAGAGCACAGCGACGACTCATCCAAGAGGTCACAAAAGACCCCACAACAACATCCAAAGAACTGCATGCCTCACTCGAAACTCCACCATAAGAAAGAGACTGGTAAAAATGGCGTTTATGACAGAGTTCCAAGACAAAAACCACTACTGAGCAAAAAGACCATAAAGACTCTTCTCAGTTTTGCCAGAAAAAATCTTGATGATCCCCAAGACTTTTGGGAAAATATTTTGTGGACTGATGAGACAAAAGTTGAACTTTCTGAAAGGTGTGTGTCCCATTACATCTGGTGTAATAGTAACACAGCATTTCAGAAAAGGAACATCATACCAACAGTAAATTATGGTGGTGGTAGTGTGAGGGTCTGGGGCTGTTTTGCTGCTTCAGGACCTACAAGACTTGCTGTGGTAAATGGAACCATGAATTCTGCTGACTACCAAAAAATCCTGAAGAACAATGTCCAACCATCTGTTTGTGACCTCAAGCTGAAGCGCACTTGAGTTCTGCAGCAGGACAATGATCCAAAACACACCAGCAAGTCCACCTCTGAATGGCTTAAGAAAAACAAAATGAAGACTTTGGAGAGGTCTAGTCAAAGTCCTGACCTGAATCCAACTGAGATGCTGTGGCATGACCTTAAAAAGGTGGTTCATGCTCGAAAACCCTCCAATATGGCTGAATTACAACAATTCTTCAAAGATGAGTGGGCCAAAATTCCTCCATAGCGCTGTAAAAGACTCACTGCCAGTTATCGCAAACGCTTCATTGCAGTTGTTGCAATGGTCCTTCCTAAAATCAACTATTTGTCTCCTCCTCCCCATCTGAGGTGGCCCTGTTGGGGATGGATCCCCAGGCAGCCGGGCTTAAGACGCCCCAGCCTGAGTCGTCTGGGCTCGCTGCTGGTCAGCAGTTATTGTCTGGTTTCGCCGCTGGTCAGCAGTCAACGTCTGGTTTCGCTGCTGGTCAGCAGTCATCGTCAACTATTTGTTCTCAGTGATTCCTACTTTCTTTAGACTCAAATACAAGTAAATTTTTATGGAAGGATAAACCATCATAGATCAGTCTAAAATCTCTTCAAAAAGAAAAAAAGTGCGGAGGTTTAGATCTACCCTTTTTTTTTTTCTAAAATTACTTCTGAGCCAATAGATTGCAGCTTGTTTCTAAATGGACAAAATCAACCCCACTAGGAAACCCATAGTTAGATGCTAAACAGGCTCTGTCATGTTTCTGAGCTCAGGTTTTCTCTGAACTCAGATCTTCACTTTATTTATTTATCTGGAAGTCTGTTTTTAGTTATTTTCTCTACATGTTCATTGGTTACTTTTCTGTTTCATGGCAGAGCTCTTCTCCCATTTCCCAGACACACCCTCCAGCTGATTGCTGTGCTTCAGGTCCTCTCAGCTGCAATCAGCTGATAATTAGGTCACCTGCCATCTGCACCTCATTAGTTCCTCCACTATTTATTTGACTGCTGCACTGTCCATCAGTACGGCAGCCACAATGATGTTTGGACTGGACTATTCTCCCTTTGTTCAGTCACCCCTCCTCTTCTCCAGAGTTTTTCGCAACTCTGGAGACTCTCCTCGTCAGGCTCCGCCACTGCCGGTGACCCACCGAGGGTGCAGCATTGACCCAGCTGGGGTCCACCGAGGGTGCAACACTGGCCCAGCCGGGGTCCACCGAGGGTGGTGCAGTGCTCCAGCCTGGAGTTACTGAGGGTGCTGCAGTGCTCCAGCCCGGGGCCATTGAGGGTGTTGCCGGCCAGCCTAAGGACACTGAGGCCTCTTCTTCGCTGCCAAACGCCGTTGGGGTTCCTCCCCTCCTCTAGGGACACCGTCGTGGCCCCCCTTCCTCCGCCACCTGACACTATCGTGGTTCCGCCCCTCCAGCCCTGCTTTTCTATCCTTGGATTTGCATTTAAGTCCCCACACGAGGAGCAAGGCAAGTCTTTTCTAAAATTGATGTTGAAAATAAGGGAAAAGGTACTTGCCTTGACTCCTGGTCTCCTGCTGCCAAGGTGACACCCTCAGGACGCCCTGCAGGTGTAATGACCTCTGGATGAGATGATGACTGGGGTGCATTGACCTCAGGATGAGACGGTAACTGTGGTGCGCTGACCTCAGAATGAGAAGGTGACTGAGGTGCGCTGACCCCAGGATGAGACGGTAACTGGGGTGCGCTGACCTTAGGATGAGATGGTAACTGGGGTGTACTGACCTCAGGATGAGATGGTGACTGGGGCTGAAGCGCATCCAGCCCAGATGCCCAGGAATCCTTCTCTGAAGCAGCCACCTCGGACAGGGAGAAAGAGGTATAGGCAGGAGCAGGGACCACACAATAACAGTGAGCAGAAGAGCTTGGCGGGGAGAACTCAAAAGCAGATGGAGGCTGCAACTGGGTCTCCCTACCAGGAGTAAGACAAGCCCATTTTAAAATGAATGTTAAAAAAATAACAAAGAGGACTTTTCTTAACTCCTGCCCTTCTGCTGGCGAGGATCCCAGTGGCCCCGCTGTTGGTATGAAAGTGAAAGCCTCAGAATGAGCTGTTGGGGTACTGGCCTCCGAATGAGCTGCTGAAACTGTGGCTTCAGGATGAGCTGTGGGAGCGATGGCCTCGGGTTGAGCTGCAGGAGTGACGGGTTTCAGATGAGCTGCAGGAGAGGCAGTGGGTGAGGCGGTTGGGGGAGGAGCAGCAGGTGAGTGGGCTGTGAGAGAAGCAGCTGGTGAAGAGACTAGGAGAAGAGCAGCAAATGATGTGGCTGGGAGACAGGCAGCAGGTGAGGTGGCCAGAGGCAAAGCAGCGGGTGGAGCTCTCTGGAGAGGAGGGAATGCAGCTGCAGGAGCTTTCTGGGGATGAGAAGATGTAGCCACTAGAGTTCTCCAGGTAGTGGTGGGGCCGTGCAGGAGAGGAGCTGGGGGTGGGGCTGGAATGGAGCGCCAAGTGGAGCGTCGTGTCCCAGAGTCTTCCTTCCACCCAGGTCTCCCCCGCGTGCCAACCAACTGCTGTAAAAAAAAAAAAAAAAAAAAAAAAAAAAAAAACCCTCTGTTCCATAGGAGCAAACACAAATGGCCAGTTGGCTGGCTCCGGAGAGGAGGAGGCTAGCGGTGCTGGTAGGGCAGGGAGAGGAAGCCCCTGCACCCAGGGAAGGAAGCGCAGGCTTGAGCGGGCTTCCAAGATGTCCGCAACTCCCCCACCCCCACCCCCAGCAGTCTTCAGCGTCTTCTGGAGGGAGTGAGCTGAAGGTCCTGCAGTACCTCTGTGATCAGTAGCTCTCCCCCTCTCCGCCTCCTCTTTCTGCAGACCCACTGAGTCAAATTTCGATGGCGTTCGTCTGTCATGTTTGCCCCTCCGGGTGTATAAGAGGACTCAAACGCTGGGCAAAGTTTGAACATAATTTATTAACAAATGAAAGCAGCGCGAGGGCCGAAAAACAACAAACAGCTGAAACACAAATGATAATGTAGTGGAGAGATGTGGCAGGTTATGAAGGAGAACACTGTACTGAGGGTATGGCGTGACCATCATATATAGGGCAGGAGCTGATTAACAAAATGAGGAGCAGCCGTGAATGATAAACAATATAAGAACATATAACTGAGGAGTGGAGGAAAGTGAGAGTGCTGTCACAATGTAAACACAATATGCAAAGGAAGACAGGATCATGACGATAATAATAATACAAAGGATAAACATAACTAGAAGTAAATATACTGAAGTGAGGCTGCTGATAATGATGATAACACAACATAACAAAAATAACTTTTTTGTAAGTTGTCTGTGTTTTTTCAACTGATTTAAGACAATTTTGCACCGCTGAATCCGAAAATGATATCCGTTTCTCTCGATCAGGTCAGGTTTTTATGCTAAGTTGTAAGCAGTTGTACAGCAGTTGTACAGTTGTACTGTAAATTGAATAGTATATATTGATAAAGGTAAGTACATGTAAATTGAATGTTAGGTCATTGTTAAAAATTCAGAGAATTTCAAGAAATAAAAAAGAATTCTGCATCAAATAAAGCGAAAATACCCGTACATGTAAACAAAAACGTAAAAAACGTGGCCATAGTTCAAAAAGTTGGCCTGATTGAGCAAAACCAATGTGATTTTTGGATTCAGCACATCAAAATTGTCCTAAATCAGCTAAAAAAAAAACTTAGACAATAAATCTGGTGTTGACCAGTGTAATGATATACAACAAACGATCAACCAGAAAATAAGGATGCTGTCAAAATGAGGGTAAACATAGGATGATGAGCAGGACAGGAATAATGATAATGATAAGTCCAACAAAGAACATAAAGTGTGAACAGGGTCTGCGGCCCTGTCCAGATCACAACACATCTCCTGTTTTCTGACTGATGAAAGAAGGATCCAAAGAGGAGAAAAACAACACAAATGTATTTTGAAAGCTGGAGCTGATCCAGAGGACAATTAGTTACTTCCCCCTGGGCGCGCTTTGAAAACAATGTAACTTACATGAGTCTGTGTTTGTAGTCTCTCAATTTATGTATTTTTACAACCTTATACCTTAATAGTTAGACAACAACCTACACTGTTATTTATGTGGAAAATTATCTTTTAAATTGACAAACATGATACATATGTGTAAGTTGTGGCAAAATTTGATCTGGATCAAAAGATATTTTTTTTTTCTTGCCATTCACTTCACTGGAGATTTTTTTTCTAATTTAAAGTCCCATCTGGAATTTCCCCATTGTGGGACTAATAAAGGCTTATCTTATATGTGGTAGTAGAGGGAGCATGACTTAGACTCGCTATGTGAACTGGGTGAAAGTCAGAGCTTCTTCTGCTTGGAATGCTGCCCCCACAACCCAGGCCCCCAGATAAGTGGTGGAAGATGGATAGATGGATGGGGGGATGTTTAAGATGGATGATAGAGAAGCAGTGAAGGCTACAGCAATCGGTACATGTAGAGTGCCAGCTAATGAAATCACATACTGTACCTTTCACTTCAGAGTTTTATATTCAGGTCCTTGAGCCACTGATACTGGTGTAAAAATACAATTTTCTCCCCTCAGTGATCCCGAGACAAGCTTGCTTTTGTTTGCAAAGAAAACATACCACAGGCTCCTCTGCTCACATTCTCCTCCTCATACATGCAGTGACTGCTAAAGACAGCTATTGTTTGCATGGTATCAGTGGTTAAAGGATCAGTCTTTGATAGGAGAGGTACTTGGATTGGCACCAGCTGTTAAAGCAGTTATACTTTGCCAAGATAATTAGATTAAGAAATTAGATGCAGTATAATTATCAGACAGGAATTTGTTAGATATTCCCATATTAACAATGAGCAGCACGGACGTGATGGTGCAGGCACGGATAATGTCATCACGCCATACCTATATGATGGGATTGACTGTGAGAGATGGTCTCTTTGACACTCCACCTCTAGCCATCACACCAGCCTGTACCCAGTTCTAGTTGGCACATAAGCTACTGTTCTGTATGTAACACATGCTACCACTGTTTTATTGAAGCTACAATTCAGCACAGCCACCGCCTCCACTGTCCATATTTCTCAGACATAACAATGGCGACAAGGACAAACCTTTATAACATTGACATGGAAGCATGCTTGGCACCCCCACCACGGTTCCTCGCAACCCCAGGTGAGCCACCCATCCCATGGCCTTGTTGGTTTGAGATAATGTCATCACGCCATGCCTATATGAGGGGATTGACTGTGAGAGATGGTCTCTTTGACACTCCACCTCTAGCCATCACACCAGCCTGTACCCAGTTCTAGTTAGCGTATAAGCTACTGTTCTGTATGTAACACATGCTACCACTGTTTTATTGAAGCTACAATTCAGCACAGCCACCGCCTCCACTGTCCATATTTCTCAGACATTGTGGTGACACTAGACACTGCGGGTGGACATTCGCTCTCACCCAGAACCAGGAAGAGGGGCTGAACAATGGACTGAAGGGGGTAGCCCCCCAGCAGGGTAATTAGACCAGACTATGAGGCGCCTTCGCCACCTGCCGCTCTAAGCTGCAGCGCAGGGAGACGAATGTATTGTGATAAAATGTAACGTGTTATGATAAATCGTTCTTTATAAGCTGGTACCACAAAAAAAAAGGTTATTTTAAACAGAAAAACAAAGGCAAACATGTGAATATGCTACTTTAGTGTGCAAAGACATGGTGAGCTATGCTGGACTACAGAGGGATGTAAACAGCTTTATCCTTGTCACAATCACAAATCCTAAAAAAAATTGCAGGAGAACATTAGCAACGTTTCAGGTCCACCAGTGCAACGTGCCAATGAAATAGCGTTCTATTAGTAGCAGATCATGCTGGCTGAACTGATCTGTGGTGTAATGATGTCTGCTTGCTTGTGTGGCAATGTAGTCACATCAGCATGCAACGCTAAAGAATCCAGAATAAAACCAGGAGTACCGTCTAATGAACCAGCATGTTCTCCTCCCTATGTGTCAATTAATGTTTCATTTACCAGATGTTGCCTGTGTCTCATCCTTGCATGTTTTGTGTACAGATGTTTTGTGGAGGAGACACCCGACTCACAGCACTCTCAGTAATAAGGGAGCGATCATAATTTTTTTATGTCAGGGAAACAGCAATGGATTCACCAAATTGTAGGACATTACAGCTTGGGGGGGGGGGGGGGGCTGGCAACGGTTTCAGTTAAAGTGCAAAAATAGAGAAAAAATTGAGTTATTTTTAAGAGAATAAGTACACCTAAACAAGTTAGATGAGAAAGAAAATGTGGAGCCTGAAAGAGGATAATTCAAATGCAATCAAATGGGTGATATGACCAGATGGTTTGACATGAGTGGAACACATAATGCCAAAATTGTTCATAGTGTGGGTGACCCCCACAGCCTACGGGACAAGCAGAGCGCTCAGCTGGAGCAATTAGCAGAACAGTGAGATGTAAGATAAGATAAGATAAGATAAGATAAGCCTTTATTAGTCCCACAACGGGGAAATTCCAGGATTGCAACAGCACAGGGATAGCAACACTCAGAGCAACAATCAGAAGGCAAGAAAAAAAAACAAGCAAGCAAGAGCAGCTAATAAACATATGTACGTATTACTATAAAATATATATATATACACACACACACAGACACACAGTGCAGAGCATTGTAGCTGGATGGAATAATATATGAATATATGAACACACAGTGCAGAGCATTGTAGCTAGATGGAATAAATATGTAAATATATAAACACCCACAGTACGGAGCATTGCAGCTAGGTGGAATAAATATGCAAGTATATAAACACACACAGTGCGGAGCAATGTAGCTAGATGGAATAACATGTAGATATATAAATATATAAACACCCACAGTACGGAGCATTGCAGCTAGACGGAACAAATATGCAAATATATAAACACACACAGTGCAGAGCATTGCCGCTAGATGGAATGAAACAGCATAACCGTCTACCCAGCTATCCTGCATGGTATGATTATGTGCCCATACACACTCTCACCCTCCATAGCGACCGGCATGCTCCTAGTTGTATGCCGGAGAGGACCACTGTGTAAGTCTATTGCATCTTCTGCATTCAAAAAACTATTAGTTTGTTACGTCTTTTTTGCTATCTCTGCGAGCAGCCCTGCTTAGGTTGTACAGTCTGACAGCCGTTGGTAGGAAGGACCTACGAAACCTCTCGGTTGTGCACCTGGGATGATGTAGTCTGCTGCTAAATGAGCTCCTCAGTGCATTCAGTATGTCCTGCATAGGGTGGAACTCGGACTCCAGCAGAGATGACAGTTTAGCCACCGTCCTTCTCTCTCCTATCTCCTCCATCGGATCAAGGCGCTGCCCCAGGACAGAGCTAGCTTTCTTAATCAGTTTGTTCAGTCTCTTCCTATCGGCTGCAGTAATGCCACTGCCCCAGCAGACCACTCCAAAAGTGATGGCTGATGCCACCACCGTGTCATAGAATGACTTCAGCAGCGCCCCTTGTACACCAAAAGACCTGAGTCTCCTCAGCAGGAACAGCCTGCGCTGTCCCTTCTTGTAGAGTGCATCAGTATTGTGTGACCAGTCTAGTTTATTGTTCAGATGAATACCCAGGTACTTATAGGATGTCACCATCTCGATGTCTGTTCCCTGTATATTTACTGGTACTGTGAGGGGCTGCCCATGCCTGCGGCAGTCCACCACCAGCTCCTTAGTTTTCCTCGCGTTGATCTGGAGGCAGTTCCGATGGCACCAGTCCACGAAGTCCTGGATAAGCCCTCTGTACTCAGCTTCATCTCCATTGGAGATGAGGCCAACGATCGCAGAGTCATCAGAGAACTTCTGTAGATGGCAGTGTGTTGTGTTGTGTGAGAAGTCCGCAGTATAAAGAGTGAACAGGAAGGGAGCCAGCACCGTTCCCTGGGGGGCCCCCGTGCTACTGATGATCGTGTCGGACACACAGTCCCGGGTTCTCACAAACTGAGGCCGGTTCGTGAGGTAGTCCAGGATCCATGATGACAGGTGCTGGTCCACCCCTGCGCGCAGCAGCTTGTCCTTCAGGATCATCGGTTGGATGGTGTTGAAAGCACTGGAGAAGTCAAAGAACATGATCCTCACCATATTCCCGGGCTTCTCCAGGTGGGACAGAGAACGGTGAAGGAGGAAGATCACCGCATCCTCCACCCCAATGCCATGCTGGTAGGCGAACTGGAGTGGATCCATCGCTGGTTCCACCAGGGGGCGGAGGTGAGCAAGGAGCAGTCTCTCCAGGGTCTTCATCAAGTGGGACGTCAAGGCCACCGGTCTGTAGCTGTTCAGGTCTTTGGGGTGGGAAGTTTTTGGTACAGGTACCACACAAGATGTTTTCCACAGCTGTGGTACCCTCCCCAGTTTCAGGCTCATGTTGAAGATATACGTCACAATCCCACACAGCTGGTCTGCACAGGACTTGAGGAGCTTTGCGCTGATGCCGTCCGGTCCCGGCGCCTTCCTCGCCTTGATCTTCCTCAGCTCCGTCCTCACCTGGGTCCTGGTCAGGGTCAGGATGGGGGGCTGTGTGTTGGGAGTGGGGGGGTGTTGGTAGAGTGGGGAGTGGGCAGCAGGACTTGATTTCTTTAGAGGCAGCAGTGGTTGTTGTGCAGTCAGGGGGGAGGGCGGTTGGTCAAATCTATTGAAAAACAGATTCAGGTTGTTCGCCCACTCCCTGCCCCCTGTGGCCTGGGGGGAGGTATTCTGGAGCCCCGAGATGGTTTTGAGGTTTCTCCAGACCCCGCTGATGTCGCTCTGTTGCAGCTTGTCCTCCATCTTCTTCCTGAAGCTGTCCTTGCCTTCTCTGATCTTTCTCCTCAGCTCCCTCTGTACGGACTTCAGCATCTCCCTGTTCCCTGACCTGAAGATCCTCTTCTTCTCTCTCAGAAGTGTTTTAATCTCAGGGTTGATCCAGGGTTTGTTGTTTGAGTGACGCCGTATGGTCTTGGTGGGTCTTGATGTATGGACTGATATCAATAGGCAGCCTCTCTTTGTCTAATCCCAGCGCCAGTAATCCTACTATTGATATGTGTGACTCTAATGCAAATGTCCATGCTTTACTGCTGTGCATGTATTGTCTGTAGCTGGGTATATAAGCCAACTGCATATCGCTTGCTGACGGACTCTCTTCTTGATCACACGCATTGCCTGTTTGCTGACTAGAGACACAGGGCTCGCTCCAGCGCGCTCCCACAGCACTGGGGTGAACCCTCGTGATGGAGGATGAATAAAACACCCTTTTAAACTTCAGTTCGCCGTGTCCGCCTGCACTTATTTTATCCTCCACAATAGTATTTTTTGTATAGCAATTGATTGCTGTCAAATCACTGAAAGAACGTCATCAAATCCAGTCACTGCTCCACATTTTACAGCCTTGACAACAATGACATGCAGAGAAGATAAACACCAGGTTGAATGATCTCTGAGAAAGAGTTAATATACTAAAGGCAGTACCCTCAGGCCTATCATCACTGAGACAGAAACATGTCTAAATGTGAGCAAGCTTGTGCTCAGATCGCTCCTAAATTATTTACATTAAATCTCTGATAAAGTTTTATATCTGGAGGTGTCCCACTTATTGCCTATGAGCATTCTGTTAAATATAAATATTCTGTAGGCACTAGGGCTGCAACTAACAATTATTTTGGTAGTCGACAAATCTAATGACTATTTTTTTCGATTAGTCGACTAATCACGATTATTTCTGTCATGTCCACCACCTCTGCTTCCTGTTGGCACGGCTCCTGTTCGGGGCTCCAGTGCATGCTTGACCTCACCTGTTTAACCTCTTAAAATTCCAGTTTTCTGCCGGTGGGATGTTTCAAATTTTCTACTGCCACTCAGTGAAGAAACAATTTGATTTTCTTTATATATGCTAAATTCAGGGAAACTGGCTGGAATGCTAAGGGGTTAAAATTAGAGTTTCAAATCTACATGTGGTGATCCGAGCTGTGTGCCGTTTTCCCTCTTCTCTCATTGCTTATTTTCCACAGTTGCAGTTTCACCCACACCTGCACTTCCTAATTAGCAGCCTTTAAATGGAGAGGGGTCCTCCACTCCTGCATGGAGACGTCCTACACATGCGTGCAGTCCAGAGAGCTCCTCTCCGTTGTGTGCTGCCTTTCCCCTCTCCAGCTACAACCCGTCTCAGACTCGGCACTCGGTAAGCTACCTCTCTGTTTGAACCTCACCCCTGCATTCTCCTCGGTTTTGTCTTTAGACTAACCTGTGCACAGGTAGACCTTCTCCCTGGCGGACCGGCGCCCTTCCTCATGGCGGACCTGGATCCTCCCCTTGGAGTCCCTTCACTCTCGTCATCATCCTTAAGTGCACAGAACTATCAGACTGAACTGTTTCCCTTCCCTCGGCCGAGGGTATCCTCCCTGCACAGAGCACTGTATATACCTGCACCAGCACCTCCTTCACCTTCATGGGGCCACAGCAACCAGGAGAGGACGTGGGCCGCCGTTAGTTCCATCCCAGCCGCTCAGCGCTCCGTAAGATTATCAACTCCTCATTGCCCTGCTGTGTGCTGCAAATTACTCATCACTCGCTGTCTCTTTCCCTTGCAGGGTTGCCAAACTCTCCCCGCTCTGCACACACACACTTGCACTCAATAAAATCATTGCAACTATAACCCAGTCTGTAGTCTGCTTCTGGGTCTATCCACTAAATCATGTCAGTACGTCTCCTACAATGAACTGTAAATTTTTATTGCCGTCGTATTTTATTTTAGCCTGCTTTTGTTTTTCTTTAATTTACTTCTGCGTTTGCTTTATAATTCTTACGCATTCCTTTCGCAACTTGCTCTTATGCTTTAATGCTTTTATGTAAAGCACTTTGAATTGTCTTGTATATGAAATGTGCTATACAAATAAACTTGCCTTGCCCTGACAGCTTAATCAAGAATGTTTGTGACAACACAATTGACAAGCATCACAAAACCGTAATTTATTTAACTCATAATGCACAAGCAAGAGAAGTGGCAATTTTTCATGTTTAACACCCTGAAACACTCATTTTTAGAATTTTTGCTTGAAAAAGGTACACAAGTGATTTGTCGACTATCAAATTAGTTGTCGATTAATGTTCTGACGATGGACTAGTGGACTAATCGTTGCAGTACTAGTAGGCACCCATGCATTTTTTGGACCAATGAAGAAGTGAAATTAGATCATTTCCCACAAAAACCTTAATGTACCAAAGCACCATGGTTGAAAAACACTGATGCAGACCATATATTGAGATTGAGATTGAGATTCAACTTTATTGTCATATATGCCCCTGTAATGATCTTTAATTAAGCACATTTAAAAACATTGAAAAACTGAAGTCAAAGTAATTGCTGGTAACTTGGCAACATTACAGTGAAGATGGAACTTAATGAATAATGGCCTCTTCATCACTTCAGTTATATGTACTTATGTAGAAAAACATTCTCAAAGACATTTGAAGGTGGAGGTGTCTGGCATGCAGGAATAATTATAGAGCACGAGACTTTTTTTTTTCATACATTTTATTTACACAATGTACAACAGAGATCTGAGCTATCTCAGTGCTAACACTGAGCTGTTATAAAGTTGATACGGTTTGAATTCGCATTTAAAACGTTTACACGAGTATGCACTGAATATGATTAAATCACTTGAAGGCATTTCTTCACAGGCTTTAGAAAAACACGAGTTAGACCAAGCACCTCAGAGAAATTCAGTATATTCAGAACATATTATCAACGTGTAAGAGAGGAAAATGAGAAGCCTGGTTATTAATATTCCAGTACGCATGGTCATGGTCATCCAAGTTTCTGGACAGGTGTCTACAATTGAGTCTAACGGCACACCAAGTGATCTTTACATGCAGAAAGGGCTCAAAGATTAAAAGGTTTACATGGCACAGTACCCTGGTTATTATTACTGTAGTACTCCTGGTAGCCTATTCAGATTTCTTATAACCAGGATATGACCTTATCCATGTCATGAGAAATCTGGATGTTTATATGTGCAACTCATAGCCAAGGGTCTCGTTTATAAAGCCCGCAAACCCACAACATTAGGCCTGAAACATACGTATGCTGCTTTTCACGTAGAAGTTGGGATTTATAATTTTTAAAAAAGAGTGCATCAGTACAGCAACTCTGACTGAGGAGATGAGAGACATCTGGCAGCAACCAGGGTGGAATAGACAACTGAAGCCAAAATGAAAATCATCATCATCATCATCATCATAATTTACATTTACATTAGTAACACACACACACAGTATCTGTAAGACAGCCACCAACTATATACTGAAATTCTCTCAGTATTCAATTAAAATATCACTGTCACACCTTTTATATTAGAATCGGGCAGAATCCAGAGTGCAGCTGAGGGAGGAAGGCTGTTTACCACAGACAGCTGTGAGGAGCCCCAGAGTTTAAGTGCAGGATAATAACAGGTGTAGCAGGTGGAATGATTCATGACATTCTGGCACATTTTCCTATAATTTAAGTGCAATGATAGGAGCCCTGCTTTTTTCTCTTGTTAACTAAATAAATTAAAGGTGGTCAATGTAAAAATTGCAGGTGACTACTGGCAACACCAGATGGCAGTATGAGCCACTAGGCCGAAGTGAATTTGGTAAGTTCTTTTTTACTTTGCCTACTCCAAGTGAACCAGTAATTAACTGGAATCATTACATGTTCTGCCCTACTCTCGAAATTAATGTAATTAAGCTGCAACACAGGATTTTTGACTCTGAGCTGAAAACTGGCTTATACTCACCCTACAGGTGTAACGTGGTATTTATCACTTTATTCGCCTGACAAACATCATAAATTAATTCACACCTCTGCTAAATCATAAACGATCATATTTTGCATGACAGCAAGAGATGTTTCTTTACACTAATTACATTTTTAAGCATTTATGGAACATTTGAAAAGAGAAAATACTGCATATTCTACCTTTAAAGAAATTTACATGGAGATCGCTGAGAGCACAGAACAGGATATAAGGTCCTCATTTTTTCTTTCAGTGTGCATAAACTGCCTCATAAGATAATTTGTTTAAATGCAAAATGTACAGTATGTAACTGTTCTCAGCACACAGTAGACATCATCGCTCATATCATCTTTCCCATATATTAGTGTAGCTCATTCTTTAATTTAACTCACAGAGCCAAGTCACAATCATCAAATTTTAAAAGAAAATGGCTTGAAATAGCTCACACTGCGTGATTAACAGACATTTTGAAAGGCTATCATTTTTATATGAAATAATAAAAAGTAACTTTTTTCACAACATTACAGTATATTGTTTCAAGATGAACCTCTTCCTCTGCCCATAATGTGTAAATTGTCTCTGCAAATAAAACAAAGGACTGCTCTCAACTGTCACTGTGCACAGCGTATCCTTGTAGCGTGACTGCAATAATAGTGGCAAAGTTCAGCTCAGTTATGAGGTGTGGGCTTCACCTCTGGATTAGAGTGCAGAGCCAGGTCCATTTTGGTAAGTGATTTTGAGCAAAAAGTAGGCTGTGTGTCCATATAAACTAACATTATACTGTGAAAACCAATAAAGAGTCAAGTTTTACCACTTATTTATACATGCATTTTAAGCCCAAATTGTTGAAATGTGTCACACTGCTCAGCAAAGAGGGACAGAAAGTCCCAAAAGGGACCAAAGTGTCTTCCTGTCGGTCACTGTTGAGGAACATCTCCAGCAAACACACACTGAAATATCTCCTATAATATGACAGATTCTTTCATTTTTGTTGGTCCTTTGATTCCATTGCTGATACTTAAATTATATATTTTTTTTTTACTTTTTTTTTTTTTGGGGGGGGGAATCTCAGCAGGAGAACTTCAATTTTGCTTGAGAAGTTTTTTTTTTCTTACTTTGAAGCCATTTTTGTGAATCAAACTTCTGTTGATATGCTACGGAAGTGTGGCCTTATATGGTACGTTTAGGGCGTCAATTATGCATACTCAAACACCACAATCACATTAAAGCAACTGATACACATGTAATCACGCACAATTAGTTTGACTACTGAGTCTATGGCTAAAGTAAGACTTTCCTGTCTTCCTCCTCACTGTCCAGAGAAGCGTACTCACAATCACTCGGCTCCAAAAGGTTGAGATTTGTCTGCACGGCCACAAGCTTATGCACCCTTTCACTCGAGACAGAACCTTGTGCCATCATTTTGCAGAACTGCAGCCAGAGGCGTTCACAAGCACCTGTCGTTGGTGGGATCTGAAGAATATTGAAAGCCACGTCAGACAGTGGCTCAGAGGAGCAGAGGCCCTTCCACCAGGTGGGTGCAGACACGTGCTGGGACGAGTTCCATATCCCGGTCCCTTTCCAAAGTCCTTCCTTGGCAGAGAACTTTGCAAAGCTTCCCAGCACTTTACCCTCATCGAGACTGAAATGGTGTGACAAGTTGGATATCACTAGGTATGCACTGTTTATCTGCTCTCCAGAGACTGTATGCTGCCCGGCGTGCTTTGGATCAAGAATGTGTGCCGCCACATGGATGGGCTTCACGCAAAACTCCTGACACATGTGCAATGATGCTAAGACAGCTTTCTGTTCAACGCTGTGCTGCGCACACCCAGACAAAAAGGCCTCAATGGCAAGTCTTATCTGGCTGAATATGTCAACAACACTGGACAGCACAGCATCTTCTTTTTGCATGTAATTGATATAATTCCCAATTACATGGAGCAGGTTTCGACTGGTACTTAATCCTTTCCAAAATGCTGCATCCTGTAAAGTAGCCACTACGGAGGAGTCGACATTAAGTGTGCATGAGACGGCCATCTCTTGGAGAGAGTTCTGACCCTCAAGAAGGCTGCTGAACAGATTAAGCACACCAGTCCAGTCAGTGCCAGAGGGCAAATCCAGAGTTGTCCTTTGAGAAAAGAGGCCTTTTATTTTTGTAGACTGCCAACACCTTAATGCTTCTGTTAATATTTTATTTTCCTTAAAATACCTCACCACTTGTTCAGCTCTTGTGCACAGTGACCTCATAGATGGCTGTGCCATCATGTCATCAAGGAGATGCCGAAGACCGCATGCAGTGCAGCCTATAGCCGATATGTGCGGGAAAGCCTGCTCCACCTGAGCCCACACTGCCTTCATTTCCGGAGCGTCGTCAGTGACAACAGCAAAAACCTTCTGTGAGCCAACTTCATTTATGACACGTTTTAGCTCCTCAGTGATAAATGTGCTTGTCTGCTGTTTTGTCTTTACACATTTGTAAAACAGGGGCACAGGAGTTGCAACAACAAAAATGATCGTTCCACTTTCTTTCACGTTAGACCAGCCACTGCTGATGATGGTGACATAGTCTGCTTTCCCTATGGCCTCGTGAACTTGGCTTTGCACTCTGTCAAACTCACAGTCCAACAGATGAGAGGACAGAGCCTCTTTCGTGGGTGGACAGTAAGCAGGTCGGAGCACGCTGAAAAATCGCTTCCAATAAATACTGTCTGTGAGACTGAGGGCTGAGGAGGTGGCATACACAGCTCTTGCAAGGCACTCGTCAGCATACACCTGACTGTGCTGATCCACTGAATCAACGAGGAACTGTCCCCCAGGATTGGCAGATGGCAGGAATGAGTAGGAGGGAACGGGGATGAAAGCAGAGGAGCTGCCATCTGGGCCCGGCGACTGCTGTGAAACCACAGAGTACTCCTTGCATTTATCTAAATGCATCTGCATCTTTGTTGCATTCTTTGAGTAAGTCTTTGAGCAGTAGTTGCACATGAATGCCTCACGGCCATCTTTGATGGCTGGGGTGAAATGCTTCCACACCTCAGACTGCATCCGTGGCATTGTCCTAGATGGGAACAAAGAAAGGAATATATTGATGCCCAATTGCTCATGTATGGATTTCCCTTAATCATACAATGTTGAGCAATGTCTTTATTAAGAGTAAAGTAATAATAAAATAATACAACTTGCCATGTGCTGTAAATACAGATTTATAACGCCACAGACTGTTAAATCAACACTTCTTTGTAAACATTTTTCACAAATTATGAACATATTCATAGTAAAAATAACACTGTAGGGCTGGGCAATTTGACTCTAAATTAGCATCACGGCTAACTGACCCTTCCATGTTAGTTTCGGGTTGTTGGTTTTTTTTCGTTTTTTTTCTTCTTTCTTCTCCCTTATAGTTCACTGACAAGACCTGTAATTAAGCAATATTATGCAAGAGAGTGCTATCATATCACTGTGGTGTGGTAGTAAATGAGCATAGTATAATAAAGAATAGGCATATTATCATTCCACACACAAATTAATCATTGTCCAGTGCAG
The DNA here is from genome assembly GCA_020510985.1 of Pholidichthys leucotaenia. NCBI lineage: Eukaryota > Metazoa > Chordata > Actinopteri > Cichliformes > Pholidichthyidae > Pholidichthys > Pholidichthys leucotaenia. The sequence goes on along the minus strand of CM035839.1, from coordinate 76,834,795 downwards.
AAGTCAGTGTTCGTTTACATACCTCTTGAGGGGTTTTGGGTCACATGACTCGCAACAATGGCTAATTAGCTTGCTAGCTGTAAACTGCAGTAAAGCTTTTTCAGTCCGACTAAAGGCTCCCAGACAAGTCAGAGTTCAGCAAATGTGTAGGATTAATGCAAGTCATTGCAGTGTAAGACACATGACTACAACACTGCCCATTTCCCCATTTGTACATCTTCAACTGCTTTTCAAATCGCCTCTCCTCAGGTCTTAGTATCTCCCACTAGAGATGTACGCTGAGGTGAGGGAGAGTCAGGACCAGAGAGGAGACAAGTCAAAAGGCATTCTTGCAGTGGAGCCTTATTTTCAAAGTAATGTAAAATAGGATGTGAAGCTGAGCTGCATCAAATTTACTTTATATGAATATAAGTGCTCGGGATAACTACTGGAGTTTTTAGTTCAGTTTGCTAACAGACGGCTGCAATGTGTAGTTATTTATCCTGAATAATCGACAAAACTTATGAAAACTTATTTGTAGAAGTCTCCTCCTAACAGGATTTGCTTATCTCAGATGGCTTTAATGCCTCTTTCATGCAGCACAGGTGAGAAAACTTCAACAGAGAATACACCTGCATTTGTTTTTGTTCATCAACTAAAGTTTCCTTTCACTGCTGTGCGTGAGAGAGTAACTAAAGCATTTAAATATTCTAAACTGATATTCTCAACTCATTTCACATAAACTTAAAAGATAAAACTGTCTCCATAGCTTATTGCAGTCTCTATTAGGATGCAACAGTTGGTTACAATAAGCCACAAGGAAGGTGATGTAGCTGTTCCACATATCAGATTTAATTAATATGTGTATACTCTTATTAGGGACAATAAAATAGAATATTTAGGAATAATTTTTAGGTCATCTACAAATCTGTCAACTAGTGCTGTCCAGAACACCAGTTTAGGGAATACAAATACACGTGGACAAAATTGTTGGTACCCCTCTGTTAATGAAAGAAAAACCCACAGTGGTCACAGAAATAACTTGAATCTGACAAAAGTGGTAATAAATAAAAAATCTATGAAAATTAACCAATGAGAATCAGACAATGCTTTTGAATTGTGGTTCAACAAAATTATTTTAAAAAACAAACTCATGAAACAGGCCTGGACAAAAATGATGGTACCCCTAGAAAAGATTGAAAATAATGTGACCATAGGGACATGTTCAACCAAGATGTGTCCTCTAATTAACATCACAGGTGTCTACAAACTTGTAATCAGTCAGTCGGCCTATTTAAAGGGTGACAAGTAGTCACTGTGCTGTTTGGTGACATGGTGTGTACCACGCTAAACATGGACCAGAGGAAGCAAAGGAGAGAGTTGCCTCAGGAGATTAGAAAGAATATTATAGATAAGCATGTTAAAGGTAAAGGCTATAAGACCATCTCCAAGCAGCTTGATGTTCCTGTGACTACAGTTGCACATATTATTCAGAAATTTAAGATCCACGGGACTGTAGCCAACCTCCCTTGGCTACAGTCTTGATGAAAAATGGAAGAGACGGATAATACAAATGGTAACAAAAGAGCCCAGAACAACCTCTAAACACATTCATGGTGAACTCCAAGGTCAAGGTACATCAGTGTCAGATCGCACCATCCGTCATTGTTTGAGCCAAAGTGGACTTCTTGGGAGGCGACCAAGGAGGACACCACTGTTGAAACCAAATCATAAAAAAGCCAGACTGGAATTTGCCAAACTGCATGTTGACAAGCCACAAAGCTTCTGGGAGAATGTCCTATGGACAGACGAGACAAAACTGGAACTTTTTGGCAAGGCACATCAGCTCTATGTTCACAGACGCAAAAATGAAGCATACCAAGAAAAGCACACTGTCCCTACTGTGAAACAAGGAGGAGGTTCTGTTATGTTCTGGGGCTGCTTTGCTGCATCTGGCACAGGGTGTCTTGAATCTGTGCAGGGTACAATGAAATCTCAAGACTATCAAGGTATTTTAGAGAGAAATGTGCTGCCCAGTGTCAGACAGCTTGGTCTCAGTCGCAGGTCATGGGTCTTGCAACAGGATAATGACCCAAAACACACAGCTAAAAACACCCAAGAATAGCTAAGAGCCAAACATTGGACTATTCTAAAGTGGCCTTCTATGAGCCCTGATCTAAATCCTATTGAACATATGTGGAAGGAGCTGAAACATGCTGTCTAGAGAAGGCACCCTTCAAACCTGAGACAACTGGAGCAGTTTGCTCATGAGGAGTGGGCCAAAATACCTGCTGAGAGGTGCAGAAGTCTCACTGACCGTTACAGAAATCGCTTGATTGCAGTGATTGGCTCAAAAGGTTGTGCAACAAAATATTAAGTTAAGGGTACCATCATTTTTGTCCAGGCCTGTTTCATGAGTTTGTTTTTTTAAAGTAATTCTGTTGAACCACAATTCAAAAGCACTGTCTGACTTTCATTGGTTAATTTTCATAGAATGTTTATTTATTACCACTTTTGTCAGATTCAAGTTATTTCTGTGGCCATTGTGGGGTTTTCTTTCATTAACAGAGGGGTACCAACAATTTTGTCCACGGCTGTATTTAGTAGCAATCCAAACTGAATATCAGAATATTCCATTATTGTCTTTTTTTCTCAATCATTATAAGGCATCACCATCAATGTATGTGACTTCTTTTATAAATTTGTGACTTCTACTTGTAAAAGTAGTACTTTTTCATATACTAAATATCCCAGTTTTCCTTAAATTTACAGGTTTTCTTGCCAATTTTAGATAGTTTTCCACATGAATGTTTTTATTTCTTCATGTATTTTTTTTTTAATATTAGCAGATGCATTCATGTAAATCTGCCACTTCGACATCCTAATTTTTCTCATTTATTCAGTGTAAATTTGATATTTTTCTTGTAAATTTGTAAAGTTCTTCTCAGGGGTGGGCAAAAAAATCTATTTTAACTGAAATTCTTTTTTTTTTTTTTTTTTTTTTTTTTTTTTTTTGGTTTGGCCAATGAAAGGAAAAAGCAATATTGTGAAAATCAGTTTTCCCAGTCACAAGAGTAGATATGGGAACCTGCAGCTCTAACCACCTCATAAACAATTAAAAGTTAACTTTATAAAAGGTAAGTTGGTGCTTTATCAATCGGAAATGTATAGATTCATCTTTTTTTGACTAAAAATTTATTATTAAACAAAGTTTGGTGTTGTGAAATGTTTTCACTTTATTCTCAAAAGGGAATCATGTTTGGGGGAAAATTATATCTGAAATCATCCCTTGTCTTCAATCACACCTCAAATCGAAAATTGAATGTGGCATAGGGCTGCACAATTATGGCCAAAATGATGATCACGATTATTTTTGATCAATATTGAAATCCCGATTATTAATCCAGATTATTCATTAACTTGAGGAAAAACACAGATTATATAAAATTCAGTTTTGTTTATATTTATCCTACTTACCAATTGCTAGATGAAGCCTGTGGCCAAAGCACTGGCGCCTCACCCATTTATTTAGAGAAGCTGCCTTGATGACGTTAGAGCCACTGTCTGTTCTTATGCAGACTAGTCTCTCCTGCAGGCTCCAAGATGATTGCGCTTCCCTCAGTCTGTAGGCTATAGCTTCTCCTGTGTGGTCTTGTGGGAAAAACGACGTCTGCAAGCATGGTCTCTTGATTTTAAAATCTCCATCATTGTAGTGAATTGTCAGGGACATGTAGGGCTCCGTTATTCTGCTTGACCATAGGTCAGTCGTAGTTGCAAAGTACTCAACAGTTGTGACATCCATCTGTATTTTTCATACAGCACAGGTAATGCAACTTTGGAGAATCACACGGGGATCATGTATTTCTTGTCCAGTGTTTTGACCATGTTTCTGAAGCCTCCGTTGCTCATACAGTATTTAGTGGAAACATGTCTTTGGCCAAATAAAACGCTATTGCATCAGTTACCTTAGCGGGTCTTTGGGAGATGGATGGATACGGCGAAGCTCTGTGTAGAGATTGATAATACGGCTGCCTGGGTGGGCGCCGGACACCGACCGTGATTTAGTGAAGTGACATTCACTTTAGCCTTCATGCATTTATCATACATGTGGTTGTGGTGTTTTTTTTTCAGGTGGCTGAATAGGTTAGTTGTGTTGCCCTGCGGCAGACACAGCTCTATGGCATTCTTTGCATATAATTTCTTTTTAGTCAGCATCACTTGCCCTGAATCCAAAACAAGTCCAGACAATGGATGACGATCCTTTCGAGGCACTAGCTCCTCGCCTCCACGTGTTGCCTTACTGTCACCTTCTGCTCCCGACATCTGGTTTGTGTTTCACCATCACACCAGTCTGCTATTGAAAACTTAAGGCTGCTGCTACAGGGTGCGCTCGCTCGTCAGTTCTGCAGCTGAATGTTGCCCTGACATTCATTTGCCCCCTGGTGGGTGGCAGGCTGTTGGTTGAGAAAATGCTTGATTTGATATGCAGCAGAGCCCGCATTTTAACCGTCAATATTGCCAACGATCGTGGCAGCCAAAATCGTAATCGTGATCAAAATTCGATTAATTGTGCAGCCCTAATGTGGCACAAAAAAAAATGAGCCTTCTCACCCAGCCATAGCTCTTCTCTAAATGTAGCCCCCCCCCATTAGAATAGAGAGCCTAAGTCTCGCCCCCTCTACTTCCGCATATGGGAAATTAAATCAGAAAAATTCTCCACTGAAATGAATGGCAAGAGCGAAATTATCTTTTGATCCCAATGGAATTTTGCCACGAGTTACACACATTTGTCAATTTAAAAGATAATTTTCCACGTAAATAACGGTGTAGGTTGTTGTCTAACTGTTAAGGTATAAGGTTATGAAAATATGTAAATTAAAAAACTACAAACAAATGGATGGAGATTATGTCATCTTTTCAAAGTGCGCCCAGGGTGAAGTAACTAATGGGCCTTTTCCACTAGCCCCGCTTAGCCCAACACGGCACAGCTCAGCACGCTTTGTAACTCTTTCCACTAGCCCCAGCACGGTTTAACAGGCACTATTTTCGTGCCTGCTCGAGGGCAGGGTACAACCGTGCTGAGTCGTGCCGAGATGTGACGTCAAAAGACTGGTCGCCGCTGATTGGTTTTGGTCGTAACGTCACGAAAGCGACCGTCTTCTGATGAATCTACGAATCTACACGACCGCCATTAGTAAAGTTGGTCAGCGCGTAACCACAGTGGGCGGCTTTATTTTCACTATTAGAGTATTTTCGGTATTTATTTTCATTTTCAATGATGGCTTCGCGTAAGGGTGTCCCATGGTCAAATGAGGAGGTGCGGTGTCTTCTGAGTGTATTGGCCGACGACCACATCCAGCGCGAGTTAGACGGAGCCACGCGGAATGAGAAAATATACCAGCAGGTCTCCGACCACATGGCAGCACAAGGGTACAGTGCGATTACCGTGCATTAAAGGACCACAATAGCCAAAGTGGTGCGGACCGGAGGAACTGGAAGTGGTTCGAGCAGATGGACGCTATCTACGGACATCGGCCGGCTAGCAATGGCCGAGCCATTGGGCTCGACACGGCCATGCCATCGGAATCCGTTGACAGTGAGTTTTTTTTTTTTTTTATTGTGGGTTTTTTCGCCAATATATTCATTCGGTGAGAAGCTCACTTTATTTATGCAATAAAGAAAGTTGTTCGATTGTGGATAATGGTTGTTAGCAATGATTGCTAGTCAGCTACATCGCAGCAAACTGCGGAATCACGCTTTTCTTTTAAGTATTCACATGAACAATACGCTGAAATAAGCTTATGTAATCTGGTTAAAAACTTTTGTCTTTTCTGTATATGTTGCACTTTGGTGCTGTGTTTTATTGTGTGCATTTTCCCTCTAGAATCACTTTTAACATCCCAGGGGTCCACCTCACTGGACCGCCCGGACTCTCCTGCATCTGAAGGAGCACCAGAATCTGTGCCGCCGACACCAGTGTCAGCCCCATCACCAGCTCCATCAGCATCCGGCATGTCACGATCAAGTGCTGGTAAGGCACAATAAACATAAGATTACCACCCGGTTCTTTTTATTTGATTAATGTTATTTCCGATAGTTCTCCGGAGAACTGGCGACTGGCAGGAGAGACGTTGGCCGCCCACAGCTGCGCTTTAGAGACGTCTGCAAGAGAGACATGAAGGCCCTGGAGATCAACACAGAGCGCTGGGAGGACCTTGCAACGGACCGCTCCAAATGGAGAGGCACCCTGACCAGACAGCTCAAGGCGGGTGAAGAGAGACTGACTGCTGCAGCAGATGAAAAAAGGACCCGCAGGAAGAACCGCCACAGACCCAGCAGTACGGAGACCACCCACAAGTGCAACCTGTGTGACAGGGACTGCCATTTGCGCATCGGCCAGTTCAGCCACAGGCGGTGCTGTTCCAGCAGAGTAGACGTTTAGGATTCTCTTCCATGGTCATCATAGACCGACAGAGGCCGACGATTTCTGATAGCCACATATTAAGGAATTTTATGTCTGTGTACAAAACATTCTGGGGTGGTCAGTTGTCGGTGTTGAACAACACAGTCACATTTTTAGGTGTGGTGGTGTGTTGGTGGAAATACTGTTGTAAGTCATAATATACAAAAACAGATACAGCACATGAACTGACTTTCAAAATCAACATGCTTCATTAAAAAGCTTCACGTCATCTTTATTAAGCCATTTTTATTAACCAATTCAGATTTCTGAAGCCACAATACAAAGAAAATCTTTTAAAGATAGCCCATCCATCCATCCATCAATCTTTTTTCACTTAATCCTTTTCGGATTGCAAGGGGGGATGTAGCCTATCACAGCACCCTGGGAGTTGCACAATCCGCTCTACTGAAGTGCAGCAACATGACAGTTGAGCTTAAATACAGCAACGAAGCATATACAATAGTCACATCCCACCACAGGCTTTCACCAGTGTAATTCCATAGTATATGTTTTTGATATGTTTAGATACAGCATTATCTAACCACCATGACTTTCTGTCTTTCATCTAGCCAAGAGGAAAAGGTGCAACACCATCTCCGACCTAGCATCAGTGATGACACAGATGCATGGTGATGAGATGCGTCTCCAGGAGAGGCTGCATGAACAGCAGGAGAGGCTCCATGAACAACGCGAACAACACCATCAGGAGCAAAAAACATACAATGAGCAGTACATGTAGCATTTAACTGAGGTTACAGCAAACACGCGGGTAGCCCAGAAGCAAGAAGCCACCTTCCGAAGGGAGGAGCTGGCAGAGACGGCTTCCTTCAACCGAGCCTTCCTGACACAGTTCGGGAGGCTAGTTGACGCACTGAGTGGTCGCCGTTTGTAACCATGTCTCGTAATGTGTTTTTTTTTTTTTTGGAATGTGTTTTTTTGGGGAATATTGGTTATGTAATAAAATGGCAGTGTTTTGGATCAAAGTGTGGTTTGTCTGTTATAACACTGGATTAGAAAACCGAATAATTACATGCAAATTCCATTGCCTAGTCCGATGAAAATGCTGCTGTTCATCCTGTCAGCTGTCAACCGTTGTAATGGTAATGTAATTGTTAACAACACAACGAAACAGCAATGTTTTTGTAAGCTTTCTGTTCTTTTTATTGAAATATCATAAAAAATTAGCACCGCTGGATCCAGTTCTCCACATTGGGTACAGTTTTTATGTTAACTTATAAGAAGTTGTACAGTTGGACTTTAAATGCAGCAGGAGACACTGATAAGGCTAAAAGTCAATGTAGGTAAAAAGGTAAGTACATGTAAATTGAATGTTCTATCGGCATTCCAAATTCAGAGAATTTCAATACTTTAGAAGGAGTCTAGCATCATATAAACGGAAAATACCAATACTGTTGTTCCAAACGTTGACATGACAGTGAAAAACCTATGACTTTAATATTCAGTACATCCCAACTGCCCTAGGTTTGAAAAAAAAAATAGAATTTGGTGTTGGCCAGTGTGACAATGTCGCAGTATTTAATATGAATAAAAAAGAGTTTCATCTCATAATTTCTATGTTATTTTGCAGTTACATCAAACCAAAAGTGACTTGTGTAGTTGCAGCATTTTTCTCAGAGAGTTTCTCCAGTGTTTTAGCATGTAATTACCCGTCCCTTAACAGTTAACCTTAAATAACAGCAGACAGATTGGCAAAGGATACACAATTGTGTTTCTGTTGCCCACAACCGTTGTGACCCACAGGTTGTGGTGCTACCTTTGTATGTGTGTGCTGTTTAAAAATACTTACACTTATTTTGTAAGTACAAGTGGGATAGGATTAAATTGAAATATAACATGTTTCTAAACATAATTCCTACGTCAATTTGCAGTTCCATCAAAGCAAAGGTGAGTTATGTTGCTGCTGCATTTTTTGGCAGACAATTTCTCTGGTGTTTTAGCATGTAATTACCCGTCCCTTAAAAAAATAACCCTTATGAAAAACAGAGGAGACGTAGATGAAAAGTGCACAACATTTTATTTATAAAACACAGACATTTGACATATGTACACACATGAATAATGACCAAATTCTATGTATAATTACTGGTACACAAGTACTGCATCACAGCATCTCTTATATCTCCACCATGGTCCTCTGCTACCTCTGCTGCTGAAACCACTACTTCATCTGCTGCATCATCCAATGTAGTGTCAAAGTCCTCTCCATGAGTCTCACACAGATTATGCAGTGCACAACAAGTCACCACAATGGATTTCACCAGATCGATGTCACAGTCATTCCTTTTTAAAAGGCTGCGCCACCTTCCCTTCAGCCTGCCGAAAGCATTCTCCACAGCCACCTGTACTCGACTGATGGTGTGGTTGAACGTGTGCTGTTCTTCAGTCAGTCGTCCGGTGTCATGGAATGCTTTCAACAGCCAGTTTTGCAGTGGATAAGCAGAGTCTCCGAGGATGTTGTATCCCACACGTACCGCACCAATGTTCCTGATGTTAGGTGGGAAGAGGTTTCCCCGACTGGCTAACCCCCACAGTGTGGACAGTCTCAGCACCCTAGCATCGTGTATGCTCCCTGGAAGCCCAGCAAACACATTCCAGAACAAACCCGTTCCATCAACAACACCTTGAAGGATTATGGAGTGCCAGCCTTTATGATTAAAGTAGTCGGTGTGATACTGTTGTGGTGCTATGATGGGTATGTGGGAGCCATCGATGGCACCAACGCACAATGGTAGCCCCCACCGATTCTCGATGTAGGCCGACATTTCCGTGAACCTCCCTTCATCGGGAAAATGAAGTAGTTCTGGAACCAGCAATGACTCTGCTGCTGCACAAAAGTCCTGCACACACCTGCACACCATTGTGATGCTGACTCCAAACAGATGTCCAATACTGCGGTACTCTGAACTGGTAGCAAGCTTCCACAGTGCAATGGCCACTCTCTTCCTCAGCGGCACACATAGGCGGAACGTCGTATCTTGCCGCTCCATGCATGGACGCAATTTGTGACACAGGTATGTAAAAGTGTCCTTGGACATCCGGAAATTCTGCAACCACTGCATGCTTGAGAAGCTGGGAACAACATCCTCCCACCACTGTGAGCTACGGCTTACTGTCCAGGCCGACGGTCTGCAGCGAGTATTTTGCAACAACGCAGCCAACTGAAACACACACACAGCATACATAATGTAATGCCTGTAATACTGATAACCTGTCAACATCAAAATACTGTACACAAGAATAATATGACTATAAAATGACAACAGAAAGCATTAGCATGCGTTAGCTTACCAACATCTGCTCCCTCCTCTGCCGGGTAGTTAACCTCACCATTCCAGCTTCATATTCCGCCCTGGCAACCGCAAGTCTCCTGTACTGTTCCAACGTGTTTTGTCTCAATGCACGTCGTCTTCTCCGGTAATACTGTCTTCTCTGGTTAAACTCTCTGGCCTTCATTGTGAGAAAAAGCCACAGAGCGAGCAACGTGTAAATCCTCCGCTCATAATCCTCCATTTTCTTTGTTGTTGTGGAGGATTCAGTCGCGTGCTTTACGTCAGAAGAGTGTGGCGCCGCCTCGCTGTTATAGAAATCCCACCCACCCCAGCTTAACACGGTTGTAATGGAGACACAACCGAGCCGAACCGTGTCGAAGTGAATCGAGACGTGGCGAGGTGTGCTGGACTAGTGGAAAAGGGCCTTAACAGTCCTCTGGATCAGCTGCAGCTCTCACAACACAAAACAATACCTGTGTGTTGTTTTTCTCCTCTTTGGATTCTTCTTTCATCGGTCAGGAAACAGGAGGTGAGGTTTTAGTAATCTCCCACCATGCTCATGTTTGGTGATGTGGGATGATGGGAGCTGCTGTCCGCTAATTGTTGAAACAAAAACTAAACATTACTCTGTTATTATATGACAGCCGACAGCTTTAATTACGTGGAAAATTATCTTTTAAATTGACAAACAGCATATGTGTAACTCGTGGCAAAATTTGATCGAGATCAAAAGATAATTTTGCTCTTGCCATTCATTTCGATAGAGAATTTTTTCCGATTTAAGGTCTCATATGCGAAAGCAGAGGGGACGTGACTTAGGCTCTCTATTAGGCGGTACAACAAAAAAAAAAAGTTCAAAACCCAACTATCTATCTATAAATGCACAAAATCTCTGTCTGTGTGTGTGCATGTCTGTGTCTATTCCTCACATATCTCTCAGATTTGAGGTCTGCTTTGCTGAGGTTACGAGGGTGTGCATCCCCGAGTATGGAGTTGTTCAGTCAAAATATGCAATTTTTATCAATAAAAGTTTAGCCACTGCTCTGTTTCCTCATGCTCTGGCTTCTAGAAGTGTGGGCGGGGTCTTGGATTGACAGCATACTGATTGGATAACACACAGCATCATGGCATCAGTAACCACAGTGCTCCGTGAGCAAAACAAGGAAGTCAAAAGCAACAAATCTGACTTGAATAAGATAATTATTAAAAATCACCCTTATTGTCATTCAACTGTACAACCAATCATGTGCAGTAGAACGAGATTGTGTTTTACCTAGCTACTGTGTTAATCACACACACCCCAAGTGCAGAACCAGAGGGCCGCTGCCATGTAAGGTGCCGCCACAAATTTCCCTCCTCCATTCCATTATTGCTGAGCACCAAGCTGGATGGCAGGAAGTTCCACTTTTATATGGTCTTCGGCATGACCCGGCCGGGATTTGAACCCCTGCCTCCCGGGTGTGGGGTGGATGCTCTACCAACTGAGCCACCACTCCGGTTAAACTGAAGATAATACTGAAGATTAATGCTGAAAAAATTACACCATAAAGTTGTCTTGATTGCGTAGGTCTAAAGGATAATTCGGCATATGTGGAGAACATGAGGCGCATGAGCAGACTAGTCGGAACGTCAGCAGGGACCTGAGTCTGACAAAGAACACCGATGTATCCAACACAGGACACGCTGAGAGAAGCAGCGGCCCAACCGGGCAGACCACAGTCCTTCGTGGGGAGGCATGCCCAATCTGCCTGGTCAGTGGTAGATGATCAGTGGTAGATGGGAGACCCGACTGCTGCTTCACCCGTGTGGTACCACTGTACTTTACAGGATCGCGAGTCCCCCGTCCCACATAAGTATCTAAAAATGAAAAACTTAATAATACCGCCATGATTGTGGAGCGGAACGGCCGGAACGACTTAATGACCAAACAGGACACAAAACCACCCAAATAACAAAATAAATCATTTTTAGTTAAATATTCACTGACAAATGGGGAACACTGATGCAACGGTTGCAGTAAAATGGGTCATTCTGCTGTGTATAATAATGCAAGATAAGCTTTTATTAGTCCCACAATGGAAAATTCCAGGATTGCAGCAGCAAAGGGGTAGAAGCACTTAGAGCAATAGTAAATAAGATAAGAACTAGTTAGCCACAGCAGTAAATAAATATACAGTGGTATGAAAAAGTGTTTGCCCCCTTCCTGATTTCTCATTTTTTTGTGTATGTTTGTCACACTTACACTACCGTTCAAAAGTTTGGGGTCACCTCAGACAATTTTGTGTTTTCCATGAAAAGTCACACTTTTATTTACCACCATGAGTTGTAAAATGAATAGAAAATATAGTCAAGACATTGACAAGGTTAGAAATAATGATTTGTATTTGAAATCATTTTTTCCTTCAAACTTTGCTTTTGTCAAAGAATCCTCCATTTGCAGCAATTACAGCATTGCAGACCTAACATGATTGCACAAGGGTTTTCTAATCACCCATTAGCCTTCTGACGCAATGAGCAAACACATTGTACCATTAGAACACTGGAGTGATAGTTGCTGGAAATGGGCCTCTATACACCTATGTAGATATTGCACCAAAAACCAGACATTTGCAGCTAGAATAGTCATTTACCACATTAGCAATGTATAGAGTGTATTTCTGATTAGTTTAAAGTTATCTTCATTGAAAAAAAGTGCTTTTCTTTCAAAAATAAGGAAATTTCTAAGTGACCCCAAACTTTTGAAGGGTAGTGTAAATGTTTCAGATCATCAAACTAATTTAAATATTAGACAAAAAAAAACACAAGAAAACACAAAATGCAGTTTTTAAATGAAGGTGTTTATTATTAAGGGTAAAAAATTCCAAACCTACGTGGCCTTGTGTGAAAAAGTGATTGCCCCCTAAACCTAATAACTGGTTGGGCTACCCTTAGCAGCAACAACTGCAATCAAGTGTTTGCGGAAACTGGCAATGAGTCTTTTACAGCGCTGTGGAGGAATTTTGGCCCACTCATCTTTGTAGAATTGTTGTAATTCAGCCACACTGGAGGGTTTTCGAGCATGAACCGCCTTTTTAAGGTCATGCCACAGCATCTCAATCGGATTCAGGTCAGGACTTTGACTAGGCCACTCCAGAATCTTCATTTTGTTTCTCTTAAGCCATTCAGAGGTGGACTTGCTGCTGTGTTTTGAATCATTGTCCTGCTGCACAACCCAAGTGCGCTTCAGCCTGAGGTCACAAACAGATGGCTGGACATTCTCCTTCAGGATTTTTTGGTAGACAGTAGAATTCATGGTTCCATTTACCACAGCAAGTCTTCCATGTCCTGAAGCAGCAAAACGGCCCCACACCATCACAATACCACCGCCATAGTTTACTGATGGTATGATGTTCCTCTTCTGAAATGCTGTGTTACTTTTACGCTGGATGTAATGGGACACACACCTTCCAAAAAGTTCAGCTTTTGTCTCGTCAGTCCACAGAGTATTTTCCCAAAAGTCTATGGGATCATCAAGATGTTTTCTGGCAAAACTGAGACAAGCCTTTATGTTCTTTTTGCTCAGCAGTGGTTTTTGTCTTGGAACTCTGCCATGCAGGCCATTTTTGCCCAGTCTCATTCTTATGGTGGAGTCATGAACACTGACCTTAACTGAGGCAAGTGAGGCCTGCAGTTCTTTGGATGTTGTTGTGGGGTCGTCGCTGCGCTCTTGGGGTAATTTTGGTCAGCCGGCTACTCCTGGGAAGGTTCACCACTGTTCCATGTTTTCACCATTTATGGATAATGGCTCTCACTGTGATTAGCTGGAGTCCCAAAGCTTTAGAAATGGCTTTATAACCTTTTCCAGACTAATTTCTTTGGATCACAGCACGATGTCTAGCTTTTGAGGATTTTTTGGTGTACTTCACTTTGTCGGGCAGGTCCTATTTAAGTGACTTCTTGATTGAGAACAGGTGTGGCAGTAATCAGGCCTGGGTGTGGCTTGAGAAATTGAACTCAGCTTTCCAAAGATGTGATAAACCACAGTTAATTTATGTTTTAACGGGGGGATCACTTTTTCACACAGGGCCATGTAGGTTTGGATTTTTTTTCTTTTTACCCTTAATAATAAGCAGCTTCATTTAAAAACTGCATTTTGTGTTTACTTGTGTTATCTTTGTTGAATATTTAAATTTGTTTGATGATCTGAAACATTTAAATGTGACAAACACACAAAAAAATGAGAAATCAGGAAGGGGCAAACACTTTTTTACACCACTGTAGTACTGCATGAGTTTATTGACAACACACAGAAGAAATTCCATATTACACTGAACTCCATCACTGAACAGTGATATAAACTAAAATTAGAATGGTGACTGAACAACTTTCATTCCCCAAAGGGCAAGATACACTATTATGAATAGGGCTGTCTATGCTTATGTCACCAATATCATGACTGTGCACAACAACATGTCGAGGTATCAACAAACGGTGATTTCAATGCATTTCTATGGCAATGTTAGCTAAATTTAACCAAAGAAAATGTCGAAATGGTGTGCAACTGGCTCAAGTAGCCATCACCATCTTATGAAAGATGGTGATAGCAAAGTTTTTAGATTCACATTGGCCAGCAGAGATTACCAAAGGAGGATTGTGTGGGCTGCCTTTTCATATGAGTTGGCTACCTGAGGGATGATGAGACCCACGTCTCCATCTGGCCACAAATAGAGCTTGCTCTTGCTGCAGGTATGTCTGTTTACCAAACTATGACTCTTACTTATCATTAAAAGTAACTTGCCTACACTTTAATTTAATGCGAACATACAAAAAACACCCAAATTTGCATTAGAGGAAGTTAATAGCAAAAATAGCATTAGCATAGAAACGCATTGGCTCAGTAGAAATATTAACTCCAATTTGAGCTGCTTTTCAGCCTCAGAGAAAACAAATCAACACTGCAATTACAATAGTTTAAAAATAAGACTGGCACTCACCTACTAACAAATGGCCCGAAGCTCTGTACAGCTGAAATGAAGTGTCAGGTTAAGAGGGCAAACGAGTGTAAATAAACAGCTTGTTTTTCCTCTGAGCTACAGTGGATAAATTTTGCAAACCTAAACTGTCATGATTTGCTCCTCAGGGCAAAGAGAAGACCCAGATGCTGAACTGCTAGTTTGCAAAATTTATTAGAAACAAAAACACAAGGAGGGGGAACCTCGACGACGCCAGGCGGAGGAGAGGGAACCTCGACGGCATCTGGCGGAGGAGGGGGAACCACGACGGCATCTGGCGGAGGAGGGGAAACCACAACAGCATCTGGCAGAGGAGGGGAAACCACGACGGCGTCTGGCAGAGGAGGGAGAACCATGACGCCCTTGGGCTGGCCAGTAGCACCCTCGATGGTCCCGGACTGGGACAATGCAGCACCCGCGGTGGCTCCGGACTGGAGCAAAGTTGCACCCGCATTGAGAAGGTGCACCCGCGGTGGACCTGGGCTGGAGCGAGGTAGCACCCTCGGTGGACCCGGACTGGGTCAGAGCTGCACCCACGAAGGACCCGGACTGGGCCAAAGCTGCACCCACGGAGGCCCCGGGCTGAAACGGAGCACCCGCGAAGACCTCAGCTGGAGGGGAAGCAGCACCCACAGAGGTCTTGGGCTGGGGTGGAGCACCCACAAAGACCTGTCCCAGAGGGAGAGCAGCACCCACGGATGTCCCGGGCTGGGACAGAGCACCCACGAAGACCTCAGCCAGAGGGGGAGCAGCACCCACGGAGGTCCCAGGCTAGGACAGAACACCAGCGATGACCTCGGCAGGAGGAGCTGGGCCCACCGTGATCTCGGGTGGCGAGGCTGGACCCATGGAGACTTCTGGAAAAGCTGGACGATCCTCGGTGACCCTGGGGAAAAGCTCAGATGGGAGATGCAGAGAAACAGGGTCAGGGTCACTGGCGGCAGTGGAGCCCGGCGAAGTGAGCTCGGGCACAGCCGACAACTGCACCTGGCTCTCCCTACCAACAGCCAGGCAATATCTCTCCAAAATAGACACGACAAAGACAAAGGAGAGCACTTGCCTGATCTCAAGCTCGACCGCTGTCCAGGACTCCGTTGATCCAGACAACAGCTCCTCGGGCCCAGCCCTCTGGTGGTCCAGGTTGAACTCTGCTGTGGCAGCCCCAGCAGCAGGCATGGTGGTCAACGCAGTCTCGGGACCCCCCAGTGATATGACCCATGCAGGTGACTCGCCCAACATGGACACAGAAGGTCAGCTTCCTGCTGGCGCTGGACCCTGTTCTGCTGAGGCCAGGGGACGCTCCATCGTTGGCACAGGCTTCGGCTCAGTCACAGCGCTCTCCCTCCATCCTAACCACGGCTGCAGAGTTGGAACCAGATCTTCATAAGCCGCAGGCTCCTCCATAGACCAACAGCTCAGTCCTGTGGCTGGCGGACACTCAAGGGGGAAAGGAGGAGACACGGAGAGAGCAGGTGAACAGTCTAAAGTTGCAGCAGGCGGTGAGGACTCAGAGGACTGCCTAGTCTGAGCCTCACCACCGGGAATCAGGCAAGCTAGTTAATGTTTAGGTGAATGAGAGTGAAAAAACACTTGCCTGGGTTCCCGGGATGCAATGTCATCTGCTGCAGCTAGGTGTAAATCAGCTCTCTCCGTGACTTCAGTGGATGTGGGCCCCCCAGTGGAACGTGGAGGAGCTGCCCCTGCAGACATGGTGATGGGCGGAGCCGGGAAGGAAACGGCTGACCCCTCAGCAGCGGGAGGAATCGCCAAGGAGGAGGAAGAAGCAGCAGCAGCGGAGGGAAAAGCTGACAAGACAGCTGGAGAAGAAAAACTAGGCAAAGGGGCTGCTGCGGGAATTATCGGCAACGGGGAAAATGCTGCATGACAGGCGGGGGTATTCCTCCGACGATGGCGTCTTGGAGCTGGCGAAGCGGGAGCAGGGGTAGGCACACTGGAGGCAAAGCAGGGTGTCTTCCACGGAGCGCGCTTCCATGTAGGCTCCGGGTTCACTGTAGACTGGCCCCACATCAGCCCAGGGAAGGATTGCTGCAGAACGGAGAGGGTGACGAACAAGTCTGCGAACTGGGCGTGCCTCCATAACCCTGGGTGTGCTTCGACAATGGCAGTCGCTGAATCCACACTCTCCCAGATCTTTTTTGGGCTGCAAGAGGCAAGAGCTTCATCCACAAAACTCTGGACGAACTCGGCGGCCCACTGCTCCTCTACATTTGGGCCCCCTGCTGCTGATCTCCCTTTGTTTGTTGGAGGTCGGCGTGCTGGGGACATGATGAGCTCCACAATAGGTGAGTAAAACAAAAAAAGGCAAAACCCCACAAACTACAGCAGCTGGGTCTCTTACTGGCCGCAGTCTTCTGTCATGATTTCCCCCTCAGGGCAGAGAGAAAGACCCAGATGCTGAACTGGTAGTTTGCGAAATTTATTAAGAAACAAAAACACAAAAGTGCACCAACACAAAAATCCAAACTGTCAAACAAGCAAACTTATGAGTAAGCTCACCAGGACAAGGGCAGGGTTCTGTAGAGGACGAGGGGGAAGAAACTTGAAACTTTGGCAACAAGAAATGAAAATACCAGCCCTTAAATAAGGCTAGAAACAAATGAAACAAGTGATAGCAGGTGTGGGTCACCTGAGCGGGCAGGAGATAACAAAGATACAATTTAGACCAGCTGGAAGCAATGACAGGGGAGAGAACGGGCTGACAGCTTGTCAGGGACCCCATCTACGTTGCACGAAAACCCAGAAACGTCACTGACAGCTGTCAACCCAAAGGGAGAACACATCGTTGTCGGCCTCCGTTGGTCTATGATGACCATGGAAGAGAATCCTAAACGTCTACTCTGCTGGAACAGCACCGCCTGTGGCTGAACAGGCCGATGCGCGAATGGCAGTCCCTGTCACACAGGGAGCACTTGTGAGTGGTCTCCGTGCTGCTGGGTCTGTGACAGTTCTTCCTGCGGGTCCTTTTTTCATCTGCTGCAGCAGTCAGTCTCTCTTCACCCGCCTTGAGCTGTCTGGTCAGGGTGCCTCTCCATTTGGAGCGGTCCGTTGCAAGGTCTTCCCAGCGCTCTGTGTTGATCTCCAGGGCCTTCATGTCTCTCTTGCAGACATCTCTAAAGCGCAGCTGTGGGCGGCCAACGTCTCTCCTGCCAGTCGCCAGTTCTCCGTAGAGGACGTCTTTGGGGATTCTGCCATCCTCCATATGGTGAACGTGGCCTAGCCAGCGGAGCCTGCACTGCCTGAGTAGAGTGAACATGGAGGGAAGGCCGGCGCGGGACAGAACTTCTGTATTGGGCACTTTGTCCTGCCAGGATATGTCCAGGATGTGGCAAATGCAGCGCAAGTGGAAGGAGTTCAGTCTCTTTTCCTGCCAGGTGTATGTTGTCCACGTCTCACTCCCATAGAGCAGTGTGCTGATGACGCAGGCGTTGTACACTGCCATCTTCGTCTTGACAGAGAGTTTGGGATTCTCCCACACTCATGTGGTGAGGCGAGCGAGTGTGAAGGCTGATTTTCCAATCCTCTTGTCGATCTCTGTATCAAGGGAGAGGTTGTTGCTGATCGTGGACCCCAGTTACGTGAACTGATTCACGGCCTCCAGCTCGTAGTCGTCAATGGTGATGGTTGGTGGTGCTTCACCAACCACCAACCAAAGGGAGAACACAACAAAATAAAAATATAATGAGATGGCAAAATAACGATGAGTAACCTCAAAAATGTAAATAAACTATAATGAACATAAACAGAAAAATAAATCATACTAAGAAACAATACAGAATATATGACAAATCAAACAAGGATAAAATAACAAGAATTGCAACTCAAAGCGACAACACTGTACAAATATGAAAAAAAGCAAAAAGACTGAGCTTGGTGGAATCCCCCTGCGGTCAGATCGTGACATAAACATGATGGCTTTTGGGGGATTTCCACAGAAGGTACGATTTATTTTCTATTATTGGAGTGTTCTGCCAATGCACAGCCAAGCTGGTGCATTTATTTGTTGTTACAAATATCAATAAATATTGTTTCTTGAATCATTCTTCCACATACTGGCTGGTACATGGTAGGGACACTTTTTGAGATCACAAATTTAAAGTTTCTGATCATATCTGATCCGGTCTTGCGGTGAAAGCTCGTCATAATATTGATATGCCGTATTGTTTCAACGGCAAACTGCCAGTTTTACTTACCTCTGCGCTTTTCCAGGTTTGCGTGTTCACATGCAAGTACCCGGACGTTTAGACAGCCCTATATAAGTCATACAACATCACACAAATAAGTGATCTGACAAACAAAGGATCTGAAACAGTCGCTAATACTGGATGTCCCATTAATTTTCAATAATTAGGTATTCTGTAATTAATATTCACACACTCAAATAAATCTTAATGCCATTCATTCCCTTTTATATTTTTCAAAGTCTAACGTGTGATTGCCTACATATAGCCTACACCTCTTTGTATTCCACTTTCAAACACAGCCTATATTTGGGCCTGTAAAGCTTAATATATGTTTCAGACAGGAACACTTGCGTTCTGTGGGCAGTGCACTAGTCAATGTAAAACCCAAACACCAATGTAGGATAAAGGAATATTTGGGTACAGCCCTACAACTTCAAAACGTTTAAGTATAATGTATCTTCATATTGAAAGTGCTGCGTAATTCAGTGTCCAAAAACGAAACCTGCATTTCCGCATTGTGCCCAATTTAAAATAAAAAGTAAGATACTTAGGAACGTAGGGTACTTTTATCACTGCCAAGAATCACCCCACGATTAAAACACAGGACATGCGCGTTCTTTAAGCGTATATTTCCTGTAAAATCTGACAACACTGCACACACGGTTTTACTCACCTCGATTTAAAAAATCTCCCACTTTCACTGAAACTACTTCAGAAGCGGCAAAAAAAAAAAAAAAAAAAAAAAAAGTTTAGCTGCAAACGCCGACAGCGAAAAGAAAAAGCAAAACAATAAAGTCACCTGGCAGTAAACTTTTTTTAACCATATGTCTCAATATTGCGCCATCCCCGTGCGGCGGTGTTATTTTTTCCCATTAAGTCGGTTACTTTTATAAAAACATGGCAAAAACTACGGTGTCTCTTTGTTACGAGACTGTAGTTACTTCCTGTAAACTGAACTCCTGCATACGGTAGCTGACACGAGTCAAAACATGTCGCTTCGACTAAATACACTAAAACCATAGCGCATGAATAAAAAGATGAAGCCAAGGCTTAAAGTATCCTCCTTTATAAAACAATTTTTAGAAGCCTAAATAGTACCTAAAGAAAAAAAAGAGGAATTGGCCTTAGTACAAAAAATATTTTTTTGACTAAAATCAATAAAATATGTCCTAAAAAAAGAAAACCCATCATCATCATCATCATCATCATCATCATCATCATCATCAATGATAGTGCTGACGGTCAGATTCCAAGCAGATATAGACCTCAAAATTTTGCACTGTTTACCTGCTCACCACTTATGGATGCATTAAATCAACTTTGGGACTCTGAATAAAACAGATTTTTTTTTTATGGTTTATTTGTTAGGGACAGACTCAATAAGCGACTTTCGTATTACAAGTGCGCATGTGCGGACTATGTGAGTTCAAAGTTCACGACTACCAAACATTCCGGTAGCCGCCTTGCTTTTGTATAGAGACAGTACTGTCACACCTGAACAACTGCCGTTTAAAGTCTGCTTTAAGCTTTAAACCTCCGTTATGCCAGGTGCACATTGTGCAGCACATTGTGCCGCAGTGAAGTGTGGAACGGCATGTATCATCTAGAGCGGTGGAAAAGCAAACTTGCAGCATACATGCGTGTAACTTCGGGACCAGCGTGTGCACATGTCCGCCGCCATTCACGTTATATACATTCCCCACGGAGCTGCAATTGTTGGATTAAAGCAGTAAGTCTATATTATAACATAATTAAATAGTGTTGTGGATTGTTCAAGTTCTAGCCTAATTGACACGAGTCTAAACCCTGAAGTAGTAGGTACGGACAGGCAGGCCTGGATCTAGGATATAGTTCTTTGTATATTGGTAATGAAGCTTGATCTACACACACATGTAATTAAGGCCATTGATAAGTAGGCCGGTATAAAATAAAATTGCAAATCACTGAAAACATGTGGCCCTGCGATGGACTGGCGATCTGTCCAGGGTGTAACCTGCCTCTCGCCCAAAGATGCTGGGATAGGCTCCAGCCCCCCCGCGACCTGAAAAGGATTAAGCGGAAGAAGATGAATGAATGAATGAAAACATGTGGTACTTAAACTATAGTAGTATTGACCTATAGATCTACAGTAAGTAAGCAGGCTATGCCTTGCAGTGAAATTTACTCAGAATGACAAAACCAAAGTTGAGCTGTCAAACCACATGCTTACCTTCTTTGTAGTTGTTTCGGAATCTCACAAGTAAGGGTGCTTGGTCCTTTGACAACAAAAAATCTGCTATGTCAGCATACATACAGGGGGGCCATTTTGGCCAATTTCTGCAACGTGGCCGCGAATGCAAGCGCAACTAGTTTATCCTTGCGTTTGCAGGTACAACCGGGAAGACCCCTACGCATACAATATGCTCATAGATCAGGAACTTTCCATAAATTAAATGTATCGATAGAGCATGTTTGGTAGCCACATTCCCATGATGCTTTGTGCGAGCCGAGACGCACAAGTTGCTTATTCAATTCAATTCAATTCAGCTTTATTTAAATAGTGCCATTTCACAACAACAGTCATCTCATAGCACTTTCAACTGTAGGGGAAACCCCCACAATTGCAGAAAGACCCCAGCAATCAGGCAATCCCCTGTGAGCAAGCACTTGGCGATGGTGGAGAGGATAAACTCCCTTTTAACAGGAAGAAACCTCCAGCAGAACCAGGCTCAGGGAGGGGCAGTCATCTGCTGCGACTGACTGGGGGGGTGAGGGGATAGAGAAGATGAGAAGAACAGGCATGTAGAGAGCAAGCAGCACGATGGGGACTCAATCTATGGGAGAGAACAAACAGATGTTAATGACCAGCAAAAAAATATTTCATTGAGAGTGAAGAAAGGAGTGAAGCCCATTGCATTATTGGAGGTCCCCCAGCTGTCTAAACATATTAGCAGCATAACTAAGGGAGGGTCCCACTGTCAGAAGAGCACTGAGTGACATTAAGGATTTTTGCCTTCTGACTATATCACCACCAGTGAGTCCTAGTTGCACCGAGGGATGGGACCAACATGCCACCCCCAATTCTTGCCAACAGTGCTAATTCATGACGACCAACGGGATGGACCAAGCTCAACTGGTGGCATCCTACTCTAACTCACAACCTCCCACATCAGAGTCCAGCACTCTACCTGTGTCACAGAGAGGGTTGACCCACGTGGGAAGCCAAGTAGGAATGGATTATTTTGACTCTGTTATACATAGATAAATTAAAAATAGTCATCTGATGCAAGTATCATAGTGTTTCTTGCACATTTTTGAAAACTTCATTTTTAGATCATAAGACTAAAGTTGGAGAGGATTTCAAAGATTAGAATGATAAAAGATCAGTCAATCATCCCCATAAAAAAATCAGTGTTCTTTGTGAAGAGGGTGCTCTTTTTAGTAAATAGGGCACCATTCCATAACCTGGTTTTTATAAAGCTAATGGAAAGCTGGACGCATGTTATCCACTGAACCTCAAGTCATTAAATGGTATCTAAGATCTGCTGTAGGAAAAAAAATGAATTAATTAAGAAATAAAAATGTTTAAACAGTTCAGGAAGCTTTATTCAAGATTCAAGACTCAAAGATTTTATTTGTCAATACTACTATATGTACAGGACATATAGGAGAACTGAAATGGTGTTTCTCTCTCTCTCTTCAGTGGTGTTCACAACATAAAAAAAGGAATAAGGCTGGAAAAAACAAAACAACAACAGCAGTCTATGTACAGTCAGAGGCGGACTTACCATTAGGCAAAGGTAGGTGGTTGCCTTAAGCCCCGACCTGCTTTGGGCCCCGATCTACTAGAAGCCCATATTTTTTTTTTTAAATGTTTAGCATATTTAATGTGATGTTCGACAAAATATAGAAACACAGGTATTTATAAAAACGCCAAATCAAATCACGAGCATAACATCCTCCCCCCTGCTCCTCAGACTGTTGGACTGTTCCACGTATCTCAGCGCCGTATAGAGAATGGGCACTGACATCATGCCGCGCTGCATTCTGGGCCGTTGTCTCCATCGTCATGGTCCGGCTTCTTTGTTTACCTATAGTCTCGGCAGCTGCTAACGTGGACAGACATACGTTTGATGGAATGCAGCAAACAGAAAATTAAAATTCCTTATTCACAGAAGCTGAATAAGGAAGCAAAGGAGTGCTATGTGGTGTAGGGGTTTGACACCTTTTTTGTGAAATGCGGTGTAGTGGCGGGCACTTCCTGTTCCGCCACTGCACCGCCCTATAAATAGCAGAGAGCATCCATAATGCGGAGTCTTTATGCCGGATGCCTCTGCTGGTGCACACTGTGGTATTGCTGTAAATACAGTGGTGTGAAAAAGTATTTGCTGTTATGTATGTAAATAGGCTGGTATTACAAAGATGGCGGACGGGTTGGTCATGGGAAAGACTGGGGTGGCTCCGGCGGTGACGCCGCCCAAGGTATAAAAGAGTGGGCGGAAGAGGCTCTGCCTCTTTCGTCGTGGAGCCACCTGGCCAGCAGGAGAGTGCCATAAGCCTCTGTATATAGTTTGTGTATTGTATATAATAAACCCCTGTTAACTGAGGTGAGACTCACTCTTCCTTCCTACATTACGAACATAACAAATGGCGACGAGGTAAAAACAGTAATGAAATGCTCTATTGCTAGCTTTCGGCCGTTCCTTGAGGCTCTGGGCGAGCCACTCGTGCCATGGCCTAGGTGGTTCGCTGCCTTTACCAACTATCTTGTTGCACTGGGTTTGGGAGATATGGAGAAGCTCCGTGCACAAGCTGTGTTAGTACATAATTTAGGAATGGATGGGCAGAGGATTCTTGAGAATTTGGGAGGAGCGGACAGCTTTGACGATGTGGTGCAGCTAATGGCGCGCAACTTTAAGGCGCCGAAGAACATAATTGTGAAACGCATTCAATTCCGACAGCACCGCCAGCGGTCGGGAGAGCCCGTGCGAAGATTCATGGCGGACCTCCGAGAGCTGGCGAGGGAATGCAGATTCGGGACCCTGGAGGACGAGATGATTCGGGACCAGTTGGCGGAGCACGTCTGTTGCACGGCGGCCCGGTCCAGGTTGTTGACTCACCCAGGAGAGATGACGTTAGCGGAACCTGTCAAGCTCGCCCAACAGTACGAGGCAGCAGAGACCATCGTGAGGGGTCTAACTGAAGGGGTCCCTCTGGAGAAGAATGTATCTTGCGCTGAGGCACTGCATCTGGACCCTTGTGACGGCGAGTGCAGAGATGATGATTTTGCCTCCGTGGTCAGGAAAAGGTCTGCCCCGGTACGCCAAAATGCTATGGATGTGGGTCCACTGAGCACTGCTATAAGTCCAGAATGTGCCCTGCGAAAGGAAAGCGTTGTGGCAAATGTGGTCTTTTAAACCATTTTGCCAGGGTGTGCGAAAACTTTGTACGCAGGAACCGTGGGAGAGATCCAGGTGCTGCACAGAAGACTCCAACCGTTGTGCATACCGTCTCCCCAGAGACGACAGGGAGAATTGAGTGCAGCATCACATTGGATGGAGTTGAGGTCCCGCTCTTAGTGGACACGGGAGCAGTGATCTCTATCCTGAATCTTGAAACCACGGACAGACTGTTTCCCTACCAACAGATAAGAAGGCAACGAGTGGAATATTATGGTTATGGGCGGAACAGGTTGGCTATATTGGGCTATGTGGAGATGGAGGCCCGATATAAGGACAGTGGGGTGCCCAGCGTTCGCATTAACATTTCTGCATCCGGTGTTAACGTTATGGGTTGCAACCTATTTTACAGCCTTGGGTTCTCCATTATGAACGTCTCCGGTGAAGAATGGTCTGGATGCGGATTGTGGGACCAACCTGTTCCTGCCTTGAAGGGTGCTGAGGTGTGGGATTCGGACTGGATGGTCAATGTGAATTTGGGAGTGCACACATCGCGCCACGCGGAGACCTCTTGGGACGGACCCGATGCCGTCACGCAGGCTGCCCTGGATGAGGGTGCCGGACGGCACGACGGGACCCCTGATGAGACGGGACCCCTGATGAGTCTCATCAGGACAAGGTGCCAATGCCGGGAGAAAATGGGGCTAGACCGAGGAGCGTGGTTATCGTAAAGCGCTCCCAGCGACGACCTGCCAAGAGGAGACCCAGGAGAGCCCGCATGTCGGAACAGCTGGAGTCCGGGGCCAGTTGCAGGACCGGTGATCTGATGAAAACGAAGTGGGCTCCCTCGAAGACCAAGGTTGATGCTCAAGTACGCAGAGATCACAGCCCACGCGAACAATGGGACAACCAGAGGCAGTTCCAGGTGGAGCCCGGTCGGATGGAGGAAGTTGGGCGCAGATCTATCCACGTCTGGAGACACCCGAGGGATCTGCGGCTGCCAGAGGTGGAGAGAAGACGGCGCAGCAGGAGCCCTGATGTGAAGAGACAGAGACGCCTTGAAAGGGATCCATCCGGGGACTGAGGGTTTTATTTTGCATGTTTGTGTTGTTTCTTCAGTCCTGTTTTATGTTGGTTTTCCTATTTGGTACCCCTGTAAATTAAAAAAAAAAAAAGAGAGAGAGAGAGGGTGAAAAGTAAGGGAATTTGATAAATTTGAGCTCTTTGTGTGGTAAATTTTCTGTATGTTTTGTGTTGTTCTGACCAGTGGGGCTCATCTACAGTGGGGCAAAAAAGTATTTAGTCAGCCACCAATTGTGCAAGTTCTCCCACTTAAAAGATGAGAGAGGTCTTCAATTTTCATTATAGGTATACCTCAACTATGAGAGACAAAATGAGAAAAAAAAATCCAGAAAATCACAATGAAGGATTTTTAATGAATTAATTGATAAATTCCTCGGTAAAATAAGCATTTGGTCAATAACAAAAGTTCATCTCAATACTTTGTTATATACCCTTTGTTGGCAATGACAGAGGTCAAATGTTTTCTGTAAGTCTTCACAAGGTTTTCACACACTGTTGCTGGTATTTTGGCCCATTCCTCCATGCAGATCTCCTCTAGAGCAGTGATGTTTTGGGGCTGTCGCTGGGCAACACGGACTTTCAACTCTCTCCAAAGATTTTCTATGGGGTTGAGATCTGGTGACTGGCTAGGCCACTCCAGGACCTTGAAATGCTTCTTATGAAGCCACTCCTTCATTGCCCAGGCGGTGTGTTTGGGATCATTGTCATGCTGAAAGACCCAGCCATGTTTCATCTTCAATGCCCTTGCTGATGGAAGGAGGTTTTCACTCAAACTCTCACGATACATGGCCCCATTCATTCTTTCCTTTACACGGATCAGTCGTCCTGGTCCCTTTGCAGAAAAACAGCCCCAAAGCATGATGTTTCCACCCCCATGCTTCACAGTAGGTATGGTGTTCTTTCTCCTCCAAGCACGACAAGTTGAGTTTTTACCAAAAAGTTCTCTTTTGGTTTCATCTGACCATATGACATTCTCCCAATCCTCTTCTGGATCATCCAAATGCTCTCTAGCAAACTTCAGATGGGCCTGGACGTGTACTGGCTTAAGCAGGGGGACACGTCTGGCACTGCAGGATTTGGGTCCCTGGTGGCGTAGTGTGTTACTGATGGTAGCCTTTGTTACTTTGGTCCCAACTCTCTGCAGGTCATTCACTAGGTCCCCCCGTGTGGTTCTGGGATTTTTGCTCACCGTTCTCGTGATCATTTTGACCCTACAGGGTGAGAGCTTGCGTGGAGCCCCAGATCGAGGGAGATTATCAGTGGTCTTGTATGTCTTCCATTTTCTAATAATTGCTCCCACAGTTGATTTCTTCACACCAGGCTGCTTACCTATTGCAGATTCAGTCTTCCCAGCCTGGTGCAGGTCTACAATTTTGTTTCTGGTGTCCTTTGACAGCTTTTTGGTCTTGGCCATAGTGGAGTTTGGAGTCTGACTGTTTGAGGTTGTGGACAGGTGTCTTTTATACTGATAACAAGTTCAAACAGGTGCCATTAATACAGGTAACGAGTGGAGGACAGAGGAGTCTCTTAAAGAAGAAGTTACAGGTCTGTGAGAGCCAGAAATCTTGCTTGTTTGTAGGTGACCACATACTTATTTTACTGAGGAATTTACCAATTAATTCATTAAAAATCCTTCAATGTGATTTTCTGGATTTTTTTTTTCCTCATTTTGTCTCTCATAGTTGAGGTATACCTATGATGAAAATTGGAGACCTCTCTCATCTTTTAAGTGGGAGAACTTGCACAATTGGTGGCTGACTAAATACTTATTTGCCCCACTGTATGCAAAGTTATGTGCTATTTTGAAAGAAATTTTATTGAAATATTGTTTAATGTGTCCAATTTTGGGGGGTAGGATGTGTTCGACCCTGATAAATTGTGTTGAATTTGGGGTTTAATTAGTCTGGCTGATGGCTTCTCTGTGTGAATGTACGTTAGTATTTTTCTAGAGTTTGCCTGGCTCATGTGACTGGTATTGATTGGATTTTAAGTATTTATTGGAATTTGGTTTAATTGGATTGTTTTATTTGTGTTGCCCCTTTTATACATTTTTACTCTGTGTGCTCATTGTGGGGTGGGAGTTGAGTTGTGGGGGGGGGCGCCTATAGGATTGTCTTGTACTTTATTGTATGTGTTTTGATGTGTTTAAAGGGATTACTTTCAGTTAGAAACACGCCCTATTATTTTGTTTGTATATTCCCCTGTTCCAAGCGGCAGAATAATCCGCTCAGCGGTGTAGGGGGTGCTGGTGGTCTACCCAGCCCCTCAGCCTTAGTTGTGTGAGTGGATAGGTGTTTGTTTATGTTTTATACATATTTTTGGATTAGTGCGTGTGTCGGGTGATAAATTTGGGTGGGTTATTTGTGTGCTTGGCATTTTTTTTTTTTTTTTTTGAGGGGTAGAAATGTTATGTATGTAAATAGGCTCTTAATACAAAGATGGCGGCCGGATTGGTCATGGGATAGACCGGGGTGGCTACTACCGGTTTCCGGTGGTGACGCCGCCCAGGGTATAAAAGAGTGGGTGGAAGAGGCTCTGCTTCTTTGGTCGTGGAGCCACCTGGCCAGCAGGAGAGTGCCGTAAGCCTCTGTATATAGTTTGTGTGTTGTATATAACAAACCCCTGTTAACCAAGGTGAGACTCACTCTTCCTTCCTACGTTATGGACATAACATTTGCCCTTTCCTGATTTCTCAATTTTTTGTATGTTTGTCACACTTAAATGTTTCAGATCATCAAAAAAATTTAAATATTAGACAAAGGTAACACAAGTAAATGCAAAATGCAGTTTTTAAATGAAGCTGTTTATTATTAAGGGCAAAAAAAAAATCCAAACCTACATGGCCCTGTGTGAAAAAGTGACCCCCCCCCCCCCCGTTAAAACATAAATTAACTGTGGTTTATCACATCTTTGGAAAGCTGAGTTCAATTTCTCTAGCCACACCCAGGTCTAAATACTGCCACACTTGTTCTCAATCAAGAAATCACTTAAATAGGACCTGCCTGACGAAGTTAAGTACACCAAAAGATCCTCAAAAGCTAGACATCATGCTGTGATCCAAAGAAATTCAGGAACAAATGAGAAACAAATGTAACCCAGCTGAGAAAATGACCCTTTTTTTTTCTCAGATGTCAATTGTATTAATACAATTGTGTGATTTTATTTTGAAAACCGATTGTTTTGGGAAGAGGAAGTGTGATCCTCGTTATCCAACTTTTAAATCCCCGTTTCATGGTCACGTTGGGTGATCTGGGTCTTTTCATTCGTTAAGAGCGATACTAGCCCCGCCTTCCGAGCAGAGTGCCGAGGCGCTCTGCTGGTCGTCGGTCTTTCATGATCCGAGAGCGGACGAGAGAGGCTGTGGGCGGTCTGGTTCACACTGATAACTCTTCTTGTTGAGTTAATTCAGAAAAATGCTATAAATGGATCTAAAGACTCTCCAAACGCTAATTTGCAACCTTTATTATGCTAAGTTGATAGGAGCATGAGCTTGAGAGGCCGTGGGGCTGTGACTTTTGCTGTGTTCACACTGATACTTCATCTTGGTGAGTGAAATACAGTGGGGTAAAAAAGTATTTAGTCATCCACCAATTGTGCAAGTTCTCCCACTTAAAAGATAAGAGAGGTCTCCAATTTTCATCATAGGTATACCTCAACTATGAGAGACAAAATAAGAAAAAAAAAATCCAGAAAATCACATTGAAGGATTTTTAATCAATTAATTGGTAAATTCCTCAGTAAAATAAGTATTTGGTCAATAACAAAAGTTCGTCTCAATACTTTGTTATATACCCTTTGTTGGCAATGACAGAGGTCAAACTTTTCTATAAATTTTCACAAGGTTTTCACACACTGTTGCTGGTATTTTGGCCCATTCCTCCATGCAGATCTCCTCTAGAGCAGTAATGTTTTGGGGCTGTCGCTGGGCAACACAGTCTTTCAACTCCCTCCAAAGATTTTCTATGGGGTTGAGATCTGGAGACTGGCTAGGCCACTCCAGGACCTTGAAATGCTTCTTACGAAGCCACTCCTTCATTGCCCAGGCGGTGTGTTTGGGATCATTGTCATGCTGAAAGACCCAGCCACGTTTCATCTTCAATGCCCTTGCTGGTGGAAGGAGGTTTTCACTCAAAATCTCACGATACATGGCCCCATTCATTCTTTCCTTTACACGGATCAGTCGTCCTGGTCCCTTTGCAGAAAAACAGCCCCAAAGTATGATGTTTCCACTCCCATGCTTCACAGTAGATATGGTGTTCTTTCTCCTCCAAACACGACAAGTTGAGTTTTTACCAAAAAGTTCTATTTTGGTTTCATCTGACCATATGACATTCTCCCAATCCTCTTCTGGATCATCCAAATGCTCTCTAGCAAACTTCAGACGGGCCTGGACATGTACTGGCTTAAGCAGGGAGTTGAGCAGGATTTGAGTCCCTGGCGGCGTAGTGTGTTACTGATGGTAGCCTTTGTTACTTTGGTCCCAGCTCTCTGCAGGTCATTCACTAGGTCCCCCCGTGTGGTTCTGGGATTTTTGCTCACCATTCTCGTGATCATTTTGACCCCACGGGGTGAGATCTTGCGTGGAGCCCCAGATCGAGGGAGATTATCAGTGGTCTTGTATGTCTTCATTTTCTAATAATTGCTCCCACAGTTGATTTCTTCACACCAAGCTGCTTACCTATTGCAGATTCAGTCTTTCCAGCCTGGTGCAGGTCTACAATTTTGTTTCTGGTGTCCTTTGACAGCTCTTTGGTCTTGGCCATAGTGGAGTTTGGAGTCTGACTGTTTGAGGTTGTGGACAGGTGTCTTTTATACTGATAACAAGTTCAAACAGGTGCCATTAATACAGGTAACGAGTGGAGGACAGAGAAGCCTCTTAAAGAAGAAGTTACAGGTCTGTGAGAGCCAGAAATCTTGCTTGTTTGTAGGTGACCAAATACTTATTTTACCGAGGAATTTACCAATTAATTCATTAAAAATCCTTCAATGTGATTTTCTGGATTTTTTTTTTTCATTTTGTCTCTCATAGTTGAGGTATACCGATGATGAAAATTGGATACCTCTCTCATTTTTTAAGTGGGAGAACTTGCACAATTGGTGGCTGACTAAATACTTTTTTGCCCCACTGTACACGCTAATGTTAGCGTTATGTTAATGCTAATCGCGAGTGGATTTTTTCTGTTTAAAAGCAATGGAAAAGGCTATTTTTGTGTCTGTATGGGTTTCCTAAATGTGATTTCAGTTCCCAACAGTATGCTGAAGTACTTTTAGTTCTTATGCACTTTTTCTGTCGAATGTAATGTGTAGTTTGATGCTAAAAGCACATGGTGTTGGTCTCCTATGTAAATTCATAGGTTATGCTAAACCCAGTAGCTCAGACAGGGTTTTACCGATTTAAAAGGGAATATTGGAAGTAATGGGATAGTATATTCCCTGGTTATGTGACAGATTAATTGTATTTCATTTCATGATTTACAAAGACAAGGTTAAAAGGGATTAATCCTAATTTCATGGTTAAATGATGTAGAGATAAAAAGAGAAATTCATTCAATTGGTTACATGAGAAAAAAAGTATTTCATGTACTACCAGAGAGATTTTGAGAAAATTAGACATGCCTGAAAGGTGTGAAATGTGAATTGTAAGATCTCACTATTATACTGGATTGTAATAATAGTAATATGAGAGAAGAATTTAAACACTAAGCTATGGTGTTATATAAGAAGGGATTGGAAAACGAATTACTCTAGCTGTAAACAATAATACCATTATTGTTGTGCAGGCTAGGTTTTTTTGGTTGCCGACCAAGAACCTTCTGGATCCTGGATTCTCTCCGAATGGAGATGGCGAGCCTGACCCGAGACTGAACCAAGATTGAACCGAGATCTGACCATGATCTCGACTGAAGGACATCCTTCCTCTCTCCAGTGTGCAACATTCGAAGTGGTAACAACTCAAGCTGCCCCTTTAGAAAAAGGAAAAGAAACCTGAGTCTGGAGATACAAGATATTTAGACTGGTCAAACGACTAAACCGAAGGGGCAACCAAACACTGAGCTCAGTAGGACATTTTTGGGGTTTTATTTTATGCCGGCCGTGGTTATATTTGTATATTTGTAAATTGTTTGTATATTTTGCTCCTTTTATCTTTATTAATAAGAGATATGAATTGCTCAATTGTGCCTCCAGCTATTTCATCCCACACTCACTCTAATTCCCTATTGTAACCCTTACGAACCTAGCAACTGGTCTACACTTAATAATTTCCCTTACCTAATTAACATAAGGCAAGGGTTACACAAAGTAATGGAGATCTGTCAGTCTGGAAACGGTTATAAAGCCATTTCTAAAGCTTTGGGACTCCAGTGAACCACTGTGAGAGCCATTATCCACAAATGGTAAAAACATGGAACAGTGGTGAACCTTCTCAGGAGTGGCCGGCCAACCAAAATTACCCCAAGAGCGCAGCGACGACTCATCCAAGAGGTCACAAAAGATCCCACAACAACATCCAAATAATCAAGTCAGTGGCGGTAATGCACCTGTAAGCTGGTTGCCAACTGCCAGTCAAATCTAAAAGAAGAAAAAGAAGCAGAAGAACTGCAGGCCTCACTTGCCTCAGTTAAGGTCAGTGTTCATGACGCCAACATAAGAAAGAGACTGGACAAAAATGACCTGCATAGCAGAGTTCCAAGACGAAAACCACTGCTGAACACATTTTTGATTGACAGCCTAATTATGTGAGGTCATGGGGGCGGGGTCAGGGACAGGTCAGGTCACAGGTCAGGTCAAGGGGGTGGGGCACCTGTCAAAATGAGATTAGGGGTGTGTACAAGTACAACCCTACCTCTACTCTATGTTGTTTTGCATTAGGCAATGTACTGACAGTATTATCGTCCAAATCATATGTGTGCATTTCCTTTATCACTGGCTTTAAGTTCCCAACATGTGTGTGCATACAACCAACTGTGCGTTAGCCGATATGCTAGTCTGCCTTATTGTTTACTTGCCACCCTTACTAAGGGTAACCACGGACATAGTTCTAAGCTTTTTTCAGTGAAGGGGGGGAGTATTTTTCCCCCCCTTGTCCTGTTAGACAGCTCAGTAAGCAAAACCAAGATCTGTTACCTTTATTGTGAAAAAACAGATTTATTTTGCCAAAAGGAGCTTTATACAGTACCTAATTATGTACTCTATATTGTTGTAAACTCCTCCTATAATAACTTTTAATACTTTATTTAAATTATTTTACCCATGGAGGACCCGACAGGATGGGGAAAAGGGAAAGGAAGTGTGTGGAAGGGGAAAGAAAAAAGGAGGGGAGCAGACAAAAAGACAACCAAACCAAAAACTAAAACAGAAGACAAACTGCTTCTTCCACCTAAGATGTCTCAACACAAGTCTGGTATCCGCACCTGTTAAAGGAGAGACATTTGTGCGTGTGTGTCCGTATGCGTATATATGAGAGCACGCGCAAAATAAGTGTGTGTATGTGAGTGGTTTGTCAGGAAACAAACAAAGAGGGGGGGGGGGGCTGGTCGCAGCAACCCCCCTTCCCCCGGGAACCCCGAGCAGGCAAGGCAGTGCCGCCAACCCCCAAAGGGCGCAAATGCCCAAGGTCAGCAAGCCCCAGGAAAGCCAGGCATCTGTCCCCGGAGGGACGATTGAGGGAGGCCAGTGCTTTCCCCCTCACACTCACCCATCCTCACCCCTCACCCACCCTTGTTCACCCTTATTTCTTAGGGCGACTGCGATGCAGATGCAGCGAACCAGAACGCGCACTAGTGCCCAGCAGCGGCCGGGGAGACCACCGGCACAGGCCAGCGTCCACCCCCCCCACCAACACACCCCAGGGTGGCTGCAGCCACAGAAGCAGACCCCACCCCCAGCGCCCACCCGAGCGACTGATCAGCAGATCACTGCAGGTGCCCCGAGATGCCACCTGACATGCAAACGCCACACAAAACCGACCCACCATCACCATCTCCATTCATCATTCTATCACTCTTGCTTACTCTCTTATTCAGTCCCTCTCTCACTCCCTTGCTTGTATCTATACATTCAGCAACACCCAGGAATTTTGACAACATGACGGGTCCCAGGCCCCCCACCACACCCCCAGGCCCCCAGCAGGAGGAGGGCAACAGGGGTGGGGGAAGATCCCCAGCCCCCTTGCTCCCCCTCGCTCCCCCTTGCACAAAACATGGTAGGTGTATGTCGGTTCTATGATGTGATTGTGTGTAAATGTGTGGACTACCATAGTGCAGTTAAAATTGGGGGGATGGTAGTTGGAGCACCACTAGCCACTGCGATAGGCAGCGGGGCCCCCATCCCCCAAGCCCTCAGTGTCTAAAATGCAATTAAAATGGAGGTGAGGGCAGCCCCACCGTGCAGCAGAGGTATCCCCTTCGCCCACACAGTGCGACACTTCCCCGCCCCAAAGCCCTAAATGTATCCAAGTATCCAAGAAGATGTATATTCCACCCAAAATCGGGGGGGGGGGGGCTGGGAGGGAAGCAGTTCAAAAGCGAGGCTGCCCCCCCCCCCCAGAAGCCAACTCACAAACTGGTTCATAAGGCCACCCACTGCCCCCAAATCCCAACCCAAGGCGAGGGCCAACAGGCCGAGCAGCCCAGGATCCACCAGCGCAACGCCCTGGTGCTCCCAGCACCACAAACATGATGGAGCAGTCACACCAATTCCCACTCACCTTGCACACACAAACATGCACAACAATAATAGTCACAATAGTGAACAATGGGCCGGACCCACAAGGCACCCCACACGCCAAACGACACCCCCGAGCACCTACTGCCAGCCCACCGACTACCCACCCCAGATGCACACCGACAGCAGCAGGCCGCCCCACAGCCACAGCCACCCCGGAGCAGCCCGACGGCAATATGGTCACCAACCAACGCCAACAGCCCTGGGGGGATAAATGTGATGTATGGGAAATGGCATGATGCACCACACTGCGGTTGTACGTACGTACGCGTGATGTCATCACGCCACAAGGTATAATAGCTGGCTGCCCAGGGCTAGCCGTCAATCTTTCTTGCTATCTACCTTTGGTGCCTCCTAGCATGTTATGTAATTGTTCAATAAAGTTAACCTCAACACATGGACCTGTCTGCAGACCCATTATTTCCAGATATAACAGACCCCAAAGAAAACAAATATTGACCGAAGAGGACAGGACCCAGTATGGAGCTTTGAGGGACTCCACATGAAAACAGGGCTGCAGATTATGAAAATTCACCAAGGTGAACAGAGAATCTCCTATCATCCAGATATGACTGAAATCATTTAAGCGCAGTACCTTTGATGCCTACACACTGTTCAAGGCTTGATAGAAGAATTATATGGTCCATACTTTCGAAGACTGCTGTTAGGTCTAAAATAATTAAAATAACAGGGCTCACCACATCAACAGCTAAAAGAAGATCATCAAAACCCCTTAAAAGAGCTGTTTCAGTACTGTGCGTGATTTAAAGCCAGACTGAAACTTTTCACAGATGCCAAAATTATTCAGATAGGATTGAAGCTCATTAAAACATAATTTCTCAAAAACTTTAGATAAAAGGCAATCTGGAGATTAGTCTCAAGTTAGCAAGAGGATCCAAATGTGTCATTTTTGAAGAAAAAGCTGCATTACAGCATGTTTAAAAGCAGCTGGAACATAATCAGAAATGAGAGAAGCATTTCCAATATTTAGAATACTCAAACTGACATCAATAAAAACATTTTTTTAAGAGTGGGCATACTGTCAAGGACACAGTTTACTAGTTGCATATAGAGCAAAGGACAAACAGAAGGGTCCTCCAAAGGGGAAGCAAGTGGAGATCTGAGAGCAGCTCGTTGGCCTCCGTCGGTCTATGATGACCATGGAAGAGAATCCTAAACGTCTACTCTGCTGGAACAGCACCGCCTGTGGCTGAACAGGCCGATGCGCGAATGGCAGTCCCTGTCACACAGGTCGCACTTGTGGGTGGTCTCCGTGCTGCTGGGTCTGTGGCGGTTCTTCCTGCGGGTCCTTCTTTCATCTGCTGCAGCAGTCAATCTCTCTTCACCCGCCTTGAGCTGTCTGGTCAGGGTGCCTCTCCATTTGGAGCGGTCCGTTGCAAGGTCTTCCCAGCGCTCTGTGTTGCTCTCCAGGGCCTTCATGTCTCTCTTGCAGACGTCTCTAAAGTGCAGCTGTGGGTGGCCAACGCCTCTCCTGCCAGTCGCCAGTTCTCCGTAGAGGACGTCTTTGGGGATTCTGCCATCCGCCATACGGTGAACGTGGCCTAGCCAGCGGAGCCTGCGCTGCCTGAGTAGAGTGAACACGGAGGGAAGGCCGGCGCGGAACAGAACTTCTGTGTTGGGCACTTTGTCCTGCCAGGATATGTCCAGGATGTGGCGAATGCAGCGCAAGTGGAAGGAGTTCAGTCTCTTTTCCTACCGGGCGTATGTTGTCCACGTCTCACTCCCATAGAGCAGTGTGCTGATGACGCAGGCATTGTACACTGCAATCTTCGTCTTGACAGAGAGTTTGGGATTCTCCCACACTCGTGTGGTGAGGCGAGCGAGTGTGAAGGCTGATTTTCCAATCCCCTTGTCGATCTCTGAATCAAGGGAGAGGTTGTTGCTGATCGTGGACCCCAGGTACGTGAACTGATCCATGACCTCCAGCTCGTAGTCATCGATGGTGATGGTTGGTGGTGCTTCCGTGCCTTGCGCCAAGACGTTAGTCTTCTTCAGGCTGATGGTAAGCCCGAAGTCCTTGCATGCCTGGGCGAAGCAGTCCATCGGGGTCTGAAGCTCCTGCTGTGTGTGGGTTGTGACTGCAGCGTCGTCTGCGAACAGCATGTCTCTGATTAGAGCCTCGCGTACTTTGGTTCTGGCTTTCAGGCGGGTGAGGTTGAAAAGTCTGCCGTCAGATCTTGTGTGCAGGTAGATTCCCTCTGTTGCTGTGCTGAAGGCATGCCTCAGGAGCATAGCAAAGAAAATCCCAAAGAGGGTTGGCGCAAGTACACAGCCCTGTTTCACTCCGCTGCGTATGTTGAATGGCTCTGAGACGTTGCCGTTGTGCTGCACTATCCCCTGCATGTTGGTGTGAAACGATTCGATGAGGCTTTGCAACTTTGGTGGGCATCCTATCTTTGGCAGGATCTTGAAAAGGCCCTCTCTGCTGACCAGATCGAACACTTTGGTGAGGTCGATGAAGGCGACGTACAGGGGCATGTTCTGTTCTCTGCATTTCTCCTGGAGTTGGCGG
Source organism: Pholidichthys leucotaenia (assembly GCA_020510985.1). Classification (NCBI taxonomy): domain Eukaryota; kingdom Metazoa; phylum Chordata; class Actinopteri; order Cichliformes; family Pholidichthyidae; genus Pholidichthys; species Pholidichthys leucotaenia. The sequence continues at coordinate 76,798,152 of CM035839.1, read as the reverse complement.
ATGGAGAATATCATGTCTACCGTTGATCGCTCAGCGCGGAAGCCACACTGAGACTCGGGGTAGACACGTTCGGCAAGCTTCTGTAGACGAACGAGAACAACTCATGCATAGACTTTGCCAACAACGCTGAGGAGGGAGATGCCCCTGTAGTTGTTGCAGTTGCTTCTCTCCCCTTTGTTTTTGGCATCCCTCATGTCCTGTGGTACGGCACCTTCCTTCCAGCACTGGCAGAGGACGTCATGCAATGGCAGCAGTAGGGCAGTCTTGCAGTGCTTGATCAGGTCGGGGGGTATGCCGTCGTTGCCGGGTGCCTTGCCAGAGGCCAAGCTATCAATGGCCTTGCTGAGTTTGTCGATGGTTGGCTCGGCGTCAAGTTCGTCCATGGATGGCAGGCAGTCAATGGCATCAAGGGTTGATGGTGTCACGGTGTTCTGTCTGGAATAGCGGTTGGAGTAGTGTTCCACCCATCTCTCTATCTGCTTGTTCTTTTCTGTGATCATCTCCCCAGTGGAGGATTTGAGGGGGGCCGTCTTGCTCTGAGCCAGACCAGGTGCTTTCTTGATGCCATCGTACATACCACGGATGTTCCCTGTTATGGCAGCGGCTTGAATGTCTTGGCTGAGCTGAGTCCAGTACTCGTTGGCACAGCACCGAGCAGTCTGTTGAACTTTGCTTCTCGCAGCCCTGAGAATCTGGAGATTCTTCTCGTTTGGGTACTTCTTGTACTCACCAAGTGCTGAGCGCTTGGCTTCAATGACGGGGGTCATCTCAGTCAACTTGGCATCAAACCAGTCCTGTGACTTCAAGGTCTTCCTCCCAAAGGTAGCCAAGGCTGTGCGGTGGATGGTGTTTCGCAGCTCTTCCCACTTCTGCTTTGCAGATTCTCCTTCTTGTGGTACACCAAGTTCCTTCTCAAAGGTGGAGGCAAACTGCTCAACAAGTTCTGGTTGGGCCATCTTGCTGGTGTCAATCCGTGCCTTTCCAGGCTGTCTAGCACAATGGAATTTCTTCAGCTGCAGCTTAACCTTGCAACACACCAATGAATGGTCTGTGTCGCAATCTGCACTCTGGAATGAACGGGTGATTAGCACGTTCTTCAGTGAGGTGCGCCTGGTCAGGATCAAGTCCAGCTGGTGCCAGTGCTTTGAGCGTGGATGTTGCCAGGGAACCTTGTGTTGGGGCTTGGTCTTGAAGAACGAGTTTGTGATGCACAGATCGTGATATGTGCAGAACTCGAGCAGCCGCTGTCCGTTGTCGTTCATTCTGCCCACACCAAATGGTCCAAGACAGGAGGGCCAGGAGTCGTGGTCAGCACCCATTCTGGCATTGAAGTCTCCAAGGAGAATGAGTTGTTCAGAGTTGGGGATGATCCTGACAGTTGTTGCGAGATTCTCGTAGAACTCGTCTTTTGCCTCTGGTGTGGCTGTCAGTGTTGGGGCATACACACTGACGAGGGTGACTGGGCCTTGAGTGGTGTTGAGGAGGAGGGTGAAGAGTCGTGCAGAACCATTGTTGCCCAGTTCCACCATCTTCAGTAAGGTGTTCTTCACTGCGAAGCCCACTCCGTGTTCCCTGTGTTCGTCACTGCCCTTTCCCTGCCAGTAGAACGTGTAGTCCTTCTCTCTCAGTGTGCCTGCGTCAGCCAACCGTGCTTCCTGGAGAGTGGCGATATCCACTCCCAGTCTCTTCAGCTCATTATTGATGATGGCAGTCTTCCTGGTGTCGTTGATGTCCTTGAGGTTAGCAGCGAGTCCTGTCATCATAGTGCGGACGTTCCAAGTTCCCAGTTTTAGAGTTGGTCTCTTTTGTTTTTTTGTCTTGCCTGGTGCGAAGGTTCTCAGCCTGCTGTTCGGACTTCTCCTCATCCCCATGCACCCAATGAGGAAAGCAAGCTGTGGCGGGACATCACCTTATTGGCTGGGGGCTGCCCAGCTTGAGGCGGGCGGTAGCTGTCCAGTGAGATCCGATGATCCCTCCCACCATCGGGAACAACCCCTGGTGCCGCGCTCTACGCCAATTGAGTGGTGGCTTATAACCGGTAACTGTCATTCCCCGTGTTTTGTCTACGCCAAAGGCGAAGCTGGAGTGTCCTCTCCAGTGATCCGGTGTTCTACCTTCCAGCATTGGGCGTTGGTAGGATTCAAGCCTGGGCAGGAAGATATGGAGGACAAGATGTTGCCCATGCAGCATGTCCCCCCTCTCCACGTCGCTGATGAATCCAAAGGAACAGCAGGGCTGCTACAGTTTGGCACCAGCGCCGTCGCAGGAGCTGCCAGAACGATGTTGAGCACAACAGAGAACTGCCTTAGGTGCTCCGACTCCGGATTTTTCCTCAGGGTTGACTCCCAAAGCCTTTCCCGTGACCGGGTGTGCCGCAAGGCAGCGGAGGTTTGAAATCAGGGTTTACCTTCCCCTAGATGGGCTACCTTCCCAGGTTGACGAGCCACCATCTACCCGAAGCATCTGGTTTTAAGGCGCCAGAGATCCGCCCTCGCCCCTTCTCCTATTAGTAAAAGCAGTTCCGCCGGGCTTAGAGACTAAACCACACGAGCAGGCTAGGAATTGGACTTAGTTGTCAGAGGCTTTTCGAGACGCATGCCGTAAGGAGCATTTTATGAGCACTGGGAGCTTAACCCCAGTGCCACTCCTGGCTATGACAACCTTGGAACCTGAGAGCAGCAGTGTTTTGATTAAAAGATGTTTAAAATATTTCACATAATCAGTGGCAGTTTTTGATATGGGCCACACGGGGGTGGGGGGGGGGCGGGGGTTCCAGGGCAGCATGGTCATGCTGCATGTCCACCTAGGTGTCTATGGAAAGTTCATCATGGATGAACACATCAGGGATCTGTTGGGACTGTGAATCTCCAGGTAACTCTGGAATATCATCACTGATTTGTAGCCTATGTAATGCACACTGCCGCGTATGAAATAAATAGAAATGTGTAGTTTTATGCAGCGACCACTGTTGAAACTAAAAGTTAGTTCCATAAACTATCAGACCTGTTATTGAGTGTGAGAGAGAAATGATATATGTGCTACCTATTGTATGAATTTGAATTATATATACATACAACTGTTTCATATATATATTCATATATTTTTTTTTGTAACTTAGATTTTTATTCATTTTTCATCATATATAATGCATTCAGATCACATTCTACATTTAAAAAACAAAGGGGTTAGGGTAGGGAAAAATAAAAAAAAATAAACAAAATAAAAATAAAAAATAAAAGGGGGGGGGGACAAATGTTGGAGCATCAAGTTTTTAGTTTCCATCTCTTAATTCTTCTGGTTTTTTCAGTGTCTTTGGTTATTCTTTCAATTTCTGCCTCGTTGTTGCACTTTGTAGTGTGTCCATTTCCGCCATTTTTTCTCCCATATTCCTTCTTGCATTCTTCGTCGATATGTTAGTTTTTCCATCATACGTATGTCCTCAACAATGTCAGTCCATTGTTCTTGGTCAGGAAGAACTTCTGATCGCCATTTTTTTGTGATAGTTTTTTTACATGCAATCAACAAGATTTTAACTAGATATCTGTCCTCAGCCTGTATAACACTGTCTTTTTTAAGATCACATAAGTACATCAGGTTACAGTTCATTGGTATATTATATCCTAATATCCTCTGTATTGTCACATGCATAGATTTCCAAAATGATGATATTCTGTAGCATTTCCAAAACATATGTGAGTGGTCTGCATTTTGAGCCCCACATCCCCTCCAGCATAAAGATTGGGTATTTGAATATTTTCCTTGAATCTGTGGTGTAATGAAAAAGCGAATCAGGTTTTTCCATCCAAATTCCCTCCATGCCCTTGAATTTGTTGATGTGTGTTGTGTTTTCCATATTTCCTGCCAGCTTTCTTCTGTTATGTTTAAATTGAGCTCTTTCTCCCATTTCTCCTTTATATAGTTACTTGTATGATTGTTTGTCATAAGTTTCTGATATAGTTTTGAAATAATTCTTATTTTATTTCCTGCATATGAGCTTAAAATAAGTTGTATAATCTCGTTCACATCTGTTTGGAGGTTATGCCTAATCTTCTTCATATAGTAATCTCTCATCTGCAGATATCTGAAAAATTCCGATCTTTCTAATTTAAATTTTCTCCTGATATTTACAAAGCTCCCGAGATCTTTTTTTCCGATATTGCCCCATGCTGTGATTCCCTTGTTCACCAGATTTTTGTATCCCCTATCTTGTTTTGCCGGTTCAAACTGACTGTCAAATGCTACCCATTTCAATAGTTTTATGTCTTCCCTTATATTATATTTTTGTACTATTTTATACCACAGTTCTAAAGTAAATTTAGTGATTGGGTCTATTTGTTTGATTTGCTTATATGCATCTTTATCCCCTATTATGCTTTGTACTGGGAGTCCCTCAATTTCCTTTTCCATTTCTTTCCATTTTGCCTCATATCCCTCGTCGCACCAACATATGATATATCTTATTTGTGCTGAGTAGTAATATTCCTTTAGACTCGGTAGGCCCATGCCTCCTTTCTCTTTTGGTAATTGGAGGGTTTTATATTTCACTCTTGGTTTTTTACCTCCCCAAACAAATCTCGATATCATCCTGTCCCACTTTGAGAATTGGGCATCTGGAATCTCTGTTGGTATAGCCTGGAAGAGGTAAAGTAATCTAGGTTGTATGCTGATTTTGACTGTCTCGATTTTTGAATTCAGATCCATATTTAAGATTGACCATCTATCAATATCTTTTTTTATTTCTTGTTCCAACCTATCATAGTTTGCTTTATATATTTTGCTTAGGTCTTTAGGTATGTTCACTCCAAGGTATTTTATTTCTTTTTGCTTCCAGTTTAGTTTGATCTTATCAGTTATCTGGTTTAGAGGGTTATAGTGGAATGTCAGTATTTGTGTTTTTGTTATGTTTATCTTGTATCCTGATAATTTTCCAAAATTTTCTATCAAGTTCATCATTTCCATTATTGATTTATCTGGTTGTTCAAGGTAAACTATAATATCGTCTGCAAATAGCCCAATCTTGTGTTCCGCCCCCTTTATTGTTACACCTTTTAATTTCTTATTTTGTCGTATTGCTTGAGCCAATGGTTCTATGAACAGAGCAAACAAGGTGGGTGATAAGCAGCATCCCTGCCTAGTTGATCTTTGTATATTTACTTTGTCTGTTAAGCTACCGTTTATCTTGATTCTTGCCACAGGTTCTTGATATAGCGTCCTTATGCATTGTACTGATTTTTCGTTAAATCCAAAGCGCTCCAGTACACTATATAGGAATTTCCAGTTAACCCTGTCAAATGCTTTTTCTGCGTCTAAACTCATTATTACTGCGCTTTTCTTTTCTTTATGTATTTGGTTAATTATATGTATTGTTCTCCTGATATTGTCATGTGTTTGGCGTCCCTCTATGAATCCAGTTTGATCATCTTCTATCAATTCCGTCAAGAATGTCTTTATTCGTTTACATATAATTGTTGTGTATATTTTATAATCTACATTTAATAAAGAGATTGGTCTATAGTTTCCGCATTGTTCTTTATCTTTCCCTGGTTTTAAAATAACTGAAATGATTGCTTCGTTCCATGTTGGAGGTATTTTGTTGTTGTTCAGCGTCCAATTAAATGACTTTAGGAGTTGTGGCGTGAGTTCTTCTATAAACAGTTTATAAAACTCAGATGGGTATCCATCACTACCTGGTGATTTACCGTTTTTAAGTGACTTAATCACATCTCTGATCTCTTGTGTTGTTATTTCTGCTGTTAGTTTTTCATTTTGTTGATTTCCTATTGATGGCAAGTCCAATGTGTCTAGAAATTTTTTGATATCTTTAGTATTTGTTTCTTCAGGTTGCGAGTATAGTTCTTGGTAGAAATTATGGAATATTTCTTCGATGTTTTCTGGGTTAACTGTGGTTTTATTTGTGATGGGGTCTTTAATCTTGTATACATTATTCATTGTTTGTTGTTTTCTTAACCGTTTTGCCAGCAGTTTTGTGGCTTTTGGCCCCGTTTCATAATATTTTTGCTTTAGATATCTATTTTTCCTTTCAATTTCATCCATTTGTGTTTCTTTTATCTTTGTTTTTTCTTCTTTAATTTCTTGATATATTTTTGGATCATTTGTGCTTTGATGTTTACGTTCTAATTCCCTCAGTCTCTCACATCTTTGTTCATACGCTTCCAGTTTAGTCTTATTTGCTTTTCCTGTTTCAACAATTAATTTACCCCTTAACACGGCTTTTAGTGCGTCCCATAGTATTGTTGGGTCCACTTCTTCATTGTCATTCTCTTGGATATATTCGTTTATGTTTATTTTTATTCTTTCTTTCATTTTCTCATCATTTAACAGTCCTACGTTAAGTTTCCATGTTGTTTGTCGTTTTCTATTGTTTAAATATATTTCCATGTATATAGGATTATGATCTGATATTTCTGCCCCTCCAATCCAACAATTTCTCACCCTGTGTCTGTCACCTTCATTCATAAGGAAGTAATCTATTCTAGAGTGTACTTTATGGGCTGCTGAATAATGTGTATAGTCTTTTTCGAGTGGGTGTAGGTCCCTCCATATGTCTACCATACCCATTTCTGCCAGTGAGGTTCTTATGAACTTTGTTACATGTTTTTTTGTCTTCTTAACACTTGTTGTGTCAACTTCATGATCCATGACAGCATTTAAGTCTCCTCCACAAATTAGGACTCCTTCACTGTGTGTTGCTATGAGATCAAACAGATGTTGAAAAAAACCCTTGTCACTTTCTGGTGGGGCATAGATGTTCACTAATGTGATCTGCATACCATCTATTCTTCCCTTTATTATTACATACCTGCCTTCTTTATCCTGGATTTCCTGTTCACTTTCAAATTGTATTTTGTTTGAGATTAGTATCATAACCCCCCTTTTAGCTCCTCCCTTAAATGAACTGTAGTAGGAGTTCTTATAGCCAAATCTCTTTAGTTTCACATGTTCTGCCTTGCTCAAATGTGTCTCTTGCATAAATATAATTTCAGCTTTTTCCTTCTTGAATTTTCTTATTATTCTTTCCCTTTTAACAGGTGAGTTCAGACCGTTCACGTTTAGTGTCATTATCTTAAGATTTTTACCCATATTCATGTTTTTCCATTTTTTTAACTTGTGCTCCTAGCCCCTTTAACAACAAAAATAACACATATTTATATAAAAACACATTAAAAAAACTCGACCTCCGTACTTTGGGCCTTTCTTCTGCCCACTGGTCCCTGTTGGTGGGTGGGGGGTTTGTCTTCACAGAGTGAAGGGCCCTCCCTAGACTTCTAATTACTATCAAAGTAATAGTCATAAGTCTAGAAATGTCCAACAAATATCACTTAAACCTCTCCTAGCCGTCTGTTTCTCTTTTACCTTGTCTTCTTGGCCTTCATTTCTTCTGTGCCTTTCTTAATCTTTGTTATGATCTAGGCTTTCAGTTGAAAGCCTTGTAGCTTGTCCTGGGCCCGCTGCTCTACGTCTCTCCCCCTTCTTCCGCCGTTCACTCGTCTCCACTCCGTCTGTCGTGGTGCGTTCAGGGCCGCCGCTGCTCCAGCCGTCTCCTTCGGCACGCTCACCTCAAGGCCCCGCTCCATCATATCCCGCGCTGCCTCTTCGGCCGTGTTGTAGGTTCTTGTGCCTTCCTCCCAATGAATCCTCATTTTCGTTAGCGGCGTTTGGAATCTAATTTTTTTCTCTTTCAGCGTTTTTTTAATATTGGCATATTTCTTCCGCTGCTGCACGATTTCTGTCGGGTAGTCATGGTCAAAAAATACCTGTTTGTCGCCGATTCGTATCTTTTTTTTCCATGCTTGCGTCAGGATTCTTTCCTTTATGTCATATTTCACAAAGTTTACCACAACTGACCTGGGTGGAGAGTTTGCTTTCGGGTTCTGTGCCGGTGTTCTGTGCGCCCGTTGAATCTGCAGATCCGTTTCTCCGGGTATTTCCAGTTCTTTTTTTAAGAACTGATCCATGAATTTTGTCATCGAGTTGCCTTCAATGCCCTCCGGAATTCCAAAGATGCGCATATTGCTTCGTCGGGATCTGCTCTCCAAGTCGTTTATTTTCTCCTGCATCCTCTGCGTTTGCGTCGTCAGGGTCTGTAGTTGTTCGTTTGCCTCGCTTTTCCAATCTTCTAGTTCCGAAATTCGGGTCTGCGCTTCTGTCATACACGCCCGCTGGGAGCGCAGCTCCTCCATGTTTTCCGTTAATTTACGCTCCATTTCTCTTCGGAGGTCCATGATTTCCTCCTTAATTTCTTTTTTCAGTTCCTCCTTAAGAGCCGCTAAATCCTGTTGTAGCTGTCGCTTGAATTCTCTCAACTCTTCACCCAAACTGGCGATGCCAGCGTTCATGTTGTCGAGTCTGGTGTCCTCCATTTTCTCTGCTGTGGACATCTCGTTTTTTTGGGCTTTGCGTACAGCGGTTTTTCCTGCGTTGTTGGAGAGGAATTCTTCAATTTTACCCTGTTTTTGTCCTTGTGCCCGGTTCCTTCGTGTTTTCATCCCTTAGTTTATTGATTCGTTTATGTCGAGTTGGCCATTTACCGATGATTTTTAATCCGGCTAGGGAGAGCTCTTTGTTTAAGTGTTATGTCTCTCCGCCATCTTCCCGGAAGTCTCCATATTCATATATTTTAAAAAGCAGTTGAAAATAGTTGTGTTTAAGCAGGCTTTCTGTTGTTTCAAATCATTGATTTTAATGGTCTAATATTTTTAAATTATTTTAATCTTTTGTTTTTACTTTTTTTTGTATTTTTGCAAACTTTGTTTTTATGTTTATTTTTAATGTGTCTCTACCTAGTTCTTTTTTATTCTATTTTGTTACACAGTGCTTTGTGGATGTGTCTATGAAAAGCATTTACATTAAATGAGTTGCAGTTCGCTCCACCCTCCCTTTACTTTACTTACTTTTGTGCTGATGGATTCAGTGAATCAAAATATATTCATAACTCAATCCACACAGCAATTCAGTGTTTCTCCTTTCATAAATTACAATAATAAATGCTGAAATAAAAAAAAAACACTTTTTTTTCTAATGAAGATGCAGCATAGAGATCCATCAAGCTGAATCGTGAATCATTTTGCATTTGAATCCTTAATGGCTGAATTGTAATTGAATCATGAAACCACTTAAGACTCACACCCCTATAACCTGGAGTAACCGAGGGTCAGCACTCATGTAGCCAGAACAGGGCTGGACTCAAAAGGATGATCCGCCCAGGGAGTCATACAAGCCAGGGCCACCACTGCACATAACAAAGACTTTAGGAAACAGAATATTGGGTGTCGTTAGCAGATAATATTTGGAAACTGGCTTAGTGACACCTTTGGATCAAAAGAACTACAGCTAGATTAACTCCATTACAGAAGAAGACTCAAGTAGGTCCTTGCTGCAGTGTGCAGAATGGTGTTGAGTCTGATATATTGGGGTGATTTGACCATTGTAATTGGACCCCCCAACCCTAACCTCCCATAACCCACACACATCTGACCCCACTCCTTTGTGCAGGCTGCAGCGAAAGATACCTGGAAGACTCTTGACTCTGAGAGAAACTGAAAATTTTCATCTTGTACTTTTTTATCCCTTCAAAACTAGTAGGATGTATTGATATAACATATGATTTAATCTTGCATTATTCATCACTCAAACTACTTTCATCTTCTTTTCGATGGACTGCAGAAACCTCTGACCAATTTAGAAATACCATATAAACTAATGTCTTAGGACTGTGGGAGGAAACCTGAGTAAACCTGGGTATGTTGGTGGATCAGTGGTTAGCACTGTAATAGCACAGTAAGAAAGTCATGGGATCGATTCCACCTCTGACCATTGTGGGTTCGATCCCACCCCCTGACCATTGGTGACCCTTCTGCGTGAAGTCTGCATGTTCTCTCAGTGTCTGCGTGGGTTTACCCCGGGTACTCCGGCTTCCTCCCACAGGCCAAAAACATGCAAGTTAGGTTAATTGGAGACTCTAAAGTGGCCCTAGGTGTGAATGTGTGTGTGAATGGTGAAGGGATTGGTGCCATACCGTGGCAGTCTCATCTGTTATATCTGAATAAATACCTTCTGGAATGATGAGGCCAGGTGAATGGACGAACTCAGCTTTATTGATACTCAAACCACAGTGGACACAGAACTGCCACAAAGCAGAGGGCATCAGTCAACGAGACTGTGTAATGGATGCCCTCTGCTATTTATAGGGCGGTGCAGTGGTGGAACAGGAAGTAGCCGCCACTACACCGCACTTCACAATAAGGGCATCAAACCCCAACAACACAATCCCCCCCCCCACTTAGAAAGTTCAAAACCACTCACTCAATTAAGACTCTCCCCAATTTAGGACCTGAATCATGCACTAACAAAACAGAAACTGATACCTCTAAATGGCCTAACACATTCACACAACAGAACCTAAAATAGGAAGGACGGGTGGACTACCGTCATGCCCGCATGGCAAGGTGGATTATTTTGCCACCTGTTAAAGTAAATTAACGTCCATTAATGAACTAAAATTAATGCCGTGTTCCTAGACTAACAAACACACAAAACCATAACATTTCACCAATATAAACACACGAACATTAGAACTATTAAGTAAACTTTACATTACTGTCCCTCGGGCAGAAAAGGGTAGAACTGGCTCGGGGGGGGGGGCAGCCCCTCATCAGATGTGCCCCTGGAAGCAGCAGGCCCCTGGGATAGCGGCTGACCTCATGGATGAAGGCATCTCTCTTCATTGCCACTGACCGCCACTCTTGTCCAGCCCCGAAACCAGAAGCCTCTTCCCTGACATGCCACAGCTCACTGGCATGCCTCGCTGATCCGTCCAACAGCTGGAAGTAAGCTGCGCCCAGCTTAGTCACGATGCACAGGTGTTCCCAGTGTTTCATTGCCTGTCATCTGGCCCGTATTCATCGTGGGCGTTACTCTCCTCGAGCCCAGACCAAGTCCATAAGTCAAAGGGGGGCTCTACTTGGCCTGAAATGGTGCTGCTTGGCACGCGGTTTCTCTGTGCCAGTTGGTCTGGCCTCGACCTCTTCTGAAGCTGTTGCAGCGGTCGCCATCGTAGCTGCAGTTTCTCCAGCCCTCTGCGGCCAAGCTCCAGAGGAATCTGGGGCTAGCACACTGGCATCACTCGCCGACTTAGGCACCTTGCCACTATGCTCGGTACCCCCTCCTACCATTCCCTGAGCGCTGGCACTGAGACCCTCCTGCATCAAACCTGAGCGAGGCTGCTCCTGCTTGACCACCATGGTGTCCATTAGATCTTCGTCCCACACAGCATCGTCCTCTACCACTGGAACTGGAGGGTTCCACTGGCCACAACCAGACCATTCTTCCCCAGCGTTGTCTTTGATGGCGAAACACAGTCCATAAAACAAGTCACAGCCCATGATGTTGTCGCCTTGGGCCGTCACATGGAACATGAAGTCAGCCATTGTCGCCAACTTGTACCGAGCTGTTAACTCCAATGTTCCAACCGTGTACAGCCTGCCACCTCCATAACCATCCAGTGTGACTGTGCAGAATGTGTACCCATTGGTACTCGGGGACACTGTGTGAATAGTTGTCGGGGGCGAGTGGAGTGATTTCTTCCGTGGGATCTCTGGCTCAGATACATGGTACACTCTAGCATAATGGTTCAAGCATCCACACTTGCTGCAACACTTTCCTCTAGCCAGGCAGTCCTTAGCCTTATATTGGTGTTTCGCGGACCCACAACCCATGCACAGGGGTTTTCCCGGGGCAAACCTTTGGCTGGTAGCATTAGCTTCTGTATCGTCCTCATCCAAGCTATCCTCACTATCCTGGTCCGCTACTAAAGCCGCAGCGGAAGGCTCCGGTGGCCGTTGTGACTGGTGCCAATTTAGCTCCGAGGCTAGTTTTTCTGCGGTCTCCATTTGGAAGGCTAGCTCAACAGCCCTGGCTAACATTAAGTCACTTGGCGTCATGAGTAGCCCAGCTCGTATAGGGGCGCTGTTCGTGTGATCTGCCAGCAGATCATGTACCATTTCTTCCTCCAGTGGCCCAAAATGACACTCACTAGCTAGCTGCCTCAAGTCGGTGACAAGCTGATGGACAGGCTCACCCACCCATTGGTGTCACTGCCGGAACTGAATCCTCCGGACAATCATGCTATCCAAGGTGTGAAAGTGGCTCACTAGCAACTCAACGACGTCAACGAGTAAGAAGCCCTGAGTGTGCACAGGATATGCTGGCCCTCAATCCCTAGGTTGTGTACAAGGAGCGCACGTGCGCTTACCTTATCTAGCTCACCCAGCTCGAGCATGACGATGTAATTTTGGAAGGCCACAAACCATCTTGGCCAGGGCACAGGCGACTCGCCCGGGAGCTCCAGGAAGGGGTGAAATGGTTCAATACATGCCTCAATTAGTTTATCCTTGATCGCCAAATGTTATATCTGAATAAATACCTTCTGGAATGACAAGGCCAGGTGAACGGACAAACTCAGCTTTATTGATACTTAAACCACAATGGACACAGAACAGCTACCAGGCAGAGGGCACCGGTCAAAGAGACCATGTAATGGATGCCCTCTGCTATTTATAGGGCGGTGCAGTGGCGGAACAGGAAGTAGCCGCCACTACACCGCACTTCACAATAAGGGCATTAAACCCCAACATCACATCATCCATCCAAGTGGATGCTCTGAATTTCCCCCTGGGGATTAATAAAGTATACAAAATACAAAAATAAACTTACTCATGCACAGTGAAAACACGCAAAGAACAGCCTCAGAAAAAAAATAAAACAAGGATTTAGCTCTAGACAACAGTGCTAACCACTATTACACCAGCATTTACATAAAGTATGTACTAAACTGTGCTAATTTAATAGTTGTTTGTTGATAAATGCGCTGAAGCCACATGCACATCTAGGCCTTTAAACGCTGTAGTCAGAACCCAAACGCCTCCTTTGCTGCTGGTTTAGACCTGCTGCTCTTGGTGTTAATGGCCCACACCGATTTTCTCTAACACTAAATGACAGTGATTATCTGTAGCTTGGGGTTGCATTTCTGCACCATATGTCTATCATTAGAGACATTTTTGGAGTTTATACAGCGTTCAGGGTTTCTGGAGCGGTGACTGCAGCCAAAGCAAACTAGCTTTATCTAATTTGGGGGCAATCCAAACTGGTAATGTCAGGTTGTAACACGGCACTCTTCAGACGGAGAATATTCATGTTGACATGCTGCGGAGAGATAGAGAGAGTGAGAAAACCTCACTGAAGCCAAGCACTATTATTTTCCTGTCTCTCATCGTTGGAGTCATCCATTCCTTCTTGAGAGGGCCGGTGTTCAAGCCAGAGAATTAGGAGTCCACACAGGGACACCGGCAAAGAGGAAGATGATGTCATGGCATGGCAGTGACTGCAGGAGATGTTGGTTTTCTGGTTAGCTAGCGGATTTGGCTTTTCAAGCATCCTGTGCTCTTGTGGGAATTTCCATTTATTCTTCTCATTTAAACGCGCTGATTAGAAATTCCACCAAAGACAGAAGGAGGGGCAAAACAGAGAGGTCCCATGGTAACAGGGCTTCATGTAAACCACGGCGAAGCAAAACAGGTACTTCTTTTTTCCCCGTTTTCATACAGATTGAACTATCCTCAGAGGAAAAAAAACTTCATCCTAATCTCATTAAACGTGGAACTCTAACAAGATGGCACAGTGCCATTCTGATTTAACCGTCACTCCCAAGCACGCAAGTATTTTTTTGTTAGAATGTAATAACAGTGACACATAAGACCCCATGAATTTGTAGGTTGCTGAGGAGAATTTGGCTCTGAGATTAAAGTTATCGTCAAAGATCCAAGAAACACTTTCATGTCTTCTCTGTGAAATGCCCCCTCTTTATGACGAGCCATCAGAATCAGACTTAATCCATCAGCATAAGCTTGAGACTCAAACATTCTTTGACATAAAAACCTCTAAATCACTCTGTTAAAACGCACTTCTTCAAACATGAAACAGCGGCACACACACTTACGACTTAGGAACGCATTAGGTCAGTCAATAGGGAAATAAATGGTATCGTTTTATTCCGCTTTAATGGGCCAATCTCGGCTTTCTTTGAGCTTAAAGCTAAAATAACATCATGGGAATCTGTTTGCAATTACACGATTTATATCAGCGCTTCTTTAAACAGGCTGAAAATAACTTTAGAGAAGTCTTTGAGATGAGTTTATGGGGAAACATCTTCTGCTATATGCTCCAGCTTTAAACAATAGTGCTTGTTGCCGTGACAGTTTTGCTTTAACACCAGTGTTATTTGTTTTCTCTGTATGTGGTTACCGCTTATAAAAGTATTTTCATTTAGTCATAAAATTGCCTCAAAATGCTAAAAGTTTCAAGTAGATGTCAGTTTTAAATGGGTGTGCTCTTACTGTTTTGTTAAAACAGAGAGCTCTTGTTGCTGTTGGTTAGTGTCTTTGTTATCTCTTGTGTCTTTGTTACTTTAATCATGCAATAACTCAAAAGTAACTCAGTTACTTTTGAAAAGAAGTAACTAATAGCTGTAACTAGTTACTATTTTTTAGTAACTTCCCCAACACTGGTGATCATCAACTCATTTTTTGAATATACATCACAGCTGATTCCCCCCTGATTTTCAGTACTTTTACCCCTCAGTAGAGGCCACTGTGGTCCAGCACCTTCATTTGATCACTGACATCAATCCACATCTCCCTCCAGCTCTGGGGTGACCTCAGCTTGATACCCACTGGCAATGGTTTTAGACAAAAACACCTTAAAATTCACTGCACAGGCCCTGGAGTAGAGGCCAGTTTTGTTAAGTGTTTTGTTGAAAGTTAGTTGCTGACCATGTTGTGAGATGTAATTGAATCTGTGATCTGTGATCACTGTGTAGAGACTTGTCCAAATCCTAAAAAGGAAAACTGCATGTCTTTGTCTGAAGCGCCACCAACCACTGAAAACTAAAGAGAACTCCCAATATCAACAGTCCCATGAGTAACTATTATTGAATTTAGCTGCTTTGAGAAGTGAAATTTAGGGAGTGGAAGAAAAGATAAGGGGAAATTGTTTCTTGCAAAGCTCATGACACACTGGCTCGACTAATGCCCTGGTAGTCTGGTCAAAGTATGTCTGTGTCTCTTTGTGCCAACTACAGCTGGTCTGTGAGTGTATCGAGCTGATACCTTGTTCGGTTACAAAGATCAACCAGTCAGAGGAGGTGGAGGTGGAGCTGGTGAAATCACCCCAAGAGTGCAAAGATCTTTGGACCTTTGACCTAGACCTTGAGCCCAAAATATGAGGAGGGGCTGAAAAGTTCATAGGCTGAAAAGTTCATAGTGGTCAAATTTGACCAAATGTGGTTTATTTTTCAACATAGTGTCTCCTTTGGTCCACACACTTCTTCCATTGGTGTTGCAGCACTTGGATCCCTGCGGTTGAAAAATGAACCACATTTGGTCAAATTTGACCACTTTAAACTTTTCAGTCCTCCCCCCTCGTAGATGCAGACCCACTTGAGGTTCATTGTGCATGAGCTTGCTGACTATTGGAGCAACTGCCTAGGTGGAGGAACAGTTTTTGTGAAATCGTAAATGCCCAGATCGCCTGACTTTTGGCAAAAACATTTATGATATTTTTTCAGCCTGGATGCAGACAAACCTGTGAATCATTTTGTATAAGTTTGTTGAGAATTTGGTCAATTACCCAGGAGGAATAACAGTTTTTATGAAATCACTTAACTCTTTGAGTGTGAGAAATTTCGTGCCCCTAGTGGCAGAGCGCGGCACTGCGCCTGTCATCTCACTCTGACATGATCGCCTGCCTTGGGGATTTGTATTGATTGTACTGATTTGCCAGTTTCAAAAGGTGGCAGACATCCGTTGGAGGACTCAGTGGATGAAATGTAATACACCAAAGAAGAGCTCCTCATTTCCTTTTCCTGTTGTAGCGTTTAGCCCAGAAAGCTAATATGTCCGCGATTGTCACCGTCACTTTTTCGGCTTTGTACGCCAAAAATAGCCATGGGATACAAGCGAAATTTATGTGGGATAATCATAAGACTTTGTAGATGTGGTAGAGATTTTATATTACCGACAGAATGCAAAATAAGGACCATAATGGGTGAAAATGCAGCGACCACGCCAGCCCCCCTTTGTCGACAGACTGTACAACAGTAAGTGACTTATTTCATTTTATTAAATGTATTAATTTCTTGTTCATATACTTTAAAGATAAGATAAAGAGGTACATCTGTAAAAAAAATGGTGTCAAAAGACTGAACCATTCTTTGTGTAAATACAGCCTTGGACAAAATTGTTGGTACCCCTCTGTTAATGAAAGAAAAACCCACAATGGTCACAGAAATAACCTGAATTTGACAAAAGTGGTAATAAATAAAAATTCTATGAAAATTAACCAATAAAAATCAGACAGTGCTTTTGAATTGTGGTTCAACAGAATTACTTTAAAAAACAAACTCATGAAACAGGCCTGGACAAAAATGATGGTACCCCTAGAAAAGATTGAAAATAATGTGACCATAGGGACATGTTCAACCAAGATATGTCCTCTAATTAACATCACAGGTGTCTACAAACTTGTAATCAGTCAGTCGGCCTATTTAAAGGGTGACAAGTAGTCACTGTGCTGTTTGTTGACATGGTGTGTACCACACTAAACATGGACCAGAGGAAGCAAAGGAGAGAGTTGTCTCAGGAGATTAGAAAGAAAATTATAGACAAGCATGTTAAAGGTAAAGACTATAAGACCATCTCCAAGCAGCTTGATGTTCCTGTGACTACAGTAGCACATATTATTCAGAAATTTAAGATCCACGGGACTGTAGCCAACCTCCCTGGACGTGGCTGCAGGAGGAGACAGATAATATGAATGGTAGCAAAAGAGCCCAGAACAACCTCTAAACACATTCATGGTGAACTCCAAGGTCAAGGTACATCAGTGTCAGATTGCACCATCCGTCATTGTTTGAGCCAAAGTAGACTTCATGGGAGACAACCAAGGAGGACACCACTGCTGAAAACAAATCATAAAAATGCCAGACTGGAATTTGCCAAATTGCATGTTTTCAAGCCACAGAGCTTCTGGGAGAATGTCCTATGGACAGACGAGACAAAACTGGAACTTTTTGGCAAGGCACATCAAGGCTCTATGTTCACAGACGCAAAAATGAAGCATACCAAGAAAAGAACACTGTCCCTACTGTGAAACATGGAGGAGGTTCTGTTATGTTCTGGGGCTGCTTTGCTGCATCTGGCACAGGGTGTCTTGAATCTGTGTGGGGTACAATGAAATCTCAAGACTATCAAGGTATTGTAGAAAGAAATGTGCTGCCCAGTGTCAGACAGCTTGGTCTCAGTCGCAGGTCATGGGTCTTGCAACAGGATAATGACCCAAAACACACAGCTAAAAACACCCAAGAATGGCTAAGAGCGAAACATTGGACTATTCTAAAGTGGTCTTCTATGAGCCCTGATCTAAATCCTATTGAACATCTGTGGAAGGAGCTGAAACATGCCGTCTGGAGAAGGCACCCTTCAAACCTGAGACAACTGGAGCAGTTTGCTCATGAGGAGTGGGCCAAAATACCTGTTGAGAGGTGCAGAAGTCTCATTGACAGTTACAGAAATCGTTTGATTGCAGTGATTGCCTCAAAAGGTTGTGCAACAAAATATTATCATTTTTGTCCAGGTCTGTTTCATGAGTTTGTTTTTTAAAATAATTCTGTTGAACCACAATTCAAAAGCATTGTCTGATTTTCATTGGTTAATTTTCATAGACTTTTTAATTTATTACCACTTTTGTCAGATTCAAGTTATTTCTGTGATCATTGTGGGTTTTTCTTTCATTAACAGAGGGGTACCAGTTTTGACTGAGTTATGGAATTTAAAAAGGTGCCGCGACATTGCCTTGCCGCGAAGAGGCAAGGTGGAGATGAGAGACATTGATGTGTGGACAGAAGATTCAGAGCACAGCCTCCAGGAATGCTTTGACTGTACAGACTGGAAGATGTTCATAATGGCCTGCGGGGATGACTTGGACTCTCTGGCTGAGCTCACATGCTCATACATGGCTTACTGTCAAAATAAAATTGTTCCACGTAAACGTGTCAAAATATACCCCAACAACAAACCATGGGTTACTAAATCAGTTAAATCCTGCTTACAGAGGAAAGCTCTTGCCTTTAAACAGGGGTCTGTTTCTGAGCTACAGGTTGCCACCAAGGAGCTGAAGGCCGAAATTTTAAGAGCAAAACAGAATTATAAATCAGAGTTGGAAAGCAAGATGGCAGCAAATAAACTGGGTTCGGCCTGGGCCAGTATGAAAACTATTGCAGGCCTTCAGAGCACAGAGCACAGTAATCGTGTGTTTTTAGATGGTTTTAGTTCAGACACAGAGCTGGCTAATGCTCTTAATTGTTTTTATGGTCGTTTTGACTCCTTTGATTTTAGCACAGAAATCCAAGATTTGAAACAGAAACTCAAAGACAATCAGCACTTTAATATTGAGATGCAGGATGTTGAAAGGGAGTTCCGCGCTGTAAAAGTGAACAAAAGTCAGGGCCCTGATAATATATGTGGGCGCTTGGTAAAGTCCTGTGCACATGAACTGAGTCCTATATTTCATTACATTTTCAATAAGTCCTTACAGACACAACATGTGCCTAAGATCTGGAAAGATGCCGTGGTTGTTCCCGTTCCAAAATCCAGCTGTCCTAAAACGGTAAATGACTTTAGACCAGTTGCTTTGACTTCAATTTTAATGAAAATTTTTGAAAAACTGGTCAGATGTGAGGTCCTAAGGCAGACTGAACATGCATTGGATCCTCTACAGTTTGCCTATAGGCCTCACAGAGGAGTGGAGGATGCCACTGTCACTCTGTTTGACATGCTTTTTAAACATCTGGATTTTAATGGGACACACGCCAGGCTTTTATTTGTGGACTTTTCTTCTGCCTTTAATACAATCCAACCTCATATTTTAGTTGAAAGGCTCCTGCAACAATTTGATTTAAGCAATAATCTGGTGGGTTGGATTCTGGATTTCTTAACCAACAGGATGCAGAGAGTAAGGGTCAATGGCACATTGTCTGACCTAAAGTGCTCTTCTACTGGCTCCCCTCAGGGGTGTGTGTTGTCACCACTACTCTTCATCCTGTACACAAACATGTGTCGGAGTAGACATGACAACAGACACATTATAAAGTATGCTGATGATTCAGTTATTGTCAGTCTCCTCCAGGATGGTGAGAGTGGCCACGGCCCAGTAGTTGATGACTTTGTTCACTGGTGTGAGGATTCCTACCTGCAGCTGAATACAACAAAAACGAAAGATATGATTATTGACTTTAGGAGGAAAACTCCCAGGCACAAAGTCACCATACTAAAAGGCCAGACCACCGAATGTGTACAATCGTACAAATATCTTGGGACGATTATTGATAGTGGATTGAACTTTGAGGTGAACTGTGAAAGGGTGTGCAAAAAGGGTCAGCAAAATTTGCATTGTTTGAGGAAACTTGCACGCTTCCAAATTGACCGAACCATAATGACCATGTTTTATCGGGCTTTTATTGAATCTGTTTTATCCTTTTCTTTAATGTCATGGTTTGGTCAGATAAAACTGAAACAGAGGAAATCCTTGGATCAGGTAGTCAGATGGTCCAGTCGTTTGCTTGGTGAGTCACAGCTGAGCCTGACATCCCTGTACACCAGACAAGTACAGAGGATGGCCGACTCGATTTTAAATGATGACTCCCACCCTTTGCACTGCAACTTTCAGCTTCTTCCCTCCAGACGGAGGTTTGCTGTCCCAAAAAGTAGAACCCAGCGCTACAAAAACAGCTTTGTCCCTGCTGCTGTCAAAGAGTTGAACAAGCTATAAAATTATATTGTACTTATTCTATATTTACCTATTTTGTAAGATGTGTGCCTGTGCTTGTGTCTATGTTGAATGTAATTAGTGGCTTGTAAATATGGATGTCACCAACTGCAAAACAAATCTACCTACGGGTACAAATAAAGTAACCTGAACCTGAACCTGAACCTGAACATTATGCAAATTAGATGCGTAAATTTATTCCTATCTGAAACTTTGGATCATATTTTACATCTTTCTAAATGAAAGTAAGCCATTATTATCACGGGCAATGAAAGTGCGCCCCTCCCCTCCTGCCGCACGTTCGTCAACTCATCACTGCACCTGAGGCAGAGGACACACCTGCGCCCGCTCATCAGCCAGCGTACTTAAGGAGGCTTCCTCCGCGCAGTCAACGCTGGCTAGTCTGGGTATACTGTCCTATTTCAGGCAAGCAGGTCGTTTTGGAGCTAGTGTAGACACGTCGTCTAACAGTTCTCTATTTTTCTATTTCAGGTTGCTGCCAACGTGCAGGTGTGTCTCGGGACTGCGTGTGCTCTCCTGCCACCTCATCACCTCTCCCAGCAACGAAACTTCGCCCGGTCAGGCACTCCAAGCTCATCCCCCTCCCCTACTGGTTTGTCTCTTCCCCACTGGAGTTCTGCCAGTCATCTCCCGGAGTCCCGAGTAAGTGGTAATTTGGCTCGCCCATTTTTCCTTCTCTGCTTCTCCGCTGACAGCTCTCGCTTTTCTCTCCACAGGCGGATTGAATTTTCTGGCGAGTGTCTGTTTCCTTAACGAGGCGCTGTTTTCTCTATTTAATAAATCATTGAACGTATCCCCCTTGTGTGGTTCCGTCTTGTGCTAGCATCGTGCACTTGAGCTGTCACCTAATCATGACAATTATCTCTTGCAACTTTCAAGTATAGCCTTGGAAATCTGAACTATTTTATTGACAAAAAATATTTACCACTCTTGACCACTAGGGGTTATGTCGCAGATCTCCTGACCTTTGACCCTGACATTGACCTTGAACACAACCTAAATGCAAACCCACCTGACGATCATTGTGAGTGAGCTTGGTGACCTTTTGGGAAAACACCTAGGAGTACCAATTCCCATGAAATGTGAATGGAGGGACACCATCACATTTGCTCCTTTCACCTTCACCAAAATGAGCTAAGAATGATCTCATACAGAAACAAATTCCTTTAAAGAAGCTGTGGTGACATTTGGGACGTGACGTCTACCAACATTAGCATCAGCACAAATTGCAGGGTGCAAGGTTGACCAGCTACGGGAGATTCTGGAAGCCCAATAATACTTTAGCATAACGGCAGAGACTAACCATAAACTGATCAGCTTCAGCCTTAGCAATGGAAGCTTTTGTCATGTACAGTGTGTCATGAACCTGGGTTTGGTGGTTCCAAACCCAGTTCTGACCCATGGTTAGTTTTGCCCTATTTTCCATCAGGCGCTTCAGGGAGTTCTTTGGGTCTTCACTCCCTGACAGCTCAGGCACACCTCCTCCTCTTGTCAGTATCACCAGCTGTTCTGTATTATTGGGTGTTTCACACACATGCACACACACACTTCATTCATTCCCATTCATACGCTCAGACACTCACTCATACACACATGGTGGTAATTATTGTTCAGTCCATGTATTCTCACACTGGCAGTCTCTTCCCTCGTTAGTATTATTAGTACTTAAATGCTGGGTTAGTAGGAAGAGACCGTTGGAGCATTGAGTTTCATTCACGGCAGCATGTTCCTCCATGTTTGTCATCATTACCTATGTTTGCCTGCAGCCTGACGTTATTGTCTTCTCTGGCGCCACAAGATTGGTTTCCTCTTTGGCGTCAGTGGCTGTTACTGCTTATCCTCATCCACCAGACTACATGGACTGCCCCGGATTGTTCCAGGCATAAGTCATGTTTGCCTTTTTCCTTGTGCCGGCAGCAACCCTGCGGCACTAGGCATTCCTTCCGTCAGGCTGCAGAATATCCAGGTGGCGTCCCTGTATGTCTGATGGCCTCATCCTAACCATTCCAACTCTCTGCTGATTATCGTGACTGTTAGCTGGACTTGTTATTTTGGGAGTTTGTTAATAAAGTGCAGGTTCTACTCCTGCAATTGGGTTTTCATTTCTTCCTCCGTGCGCTGCATAAAAGCGAGTGGAGAATCATAACACTGTGCATCCAGAAAGTATTCACAGCGCTTCACTTTTCCACATTTTGTTATGTTACAGCCTTATTCCAAAATGCAATAAATTATTTTTTTCCTCAAAATTCTACACACAATACCCCATAATGACAATGTGAAGAAAGTTTTTTTGAGATTTTTGCAAATTTATTAAAAATTAAAAACTAAGCAATCAGATGTACATAAGTATTCACAGCCTTTGCTCAGTACTTTGTTGATGCACCTTTGGCAGCAATTACAGCCTCAAGTCTTTTTGAATATGATTCTACAAGCTTGGCACACCTATCTTTGGACAGTTTTGTCCATTCCTGTTTGCAGCACCTCTCAAGCTCCATCAGGTTGGATGGGAAGTATAGGTGCACAGCCATTTTCAGATCTCCAAAGATGCTCAATTCAAGTCTGGGCTCTGTCTGAGCCATTCAAGGACATTCACAGAGTTGTCCTGAAGCCATTCCATTGGTTTCTTGGCTGTGTCCTTAGGGTCGTTGTCCTGCTGAAAGATGAACCGTCATCCCAGTTGAGGTCAGTAGTGCTCTAGAGCAGGTTTTCATCCAGGATGTCTCTGCACATTGCTGCATTCATCTTTCCCTCTATCCAGAATAGTCTCCCAGTTCCTGGCACTAAAAACATCCCCACAGCATGATGCTGCCACCACCATGCTTTACTGTAGGGATGGTATTGACCTGGTGATGCGCGGTGCCTGGTTTCCTCTAAACATGATGGCTGGCATTCACACCAAAGAGTTCAATCTTTGTCTCATCAGACCAGAGAATTTTGTTTCTCATGGTCTGAGAGTCCTTCAGGTGCCTTTTGGCAAACTCCAGGCAGACTGCCATGTACCTTCTACTAAGGAGTGGCTTCTGTCTGGCCACTCTACCATGCAGGCCTTATTGGTGGATTGCTGCAGAGATGGTTGTCCTTCTTGAAGGTTCTCCACTCTTCACAGAGGAATGCTGGGCCTCTGACAGAGTGACCATCGGGTTCTTGGTCACCTCCCTGACTAAGGCCCTTCTCCCCCGATCGCTCAGTTTAGACAGCCGGCCAGCTCTAGGAAGAGTCCTGGTGGTTCGGAACTTCTTCCATTTATGGATGATGGAGGCCACTGTGTTCACTGGGACCTTCAAAGCAGCAGAAATTTTTTCTGTACCTTTCCCCAGATTGGTACCTTGAGACAATCCTATCTCGGAGATCTACAGACAATTCCTTTGACTTCATGCTTGGTTTGTGCTCTGACATGCACTGTAAACTGTGGGACCTTGTATAGACAGGTGTGTTCCTTTCCAAATCATGTCCAATCAACTGAATTTACCACAGGTGGACTCCAATTAAGCTGCAGAAACATCTCAAGGATGATCAGTGGAAACAGGATGCACCTGAGCTCAGTTTTGAGCTTCATGGCAAAGGCTATTAATACTTATGTACATGTATTTTTTTATTTTGAAAAAATTATCAAAAATCTAAAAAAAAACAAAACTTTTTTCACATTGTTGTTATGGGGTACTGTGTGTAGAATTTTGAGGAAAAAAAATGAATTTATTCCATTTTGGAATAAGGCTGTAACATAAAATGTGGAAAAAGATGCACTATATTTCATAATTCCAGCTTGTTCAACAGGTAGGGGACCAGGACTGTGTTGGTTGTTTAGAATAAAGTGGTTTCTTACGACTCTAACGCTATGAGGGCTCTAGATTCATTTTGATTTTTTGATTTTGTATACTTTATTGATCCCCAGAGGGGAAATTGAGGGCATCCATCTGGATGGATGAAGCAGCCACGGTACGGCACTATCCCTTAACTATTCACACACACATTCACACCTAGGGCCACTTTAGAGTCTCCAATTAACCTAACCTGCATATTTTTGGCCTGTGGGAGGAAACCGGAGAACTCCCAGAGTAAACCCACGCAGATACAGGGAGAACATGCAAAGTCCACACAGATCATTGTTGGTCAGGGGCTGGGATTGAACCAGGGATCCCATGGCCAAGGGTGACTTGCTGTGCTGGTGCAGTGCTAACTATCACTGTGATTAAAATATATTCCCTTAACCATATACAGACCACTAATTTTAGGTCAAGATGCTGAGGTGCTTGCAGTCAACTGAAGTCTAAAATCCAAAATGAAATCACTTTATTTTTATGTTTGGTAAACTATCTCATAGCAATCACTGACTAGATGGCCCATTTAAAGTAAGAATATTATATAGTAAACTAGTTATAGAATCTATTTTCTTTATAAAATGCACCAGGAAATATCAGTCTTTGCACAAAAGTAACTGCATGTGTGAACAAAACTAAGGATTTACTTTCATCCTCTATAGTGACTGAAAATAAATCCATAGTTTTGCTAACACACTGAGTAGGTAAGACAGATACTATACTGAACAAGAGAGACTGAGAGACAGCCTGTATTACTGTCCTCTTGAGTACAGCCAATGTCCCATAAGGAAGCAGGTGTTTGAGGGCAGGGAGATCAGGAATGAAAAAGTATGGGCTAATGCATCCGAAATGGTGACAAAAAAATCAATTCGGCTCCCAGTCTCTTGTTTTCTATTATTTCTGTTTTCTGAGTCATTGCTTTGTTCAGTCACTTTGATGAGAAACATCCCATTTGTCTTTGAAATAATCTCTTATCGAAATTGAGTTTTATGAGTGTTTTCTGTGTTTTCATCGTGAGGTGTGGAGGAAATGCAACAGACTTTTGGTACAAAAACTTTTAACGACCTGTAAATCTGATGCAGTGGAGTAACATAAATGATTAAACCAAGTTCACAGGCAAACTGTCTTTTGAGCTGAAAATAATATTCGTCCTTACAGCAGGTAGAGAGGGAACACATTTGTCAGGTACAAGAGTATAAAAAAGAAAACCTAAAATTTCCAAAAATGTTTCAAAACTGCTTTACTGGTCAGAGACATCAAACAGTTTCAACAGTAAAGTTCAGAGGGAGATATTTTGTCTAAATTAGAAAATGTTGAGTATTCATTGGTGCTCTTATTCATTGTGTTAGGCACGCTAGGCTGTGGCATCACCATGTAGTGTTTTTATTCACTGTAGCAGTGAGCAGCAGAGGTGTGTAGCCTGTGAGTGCAGAGAGTCACACAGGAGCGATGTCTGCACGCTGCTGACATGTTCTGATCTATTCAATAAATATGTCTGCTCGCTAAAGGGAGAGAACCAAGCTTTGCTTAATCATCTTTACAGTACACAATTAGATTCAAAGGAGCTCAAACAGCTAAGAAACATGTAATAAGGTACACAATAATATCCCTAATTGCATTGCACTCAGTGTTATAGAAATAAATATTGACATTCACACCTGTAATTATTACACCAAGACGATTTTTTCAGCTTTTGATTATCTAAACTTCCTGAGGGGGCCATTAGCATACCTGTAATATAAAAGTTTAATTTGTCAGCAGGAGAGATGGTACGTAAAAGAATCGATCTTCACGGAATTACTGTGGACAACAGGAATTATGGCCTATGGTTAAATTTCTGAAAAATGTGACCTCTGGTGGTATAGAAAATAAATACATGGGGTGAGATGTCGGCGGAACAGAGGTGTAAACTATTGAAGATGGTCTCCCATCCACCCTATCCTTAACCCTTTTCCTAAGTTTAATGGCAGAACCTTAACTATTACTGTAATAGGTCGCCTTTATAAGCATAAATAAACAGGCAGTCAAGAAAAAAAATAATTGGACTGAGCAAAAAAAATCAGATTTGGGCATCCAGGCCTGTAGTGTAAACACACACAGCATCAGAAACATCATATACTGCTATTGCTAACGTATCTTAATGATAAAAGAATATTAACTGCATCTACAACCTTACAAAAAACAAACAAACAATGTCATTAAAAACAGCAGAGCCCCATTGTCATATTTTCTCTACATGGGTGCCAGAATACAGAAAGAAAAACAGCTAAAGAAAATCAATGACCCCAACAGACACATTCTTTAAGTGTCAGGGGTTAAAAGGAACCCAGTGGGTTGAGTGCACATGCTTCCAATTAGGTCTTAAATAGGCAAGGGGAAGCAGTTGATTTACGAATATTACTGAAGAATGACTTTAATTAGCCTGGAGACTAAGGGGCCCTGAATGTGGGTAACACTGACAGGACCAAACACTAAACAGCATTAATCAGCCGCACCAGTAGGGGCTGGCAGGAAATAAGACAGTAAACAACGATGTTTATTTTCATCATCGTAATAAATTATATCTTTCTGCAGCAGTCTGAAAAAAGTAAGCAGATGAAATAGGCAGGATTGAAGGAACAAAGGTTCAGCTGGATTGTTTCTTTTTACTTAACAATTTAAACCATGTTATTGTCACTTAATATTAGCACAGCTGGATTGTGGTGATTGTGACTTTCCGGATCATCAGTAGCCTCATTTTACAGGCAAATTCCTTTGAACTGAATGTCACTATACTGCCTAATGCAAAGCCATTGTTTTTACTTGTTCTGGTTCACTGAAAATGTTGTAATACAGCATTTTATCTGAGAACATAATCTGAGGGTTTTTCAATTATGAAAAACTATAATTGATAATCAGTGATGAAAATTTTCACTGATATATTTGCAATTCTGCTTTAGATTTAGTAATGTAAGATAAATGACTGTAAAGTGGGAGCGACTTTTCTTAGTTTCTTAGATATTTCATAGTGCCCCTGTTATTTCTGGAAACCCGGTGAGACCCACAGAGAGTGGTGCTGTTGTGAACACGACCTTTATTACATATATTGGGTAACATACAATACAGGTCTATTGTCTCTTATTGAGCCAACCGGGAAAGAGTCCCTAAGATGGCTGCTCTCTCCTTATATAGGTTGGCATAATGACAGCACCAGCTGGCTGCATCATCACGCCGCTCACTGCCCTAAATCCCTTCTAAACAGCCCCTACTGTGCACTTTTTCAACACGTTAACAGTTTTAACACGCATTAATGAAATGTCTGTGAAATGCTTCAGTTAAAACACCTCAGGGTTTAATTACTGTAGTACCATTTTCCACACAGTTGAAGGAGCGTTCCTCAAAACAGCCTATTTTTCTGGTATTTTGCTTTAAATGCTGATCAACCCCAGTTCAAGCCAATCTCCCTCTTTTGTCTTTTATCTGAGGGCGATGTGTTGATGGTGACACCCTGAAGGATGCATGGTTAGTTCTGCTAAGGCAACTACTGTAACTACTGCTGTCCAAGGAGTCATCTGGGCCAGACTATCTTCCAGTATGATAAGACTAAAATACTAGTAAGGCTAAAATAATGGCAAAGAATAAAATATATGGTTGGGGTAGATAAGCCAGCTGGGAAAATGGATATATAGTAAGGATGGATAGGATGGATAACGTAAAGGCTAACACCACCGGAGTGGTGGCCTAGTTGATAGTGCATCCACTCCACAACTGGGAGGTTGGGGGTTCAAGTCCCGGCCGGGTCATACCAACGACCATGTAAAAAAATGGTACTTTCCGCCTTCTAGCTTGGTGCTCAGCATAATAGAATGGGGAAGGAGAAGTTGTTTGTGGCGATGCCTTGCATGGCAGCAACCCCTCTGATTCTACATGTGATTAACATTGTAGATAGGAGAAGTGTAATTTTGTTCTTCTGTATATGATTGGCTGTATGGACTGAATGACAATAGAGGTGGCTTCTTCTTCTCATCTCTGTCTGTTCCAGCCAGGGGCACCTGTGTTTAGTCAGAAAACCCGGCCACTGCCACACAGCCCAGAAGCCATTAACAGCCCAATTTACCTGGCTATCACAGTCCAAATATAACAAAAGAATGTAGAATAATGTGAGATATGAACTTGACTGTGAATAAGGGGGCCCACTGGTCTAGTAGTGCAGTGAAAAATTTACAGCAAAGACCTGGAAAATCCCCGATTTGCGTCACTAAACTAACATGCTAATGGTCCCCATTATACAGCCAGAAAAATAATAAAATTGCCCAGAATAATGTGAGATATATATTATAGACTGTGGATGAATGAATGAGCTGGGTATATGATATCTAGAAGGGTCACTCATTTACAGAGAAGAGCTCTAAAACAGCCCAATTAACTAGTTCAGTTACAGTATCTCACAAACGTGAGTACACCCCTCACATTTTTGTAAATGTTTTATTATATCTTTTCATGGGACAACACTGAAGATATGATACTTTGACACAATGTAAAGCAGTCAGTGTACAGCTTGTATAACAGTGTAAATTTGCTGTCCCCTCAAAATAACTCAACACACAGCCATTAATGTCTAAACTGCTGGCAACAAAAGTGAGTACACCCCAAAGAGAAAATGTCCAAATTGTGCCCAATTAGCCATTTTTCCTCCCCAGTGTCATGTGACTCCTTAGTGTTACAAAGTCTCAGGTGTGAATGGGGAGCAGGTGTGTTAAATTTGGTGTTATCGCTCTTACACTCTCTCATACTGGTCACTGGAAGTTCAACATGGCAGCTCATGGCAAAGAACTGCAAAGATGGCAAAGATCTGAAAAAAGAATTGTTGTTCTACATAAAGATGACCTAGGCTATAGGAAGATTGCCAACACCTTGAAACTGAGCAGCAGCACGGTGGCCAAGACCATACAATGGTTTAACAGGACAGGTTCCACTCAGAACAGGCCTCCCCATGGTCAACCAAAGAAGTTGAGTGCACATGCTCAGTGTCACATCAAGAGGTTGTCTTTTGAAAATAGACATATGAGTGCTGCCAGCATTGCTGCAGAAGTTGAAGGGACGGGGGGGTCAGCCAGTCAGTGCTCAGACCATACGCCGCACTCTACATCAAATTGGTCTGCATGGCTGTTGTCCCAGACAGAAGCCCCTTTTAAAGATGATGCACAAGAAAGTCCACAAACTGTTTGCTGAAGACAAGCAGACTAAGGACATGAATTACTGAAACCATGTCCTGTGGTCTGATGAGACCAAGATAAACTTATTTGGTTCAGGTGGTGTCAAGCGTGTGTGGCTGCAACCAGGTGAGGAGTACAAAGACAAGTGTGTCTTGCCTACAGTCAAGCATGGTGGTGGGAGTGTCATGGTTTGGGGCTGCATGAGTGCTGCCTGCACTGGGGAGCTACAGTTCATTGAGGGAACCATGAATGCTAACAATGTAACAATGTAATTGTGGGATGAATAATGACTAGAATGATATTATAATTTATTGGGTATGGAGAAGGGGTGGGACTATATAAGCATTGGCTTTTTCCCACTCCTTTTGAGCAAGGCATTTTTTCTTTTTTTTTAATTTTCTTGTTTTGGTTTTGATTTTTGTTTAATTTTTTTTGTCTGGATGTTTAAATCAAATCAATCAATCAATCAATCAATCAATCAAACATGTACTGTGACATACTGAAGCAGCCTTTCGGAAACTTGGCCGCAGGGCAGTATTCCAACATAATAACAACCCCAAACACACCTCCAAGATGACCACTGCCTTGCTAAAGAAACTGAGGGTAAAGGTGATGGACTGGCCAAACATGTCACCAGACCTAAACCCTATTGAGCATCTGTGGGGCATCCTCAAATGGAAGGTGGAGGAGTGCAAGGCCTCTAACATCCACCAGCTCCGTGATGTCGTCATGGAGGAGTGGAACAGGATTCCTGTGGCAACCTGTGAAGCTCGAGTGAACTCCATCCCCAAGAGAGTTAAGGCAGTGCTGGAAAATAATGGTGGCCACACAAAATATTGACACTTTGGGCACAAATTGGACATTTTCACTTAATTCAATTCAATTCAGCTTTATTTATAATGCGCCACATCACAGCAGAAGCCGTCTCGTGGCGCCACAGTGCCGAAAAAAAACCACACAGTCACAGAAAGACCCAGCAATTAGACGATCCTCTATGAGCAAGCACTAAGCGACAGTGGAGAGGAAAAACTCCCATTTGGAAGGAAGAAACCTCTAGCAGAACCAGGCTCAGGGAGGGGCAGTCGTCTGCTGCGACTGGCTGGGGATGAGGGGATAGGGAGGATGGAAAAGACAGACATAAAGAACATAGCAGTAAGATGCCAAGTACAATATTAGAGGTCAACCAGCAGTATGGATCAGATAACAACAGAACAAGAGTGGGGTTGAAAGACACAAAAACCCTCCTTAAATGAAACCTATATTAAAAAGGAAGGATTTTACCCTGTTCTTAAAAACAGAGACCGAGTCTGACTCCCGGACCCAGAGTGGCAACTGGTTCCAGAGAGAAGGGGCTTGGTAGCAGAAGGCTCTGCCTCCCACTGTACTTTTGGAGATTCTGGGCACCACAAGTAAGCCAGCATTTTGGGAGCGTAATACTCTATTAGGATGGTAAGGTAATATCAGATCTTTTATATATTGGGGGGCCAGATTGTTAAGAGCTTTGAAAGTAAGAAGAAGGATTTTAAACTTGATTCTGAATTCAATGGGAAGCCAATGGAGGGAGGACAAAACCTGGGAAATATGATCTCTTTTTCTAGAACCAGTTAAAACTCTAGCAGCAGCATTTTGAATCAACTGAAGATTTTTTAAAGATACTTTAGGACAACCAGATAATAGCGAATTAAAATAATCTAATCGTGAACTGACAAAGGAGTGAATCAGTTTCTCAGCATCACCCAGAGACAAGATGCTCCTGATCTTGGCAATATTGCACAGATGATATAAGGCGGTCCTAGAAACAGTTTTAATATGTGAATTAAAGGACAAATCCTGATCAAAAATCACTCCAAGGTTCCTCACACAACGGTTCAGAGTGAGAGTGGCAGCATCTAAATTAAGGGCATAATCTGAAAAGGAATTTCTAAGATGTTTTTGTTACGACCCGAGCGCTGGGTTCTGTCCGCGCTCGGGCTAAGCACAACTCGCTGCCGGCCTTGACAGTTGTGGGTGGTATTCTGGCCTCACCGGGCTCTTATTATGAAGGCGCTCGGTGGGGCTTCCGCCTGTCAAGGTTGGTCAGCTGCTTGTCATTACTGCTCGTTAGTGTTCGCCTTTATAAGGCGGGCACTAGCGGCGGTTAAATCGCAGGAGTATTGTCAAAACCTCGTCAAACCTCGTCAAACTGTCCTCGTCAAAGCGTCGTCAGACCTTCATGTCAGGTTCGTGTCTCATGTCATGTCATAGTTTAGCTCGTAGTGGCCGGGGTTAGCCCTACGAGCCCTTGTATTGCCAAGTGTGTGTTTTTGCCCTGAGCGGCTCATAGTCTTGTCTTGTCTTGTGTTATTAATAAATCACCATCATTGCAAAACTCACTGGTGGACTCTTGGCGTCTTATGGTGATCCGCGAGGGTCACCGCATGACAGTATACTCCTGCCAGGACGTCTAAACGGAGACGCCACACCGAGGCGCCTTTTTTCACCGTGAGTTTTTGCCTTAATTGGACTATTGTTCTTCCCTGTCTGGGTGTCAATTGCTGGGAGAATGCCGTTATCCAGGGGCTGCGGTCGGCGCCTGGGCAAAGAGTTAGCAGCGCGCTGGAGTACGTCGACGGGACGCTCCTCGCCGCTACCTTTGATGTCAACTCCAGCTATATGCGCTGGCACCTAGACTACGCTGAGGATCTCCTGGACAACCTTCCTCTCCATTACGACGATCACCCGGAGGTGATTATGAGGAGAGATGAACTTGCTACGCAGCGCGAGATACTTCGTGGGCTGGAGGAGGAGGAAAGCAGGAAGCAGAGGAGGAGGCATCCTCGCTCCCCACGTTGGAGTCCCGTTCCTGTCCCGGAACTGGTCCAGGAGTTTGCGCCATCTGGGGGCCGACGACGACGTCGGCGCAACGGCCCAGGTAATCCTCAGCAGAATCCCCGGCTGGACCTGCTGCTGGCGAAGCCCGTCAGTGAACCGCTGAGAGCGGCCCCACCTCGTCCTTCCAGGGGGCCCTCTGTCGCCATCCAGCAGGGAGAAGGAGGAACAATGTCCCCTACAGCAGGAACCATCTTCCCTCCGGGAGAAAGGCAAGTGCAAGTTAATTTATTATACCATAATTGTAGCCTGCCTTGTCTGACTCCTGGGGCGGAGTTCGGGGTTCGCAGCCCCCTGAGCTCCCTCCACCTGCTGTAGTGATAATAACTAAACCTGCTGCCTCTGTGTCCCTCCTGGTCGAGCGGTCCGCGACGCCAGGCCAACGTTGTCGGATGAAGAGGGGGCCTGCAGTGCTGGAAAGCCTGGATCCGGCCCTGCAGCCACGTCGTGGACAGAGGAGAAGAGCAGACTGCGGCCCGGAGCCTGAGCCGACGATGAAGCGTCCCCGGGTCTCCTCGCCGGAGCGGTCCGCGCCAGTGGGTCGAGTGTCCCCTGCCCCCACGCCATACGGGTCATCGGCGTGGACAGCAGCGCGGGAGGAACCTCAGGCTGCAGATGACATCTTGCCAGCTGCAGAGCCCGACGCAGCTGAGTTGGAGCTTGCTGACGAGAGTCGCCGCCCTGAACCTGGATCGTCGAAGTCCTGGGTGGCAACAGAACCCGAGTGCAGACAAGTGCTCCCCCTTGTGTCTCTGTCCCCTGTTTTGGAGCATTTTTGCCTGCCTCTCGGGGAGGCGAGTGAGGAGCAGCCGTCTGCTGCGCCCAAGCTTGTCTCGCTGGGTTCTGTTGCTACCGGTGATTCTAATCCCGGTTTTCTTCCTGTTTGTGAGCCTCGTTGCAGTGTCGCCGGCGTGGAACCAGTTGGAGTCACTGGGTTGGAGGTCCCAGGTTCGGGGGTGGAGATCGTCAGCGGAGCTGCACCGACCCAGTCGGGGTCCGTCGTGGAGGCTGCTGTGGCCCAATCGGGGTCCAACGTGGGTGCATCAGAGGCCCAATCGGGGTCCATCGCAGGAGCTGCTTTGGCCCAATCGGGGTCCAATGTGGGTGCATCAGAGGCCCAATCGGGGTCCATCGCAGGAGCTGCTTTGGCCCAATCGGGGTCCGACGCGGGTGCGTCAGAGGCCCAATCGGGGTCCACCGCGGGTGCGGTTCTGGCCCAATCGGGGTCTGACGTGGGTGCGCCAGAGGCTCAATCGGGGTCCACCGCAGGTGCGGTTTTGGCCCAATCAGGGCCCGACGTGGGTGCAGCTGGGACCCAATCGGGGTCCAGCGGAGGTGTAGCGCCAGCATGGTCCGCGGACGGGGGAGGAGCTGCAGACCTTTCGCCGTCGAACAGATTACAGGCTCATCCTTGCCATCTTTCCCCTCTACTGAGTCACCGCCCCTGTGCATCATCGCCGGGGGCCGTGGGGGCTCCTGTTTGCTCGCCCCGGCTCTCCCGAGTTTTGTCCTCATCAGGGAGGCCGCCGCGGGCTGTTTTTCCCCTGGACTGGTGGCTGGGGGACACGGGTCAGCCGCCTGAGGAACTGCTTTGCCGGTTCAGCGCCCCGGGTCGGCCACCCGACGTGTTATGTGTTTCGCTGGGCAACTTGGTTCGACCACCAGAGGAGCAGACGTGCTGGGCGTTGGACTGTGGTAAGCCGCCTGGTCATGTTTCGCCTCCTATGACCACCCGCCGGCTGTTGGACGCGGGGAGACCACCTGAACTGTTCCTGTGGAGCTTGGTCTCCGCCGGTCGGCATAAACTGTCGGGGGGGTAGTGGTTGTTTCCTGGTGTTGATCCGTTGCAGTGATTGTTCTGTTTTTTTTTTCCTTGCTGTCCTGTGTACTTTGTGTTATGGTTATGTCTTGCAGTTGCCCTAGTTTGCATTGTGTGTAGGCGGGTATGAGCCAGTAAGTGCTCTGGTTTTTGTGTTTGGTTATTTGAGTATTCACATGGGTGGGAAGTCATTTCCTTGTGTAACATGTGGGCCAAGATCTAATTTTCTCGTGCTGTCCTGTGTTTTCTGTAACTTATTTGGGGATCCTTGGCAAATTGTGTTATGTGCTACTATTGCCTTATTTCCCTCTGTGTATTTTATCTGATTCGAATATTCGGTATTTTGTCATGGTCTTGTATGTAGTTTCTCTGACCCAGTAGTTCTGTTTGTTTTTTTTTTGTCTTCTCCATGTGCATCTTTTTGATTTAATCTGAGTGATTGGTGTTCTTGTCATTGTCCTGTCTATAGTTGTCCTTGTCACTGATTGTTTCTGGGTTTGGTCTCTCTCCCTCTGCACCTACCCCCAGCCACCCACCCTGGGGGGTGGAGGGGTGGGGTGGTCCTTGGGCGTTCTGAGCCCACCCCCGGAGGGAGGGTACTGTTACGACTAACAGTACCTAGCTCGTAGTGGCCGGGGTTAGCCCTACGAGCCCTTGTATTGCCAAGTGTGTGTTTTTTCCCTGAGCGGCTCATAGTCTTGTCTTGTCTTATGTTTTTAATAAATCACCATCATTGCAAAACTCACCGGTGGACTCTTGGCGTCTTATGGTGATCCGCGAAGGTCACCGCATGACAGTTTTGGGCCATCAACAATGACTTCAGTCTTATCAGAGTTCAACAGTAAAAAATTACAAGTCATCCAAGCTTTGATGTCCTTATGACAGGCATCTAACTTGGCCAACTGATCACAATCATCGGGCTTCATTGACAGGTATAGTTGTGTGTCATCTGCGTAACAGTGAAAATGTATACAGTGCTTTCTGATGATATTGCCCAAAGGGAGCATACTGTATATAGACTATAAAGAGTAGGGCCCAACACAGATCCCTGTGGAACTCCGTGACTGAGCTTAGAGCTGGAAGAAAATCCATCATTGACATGGACAAACTGAAATCTATCAGACAAATAAAATCTAAACCACTGCAACGGAGTTCCACTGAGTCCAACAAAGTGTTCTAATCTATCAAGTAGAATGGCATGATCAATAGTGTCAAAGGCTGCACTGAGATCTAAAAGAATAAGAACAGAGACAAGTCCATTATCAGATGCAATCAGGAGGTCATTAGAGACCTTCACTAAGGCAGTTTCAGTGCTGTGATGAGCTCTGAACCCAGATTGAAACACCTCAAACAAACCAACTCCCTGCAAATGGTCAGATAATTGCACAGCAACAACTCTTACTGACATGTTTGGCTAGCCCAGGGAACACACACGCAGGCTCGGGTGAGATTTCAGTCTTTATTAACAAGCAGGTGTATGAATGCGTGAATGTGGAATGTGAATGTCTTGTTGGGGACAGGAGCGCCGAGGACGGACCAGAACACCTTACAGCCAGGCAACCCTAAGGACAAGCAGAGGACAAGGGTGAGATGAACACATACAGGGATATGATGAGTAATGAGTGTGGCTTACTTGCAGGGATTTGGTGACTGACGTTGGCAAGACCGGCTCACGCCTGGGAGACAACGCTCTGATCGGCTCCACGGGTCGAGGGTAGGAGAGGTACGGCGATGAGGAAGGAGTGCCGCCGCCAGGAGGGTCCACCTGTGCACAGGGGATGAACTGAGAGAGCAGGTGAGTGGATGACCTTATGTGCAAAGGATGAGAGGAGCGCTGGCCGTAGGAGTAGGCGAACGCAGAACATCACAAGGAGGAGAGCTGACGACTCCAGGCCGAAGCCCTGGGCAGAGCTGGCTAAATAGGCACGGCCAGATGAGGTGCAGGTGTGTGCACAGCTGGGGCGGATGACAGGCGTGAGCGGGCTGTGACAGTACTCCTTCCTCGAGCAGCGCCTTCTGGCGCTGGCTTGTCTGGGTGCGCCCGGTGGAACTCCCCAACGAGCTGTTGATCCAACACGAAGGCGGAGCGCACCCAGCATCTATGTTCTGGACCATAACCTTCCCAGTCCACCAGGTACTGTATCCCCCAGCCACGACGTCGAGAGTCCAGGATGGCTGTAATGGTCCAAGCCGGGTGGCCGTCAATCATCCTGGGAGGGGGTGGTGCCCTGGAGGGGGGGGGATCCGAGCGCACAGCCACTGGGTTGACCACCTTCTCAACAGGGTAGGGGCCGACATTGCGCTGAGACAGCTTCTTCTTCTCAGCTTTCAGGTTAATGTCTTGGGTAGAGAGCCACACCTGTTGTCCCGTCTGGTATTGTGGAGCGGGCCTCCTGCGGCGATTCACAGAGGAAGAGTTGTGAGCTGTAGTGCGTAACAGGGTCTGCCAGGTCTTGGTCCACAGCCGCCGACACCATCTCAAGTGAGCCTGGATGGATGGGACAGCCACCTCTCCTTCCTCCTCAGGGAACAGCAGGAGTTCGTACCCCAAGGATGCCTGGAAGGGGGACATCCCAATGGCCGAGGAGAAGGTGGCGTTGTGAGCGTACTCCACCCAGGGGAGATGGGTGCTCCAAGAGGAGGGGATGGGGGAGATGACACAGCGCAGGGTGGCCTCCAGCTCCTGGTCGGTACGCTCGCATTGTCCGTTAGACTGAGGGTGGTGTCTTGAGGACAGGCTGACCGTGGCTCCAAGGACACTGCAAAAACTCCTCTAGACGCTGGATGTAAATTGAGACCCCCGGTCGGAGACAATGTCAGCAGGGATGCCGTGAAGTCTGACGACGTGCTGCACTAGCAGATCAGCGGTCTCACGCACCGAGGGGAGCTTAGGGAGTGGCAGAAAGTGGGCAGCCCTCGAAAACCGGTCAACAATGGTCAGAATGACCATATTTCCATGAGAGGGGGAAAGACCAGTGATAAAGTCTAGGGCGATGTGAGACCAGGGCCTACCCGGAACCGGCAGAGGATGGAGGAGCCCCGCAGGGGGTGAGTTGGACAACTTGTTCATGGCGCACTGAGGGCAGGCACGTACATAATCGGCGACGTCGGTCTGAAGCCCAGGCCACCAGAAGAACCTCTGGATGAGTTTCACCCATCGGACGACCCCCGGGTGGCAGGCGAACTTGGCCGTGTGTGCCCAATGAATAACGTCACCCCGGACTGACGAGGGCACAAATAATCTCTCTGCTGCGCCACCGCCGGGATCGGGTTCGACCTCTAGCGCCCTCCGGACCTTGTCCGTAATCGCCCAGGAGACGGACCCCACAACGCACGATGCAGGCAGGATTGTGTGGACCCCCTCCTCAGGGGCTTCTGGGGCAAACTGCCTGGACAACGCGTCTGGTTTCGTGTTCTTGGAAGCTGGGCAATAGGAGATGGTGAACCTGAACCTACTGAAGAACAATGACCAGCGCGCCTGGCGGGCGTTCAGGCGTTTGGCCGTCCTGATGTATTCCAGGTTTTTATGGTCGGTCCAGACCATGAAAGGCTCAGCTGCCCCCTCCAGCCAATGGCGCCATTCCTGCAAAGCGAGCTTAATAGCGAGGAGCTCCCTGTCACCAATGTCATAGTTACGTTCGGCCGAAGAGAGGCGCTTGGAGAAGAAGGCACAGGGGCGCAGTTTCCTGTCCACCGGATTGCACTGTGACAAAACAGCCCCCACCCCGGTGTCAGACGCATCCACCTCCACCAGGCATTGCCACGCTGGGTTCACCTGAGTGAGGACCCGGGAGGATGAGAATTCCTTCTTGAGGGTCTCGAAGGCGGCCGCTGCTTCCGTCGTCCACTCAAAGTGTATTTTCGGGGAGGTGAGGCGGGTCAGGGGAGGGATGATGGAACCGTAACCGGGGACTAAGCGGAGGTAAAAGGCAGCGAACCCCAGGAATTGCTGGACCTGCTTCTTGGAGGAGGGAGTGGGCCATTCAACCACCGCTTTGATCTTGGCCGGGTCAGGAATGAGCTGATTATGCGAGACAATAAAGCCTAGAAAAGAGGTCTTGTCAGAGAAAAACTCACATTTTTCAGCCTTGACGTAGAGTTGATTCTCCAAGAGGCGTTGCAGGACCCGCCTCACGTGGAGTAGATGCTCCTCCCGAGAGCGAGAGAAGATTAAAATGTCATCAAGATAGACAAAAGCAAAGACCCCCAAGAAATCACGAAGAGCATCATTGATCAAACGTTGGAAGACGGCAGGGGCGTTGGTGAGCCCAAATGGCATCACAAGGTACTCAAAGTGGCCGCTGGGCGTGCGAAAAGCCGTCTTCCACTCATCACCCTCCCGGATCCGGACGAGGTGGTAAGCGCTGCGAAGGTTCAATTTGGTGAACCAGGACGCCCCCTGGAGGGAGCTAAAGGGCGAGTCCATGAGGGGCAGAGTGTAGCGGTCCTTGATGGTAATGTCGTTGAGGGCCCTAAAATCAATGCACGGCCGTAGGGACCCGTCCTTCTTCGCAACAAAAAAAAAATCCGGCACCCAGGGGAGACGAGGATGGGCGAATGATGCTGGCACTGAGGGAGTCTCGGAGGTAGGCATCCATAGCTTCTCGTTCAGGGGCTGAGAGGCTGTAGAGGTGGCCAGATGGGAGAAGCGCCCCTGCCCGGAGGTCAATGGCACAATCATAGGGGCGGTGGGGTGGGAGGGAAGGCGCCTTTGACTTACTAAATACGGTGCCCAGGTCGTGGAGCTCCAGCGGAACTGAGGAGAGGTCCGGTGGGGTAGGGTCCACAATGGGAGGGGGGGCACAGACGGGGTAAAGGCAGCAGACTGGAGTCAGGTTCCTAGGCAAAAAGTGCTCCAGGAGCGGACGCGGCCGGTCTGCCAATCAAACACGGGGTTGTGGAGGCGAAGCCACGGGTAGCCCAGGATGACAGGTGACGTGGAAGAGGGGAGGACATAAAAACTAAGGTTTTCTCGATGGTTACCGGAGATGATGACGGGGAAGGGTTGGGTCTTGTGGGTGACCTTTTCTAGGGGGAAGCGGGTGAGGGCAACCAGACGGAGAGGGGAGGGTAACGCTTGGCACTGGATGCCCAGGCGGGTTGCCAGACTCTTAGACATAAAGTTCTGCTCCACCCCCGAGTCCACCAGTGCGTGAGTGAAGTGTCCTATGGAGTTATGGCACAGTCTGATGGGAATTTGGCATTTGGATAGGGGATCTGACTGAGATACGTCCACGAGACCCCCTACAGCGACTCGCGGACCTCCCCTTTTGGCTTCACCGGGCAGACTTCCACGAGATGTTGGTCGTCTCCGCAATACATGCAGAGACCCAACTCTCGGCGGCACTGTTTCTCCGCTAAAGGAAGTTTGGCCCGCCCGATTACCATAGCGTCAGGGTCGGCGGCGGCCTCCGGAGGAGGCAACGCCAGGGGGCGAGACTGAGGAGTACGGGAGAAGGTTCCGCGCGAGCGGCCATGGGACTTCCGCTCGGCGGCCTGTTCCCTCAGTCTATTGTCTAAAGAAATGACTAGGGAGATTAGGTCAGACAACTGATCCGGCAGGTTCCGGCAGGCCAGCTCATCCCGTAAATTGGAACTCAGGCTGCGGAGAAACAAACTACAAAGAGAGGCATTGCCCCAACCAACCTCCTCCGCAGCCACCCGGAAGTCGACAGCGTAGTCAGCCGCTAAGCGGCTACCCTGGTGAAGGCTGAGTAGCCGCTCGGCCAACACGCTATCTTGACCGGAATGATCAAACACTTCGAAGAATTGTTGCACGAATTGGGTATAGGTTAGGTTTGTGTAGCTGGGCTTCGCCATAATGGCATAAGCCCGAGCTAACGCTCGCCCTTCCAACTGATTGGTGATGTACCCAATTCGGCTATGGTCAGTTGAGACATCCCCGGGAACGCGCTGAAACACCGTCTCACATTGTAAAATAAATCTGCGTGCTTCCCCGAGCTTCCCGTGAAAGTGCGCGGTGGTTGGAACAGGGGTGAGACAGGTCGGCGGACCCGGGGCAAACTGACCGGCTGGAGGTCCGGGAGGAGCTGACCCACCGAGCTGAGATCCCTGTGGGGGGTCAAGGCGATCCAAAGGGTGAGTCATAGAGGTTAATTGATTCAGAATCACCTGTTGCTGATGGACAAACAAATCCATCCGAGCCTCGAGGGTGGAAAGGCGGCGTGCGAACCCGCTGTTCGCTGGGCTACTGTGCTGGAGTTGTACTGACATGTTTGGCTAGCCCAGGGAACACACACGCAGGCTCGGGTGAGATTTCAGAGTCTTTATTAACAAGCAGGTGTATGAATGCGTGAATGTGGAATGTGAATGTCTTGTTGGAGACAGGAGCGCCGAGGACGGACCAGAACACCGTACAGTCAGGCAACCCTAAGGACAAGCAGAGGACAAGGGTGAGATGAACACATACAGGGATATGATGAGTAATGAGTGTGGCTTACTTGCAGGGATTTGGTGACTGACGTTGGCAAGACCGGCTCACGCCTGGGAGACAGCGCTCTGATCGGCTCCACGGGTCGAGGGTAGGAGAGGTACGGCGATGAGGAAGGAGTGCCGCCGCCAGGAGGGTCCACCTGTGCACAGGGGATGAACTGAGAGAGCAGGTGAGTGGACGACCTTACGTGCAAAGGATGAGAGGAGCGCTGGCCGTAGGAGTAGGCGAACGCAGAACATCACAAGGAGGAGAGCTGACGACTCCAGGCCGAAGCCCTGGGCAGAGCTGGCTAAATAGGCGTGGCCAGATGAGGTGCAGGTGTGCGCACAGCTGGGGTGGATAACAGGCGTGAGCGGGCTGTGACACTTTCCAAGATTTTTGAAATGAAAGGCAAATTAGATATTGTTCAATAATTGGCCAAAACTCCAGGATCGAGCGTCGGTTTTTTAAGTAAAGGTTTAATTACAGCAATTTTAAAAGCCAGTGGAACATAACCCAGAGTTAAAGAAGAATTAATGATAAGAAGAATACGGCTACCAATGATTGGGAAAATAATTTTAAATAACCTGGAAGGAATAGGGTCCAGAAGGCAAGATGAAGGCTTAGAAGAGGAAATTATTTTATCCAACTCTAAGAGGTCGATTGGAGTAAACTTATCTAAGCAGATATCAATTGAGGGAGTTGCAGTAGTTAATGTACTAGAGTTTACGGTAG
Organism: Pholidichthys leucotaenia; assembly: GCA_020510985.1. NCBI lineage: Eukaryota > Metazoa > Chordata > Actinopteri > Cichliformes > Pholidichthyidae > Pholidichthys > Pholidichthys leucotaenia. Next base: position 76,757,367 of record CM035839.1, on the reverse strand, counting down.
GAAGAATCTGACTGATTTCATCTCTAATAGATAAAATTTTAAGATTGAAATAGTTCAGAAAGTCCTGACTAGAAAGCTCAGGGGGGATGCGAGGATTGACCGAGTCATGGCTCTTTGTAAGCCTGGCTATAGTGTTGAAGAGAAACCTGGGGTTATTCTTGTTTGCTTCTATTAATGCAGAATAATAGCTTGATCTAGCTTTTCTAAGAGATTTTTTATAGATTAAGAGATGATTTCTCCACGCCAAGTAGAATTCATCTGAATTAGTTGAACGCCATTTTCTTTCCAATTGACAAGTTTTCTGTTTTAAGCCACGAGTTTCTGAGTTAAACCAAGGGGTAAGAAATCTCCGGTTAGACTTTTTCTTTTTTAAAGGGGCTACCAAATCTAGAGTCCGATGCAGAGAGGCAGTAACACCATCAACCATGCTATCAATCATGAATGGAGCAGACTCTCCATCACTTATTTCAGGTGTTTCTGTTGTGTTGACCCATGGCATAGAGGAGACAATCTGCAAAAATTTAGCAACAACGTCATCAGAAAGACATCTGCTGTAGTAGTATTTTTCTTTAGGAAATAAGTGATCAGAGATAATGAAGTCAAAAATTATCAGACAATGGTCAGACAGTACAGGATTATGAGGAGACACAACCAGATTTTCGATATCTATACCATAAGTCAAAACAACGTCCAATGTATGGTGGAAATAATGGGTAGAATTTTTTACTTTTTGGGAAAACCCCATTGAGTCTAAAATTGAATCGAAAGCCTTATTAAGACAGTCACTCTCAACATCAACATGTACGTATATTAAAGTCCCCTACAATAATTGTTCTATCGGTTTTCAGCACTAAATCAGCTAAAAATTCGGCAAATTCCGATAGAAACTCTGAATAGGCCGTGGGAGGACGATAAACTATGGCAAAGAGAATTGGGTTCAGGCCAAGATTACCAACAGGCCCCACACTGAGGACCAAACCTTCAAAGGAATTAAAACATAATTTCTGCTTAACATTAACTAGTAATTTAGAATGGAAAATTGCCGCCACTCCACCACCACGACCAGAACCTCTGGGGTTATGACAGTTTAAATACCCAGAGGGAGTTGATTCATTCAGACCAACATAATCATCAAGCCCGAGCCAGGTCTCTGTGAGGGATAGTAGATCGATCTGGTGATCAATTAATAGATCATGGACCAGAAGAGACTTAGAAGATAGAGATCTAATGTTTAATAAGCCACATTTAATTTTTAAACTTTTGGGGGGGGGGGCAGAGGCCAAATTATTAATTTTATTACTTTTAGAGACTTGATGCTGGATTAGAATTTTACCAACATTTTGTTTAATCAATCTGGGAAGTTTATGCATTCTATTTTTTTTTAAACTTTTTTATTAACTTTAGAGGGAGCAGAAAAAGGTTCTCTAAGGGAGGAGACAGGGGCAAAGTTGAAAGGTGGTGGAAGAGGAGGAGCTGCAGAAGTGTGGATGTTTTTCAGGTTGTGATGTATTTGTTCTGGGTTACAATATTTAGGGCAACGGGAGACAGACTCAATCTCTGAAGGATTATAAATCAAAGGCTGATCCAAACGGTAAAGACCACCCGAGTTAATGGGATCGATACAATACGTGGGAACAGGACCAAAAAAGGGCAGATTGGCAAACCCAGAAACTTCAGAGTGAATAAATCCACCAAATTTCAGTCACTGTACCAGAAAACATCAAATAAAATAGAGAAGATTGTCTCTTAAAACACGAGTACCAAGTCTATTTGGGTGGATGCCATCAGGCCTCATAAGTGATGGGCGATTCCAAAATAAGTTAAAATTGTCAACAAAACCAATCTTAAAAATAGGACAAGTAAAACACAGCCAAGCCAAGACTGAGAGTTCTGCTAAAACGATTACAGGCTCGCCAAAGGCCCAGAGATGAGCACACGTCTGCCCATGCAGATGCACAACGACAGTATGAACGTGAGGGAATTCATTCAGCAGGTCAGGGATAAGAGCCTAAATATCAGAGACTCTAGCCCCGGGAAAAAAATCGAGTCACACAGTACCTGCTTCTGACGTTCCTCACCATCGAGTCACCAATTACCAGCGTCGTCTGGGGGGGGGGGGGGGGGGGTGTTGGTGGATTCTGATGTGGAGAGGAATTGTGAAGAGGATGATGTTGTTGTTGCGAAGGAAGGGAGATGCGGTCTTTTCTTCTATCTGGAGCAGGTGTGTAATTTGACACACCCTGGGTGGTCTTTATCTGGGGTTTGCGGACATGAGCCGCCGCTGAAGGAGAGGAGGGTGGATGAGGGGCATCCACGGGCGGATGGCCAGCATCCAGGTGGGGAAAATCTTCCAGGGAAAGGATATCAAATCTGTTATCCAAGGACAGCAGAAGAGAAGAAGCGCGGCCCATTCCGGTCGATCGACGATGGCCATTAGCTGGTCGAACCAAGGTCCAGGGCGCAGATGGAGGATGAGAGGGACCAAGCGAAGCTTTTAGTTTAGCCCCGAGACGAAACCAGTGTTTGTTGCTGAGGTCATGGACGGCTGCGCAGGCTGGAGCAGGTGCTGGAGCAGGTGTAGAGGTAGGTGGAGACGCGCTGAGCTCACCCAAATAAGTAGCAGTTTCCGCCAGCTGCGAGGCAGTGGCTGGAGCCGATGATCGCCCGAGAATGATGGTGTCGATGTGGTCTTCGGCCTCCCGAATCTTGTAAAGATTGGAGAGCCTCGTTTCCAGCTCAGAGACCTTATCGAGGAGCGATAAACAGCGGGTACATGACAGAGAAGGAGCCATGGCATTCCAGGCGCTGAGATGGGTAGCCTGCAGCTATCCAAAAACAGCTACTCGTGCGTCTGGACGGACTTTTAGGCAAGACCAATACAGAGGTAACAGTAAATAAAAACTAATAACAACAAACGGGGATTAAAAAAAAATGAAATCGATAAAAACAAACAAAAACGGAATAAAAAGTACTCTGACGCAATGAGTGTCAGACGCAGCTGTCAGCGTCAGACGCAGCTGTCACCAATTACTGAGGTGATACACTTAGGGGTGTACTCACTTTTGTTGCCAGCAGTTTAGACATTAATGGCTGTGTGTTAAGTTATTTTGAGGGGACAGCAAATTTACACTGTTATACAAGCTGTACACTGACTACTTTACATTGTATCAAAGTGTCATGTCTTCAGTGTTGTCCCATGAAAAGATATAATAAAATATTTACTAAAATGCAAGGGGTGTACTCACTTTTGTGAGATTAACTAGCCCAGAGTTAACTCACTAGTGGCAATGCAGATGTGTAAGTTCCAGCATACATTGCAAAACATTATTATTGCTTCTTTCCCTGGGTGAGTTTAAATATTGCTTCAGTTTGAATATGAAGAGCATGCCAGGCCAGAGGCAGGTCTGTATCATGTCTATTACGTGTTATCAGAAGAGAACACATAATCCAAGTGAGAAGTTTCAGGGAGATTTGTAGTCTTTGTTTCTGTGGGAGAGGAGAAGCATTGGCCATTTTGGAAACTACACCCTTCTTCAACTGTAGTTTTACATTGCTGCACTGCACTGTACACTCTCAAGTTGAACATATTCATATCAACATGCCCTCCAAAGAATATGTGAAAACTGATCATAAGTTTCTTATGACCGTACTGTCTCAAAGAAGGGTGCATCACTGCCTGTCAATGTGTTGACTGGTTTCAAAGATATTTAAACAGCATTAAGTGAGACAGATTTGTAATAGTCCAAAAATATAGCACTCCCACCCAGTGTTGCCAGCTCACATCCACTTATTTTTTACCTATTGTCAATGCCTCCTGTCTTTATGTTCACTTCCTCATTCAAAAATCAATTTTTTTGTAATTAATTTCTTTTTTCATCAAGCACATTTTTATGTGGTTACAGTTAAAGTAATGGTTAGAGCTAATGACTAAAAATAATCGATTAGGTGAGAAAAATTGTTAGGATTATGAAATGTTAATGTTCTAATTTGACACGCACTGCAACTGTAAGCCTCTGCCATGTCACTGGTGTATAGTAAATGTTGTGTGCGTGTGTGTGTGTCTGTGGCTCGTGTGGCTTGCCGTACCCGCCCTGGGTGTGACGTCAGGCAGGCTACCGCCAGACTGTATATAATTGTGTGTTCTCTAATAAAGAGTGAGTTTGCTGCATGGCTTAAGTCTGACTCTTATCACTTAACTTAACTTATCTTATGTCATAGTTTATAAGCTGACAGCTTACGTGCACGATGCAACAGCACAGGAAAAGTAACCACATGAAGCGTCACGTTTGAAAGTTTATTAAATTGCAAAACAAGCACACAGCTGCGGAAACAGTCACTCGCCAGAGGAACCACCCTGTGGAGAGAAGACGAGAGCTGTGAGCGGAGGAACAGAGTAAGGGGAAATGCGCGAGCCAAATTGCCACTTACTTGTAAATCCAGGGAGAACCGGCAGCGCCCCAGCAGAGAATAGAGGAACCAGTAGGGTGTGGGGAATGAGCTGGTGGTGCCTGACCGGGTGGAGATAGGAAGCTGAGGGAATGGTGAGATGTGGCAGCAGAGCGCACTCAGTCCTGGAGACACACCCGCACGGTGGCAGCAACCTGAGGAGAGAAAAGCACAAGGTAAGACAATGTGTCTAAGCTTGTTTAATTATACTTGCTTGTCTGTGAAGCGGGCAGTATACCTAGACGAGCCAGCGTTGAATGCACAGAGGGAGCCTCCTTAAGTATGTCTGGCTGATGATCGAGGGCAGGTGTGTCTTCTGCCTCAGGTGCAGTGATGAATTAATGAATGTGAGAAAGGACGGGAGGGGTGCGCTCTCACTGCCCATGATATCTTTATGTAATTGTGTTTTGTAAACATGTGTCTAAACGGATGTCACCTGACTGCAAAACAAATCTACCTATGGGCACAAATAAAGTAACCTGAACTTGAACCCTGAACATGACTCTGACTCTGATTCCAGACATAACATTTTGTTGACGAGGAAAAACTATGGGGGCGTATGGGCTACCTCCACCATTATCACCATTTCTGGAATATCCGGGAGAGCCAGTGATCCTGTGGCCAAACTGGGTGGCCATGTTCGAGGGTTACATCATGGAGCTGAGCTTAAGTAGACTCGACGGAGTACGAAGACGAGCACTTCTGGCCCACCATCTCAGCGAAGAAGGTTGGAAAATTCTCTGTATGTTGGGAGAAACGGAGTCTTATGTGGACGCTGTCGGGCAGCTGGCTGAATATTTTGCCGAACATATGAGGACCACGAAATTGCGGGTAATGGAGCTGTTGCCACCAAAAGAAGCTAAGCTAGCTAGCTTGGGGATGCTAGCAGCTCAGTCAGTGTCTATGGAAAAGTTAGCCATGAAGCTTGGTGCGAGCCAAAACCAAGCTGCGAGATTAGCCAGACTTTGAGGTGGAACTGGGGCCACGAGTGGAGGAGCTCCCGGTCACTGAACAAGCTCAGCACGCTGGAGTCGGAGCAGCAACAGCCGGACGCAGAGGCAGCGCAGCAGAGTACCTTGGACGAAGGTGCTGGGCACAACGACGAGGCGCTTGGGTCAACAAGTGACACCGACGAGCGTGATGCTGAAAGTCCTGAGAAGCAGCAGCGACAGCCGGACACAGAGACCGCACAGTGGAGCACCTCGGATGACAGAGGAGGTGCTGGGCACCACGGGGGTTGGGCAGGACCTCAGTGCCGGGGCTCAAAGCACCTTGGACGAGGGTGCTGGGCATTACGGCGAGGTGTCCGAGTCAACGAGCAATGCTGATGAGCGAGAGTTATTCCCCCTCCCCCGAGTTCGGCCACAGGGGGCCGGAGTGTTTGGGGCTACAGCGGCGGCAGCTGCAGCAGTGTTGAAGGCAGTTGGAAGGCGGTCTCCTCTCACCCCCAGCCAGTCACAGCAGATGACTGTCCCTCCCTGAGCCTGGTTCTGCTAGAGGTTTCTTCCTGCCAAATGGGAGTTTTTCCTCTCCACTGTCGCTTAGTGCTTGCTCATAGGGGATCGTCTGATTGCTGGCTTTTTCTCTGCACTCTGGCGCCATGAGACGGCCTCTGTTGTGATGTGGTGCAGTATAAATAAAGCTGAATTGAATTGAATTGAGTAGGCCGATTGGCACGGAGGGATGGCGTGCCGGGCAGCAGCACTGCGGGTCCAGATGAGAGAAGTGGCCGAGGGTGTGGGGCTGCCCTGGGTCTCCGAGCCGATTTTATCCTTGGCTGCCAGCGGACATTGGTGTGACATGAACACTGTAATGTAAATATGTTTGTAGGTTTGCATGAGTGTATGTCGTGACCTGGTATTATTTTGTGTATTTTAGTTAAAAAAAAAAAATGGGAGGATCTTACCTGAGTTGTTTTGGGTGAATGTGTTAGGTCATTATAGTTCACTGTTCCCTGCCGTTTCGTAGTGTCTGATTCGGGTCCTAAATGGGTGGGTCTGAATTGTGTGTATGTGTTTTGCATTTCTGTAAGGGGGAGGGGAATGATGTGTAGTGAATGTTGCGTGTGCGTGGCCCGTGTGGCTTGCCGTACCCGCCCTGGTTGTGACGTGAGGCGGGCTACAGCCAGACTGTATACACTTGTGTGTTCTCTAATAAAGAGTACGTTCGCTGAATGGCATACAATGGTGTGAAAAAGTGTTTGCTCTCTTTCTGATTTCTCATTTTTTTGTATGTTTGTCACACTTAAATGTTTCCAATCATCAAACAAATTTAAATATTAGACAAAGATAACACAAGTAAACACAAAATGCAGTTTTTAAATTAAAGTGTTTATTATTAAGGGTAAAAAACAATCCAAATTTGTGGTGTTGTGAGTGTAGTGTGTGTGTGACGCCATACCTGCCCACAGGGTGACGTCAGGCGGGCACGGCCACTGGTATATATAATTCTGTGTTCTGATAATAAAGAGTAGTTTGCTGTTTAGTTCAGCATGGCTCCTGTCTCGCATTAATCATACATAACATTTTGGTGATGAGAAGACAATTATTGAAGCTTATGGGCTACCTCAACCCCCGATACCATTCCTAGAGTACACGGGAGAGCTGTGGCCGCAGTGGCGGGCCATGTTTGAGGGTTACATTGGGGCACTGGGCATAAGCAGACTCGACGAGAGACGACGATGAGCGCTTTTGGCTCACCATCTCAGCGCGGAGGGCCAAAGAATTCTCAGTGTGTTGAGTATGACGGAGTTGTATGAGGATGCTGTCGAGCGGCTGGCCAAATTCTTTGCCGGGCAGATGACCACGAGGCTGTGGGTGGTGGTAGTATTGGTGCTAAGAGCGGCTAGGCTAGTTAGCTTGGAGAAGCTAATGACCCATTCGGTACCTATAGGTAGGTTAGCCGCAAAGCTAACTGTGCACCAAAAGAGAGCTCCAAGCTGCAAGCTAGACTTCGTGGTGGGACTGGGACTGTGAGAGGATGAGTCCCCGGTCACTTAAGACGGTGGGCCAGCCACGAAACGCAGGAAGGTGGAGGACCAGAGTGCTGATGAGTTTGACGGCGTGGTACATGATGACAGTGGAGAGGGAGAGCAGCAGGAGTCATCCCCGCAGCTGGAGGCTAGGCAGCGAGTGAGTGGGACCATGGAGGCTGAGAGCCCCGGGAAAAAGCAGCGACAATGGGATGACGCAGCAGAGTGCCTGGGATGAGGGTGCTGAGAGCAGCGACGAAGCACCTGGGTTGGAGAATGGAGCCGACGAGAGTGACGCTGAGAGCGCCGAGGGAGAGCAGCTGCAGCCGGACAGGGAGTGAACAAAGCAGCACCTGGGACAAGGGTGCCTGAGAGCAGCGACGAGGCACATTGGTCGGAGAGTGACACTGACCAGAGCAAAGCTGAGAGCCCCGAGCATGGAGACAGCACAGCGGAGCACCTGGAGCAAGGGTGCTGGGAACAGCGGCAAGGTGCCTGGGTCGGGAAATGATGCCGGCAAGCAGGCTTTGGTTTTCCCTGGAGTGTGGCCACAGGGAACTGGAAAGTTTGGAGCCGTGACGGCGGTGTTGAAGGTGGTCAGGAGCGGACTCATAGGCACAGAGGGGCGACGTGCCGGACAGCAGCACTGCGGGGTCAGAGGAGAGAAGCGGATGATGGCGAGAAGAGACATTTTCACCGGGAAGCGTGGCTCCGATCCTGGGGGCAAACGGTGGCCAGGGGCGCACATGCTGTGGGGCTGCCTGGGGCCTCTGAGCCGGTTTTGTCCATGGCTGTCCAGGGACTGTGGAGTAACATAAAAATTTTAATGTAAATACATGTATATAGCCTGCTGGTGTGCATGAGAGTATGTACGTATGTGGTGTGTTATGGGATTATTTTATGTATTTTAAGAAACTTGGTCCAATTGTAGTTGTTTTGTGTGAATGTGGTAGGCTATTTTATTACAGTTAATTGTTCCCCTGTTTTCTTAGTGCATGATAAGGGTCCTAAATTGGGGAGGGTCTCGATTGTATGTGTGCTTTTGCATTTTGTAAGGGGGAGGGGAAGTGTGGTGTCGTGAGTGTAGTGTGTGTGTGATGCTGTACCCACCCACAGGGTGACGTCAGGCCGGCACGGCCCCTGGTGTATATAATTCTGTGTTCTGATAATTAAGAGTAGTTTACTGTTCAGTTCAGCATGACTCCTGTCTCACATTATTCATAAATAACAAAACCTACATGGCCCTGTGTGAAAAAGTGATTGTCCCCCTGTTAAAACATAAATTAGCTGTGGTTTATCACATCTTCGGAAAGCTGAGTTCAATTTCTCTCGCCACACCCAGGCCTGATTACTGCCACACCTGTTCGCAATCAAAAAATCACTTAAATAGGACCTGCCTGACAAAGTGAAGTAGATCAAAAGATCCTCAAAAGCTAGACATCATGCAAGATATTCAGGAGCAAATGAGGAACAAAGTAATTGAGATTTTTCTGTCTGGAAAAGGTTATAAAACCATTTCGAAAGCTTTGGGACTCCAGCAAACCACAGTGAGAGCCATTATCCACAAATGGCGAAAATATGGAACAGTGGTGAACCTTCCCAGGAGCGGCCGGCCGATCAAATTTACCCCAAGAGTGTAGCAACAACTCATCCAAGAGGGCACAAAAGACCCCACAACATCATCCAAAGAACTGCAGGCCTCACTTGTCTCAGTTAAAGTCAGTGTTCATGACAACATCTTGATGATCCCATAGACTTTTGGGAAAATACTCTGTAGACTGACGAGACAAAAGTCGAACTTTTTGGAAGGTGTGTGTCCCATTACATCAAAAAAATAACACAGCATTTCAGAAAAGGAACACCATACCAACAGTAAAATATGGTGGTGGTAGTGTAATGGTCTGGGGCCGTTTTGCTGCTTTATGACCTGGAAGACCTGCTGTGGTAAATGGAACCATGAATTCTGCTGTCTACCAAAAAATCCTGAAGGAGAATGTCCGGCCATCTGTTTGTGACCCCAAGCTGAAGCGCACTTGGGTTCTGCAGCAGGACAATGATCAAAACACAGCAGCAAGTCCACCTCTGAATGGCTTAAGAAAAACAAAATGAAGACTTTGGAGGGGCCTAGTCAAAGTCCTGACCAGAATCCTATTGAGATGCTGTGACATGACCTTAAAAAGGTGGTTCCTGCTCGAAAACCCTCCAATGTGTCTGAATAACAATAATTGTGCAAAGATGAGTGGGCCAAAATTCCTCCACAGTGCTGTAAAAGACTCATTGCCAGTTATCGCAAACACTTGATTGCAGTTGTTGCTGCTAAGGGTGGCCCAACCAGTTATTAGGTTTAGGGGGCAATCACTTTTTCACACAGGGCCATGTATGTTTTGATTTTTTTCCCCTTAATAATAAACACCTTCATTTAAAAACTGCATTTTGTGTTTACTTGTGTTATCTTTGTCTAATATTTAAATTTGCTTGATGATCTGAAACATTTAAGTATGATAAACATCCAAAAAAAATGAAAACTCAGGAAGGGGGCAAACACTTTTTCACACCACTGTAAGTTGCAATACCTGCTGGCAAAATCTATCATAGTTTTCTGTTGGAGGACTGTCTCATTCAAAGGTAGTTGTCATAACGCGCCCAACGGGCACAAATAGGACACCAAATGCAGGTTGTAGGTTGTAATGTAGGTTGACACATTTATTAACAAAAACACAAAACAAGAACGTTACATACAAATGCAAAATGAAGAGCAAACGATATACGGGAATGTAAACACTATGCTGGAGGAGAGTGGGGCTCAGCGTCTGAAGGTACAAATTCAGGGAAAGACTGACCAGGGTGAAATTCAACCGGAGGACCCCGAGAGCTGTGGGGCTCGACAGCTGAGACACCGGGAAAAAAAGGCACCAGGACAGAGCACACCAAACTCACCTCGACAGTGGGACCTTCACCCACGGAAGCAGTCAGAGGGCAGGAATACACAGGAAGAGAAGAAGAAGGACATGGCAACGGCAGAAGTCACTGTGTCCCTTAAATACACACACATAATCAAAGACAGGTGTAATCCATGAGTAGCAAAATGGACAGCAGCTGTGCAGCCCCAAAGGAATTGACAGCTGGAAGCTGCACAGCGCTGTCAAAATAAACAAACCAGAAACATAAAAGTACAAACACAGCAGAACTCAAAAACCATCATTATTGTCTTCTAGATAACAGTAAACAAACAGAAAAATGCTCACAGGCAGAAAAACTGGGCACGGCGGTAACCCATGCCCCACGATCATGACAGCAGTTATTATGTCTCCTAAGGAAAATTATGGCTGTAACTAAGATTTGTGTGGAAATATGTGATTTTCCAACCATTGAACTAATTGTTAAATAACCTTTGTCCTTACCCTCTCACAGTGGTGTTATTCTAACATCTAAAATGTGAAGCCCATTTTTACAAACTCTTACTGGGCTTCAGTGAGGACAAATTCCTTTCTGTGTATAAGGTGAAAAATTCTAAAACATATTTTTGAGAAATAAAGAGAGAAACACAATGACTTATCTTTTATAGTACATCCCACTTTTGGCTGTTTTTTCTGATGGATCATCCATATAAGATGGTGCAAATGGATGACCTTCTCTTCCCAGTCCCTTCTAGGTCTGCATGAAAAATCCACACTGACTAAACTGACCAGGCCAAAACTCCCTGAGCACAATCTTGGAACTTTCCCCCTTTTTCAGGATGAATAATATCTGTAACTCCTTAATGAAAGTTGATTTAGGACATCAGATAAAACAGGCACCAACATGTCTGCATCTACTCTATGTGGATCAGGGAAAGGCATTTGCTAACAGAGATAGAGCATTCTAGATTTCATAAGCTGATTGGCAGCTTCAAGTTTTGTATCCGAGGACCCAACTGCAGATACAACACACAAAGACCAGATTAAAGACACAAGTAAATGTATTTATTGAACAATTTAGAGGCAGAATGAGCTCACCCTGCAGAGTGGGAAGTTTAACTTCTTGTGGTGAGGGGAGAGGTATGAGTGGCAGAATCAAACAGAGGCAAGTATGTTTACTAAATTTACTGATTAAAAGGTTCTTCCTTTGCAGCTTGGCAAGGGATTGTAGGTAGTGTATCCAACAGGTGGTGAGTGGGCCAGAGAGGGTCCTAAGGTAAGGGTTTGTTATGGTTATGAATGATGAGTATTGTTCCTTACTTGAAGGTTCCAGGGAAGTTTGAGTCCAGGTGAGTGCATCCAGTGAGGAAGTGAGGAAAGGGAGCAGGTGATTGTGCAGGAGCTGAGGGAGTGGGAGCAAGAGCACAAGATGACAGGCTGGCAGGCAAGTAAGCTTTCCAACATCAGTCCCACAGTGCTTCGGCCTCTGAATGAGGCTTAAAGACGATAGAGACAACATTTTGACCTCCTGGCCAGCAGGCGTCACACTTACTCTTGCTCAGCTGCTGGGTAGAGACATATGACATCAACCCACTTATACTATTGGCTGTGACCAGCTGTGACATCCTTACCACAGATACAGTATACTATATATAAGCAAGCAAGCAAAGTTTATTTGTATTGTGGTGGCATCAGCACACTGCGGACAGACATTATCTCACACCCACAAGCAGACAGAGGGGCTGAATAATGGACTGAGGGGGGTAGCACCCCACAGAGTTAATTAGACTAGCCATTAAGGCACCTTCACCTCCTGCCACTCTAGACTACAGCATAGGGAGACGAATGTATAATAGGAAGGTAACTTGTGTTATGATAATCGTGCCACACATTGCCTTTGTGTAACCCCAGATAATATGCACCAGCCCAGCTCTTTATGCATGAGATTAAAGCTATATACGCGGAATGCAGAGGGATCTGGGACTTCTCTTCTCTTCTACACGACTTGGCCCCAGCGGGCTACGCTGGGGTCACAGGCTGTACATTATGCTAGAGGGTTTAATAAAGAATCTGTGTTGACCTACGCTCGTGCCTCACCGCCACATCCTTCCCTTATACCCTCAACAGTATAGCACTTTTCACAGATATAGATCACAAAGTGCTTCACAGAAAATTAAAATATACAAATACACAAGAAATTAAAATCAGTGGGAATAAGATAAAATACACATATAAATAGGAATAAATAAGAGTGAACGGTGAGAGAATACAATTTATTCAATGAGAGCTAAAAGCCTGTCTAAACTAATGAGTTTTTAACTCCTTCTTAAAGGAGTCAACAGACGTGAGGCAGTGCAAAGACAGGGGAAGTGCATTCCAAAGCCGTGGTGCAGTGGCCTGGAAAAACCGATCTCCATGGGTTTTAAATTTTGTCTGAGGGACCACCAGGAGTCTCTGGTCTGATGATCTTAATGAACATGTTGTTGCATATGGAGTCAAGAGGGCTGAGATGTATAAAGGGACTTGGCCATTAAGAGTTCTAAAAGTCAAAAAACTAAAATATTAAAATGAAATCTAAAATCGACTGGCTGCCAGTGAAGGGATGATAAAACTGGGGAAATGTGTTTTCTTTTCTTTGTCTGGGTTAAAAGTCTAGCTGCTGCATTTTGCACAGCCTGAAGACTGACAACAGCAGTTTTATTAAAACACATAAAAAGGGCATTACAATAATCTAAATGAGACGAGATAAAAGCATGAATGATCATTTCTAGTTCAGGTGTTGAGACCATAGGTCCAAGTTTTGCTATATTCCTCAGATGAAAAAAGCAGTTTTTGACTAGTTGCCTACCATGGCAGTCCAGTGACATGGCATTGTCAAAAACAACATCCAAGTCACGCAGGCTGGACTGGACAGATGAGCCTAGGTGACCTAAACATTGCTTTAGCAGAGGATTTTTACTGTCTGGAGCAATGATTAGCATTTCTGTCTTGTTAAGATTTACCACTTAACAAACCACTGCACGGTGGTGCAGTGGTTTAGCACTGTGGCAGCACAGTTTTACCCTTGGCCGGGGGATCGCGGGGATCATGAGGTCGTGGGTTCGATCCCAGCCCCCGACCAACAGTGAGCTGTGTGGAGTTTGCATGTTCTCCCCGTGTTGCGTGGGTTTACTCCGGGATTTCTCCGGTTTCCTCCCGCATACCAAAAACATGTAGGTTTAGGGCGCACGCAACGCCCAGCAGCCGGTGGCTTGTCACCAGACTGCAAACCAAGTCTACCTACGGGTACAAATAAGTAACAAAAAAAAAAAAAAAAAGATTTAAGATAAGATAAGTTGAAGGAAGTTGAAGGAAGTTATTGTTAAACCATTTCTTGATGGCAGACAGGCAAGAAATTAGGTTTGATAAAATGTTCAGCTCATATTCTTTAAAGGAGCACTAAAGCTGAATGTCGTCTGTAGAAATGGTAGGAGATACCCTTAAACTGGTTGATAATCTGACCAAATGGGGTTAAATACAATAAAAACAGAAGAGGGACCAGAACTGAACCTTGAGGGGCCACACAGGAGAGTCCTTTGACCTCTGACATCTTATCGTTGAACGAAACACAAAACCCTCTGTCAGTTAAATAAGATGAGAACCAGTTCAGAACTGATCCAGAAACACCAAAAGTGTCCTTCATCCTATATATCAATATGTTGTGGCCCACCGTGTCAAAAGCAGCGAAAGATCCAGCAACACCAGGACTGAGTACCGACCAAAATCTGCTGCCGTGATGATGTCACTAGAGACTTTAATTAGTGCTTTCTCAGTGGAGTGCATTTTACGGAAATCAGACTGGAGGGTATCTAAGATTTTATTTTTTTCTATGAATGTAGTTAATTGCTCATCTACTACCTTCTCAAGGATTTTGGGTAGGAAGAGGAGCTTTGAAATGAGCCTGTAACTGTCCGATTTTGTAGGATCTAGGTTTTGTTTCTTTAATTTGGGTTCAACCACTACTTGTTTAAAAGAACTGATAATAGTGCCAGATAACAGTGACCAATTTACGATTTCGACAATTAAGGGCCCGATAGATTCAAATATTTTGAAAAACAGTGAAATTGGGAGGATATCTACGGGGCTTAAAGAGGGCTTCATAGGACCACTGTTGGATGGGGCCTGATTCAGGCTAAGGTCCTCAGCAGATGGTGTAGTGCTTGCTCTAATATTATTTACCTTATTCACCATAAAATTTGCAAAGTTGTTACATTCAGCATTAGAATAAGCAGAAACAATGGCTAAATCAGGTAAGACAATGGAGTTAATAGTGTCAAACAAAAACTTGGAGTTTCTCTTGTTAAAGGATATAAGCTGAGCAAAGTAGTTTTTTTTCGCATCGCTCATCATACATTTAGTGATGTTATAAGGTCTTTGAGGTGGAGTCTATGCACATCAAGCTTAGTGGCCTTCCATAAATGCACCACCTTATGGCAGCTTCTTGTAAGGGTACAGATCTCTTCATTTAATCAAGGGCATGGCTTCTCAGGAGAGGTATAGCTATATTTAATAGGAGCCACTTTATCAAGTACCAGTTGGCACTGTTGGTTAAAGCAATCCACCATAAAATGTACTGTACATCCTTACATCCTGCTGTTGAGTCTAAAATACCTTAAATCCCAGTTCTTTGATACGACTGCCAAATAACCAGGCTGAGAGATGAAGTATATTTTCCTTTTTTACTGAAAGTGAGATATGGATACATGCAGCAATGGAACACCACTCTTTAGGCAATTCCCCAAGAGAGTGTGTTACTCCAAAATTGAGCCCTATAGTTTTTATAAGTTTAACCACTCCCTCATGCAAGGAGGGGGGGTGGTTTACCTCATTGTATCAATAATACATTTCCGCATATGTGGCAGCTCTGCTGTGTGCAGAACTGATTCTGATTTCAGCAAATGAATTATAGGGTGTAAACTAAACTCTGCAGTGTAGTGTGTGAAGCAAGCAGATAAAGAAGTATGAGAAAGACAGAGCAATCGTGTCATTTTACCAACACTGCAACAAGGTGACCATCAAAAGCTGAAATAAATCTATCCACAGCCTGCTGGTTAATAACGTGTCTCTGTCTTAATGCTTTACATTCATGCTGTTCCACATTAACTGACAGCAGTTAATAATAAACACTAGATATGACATAGCTAGCTGTCAGGCTAGTTACGTTCCATATTGCATAGCTTATTTATATAATAAAAATAAATACAACCAAAAATTGTTTGTCATCACAATCAGGGCTTGATATAAAAAATTTTGCTCACTGGCCACTGTGGCTAGTGATTTTCCAGAATTACTAGCCACTCAGCCTTTTCACTAGCCACAATTTAGTGGTTGGAAAATTATTTTTAATATGATCAAATTGGACTATCACATGCTAAAATTTACTTGAACTAAATTTAAAACCTTTTTAAATGTAAATTACCCTTAAGCATACATAAAAAATAGCAAGAGAAATATTGTTTATTTATGAACAGCAGTAAATACTGTAAAATGGTAAAGAAAAATATTTGCAATATGAGAGTGAAGTGCAGGTAGATTTGGGTCTGTCCCAATTCTCATTTGCATCCCTACCCCTTCACCTACCCTTATGAAGTGGGACACCCTTTCAGGGCTGTCCAACATCATTAGTAGTTGTTGATGGTTTTAATCTAAATGAAAACTACCTGTTTTCACCAGAAAAAAGAAGAGAAAGAAAAAGAAAACTGATTAGAAAAACAACACAGTACTTACTGTATGAGAGTTGTAGTTTTGTAGTCTCATATTATTTTGACCCGTAAAATTTTTGAAAAGTATTTTTTCATTAGCATATTATTTGCTTTGAAGAATATGAACACTTTAATTTTCCACCTTTCTAAAAAATTTGATGTATTTTTTTTTTAATTTGTTTTCTTGAAAATACTGTCTAGTTCACCTTAACCTCTTGCACTCCGGTGTACCGCGGACGGGCACGTCTCTGTGTCCTAGAGCGCACGAGGGTGCACGAGAGCTGCGTCCAAGCGCGTACTGAAAAAAAAAAGCTGCATTTCCATTCTTCCACTACAGACACAGCCGCGAACAGATCAGATATGATTGACCTCTCATTCGACTAATAAGAGCCTTGAATTGGGTTTCTGAAACCGTGAAGAACCAATGACTGAAAACCTAGCAAGAAGGACCCGCCTACCAACGCTCTGAATGCAGCGAGCCAATTGAAGCACAGAAGTTCGCAAGCTGTTTTGTGTTAGGCTGGGTGAAGACAGACTGCTGCAGCAGATGAAAAAATGACCCGCAGGAAGAACCTGCCACAGACCCAGCAGCACGGAGACCACCCACAAGTGCGACCTGTGTGACAGGGACTGCCATTCGCGCATCGGCCTGTTCAGCCACAGGCGGTGCTTTTTTTTTTTTTTTTATTCCAGCAGAATAGACATTTAGGATTCTCTTCCATGGTCATCATAGACCGACGGAGGCCGACGACGAAGGCTGGGTGACACACACGCGTTCGCCAGTCTTTTTGAATTACTACTGTTATTTGTTTTGAAAAATCGTTCGCCAAAACCGCAATCATGGAAGCGGAAAACTGCAATAATGGAATTATGTTTTGACCGCGTCGCGAGACCAGAACCACGAGCGGGTTCCAAGCGGACCAGCGTTGCGTTCGTCTGACAATGAGGAAGAAGTTCGCCAGATCCGCTGCTGCTGTGAAGAGGTAAGTGTTATAAGCTAAATTATTCTTTATCCCTGAAAATTGTAATCAAAAATGACTTTTGACCGATCGGTAAATTACAACTGTGCGGCGCACGAAGTCCGAAGTCCGTGCGCCGTGGTACACGGTTCGTGCGCCGCGTCCGGACCGTGAAGGCCCCCCCCGCCCCCCCGCTACTCTTCTGTAGCGAGGGGGGGGAGCCACGGTGACCGCGGTGACTGCGCCGCGGTCGCCACATCGCCACATGACTATTCGGTCATGTAGCGATGGCCGATGTCCGTCCTCTGTAGCGGGGGGGTGGGGGTGGGGGAGTTGTTATCTTCTACATTACAAATATTTTAGAATAATTTTTAGTGCACTGGAGGTTTTTTTTCTTGTAAAAAAAAGCCATACATTTTTTACGTGGCATGCTTCTTTGTGTGTGGGGGCTTGTTTGTTCATTCATTCATGAATGAATGAATAAACAACCCCCCCCCACACACACACACAGCCCTGAGTGTCACCTTTCATTAGAGCCCAAGATCAAGCTTCTATATTGAATCATTCAAAAGTTACAGACGTTTTTCCAAACTGTGTCATTTGGCACAATTTGGCACAGTTCAAAAATGCCTGGGAACTACCTGAGGAAAAAGCTGTGTAATATATTCATTTTTGGTGGTATTGTTACAAAATTTTGACCTCAGCTGGATAACACTTGGTTCTACATTTCTGTTGCATTTTCCAGCCCGGATCTGAAGCTGTGTGTTATTTGCAAGCATTTGTATCCAAAAAAACACCCAGGCAAAATTTATTTTCTTCAAGTTCAGTATGTTTAGATGACTGTTACTCAGTGGCCGGAGCACTTAGAGAGATTATGACTGTTTTGCCAAAAAATTCAAAGTGTTTTCTTTAAAATGAGACCAACCCCATGAAGATGCTGCAAAGGGTTGAAGAACAGTTTCTGATTTACTTTGGGCACATTATTTTTTGGCGTTTTTAGGGAATTTGACCGGAGTGCAAGGGGTTAAGGTAGCAGCGAGGAGATATAAGAGACAGGTGAAGGTGATTACTCAGCTGCTGGCAATTAAGGTCTTTTCTGCTCCTGGATAGTGAAATAAAACAACCACAAAACAGGACAAGCTGTGTTGTGCTGTGCTCACCCAGATCCATGACAATTATAGCTGCCACTGCCACTGATGCTGAATAAAGGGTTTATAATCCTGTTCATACAGTGCATCTGGAAAGGATTCACAGCGCTTCACTTTTTCCACATTTTGTTGTGTTACAGCCTTATTCCAAAATGAATTAATTAATTTTTCCCTCAAAATTCTACAACAATACCCCATAATTGTCATGTTCTGTCCTTCAGGCAGATGAGGGAACAGAGGCAGGACCCATGAGCGCAGGCAGGATGATGGTGCAAACAATTAGTGATGGGACGGCAGGCTCCAGAGCTTCGAAGGTGCTCTGAGCTTATTCAGGAAATATTTGGCGAAGCGCGTTTCGAGGCGTGTATTGCTGACGTATGTGTTGACGTCGTACCACATGACTGGGTCAGGAAGCCATTCATGTTTGCACACAACATGAAATAAAGTGAGCAGGGATACATAATGGAAATCCCCGTCCGTCACATTTTGTGTTGTCGATGTTTGACTGTGTAAAGGATTTATCACAGCCAAATCCCTGTACCTCATGGACTTCTCCCGTTTGGGAATATGTTGAATAGATTTCTCCCATTGATGTATTTTCTACAAATAGTGGATATTTATTGTAAATGAGGTGATGGCTTAGTGGTAAAGCATCTACTCTACAAGTGGGAGGCTTGGGTTTGAATCCAAGCTGTGTCATTCTTGTAATTTTATTTTTATTTGCAAAATGAAGTATCTGTTGTGTTTCAAAGAGCTTGGATCATTATTACTCATCATTATGCTGAGGCACTAATGCCAATGTGCCCTGCATGAGAATAAGACCAGAGCTGAATATACTGGGAAAGACCGTATAAGACTGTTGAAAATTTATTATTTCTTAATAAAAATGGATAAGTAGTACAAGCACATGAAGTAACACAGGTACATTCACTGGAGTCACCCCAGTTTTATTATTTCTTTTTTCTCTTATGATCATTGATATTTCTTAAAAGACAGCACCTTTATTGAAATTGAAAAAAACACACACTAAACCAATAATGCCCTTGTAAAAATCTGCATGCTGTATACTTTTTGTTGACTGCATGGCCTAGTAGAGCAAATGACGTTTCATATTAGGCTTCGTCGATAGGAACCATTTTGATGGAAAGGCTCAAGTATTCAAGAAAGCCTTATCTGGTTGTTACTAAGAGGTAGCCTAGAGGTATAATATCTGTCTTTTATCTGGAGAGCTGGGGTTTAAGTCCCAGTGGAGTTATTCTTATAATTTATTTTTATTTGCAAGGTGAAGCGTCTGTTGTGTTTCAATAAGCTTGGATACAACAATAACCCATCATTATGCTGAGGCACTAGAGTGCCCTGCATGACAATAAGGACAGAGATGAATGTACTGGGAAAGACAGTATAAGACTGTTGAAAAGTTATTATTTCTTAATAAAAATGGATAAGTAGCACAAGCACATTCACTGTAGCCACCTCAGTTTTATTATTTCTTTTTCCCCTTATGATCATTGATATTTCTTAAAAGAATATATATATATATATATATATATATATAAAAGACAATACATGAACCAATAACACCCTTGTAAAAATCTGCATGTTGTTTGCTTTTTGTCCACTAGATGGCCTAGTAGAGAAAATGAAGTTTCACACGAGGTCTCGTCTATATGAGTCATTTTGATGAAAGGCCTCAAGTCCTCCAGAAAGCCTCATCTGGCCACCACTACAAACAATGATTTATTAACAAAACACTATGGACAAAGTAAAAGCAGCATGGGGGCTGAACTTAAAACAAATGAGGCAACTTACAGGGCATAATTCACAGGGAGGACATCAGGATTCAGCGACGAGGATGCCAGACAGAGCACATACAGAAACTCACATAAATAGGGGAACAGAAAATGAACTTAACTTGAGACAGCTGGGACTAATCATCAGGGCAACAGGAGAGGAAAACAGGATGGACGGGGCTGCACACACACTCACAGATGGGGAATGCGCAGGAGACAAGAAAATGGACATGTAGGACAACAATACTGTAACATCGGGGCCATGTTACGGGGGGCAGGGATTTCCCAGCATGCTTTGCCAGCTGAAAACGTTACTGTGTGTGTGTTATTACTGAGTTATTATACTGCTGTGTCATTATAACAGCGATATAATGACCCAACAGTGTTTATAGGCAGGATTGGGCAAGATGTATTATGTGTTGTATAACCATGATTGAAACGGAGGTCTGGGAGAATGACCTCCCCTCCTGTGTGTGCTCAGGGTTGTTGGGGTTGTGTGTGTTGAATAAAGCCTGTTCATCACAACCATCTGCTTCTCTTCTTTGTGGAACCCTGCATATGTCACACTGGTGTCAGGAGTGGGGATGGAGCAAGATGTTGGCCAGGACCCGGGCGGAGGTCCAGTGGCCGGGGCGGTTCATCGCCCGGCTGGGAATGGAGCACAGAGCTGAGACACCGACTCCCGGAGTGGCTCGCTGTGACGGACGGACCAGCGCACCCTGCCTTCCGCCTTTTTCAAGGCAGAGCGGGCCAAGCAGAGCAAACCAGCCCCGCTTCCCACCCTTTTCAGGGCAGGACGGGCTGGCGATTCCAGGGCGATCAGGAGCGGCAATCGACCGGGAGGTGACCGTCCCATCCATCCGGCAGCGGGCCAAGATTCCCCGCTGCAATGGCGAGAACCTGTTGGATGACCACCTGGCTCAGGTCAAGTTGGCTGCCGTGATGAACGACTGGTCACCGGAGGAAACCGCCATGCTGACAGCGAGGGGGAGGAGGAGGAGTTACGGCAGACCATGGCGGCATGTCCACGGAGGAGACGGCCGCGGCGACGCGAGGAAGGGTGCTTCCGCTGCGGAGAGCCAGGGCACATCGCACGGTACTGCTCCGAGCCCACCCCGCGGGAAACTGCCCCCTCGCTGACGTTAAATTAGAGCGAGGTGGCATGGACGGAGAAAGGCCGCCTCCCGCAGATGCTTCCCCTGGTGGCGACGTCACAGAGGCCCTCGGCGCGCAGCAGTAGCGGAGCGAGCAGGACAGATCCGGTCATTTCCCGGGCTCGGCAGGGGCTGGACACCTGGACGCGGGCCAGCGGCCGCCTGGGAGGTCCTGGCAGCGGTGGGAGTCACGACTCCCACCGCTGCCAGGGGAGGGACTGTGTGTAGTCCTACTGAAGCTGTTGGATGTGCTGGTTGTCGGCATCAAACCCCCAACACCTGGATTGATTCGTGTTGGACTTCTGGGTTGGACTTTGATTTTTCTGGGGACAGAAAGCAGTCCAGGTGGGTGCAGTGTAACGTTGGGGCCATGTTAAGGGGGGCAGGGATTTCCCAGCATGCTTTGCCAGCTGAAAACGTTACTGTGTGTGTGTTATTACTGAGTTATTATACTGCTGTGTCATTATAACTGTGTTATAATGACCCAGCAGTGTTTATAGGCAGGATTGGGGCAAGATGTATTATGTGTTGTATAACCATGATTGAAATGGAGGTCTGGGAGAATGACCTCTCCTCCTGTCTGTGCTCAGGGTTGTTGGGGTTGTGTGTGTTGAATAAAGCCTGTTCGTCACAACCATCTGTTTCTCTTCTTTGTGGAATCCCGCATACGTCACAATACTAAACAGTAAAAATATACAGGGATGACAAAATATAATCAAATACAAAAAGACAACCATAAGAAACAAACAACAGGGGAAGATATGGAATGACAGACAAGGATCAGGGAACACGGCACACTTAATAATAATCATAATCAAAAACAGAATAATAATGATACTGTGAGATGAAAATGAACATAAAGCGTGCTGATTGTGACATAATCCCCGCTTTAAGGGGTGGCTTCCAGACACCCCTAAACAAACAAAAAAAACCTAGTAACACCAAGACTGGCGGGAGGAGGGGACAAGGCACAGTGGGAAAAACAAAAACATAAACAAGGCAACAATGTCCATCAGGTGGTCGACCAGAGTCCCATGACTACCAAGAGGAGAAACATGATGGATCTGGTGGCCTGCCAGAGTCCCAGGCCCACCAAATAGAAAAACACAGTGCGAATTGGTGGCCTACTAAAGTCCAAAGACCACCGTACGGACGAGCATGGTGCGTTGGGTGGCCTACCAAAGTCCAAGGGCCAATGGACGGATGACGACAAGCTCAGAAGACTTTAGCACGTGAGATAGCACAGAAGCTCCTTGCTCAGGAGATGAAATCAAAGGAACATTAAACTCAGGGGATAATGACACAAACAAACCTTGGCTCCGGGGACAACAGTACAGGAGCTTTAAATTCAAAAAATGATAACACAGGAGTTCTCACCTCTGCAGATAACAGAGAAACCTTAAACTCAGGAAGAAACGACAACATGGAAATTTTAAGCTCAGAGGCTGACATGAAATCTTTAACCTCAGGTGAAAACAACATGGGAACTTCCTGCTCTGGAGAAAATGAAATGGGAGCCCTTTGCTCTGAGGAAAACAACACAGGAGCTCTTAGCTCTGGAAAAAATAGTACAGGATCTTCTTGCTCAGAAGAAAAAAACATAGAGGTTTTAAACCCAAGAGATAACAGAAACTTCTTGTTCAAAAGAAAACGTGGGGTTTTAACCTCAGGAGATGACACTAAGGCTTCTTGCTCAAGAGACCACAAAGGAGCCCTTTGACTTAGAGACCACAAAGGAATTGTTTGCTGGGGGAACAACATAGAATCTGAGAGCTCAGCAGATGGTAACAGTGGAGCTCTTATTACAGAAAATAACATAGAAGTCTCTCTCTCTCTAGAGATAGCATCTGAGGAGTCTTTTACCCTAGAGACAGTACCTAAGAGACCTTCAGCCCAGAAGCCAACAATGACCGAGGAGCGGCAACCCCACCGGGAGATGACTGGGGAGCGCTGACCACACTGAGAAGCTGCTGCTGGGGAACGTCGACCACGGAGAGTACTGGAGCAGTGAAGTGCACCTCGGGGACTGCTGGAGCAGTGGCATGCACCTTGAGGACTGCTAAAGCAGGGGTAGGGCACCTCGGGGAAAAGCAGAGAGACCAGGGATGGTGACAGCACAATCACAGGGGTGACAGCAGAAGCAGAAGGTGGAGGCTCAGCAGTAGAATAGGGCTGCTGCTGAGACCCCTCACTCGAAACAAGACAAGACATCTCATTAGGTGGTAGAGGTAACTGAGTATGTACTTGTCTGTTCCGCTGCTCTGCTGTCGCAGGTGGAGATGAATCAGGGATCAGAGCCGTGGCTGTTGGCCGGACCGCAGATGAAGCAAACTGAGAAGTAGCAGCGGGCGTGGGCACCAGTGCAAAAACAGTGGGAGCCGGCACTGCAGCTGCCATGGGAACCGGCGTAGCAACTGTCCTGGGGGCCAGTATTGTAGCTGCTGTGGGAGCTGTTGTGGCTGAGTCCCGCGGGGCTGAAGTGGAGTGAGAAAAAGTGGTGGCTTTGAGCTAGAGCTGGGAGGATGGTGTATGACCTGCTGTGCCGGGCGGTGCTTTGCCATCTCTTGTCTCACAGCAGAGCCTTCTGTAGCCATCCGGTCCCCACTCAGCTGTGCCACATACTCCGGGAGGAGACAGGGCTTATACATTCCAGGAGCAGATCGGTCTGAAACACCACAACCTGTCAGTGCTCCTTCATGCAAGCAGCATGCGAGGGCACAGGCCGTGGCACAGATGGTGAGTTTTCCTCCAGCCTGTGAAGTGGCTGCGAAGCTGGGGAGAGTTCTGGGGCTGGAGGGTGAAGCACCAGCTCTGAAAAAGTCCGTCTGACATGACTGCTGGCAGGGGAGAACAGCTCCTTCACTTCAGGACAGCCCCAAAGGCAGGGGAAGGACTCCATAACCTTCACTGCCACATCCATGTGCAGAAGAGCTTTCTCCAAGGTGCGAGTGGAGTGAGCATTTGCAACAAGGGACATGAAAGTACAAGCCGCCCACTGCTCCTTTACGGTGGGACCACCCGTCGCCAGCCTGCCTGCAGGATCCTTATTTGCTGGCATCCTACTGACATGTTCTGCCCTCCGGTCAGATGAGGGTTCAGAGGCAGGACCCATGAGCACAGGCAGGATGATGGAAGCAGCACATGGGCTAAACTTAAAACAAATGAGGCAACATATAGGGCATAATTTACAGGGAGCACATCAGGATTCAATGACGAGGACACCAGACAGTGCACATACAGAAACTCACATAAATAGGGGAACAGAAAATGAACTTAATGTGAGACAGCTTGGACTAATCATTAGGGTAGTAGGTGAGGAAAACAGGATGGGCGGGACTTCACACACACTCACAGACAGGGAATGCACAGGACACCAAACAATGGACATGCAGGACAACAATACTAAACAATAACAATAAACAGGGATGAAAAAATATAATCAGATACAAAAAGACAACCATAAGACAGACAACAGGGGAAGACATGAATGACAGACAAGGATCAGGGAACACGGGGCACTTAATAATAATCATAGTCATAAACAGAATAATAATGATACTGTGGAAAATAAAGACTAAAACGAACATAAAGCATGGGCACGGTCCCTGGCCGTGCCACGAAACACAACATGAAAAAAGCTTTTTTGAGATTTTTGCAAATTTATTAAAAATTTAAAAAAAACAACTAAGAAATCACATGTACATTGGTATTCACAGCCTTTGCTCAATACTTTGTTGATGCGCCTTTGGCAGCAATTACAGCCTCAAGTCTTTTTGAATGTGATGTCGCAAGCTCGGTACACCTATCTTTGGGCAGTTTCACTCATTCCTCTTTGCAGCACCTCTCAAGCTCCATCAGGTTGGATGGGAAGTGTTGGTGCACAGCCATTTTCAGATCTCTCCAGAGGTGTTGGATTCAAGTCTGGGCTCTGACTAGGCCACTCAAGGACATTCACAGAGTTGTCCTGAAGCCACTCCTTTGATGTCTTGGTTGTGTGCTTAGGGTCATTCTCCTGCAGGAGAATGACCAGTCTGAGGTCAAGAGCGCTCTGGAGCAGGGTTTCATCCAGGGTGAAAGCAAAGAAGGGTTTTTTTCTATGTAATCACAATTTTGCTCATACGAGCTTTTTACGAGCTTTATACGAGCTTTATTTTGATAACAATGTTTTTTCTCTCCCCCCAATGTGTTCCCCCTCCCTCTCCCCTTTCCCCTCTTTACCCTCCACTGTATGACAGGCACCTTTGCATGGCTGCCGCGTCATTGGGATGCGCTTATCTAGCGCGCCCAATGTCAAGTCAAATTCCTCGTATGTTTACTTGTATGTTTACTTGTAAACGTGCTTGGCAATAAAGTTCATTCTGATTCTGATTCTGATTCTGATGCCTCTGTACATTGCTGCATTCATCTTTTCCTCTATCCAGAATAGTCTCCTAGTTCCTGCCGCTGAAAAGCATTCCCACAGCATGATGCTGCCACCACCATGCTTCACTGTAGGAATGGTATTGGCCTGGTGATGAGTGGGGCCTGATTTCCTCCAAACATACCTGGCATTCCCGCCAAAGAATTCAATCTTTGTCTCATCAGACCAGAGAATTTTGTTTCTCATGGTCTGAGAGTCCTTCAGGTGCCTTTTGGCAAACTCCAGGCAGACTGCCATGTGCCTTTTACTAAGGAGTTGCTTCCGTCTGGCCACTCTACCATGCAGGCCTTATTGGTGGATTGCTGGAGAGATGGTTGTCCTTCTGGAAGGTTCTTCTATCTCCACAGACGAATGCTGGAGCTCTGACAGAGTGACCATTGGGTTCTTGGTCACCTTCTTGACTAAGGCACTTCTCCCCCAATCACTCAGTTTAGATGGCCGGCTAGCTCTAGCAAGAGTCCTGGTGGTTCCGAACTTCTTCCGTTTACGGATGATGGAGGCCACTGTGCTCATTGGAACCTTCAAAGCAGCAGAAATTTTTCTGTACCTTTCCCCACATTTGTGCCTCGAGACAATCCTGTCTTGGAGGTCTACAGAAAATTCCTTTGACTTCATGCTTGGTTTGTGCTTTGACATGCAATGTCAACTGTGGGACATTATATATACAGGTGTGCGCCTTTCCAAATCACGTCCAATCAACTGAATTTACCACAGGTGGACTCCAATTAAGCAGTAGAAACATCTCAAGGATGATCAGTGGAAACAGGATGCACCTGAACTCAATTTTGAGCTTCATGGCAAAGGCTGTGAATACTTATGTACATGTGATTTCTTAGTTTTTTATTTTTAATAAATCTCACTATAGCTCACTAATAAATCTCTTAAAAAATCTCAAAAAACCCCAAACTTTTTCATGCTGTCATTATGGGGTATTGTGTGTAGAATTTTGAGGAAAAAAAAATTTAATCCATTTTGGAATAAGGCTGTAACATAACAAAACGTGGAAAAAGTGACACACTGTGAATACTTTCCAGATGCACTGTATGTATTGAATCAGCACCTTAATAAATTAATCTCTGTATTTCTAATACGTACTTGGCTTATTCCTGTTTGCTTTTTGTCACGATCTGAGCACGGTGGGGGGGGGGGGGGTCCCACAGTGCTTTGTCTCTTTTTTGTATAATATTGTATTGTACCGCCTGACAGACTGTGCCATCGGGTTGGGTGGTTCATATTCTCCTGCAGGCTACCCGACTCGTACAACCTCACCGTCTGCCAGGCCTGGGACTTCGGCCGGCTGCCAGAACTGCCTAGCTCTTTGGTCCAGGGGGCCTAGGTCCCTGGTTCTGCCTGGTGTGGCTCCTGAGTGGGGTTTTTTGTTTTTTGTATTCTCTAAGCCTGGGTTCTGCTGGGATGTAAGTCATGGGAGTTCTTATTATTTTCTCTGGTTTGTTTTGGTCCCTCCGTGCCTGGGTCCCCCTCCTCCCGCCCGGGGTGGGGTTGTTTTCTTTTGGTGGGGTGGGTTCTTACTGTGGGTAGGTTCTTGTTCTCCTTTTGACGTTGCCCAGGGTGTCTGGTATCCACCCCTTGGTATCCACCCCTCATGATCTGAGCACAGTGGGGGTGATTCAACCATGCTTTGTCTCTTTTTTGTATAATATTGTATTTTGGAGTTATTTGTCCGTGATGTTATTTCTAGTTTTTTTTTTCACAATTGTTTTCTTGTATGATTTACTTTCCTGTTTACGTTCAGTGTAGGTTTGTTTACATATTTTGGTTTAGTTGTTTTTATTTGTTTCCACTTTAATTTTGCCAGTGTCTTCTCTTTCTTTTTCTCTCAGGAGCTACAGTTGTCAGGGGCACTCCCTGGTTGTGGGCGTTGCTCCTGTCAAACTTTCAGCTCTGCTTTCTCTCCTCATGACTCACAGGTGATTGTCATTTTCTCCCCAGCCTGCTCATGTCATTCACACCGGGTACTATTTCTGTTTGATTGTTTCTGTCATAAACCCTCCCGTGTGCTTTTACGCAGCACACAGAGAGGGGAGGAATAATGAGGATTTACGTGCAAGGGTACACCAACACACATTTATTAACATAAAGATAAACAGTTCCCAAAAGGTGCAGATGAACAAAAATACACAAACACTTATGGTAGGTGTTCGGGAGCTGGCATCGCCCCACAGACGCATGAGGAGAGATGTGTAGCCACGCTGGCATCCCACAGCCGGTATCGCTGTGAGGACACGAGAGAACCACAATGAACGCGGATAGGGTAAATGTCGGAACTGTGCTGACAAAAACCACTTACTGACAACACAGCAGACAGTTTGTTCAGTCAGTCAGTTAGTCAAAGACCCAGTAGGGCATGACTGGCAAAAGGCGCTTAAGTACACACACTGCTGGTGATGATGTGATTAGGAGCACCTGGGCAAGGACCGGGAAAGGTGATTAATGGGGCTGGGAACAGCTGATGGTAATGAGAGAGAGGGGGCGTGGTCAGACCAGCAGACTGACAGCCAGTGAATGTTAGAGAGAGCTAAAAGGACTGCCTCACAGCTGCTGGCCTGAGAGCAGAGGCAAGGAGGAAAGAAGCACACTGAAATACAAAAGCACATAAACAGCGGCACTAAAACCCACAGGAAGGTCAGGACCGAGCCAGGGGAAACCAAACCGGCTTGGCTCCTGACAGAGACTCCCTCTCAAGGGGTGGATTCCCAGACACCCAAGGTAACATCCTGAGAACACCCCCCCCCCAAAAAACAGGAACAACAACAAAAAAATACCCCAGGGTGAGAGTTGGGGGGACAGGAAGGAGGGAACACAATACCCCGCCCAGGGCCCACAATTAACCCCCTCAAGTCCAAAGACATGGAGGCTCGGGAGGCCACCCAGAGTCCTAGGCCCAGCAGGCAGTCCGGTGAACAGTGGCTGGTGGCCTGCCAGGCCATCTGGCCCAGAGACTCAGTTCCTCTGGCGGTCAGCCAATGTTGTAGAGCCACCAGGACCGAGGGGGTGGAGCAGGAGGCTGCCTGCCCACCGGGAGGCTCTCTGGTGGGTGACCAGACCGTCGGCGTCAGACTGGGAGGAAAAGGGGACAACGACTGCATCAGACTGAAGAGTAATGGCCCCAAAGTCCTCAGGCTGACCAGCAGCGCCCTCGATGGTCCCGGTCTGGAACAAAGCTGCACCTGCGATGGACCCTGACCGGGCCAATGCTGCACCCACTGTGACTCCTGGCCGGAGCCGTGCAGCACCTGTAGTGGACCCCGGCTGGAGCCGTGTAGCACCTGCAGTGGAACCCGGTGGAGCCCCTGCTGCACCCACAATGGACTCCAGCTAAAGCTCTAGGATCACGATGATCCCCGACTGGGCCGGCGTAGCCCCTCTGGTGCACCCCGCACTGGAGCGTGGCGTCCATGACAGGTCCGAACAGGAGCGCAGCACCCACGTTGGGCTGATCCTGAGACCCAGCCTCCACGAGGGTCCAAGGCCAACGTGCCGCACCCATGGAGACTCAGCCTGCAGAGGGACCCATACGACGGCCTCAGGCAGCAGGGGAGCTGGACCCACAACATCGTCAGGCAGTGAGGCCGGTTCCGTGGAGACCCCTGGTGACAATGGCTCCAGTTCAGCGACCCTGGAAGAAAACTCAGGAGCAGGAGAAGAAACCAGTTTACAAGGGACGCCGGCAGCAACGGAGCCCGGCAAGGGAAGCTCAGACGCAGCTGTGCGCAGCACCTCAATCTCCTCACCCAGAGCCAGACAAGATCTCTCTAAAACAGACATTAGGAAAACGAGAGAGAAAACTTGCCTGAGCTCGAGCTTCACCACCATCTAGGACTCCATCGATCCTGGCGATGATGACTCGGGCCCGGCCTCCAAGAGGTCCAACTCTGGCTCCCAATCCACTGCAGCCATCTCCGCAGCTGACAGGATGGTGACAGCAGTCTCTTCACACTTCTGCAGTGGCTCCAACGCTGGGGACTCCACCGGCATGGCTGCAGGAAAACACCTCCGTGCGGGCCACTGGGCAGGATCATCCATGGCCCCAAACTCCTCAACCGTCTGGCGGCTCGTCTCCAGAGCCAACAGGCACTCAGGGATAATAGGAGGAGACACAGAAGGTATGGAAACAAAGTCAAAATCTGCAGCTGGAGGAGAGGACCCAGTGGACTGTAAGGACTGGGCCTCTCCCTCGGGAGACAGACAAAGTTTATCATTTGGTTGAATAGAATGAAAAAACACTTGCCTGTCATCCCGGTTTCTGATGTTGGCAGCTGCAACAGGCAAACAGCCATCCCACTCCGTGTCTGCGGTGCTCTGGCTCCTTTCCAAGGACTGTGGAGGAGCCGTCTCCATGGCTATGGAGGTGGGTGTTCCCGGGGCAGCCTCAGAAGGCCTCATGACAGCTGAAGGAGAGATGGTGGCTGTTGAAGATGAGGAGGGCCTCTCCCGGTGTTTCCTTGTGGGACGACGGTGAGAGCTGGGTGCTGGAGCTGGGTGAGCCGGAACAGGAGTGGGCATCTCGCTCTGGTGGGAAACAGGAGGAATGGAGGCCTGGGAGCGCTTCCTCCTCGATGCAAGCTCGTTCTTCTGAGGGGATTTTCTCACCCCTTTGCCTCACCCATGCTGCAGCGCTGCCAACTGGGTAATCCTCTCCATTCCCTCGGCATGCTGAGCGAGCTGAGGGCACCGCCGGACCTCTGCCTCTACCAGACTTACGTACAGGAGTATGTCCTCCGGGGTAGAATATTTGCTGGCTGATGTGATGAGCCCGTCAATGTCCATTAACGCTCGGCAGCACTCCCATCCCAAGCTCAAAGAATAACTGGGCTGCCGAATCCACGGCCAACTCCAACACAGGTCAGTCCCGAAAAATGACACACAAAAAAGGAAGGGAAAAAAGGATGTGTGGGTGTACCCGCTAAATCCTCCTTTTTTGGCTGGGTCTTTCTGTCATAAACCCTCCCGTGCGCTTTTACGCAGCGCACGGAAAGGGGAGGAATAACAAGGATTTACAGTACGTGCAAGGGTACACCAACACAGATTTATTAACATAAAGATAAACAGTTCCCAAAAGGTGCAGACGAACAAAAATACACAAACATTTATGGTAGGCGTTCGGGGGCTGGCATCGTCCCACAAACGCAGGAGGAGAGACGTGTTGCCACGCTGGCATCCCACAACCAGTAATGCTGTGAGGACGGAAGAGAACCACAATGAACGCGGAGTGGCTACATGTCGGAATTGTGCTGACAAAAATCACTTACTGACAACACAGCAGACAGTTTGTTCAGTCAGCCAGTTAGTCAAAGACCCAGTAGTGCATGACTGACAAAAGGTGCTTAAGTACACACACTGCTGGTGATGATGTGATTAGGATCACCTGGGTGAGGACCGGGAAAGATGATTAATGGGGCTGGGAACAGCTGATGGTAATGAGAGAGAGGGGGCATGGTCGGATCAGCAGACTGACAGCCAGTGAATGTTAGTGAGAGCTAAAAGGACTGCCTCACAGCTGCCAGCCCGAGAGCAGAGGCAAGGAGGAAAGAAGCACACTGAAATACAAAAGCGCATAAACAGCGGCATTAAAACCCACAGGAAGGTCAGTACCGAGCAGGGGGAAACCAAACCGGCTCGGCTCCTGACAGTTTCTAGCCTTATTTAAGGACCGTTATTTTCATTTTTCGTTGCTGAAGTCTAAGTTATCATCTCCACCACAATCCTGGCCCTGTTCTGGTGCGCCGTAAGTCTGCTTTGTATTTCTGTTTGGATTTTCTCTTTTGCACAGGTTGAGATTTGTATTCTGGTTAATAATTACCAGTCCAGCGTGTGGATCTCTCCTCTCTGCCTTGAAGGGTGATTCATGACACTTTTTGAAGCTAATTTTAGAAACCAACTTCACAGTTATTTAGTCTATACACAGCCAAGAGGAATAACCAGAGGAAATCCACAATTCTGCAATCTGTCATCCATTGTCTATTCTATTGGTTTAGATCTGTAATCATTTTGAGTACATCTAATATCTGTAATTTAATTATTAGTCTGGATTCAATAATTAGTCTGGATTTGGCTAGCTTGAAGAAGACCCTCTGCAGGATCAACCCACACATGGCAGCTGGCCCAGACAACATACTGGGTCACGTCCTGAAGGACTGCGCAGAGGAGCTTTAGAATGTCCTGCCCGACATCTTCAACATCTCCCTGTCTCAAGCTGTTGTCCCTACACGCTTCAAGACTGCCACCATAATACCAGTCCCGAAGAATCCCGTCCCATCCAGCTACAATGATTACCAGCTGGTATCACTGACCCCCACTATAATGAAGTGTTTCGAGCGGCCAATCATGCAGCACATCAAGTCCACCCTGCCTCCCTCTCATGACCCATTCCAGTTTGCATACAGGTCGAACAGTTCCACAGAAGATGCCATCACCGCTGCTCTCCATCCAGCCCTCACCTACCTGGATTCAAAAAGCTTGTACATGTGCATGCTGTTCTTGGACTTCAGCTCAGCATTCAACACAATCAT
Organism: Pholidichthys leucotaenia; assembly: GCA_020510985.1. Lineage (NCBI taxonomy): Eukaryota > Metazoa > Chordata > Actinopteri > Cichliformes > Pholidichthyidae > Pholidichthys > Pholidichthys leucotaenia. The sequence goes on along the minus strand of CM035839.1, from coordinate 76,725,311 downwards.
CCCCTAGCACCTGATACAAAAACTCAGACACTTAGGACTCAAAGTCTTTCTCTGTAACTGGGTGCTGGACTTTCTCACAGGGAGGCCACAGAACATGCGGGTTGGCAGCAACACCTCCCACACCATCACACAGTGCACAGGGGCCCCACAAGGGTGTGTGCTCAGCCCGCTGCTCTTCACCCTGCTGACAATGACTGCGTGCCAGCCTACAATACCAACCACATCATCAAGTTTGCAGACGACACAACGGTAGTGGACCACATCACCAACAATGACGAGGCCAACTACAGAAACGAGGTGAGCCAACTGGTCCAGTGGTGTAAAGACAACAACCTCTTCCTGAATGTGGGAAAAACCAAGGAGATTGTAGTCAACTTCAGGAGGAGTCACACACAACACCCCCCTCTGATCATCAATGGTGCATCTGTGGAGAGGGTGAACAGCACCAAGTTGACAGGGGTGCACATCTCTGAGGACCTCACCTGGACCAACAATACCACATCACTGGCCAAGAAGGGCCAAACTCGCCTCCATTTCCTCCGCAGACTGAGGAAAGCATGAATCCCACCCCACATCATACAGTCTTTCTACCAGGGCACAATTGAGAGCATCCTCACCAACTGTATCACGGTGTGGTATGGAAGCTGCACTGCCACCTGCCGGAAGGCACTACAACACATCGTGGATTCTGCCATCAAGATCATCGGTGCCCCCCTGCCCCCCTCTCGGACATCTACCCCACCCGCCTCACTCGCAGAGCCATCAATATCACATGCGACACTTCCCATCCCCTACACTCCCTCTACAGCCCCCTGCCCTCGGGGAAAAGGTAATGTTGCCTCCGGGTCCACTCCACAAGACTGCTGAACAGCTTTGTTCATCAGGCCATCAGAACCCTGAACTCTGTTCATCCCCCCCCCCCCCCCACAAGACAGTAACACCTGCACAATAACTACCTCAGATGTTAGCAGAGAAAGACTGGCACACCAACAATAATACTGTTGTTCTGTTGTACTTTTGCTGCTATATGTCTCTGCACATTAACCGCAACCATTTGCACAAATGCCATATCTGCTGCTGTCTGTATGTCTCTGCAATACTGATCATGTGCAATCATATCTTCATTATCTACATCTACACTATCGCATTGAAATGCAACTACGGGTATTCATCTCTAGCTGTCTGAATATAGGATTGCTGGGTTTATTACCACTAATCGTTTACCTAAACTAATTGTCTGACCTCCAGGTCAGAGTCATTCTGGCTGCCATTGGCACCACGGGTTGCATCACTGTATATAGACTGTGCACAGACTGCTGCTGTCGCTGTTTGTTCTTGTTTTTCTTTTTTGTACCGAGCCTTATTCCTTTTCTTTTTATAAAATGCACACCAATGAAGAGAGAGAGAAACGCCATTTCAATTCTCCTGTATGTCCTGCACGTATATTAGTATTGACAATAAAATTTTTGAATCTCTTGAATCTCTCTTAACATTTTATATCTGCTCTACAATAACAGCAGGACGCATTTATTTAAATCCAAGCTCTAGATTAAACTAGGCGTTGTTGAGCAGTATGATCAGTCTGAGAAATTCAGCCATAACTCAGCCAGCAGACATCCTTTTAGCTGATTTAATATGCTAGTTTTTGGTTTTTGCCTTAAATTGAATTATTTTCATGTTTTGATTTTTCATCTATCAAATAATCAATTTAAAAGCATTTCACTGGATGCTGCACTTTCATTGTTTTGAGAGGTTTTAAAAACAAACAACCTATAATGTTGTAGTTTGCATGTTGCATTATAAAGGCTTACCAAATAATGCCTGGTTTTCTTTACGCTTCTAGTATGTAAAGAACTGATCTGAGTAATTACTTCACCAACACTTGTGCACATTTTGTGTGTCATCTTCCACTCTCTCAAAACAGATCTGTCAGTTGTGAACCCTTTTCTCTGATTTCAGTCTCCCCATCTTGCAGGTGTACTGCTAATCAGCACTTTATCAATTCTGTTTTATTCTGCATTCTTGCGGCGGCTCCCCTGAGAAGTGCTTTGCTTTCAAACAAGCCACCCAAAACTAACTTTCCTCGCATTTATATTCAGGCACTGACTTAACCAGGTAGAGATTTACCGAAGATTATTCTCGGTAATTATGCAGCAATTACTCATCCAATTCAGTGGGCCAATGGAAGAAGCATCACATTAAAACCATTATGGGGCTCTGACAGTTTCTCTTAATTGATTGATGCACAGCAACTAGCTGGTGATTACCATGCTGCATGCTCATATGAATCATCTCACATAAAAAAAAAAAATGCTTTCAGGCACACATCACGCTCTACGGAACAGAAGCACATGGATTAAATATTCACATGTATGGGAGGGTGTTAATGAATCCACAGATGTTAGAATATTATCATCATGATTGTGTGTGTCCATGTGTGTGTGCATCTTTGTATGCTTGTGTATGGGTGTGTAATCATGCAGGTGTGACTGTAAAAATGCTGGTCCATTATGGATAATAACCACAGAGGTTCCTGTCAGAACATTTTGTCTCTTCGCTTGACTTCACACACTGACTGTTTTATAAAAACCCACAATTTTCTTTGCAGTCCATAAATAGACTTTGTCTCTGAGGACTTGGTTCCCACAAGAATGAAGAACAACTGAGCTGGGAGTGAGTGATTAGAAGCTTACAGAGCAGTGTTGAAATGAATAATAATATAATATATATATATATCCATCCATCCATCCATCTTCTACCGCTTTTCCGGAGGTCCGGGTCGCGGAGGCAGCAGTTCAAGCAGAGAAGCCCAGACTTCCCTCTCCCCAGCCACCTGCTCCAGCTCTTCAGAGGGGATACCAAGGCGTTCCCAGACTAGCTGGGAGACATAGTCTCTCCACCGAGTCCTGGGTCTGCCCCGGGGTCTCCTCCCAGTGGGACGTGCCTGAAACACCTCAAGTGGGAGACGTCCAGGAGGCATCCTAATCAGATGCCCATACCACCTCAACTGACTCCTTTCAATGTGGAGGAGCAGCGGTTCTACTCTGAGCCTCTCCCGGATGACTGAGCTCCTCACCCTATCTCTGAGGGTGAGTCCAGCAATCCTACGGAGAAAGCTCATTTCAGCCGCTTGTATCCGCGATCTCGTTCTTTCGGTCATTACCCAAAGCTCGTGACCATAGGTGAGAGTAGGAACGTAGATTGACTGGTAAATCGACAGCTTTGCCTTAGAACTAAGCTCCCTCTTCACCACAACAGACCGGTACAACGTCCGCATCACTGCAGATGCTGCTCCAATCCGTCTGTCGATCTCTCGCTCCATTTTCCCCTCACTCGTGAACAAGACCCCAAGATACTTAAACTCCTCCACTTGGGGCAGGAGCCTGTCCCCAACCCGGAGAGGACAATCCACCTTTTTCCGGCTGAGGACCATGGACTCGGACTTGGAGGTGCTGATTCTCATCCCAGCCGCTTCACACTCAGCGGCAAACCGTCCCAGCAAGAGCTGTAGGTCATTGCTGGATGAAGCCAACAGGACAACATCATCTGCAAACAACAGAGATGAGATCCTGTGGTCACCAAGTATGACACCCTCCATTCCCTGGCTGCGCCTAGAAATCCTGTCCATAAAAATTATGAACAGGACCGGTGACAAAGGGCAGCCCTGGCGGAGTCCAACTCTCACTGGGAATGACTCCGACCGAGTGTTGGCAATACGAACTAAACTCTCACAACGGTCGTACAGAGACCGAATAGCTCGTAACAACAAGCCCGATACCCCATACTCCCGAAGCACCCCCCACAAAAATCCACGAGGGACGCGGTCAAATGCCTTCTCCAAGTCCACAAAACACATGTAAACTGGTTGGGCAAACTCCCACTAACCCTCAAGAATTCTCGAGAGGGTAAAGAGCTGGTCCGATGTGCCACGGCCAGGACGAAAACCACATTGCTCCTCCTGAATCCGAGGTTCGACCAACGGCCGGACTCTCCTCTCCAGTACCTTGGCATAGACCTTCCCAGGGAGGCTGAGGAGTGTGATCCCTCTAAAGTTGGAGCACACCCTCCGGTCCCCTTTTTTGAAGAGAGGAACCACCACCCCGGTTTGCCATGCCAAAGGCACTGCCCCCGACCTCCACGCAATGTTGCAGAGGCGTGTCAACCATGACAGCCCAACAACATCCAGGGCCTTGAGGTACTCGGGGCGAATCTCGTCCACCCCCGGGGCCCGGCCACCAAGGAGATTTTTAACCACCTTGGCGACCTCAGCCCCTGTGATAGGCGAGTCATCCCCCTTGTCCCCAAACCCTGCTTCCTCTGTGGAAGGCGTATCAGTGGGATTGAGGAGATCCTCGAAGTATTCCTTCCACCGCCCGACGATATCCCCAGTTGAAGTCAACAGTGTCCCATACGCACCATACACAGTGTGGACGGGGAGCTGCTTTCCCCTCCTGAGCCGCCGAACAGTTTGCCAGAATCTCTTTGAAGCCGACCAAAAGTCTTGTTCCATGGCCTCACCGAACTCCTCCCATACCCGGGTTTTTGCTTCAGCAACCACCCGAGCTGCACTCCGCTTGGCCTGCCGGTACACCTCAGCTGCTTCGGGAGTCCCACAAGCCAACCAAGCTTGATAGGACTCCTTCTTCAGCTTAATGGCCCCCCTCACCACTGGTGTCCACCACTTGGTTCGGGGGTTGCCACCACGAGATGCACCGACCACCTTGCGGCCGCAGCTCTGGGCCGCCGCTTCAACAACAGAGGTGGAGAACATGGCCCATTCAGACTCCATGTCTCCAGACTCCCTCGGAATGTGGTTGAAGTTCTTCCGGAGGTGGGAGTTGAAGACCTCCCGGACAGGGGCCTCAGCCAGACGCTCCCAGCACACCCTCACTATACGTTTGGGTCTACCAGGTCTGAATGGCTTCCTCCCCTGCCATCGGATCCAACTCACCACCAGGTGGTGATCAGTTGACAGCTCTGCACCTCTCTTTACTCGGGTGTCCAAGACATACGGTCGCAGGTCTGATGATACGATAACAAAATCGATCATCGACCTGCGGCCTAGGGTGTCCTGGTGCCAGGTGCACATATGGACACCCTTATGCTTGAACATGGTGTTCGTTATGGACAGACTGTGGTTAGCACAGAAGTCCAATAACTGAACACCACTCGGGTTCAGATCGGGCAGGCCGTTCCTCCCAATCACCCCCCTCCAGGTTTCACTGTCGTTGCCCACGTGCGCATTGAAGTCCCCCAGTAGGACAATGGAGTCTCCAGGAGGAGCACCCTCCAGCACCCCAGTCACAGACTCCAAAAAGGGTGGGTACTCTGAAACATCATTTGGTGCATAGGCACAAATGATGGTCAGGACCCGTTTCCCAACCCGAAGGCGCAGGGAAGCAACCCTTTCGTCCACCGGGGAAAACTCCAATATAGAGGCAGCAAGGTGGGGCGATACAAGAATACCTACCCCTGCTCGTCGCCTCTCGCCCGGGGCAACTCCAGAAAAGGCCAAGCTCCAGCCCCTCTCCAGGAGACTGGTTCCGGAACCGGAGCTGTGTGTTGAGGTGAGGCCGACTATATCTAGCCGGTATCGCTCAATCTCGTACACCAGCTCAGGCTCCTTCCCCACCAGAGAGGTGACATTCCACGTACCAAAAGCCAGTTTAGAAAGCTTGGGATCAGTCCGCCAAGGTCTCCGCCTTTGACTGCTACCTAATCCACATAGCACCGGACTTCCATGATCCCTCCTGCAGGTGGTGAACCTACTGGAGGGCGGACCCATGTAACTCCTTCGGGCTGAGCCCGGCCGGGTCCCATGGGTGGAAACCTGGCCACCAGACGCTAGCCTTCGAGCCCCTCCCCCAGGCCTGGCTCCAGGGTGGGGCCCCGGTAACCCCATACCGGGCGGGGTACACTGAATCCTTGATATACAATTTATCATGAGAGTCTGTTGGATCGTTCTTAGTCTGGCCCTTCACCCAGGACCAGTTTGTCTTGGGAGACCCTATCAGAGGCAAATTGCCCCGGACAACATAGCTCCTGGGATCACTGGGGCACGCAAACCCCCCCACCACGATAAGGTGACGATCCATGAGGGGGATATATATATATATATATATATATATATATATGAAAACTCATTTGGCATAAAAGGAATATGATTTAAAAAATGTTCAGTCCTGCTGTTCTGATACACATTTCAGCAATTCTGAAGATATGGATTTGTCGTTGATCAGCCACACTATGAAGATATGGAGAAGAGTTGTTAAGACCAGGTTAAGAAGAGAGGTGACAATCAGTGAGCAGCAGTATGGTTTCATGACAAGAAAGAGTACTACAGATGCAATGTTTGCTTTAAAAGCGCTGATGGAGAAGTATAGAGAAGGTAAGAAGGAGTTTCACAGTGTCTCTGTGAATCTAGAGAAAGTATATGACAGGGTGCCAAGAGAGGAAGTGTGGTACTGTATGAGGAAGTTAGGAGTGGCAGAGAAGTATGTGAAGGTGGTGCAGGACATGTGAGGGAATAGCAAGACGTTGGTGAGGTTTGCTGTAGGAGTGACCTATGGATTCAAGGTAGGGGTGAGATCTTGTTTGCCATGGTGATGGACAGGCAGACAGACAAGGTCAGGCAAGAGTCTCTGTGGACCATAATGTTTGCAGATGGCATTGTGAGCTGTAGTGAGAGTATCGAGCAGGTGGAGGAGAGAGGTGTAGGTAGACAGAAGAGGAATTAAAGTCAGTAGAAGCAAGACAATACATGTGTGTGAATGAGAGGGAGACAGGTGTAATGGTGAAGCTGCAAGGATTAGAGGCAGTGAAGGTAGGTGATTTTGAATATCTGCGGTCAACCATCCAAAGCAATGGAAAAATGGACAAGAAAGGTGAAGGGGAGAGTGCAGGCAAGGTGGAGTGGGTTGAGATGAGTGACAGGAGTGATTTGCGACAGAAGGATAGCAACTAGAGTGAAAGAAAAGATTTACAAGACAGTAGTAAGATCTGCTATGATGTATGGCTTGGAGTCGGTGGGACTGACAAAAAAACAAGATGCAGAGCTGGAGGTGGCAAAGTTGAAGATGCTAAGATTCTCATTGATAGTGACTAGGAGGGACAGGACTAGAAATGAGTGTATCACTGGGACAGCTCAGGTTGAGCAGTTTGGAGACAAAGTAAGTATCATGGCTGGATATGTGTGCAAACATGTCCCACTCATTAAGTTATGTTTCCCTTCAGTGGTCATTATTGTTACTCTGCCCTCGCCTTTAGTTACAGCTCTTTCAGTGTATTATTATCACCCTTATCCTGTCCTACTCATCATTTTGTGTTTACTTATGGTAACAGCACTCTCAGTTTACTTCTGCTCCTCATTATTGGTCCTTTTGTGTTGTACTTATTCATGGCTGTATTTGATTGTGCTAATCACCACCTGCCCTACATATTCTGCACTCGCCTCACTTTCAGTGAGACGATCTGATAAGTTGACTGTGTAGTTGACTGTTTGGTTTCTCCACTTGGTTTGGCACATTGTTCGTTATCTTTATGTTAGCTTCTCATGGTTTAGGTTCAGTCTCGTTTTATCCTGCTGTGCAGTTGTGTTTACCTTTCCAGCCTCGTGCTGTGTTCTTTGTTATTTTGCAATAAATTATGTTTTCTTTTTGCCATGTGATTGGGTCCTCTCCTTTGCCCCGAAAGGGCTCACATGACAGAAAATTTCCACTAGTCTAGGTCCCAGCAGGCAAAAAAAGGAGGAGAAGCAAGAAGAGGTGGAGAATGGAGCAGCTTTGTGTGGTCATCCAGGTACTGGACTGTGTGGCTGCTGCGTGACACTGCTCTAACCCTAAGGATGTTGTGGAGCATTGCGAGGCTGCCGCAGCGTTGATGATGGTGAATATGGACATCCGTTCCCATCCCTGGGTGCGAGAGCTCCCTATCTCTCCACTACCACCATTTCCCACTGTCTCCTCCTCGCCAGAGCCAGCAGCCCCCCACCCCACCCCACCACCACCACCACTGTTGTCTCCTGCTGAGGAAGAGAGTTATGAAACTCGGTTGGCATTCGACAAGTCCAGGTGGAAGAAAGGTGCCGGGAGACGCCACTCCTCTCAACATCACATACTTCTGGCTCTTCGTCCGATGAGCCCCAGCTTTTCCCGGGAGGACTTGTTTGACTTCCCCACAGCAGCAGAGCGGGAACGGAAGCAAGTACCTTTCCATTTTTTAACATCTGCCACAGAAAGTTCTTGTTCTGTTCCCGGTAAGGGGGCTTAGCAGCAGTTAATTACCCCCACTGCTGAGCTCGCTCCACTGCTATCTGCTGCTGTTTCTGCTACCACTGTTTCCATCCCTCCATCCTCACCTGCATATCCTGTGTCCACTCGTATGTTTTCTGAGTGTTTACCGATACTAGGTGGCAACCGGATCAACTGGGAAGAGCCTGCAGCTCCTAAGAACTCAGATGTCAGTCCTCCATGGCGCCACCCAGCTCCATGCCTGCTCCACGGCACCTACCTGCTCTAGTACCAGCTCCAGCTGCTCATGGTGTGCGCATAACAGCTCCCGCTGTCCCCGGGGTGCACACAACGGCTCCCGCTGTCCCTGAAGCATATACCACAGCTCCAGGTGTTCCTGTTCCTGTTTTGCCTGAGGTGCATACTGCGGTTTCTGCAGCACATTCAGTGGTGGTCACCCCAGCAGCAGTGGACCAGGAGCTCAGGCAAGTACTATTCTTTACTTTTTTAACATCAATATTAGTTAAGTCTTGCCTAGCTCCTGGTGATTATGGTGATGCCTCACTCACCCTCTGCCTTTCCTCCCCGTCCAAGGTAGCTGTGTCAGGAAAGGAGTGGCAGGAGGACCACACTCCACCCGTCACCCCAGAGGTCGGTGGACCTCTGCCCATCATCCCAGAGGTCAGGAGACCTCCGTCCATAGCTTCAGGGGTCAATGCTCTCCAGCTGTTTCATCCAAAGGTCAGCGCCCTCCAGCCGTCTCCTCCAGAGGTCAGAGGTCGTGCCTCCACCTGCCATTTCGGAGGCCAGCGCACCACCACCGGGTGTTGCTAGGGTTGGAACTCTGCAGGTGCTGTCCCCAGAGCAAGGAACACCTGTATTGTTGTTATCTAGAACAAGAGACTTCTATGTTAATTTTTGTGCAAAGAGCTCCACTGTTATCATCTGCTGAGCTCACAAATTCCATGTTGTCATCTCCAGAGCTTAAAGGTTCTTTGTTATCTTCTCCAGTGGTTAAAATTTCTGAGGGTAAAGTTTTCATGTCATTTTTTTGAGACAGGGACCTAGATGTAGGACACAAACACACAGAGGCAGAGACTGAGGCAAAGGAATTTGTTTTTATTCCAAGAGGTAAGTATTGTATATGAATGTTGGAACCAATACTGTGGGAATTTAGCCTGCAGAGGAGAGGGAGAAGGACAGTAAGTAAATGGAGCACAAGGACAGTAAGTATAATTGTTTCTTATGGATTTAGGGTGCTGACTTGCTATTAGTGAGTGTAGTGGCTGGTGAGGGTTCTTGACAGGTAGACAGCAGACCAGAGAGGTACAGTAGCCAAGGGACAAGGAGATCACGATAGGTTTGGTGAATATAGAGAGTTTCCAGATCTAAGAACCGTGTTTCTCCAGGTTTGAGAGGAGTCAATCCTGTGACTGAGGTCAGGTTAGGGAATATTTTTATATTTGCAATGAGCTTACTTAAATTGCAGGTTTTCAGATGACAAAGACGGGACCAGGTACATTCTCCTGAACCAGAAGATAAGTGGTTTGTTGTCTGGTGAGTGTGCACAAGCCAAGGAGGATATGCCCGTAAGTGGACAGACAAGGAGGTTTTCCTCGGAGTAAAGGAGCAGAGAAATGGATGAACAGGATTCATGGACAAGCACAAGAGTTTTGTTCATGGCATTTATCAGGAGGTTTACTACCTGATGATCCACTGAGACTTCTTATACTGGGGACTATGATTAGGCAATCAGCCCTTCTTGGCCCTAGGAAGCCAAGTTATGCAACCACATAGAGCTACGTAAGACTACTAGATGTGCACACACACACTAGTAAAGCTAGCAATTATTGGAGACAGGTACACTTGCTTTCGCTGCATGGATATTGGATACAGTGTTGGTGTAAACCACTACTGGAACCTAATCCAGCAACCTTCACTCAGGAGATCTGATTGGTGCATTGCCACTAAGAAACAGAAAACTATTCCCATTTGTGTCCAATGAGAGTGAACTGTGACCAATTCAGAATGCCTGAACTGCAAACCTTTGGACTGTGGAGATGTGGAAGGGACTGGTTAACCCACGCAGACACAAGGAGAAGACATTTCCACACAGGGAGCTCTCACTTGGCCAGTTTGAACACAGAAACTTCTTGCAATGAGGTGACAGCTAACCATTACACCTCTGTGCTGCCATTTAACTGATAAGCATAAATCTAGGTACATAAGCAGCTAGCTACAAAGAGATAGTTGCTGACACAAGTAAAAAGTAGGAATTCTTTCCATTATCTCATTCACAATATCATCATAGTAAGAACTCTCAATCTACCTATAAATTAGTGAGTTGAAAGAGTTGCTTTTTAAAAATCAGCTACATTAGCACTTCAGCTAACAGAATGTGTCTGCAGGACATGATGGCTCTCACAACATAATGAGGATTACCTATTTGAAACACAATTAAAGGTCTGATGACACGATTTTGACATTTTTTAGCATGTTGTATAAGCCCAAAAGTTATTGTCAATGATCAATATAATATTTACAACCACGCCTGCATAAACTAGTTATCATCAAAAAACCACAGCCGCTGACTGGACTGTGGTGCCGCCCACCGAATGAAGGGCGGCACCACCACGACGTAAGCGACAGAACAGATGCCGGTGTTGTTGACTGGAATGACAGCAGCTTTGTTGCTCACAGTTTCTCTGGTTTCTTGTTTTAATTTTATGGCTATGCCTTCGCATTGTGTCACATGCTTAGATAAACAACAGGCCGTGAAAGACCAAATCACACGCCTCAGCTCCAACTGTCATAAGCCTCCTTGTGTGCAAATTGTGCGCTTTTACGCAGGAGGAGCACATGAGGAGGGGAAGGATTAATGGATTTAAGCGCAGCTTTTTTTTTTTTTTTTTTTGTTACTTATTTGTACCCGTAGGTAGACTTGGTTTGCAGTCTGGTGACAAGTCACTGGCTGCTGGTCGCTGCGTGCGCGAGCGCCCTAAACCTACATGTTTTTGGTGTGCGGGAGGAAACCGGAGAAATCCCGGAGTAAACCCGCGCAACACAGGGAGAACATGCAAACTCCACACAGCTCACTGTTGGTCGGGGGCTGGGATCGAACCCACGATCTCATGATCCCCGCGATCCCCCGGCCGAGGGTAAAACTGTGCTGCCACAGTGCTAAACCACTGCGCCACCATGCAGCCAGCTTTGACCTACTTTCTGTGAGCGCATGCTGACGCTCGCCGGTCTGGCCACATCCCCTCTATCATTATCACTAGCTGATTCAAACTCCCGCTGATCATGTTTCCCGGTCCTCGCCCAGGTGCTTCTCATCACGCCATCACCAGCAGTGCGTGTACTTAGCGGCCGTTTGCCAGTCACGCACTGCTGGTTCATAGTATTGTCATCTGTGCTGTTAGTCTGCCAGTATTTTCAGCACTCTCACAACGTATTAGTCGCTCCATGTTTGCTGTGGTTCTCATGCGTCCTTGAAGCGATGTCGGCTCTGGGGCGCACCTGTGGCTAACATGTCTCCTCGCATTCATTCTCTGGGTGATGCCGGCCCCCGAACACCATCAGTAAGTGTGTTTGTGTTTTTTGTACATATTCACCTTTTTGGGAATTGTCTGTCTTTCTGTATTAAATGTGCTGTGGTGAACCCTGCATGTAAATCCTCGTTATTTATGCAGGGCACAGAGAGGGAGGATTTGTGCTTAAAGAACGAGGATTTCACGAGGATTTACGCGCAGGATTCACCACAGCACATGTATTGAACATAAGAATGATGACAACAGTTCCCAAAAAGGTGAAGACTTAAAAAAATAAACAGAAACACTTAAAGTTGGCATTCGGGGCTGACATCACCCAGCAAACATGGAGAGGAGATGGGTTAACCACAGTTGCGCCCCAGGGCCGACATCACTTCAAGGGGCGCAACAGAACCACAGCTGTGTGGAGTAGCTAACACGTCATGATATTGTTGGCAGTATTGGCTGGCTGACAACGTGGCAGATGATGCAGACAAAACATGAACAGGTGACTGTCAAAGAGAGAGGGTGCATGGTCGGAATGGCGAATCTTGGACACTGCCCACCTGAAAGTGGCTCAAAACAGCACATTTTTCACATGTACAAAACAAAAACAACAAGAACTTAAAAGATAAAACATAATAAACCCGATGCCTGAGCCACAGAGAATACACTGCTATGATTTTATTGAAAAATCGGGTTAAAATAAATTATATTTATGAACAAATAATTTGTTGCAATATCTGTCACAAAAGCATAACACTCGGTGTTCCCCTGCTGTGTGTTTGTCGCTGCTGCTGCGGCGAGCATGTGTGCCTCTCCACCATCACTCTCTGAGTCTGACTCGCTTGGCACGATGCCCGCTTGGCACGGCTCAAACCTATAAGGTCTGATGCCCCCAGATTCTTCGTTGTCATCCCATTCTTTGGAACTATAATTGTCTGAAGATTGGACAACACAAACCAATTCCAGACTACATGTGCTGGAACCATCGTCAATGTTTTCTACCGCTTCCATCCTGTGTGTACAATGGGCAGCCAAGCGCTGTGTTCTGTCGATGATGTTACAACATGGCCGGGGGGGTTTCCAGCCACTGACGCAATTGGTGACGTGGCGCTCATGAAAATGTCAGATATTCGCGTGAAAAAAAGCCTGTTTGACTTAGAACTGCACAGACCAACCTATTTCGTCATATTGTATTATGTGTTGAAAAATTAGATGAAGTTAAAAACATGTCATCAGACCTTTAAAGAGGTTGTTGTTTACCTTTCTAGCTACAGTATGTATTTTATTTAGAAGCTGGCAAAAGTGCATGTGCCCAGGCTGTAATAGGAGAAAATTATTAAGAAGTGAAATCAGAGTTTATACTGTACCTATCCCATCTGAATGTCGATTTTGACATAATACACTGTAAATAGGTTGGAAAAATCCATCAACATAGGATTAGCTGCATAAAAGTCTCTTGAAGGCTTTTAAATTATGGATCTTCAAGAGGTAATAAAGGTATAAACTAGCTGTTAGCATAGGTATAGTTATGCTCGGTAGACAGTCTACTTTTTCTAGCTTTATTATTGCCATATACTTTTGAGAGCAGTATCAGCCATCCTATGCTATGAAGAAATGAAGTTGTGTAATTGCATTTATTCACATTTTCTAAAATGAGTAACACAGGAGACGTATATGTGATGAAAATCTCTAAGTGACAAGTGTAATTGTGACACAGCTGTGTCATATCATATCCAGTCATATCCTCTCCATTCCCATGCACTTTGTCCTACATATTTGTACATACTGTATATTCCTCAGAAGAAGCAGTTCCTCTGGCCTCAACTACATCCAGATGTGGAATGCCACAGATAATCTGTCGTTTTTGGATCTCAATGAGAGGAAGGTGTCTTACAGATGGTCGAAGTCGAGATCAGCCTCTTAGTATGACATGCTACTTCTATTTAGTAAGTAGGGAATGCGCTTTCAGATTAATTTTTTTCTATTTATTATATTCTCTTTGTCTCTTCCAAAACATTTGAAACTTTAAACCTGTGGTCCATAGCATCAGTGGTTACACTACTTTTAATGAAAGTGATTGTCAGTTTTGGTTATATGTTTACTTGTCAACAAAAAAACACCTATACTAAAAACACTGTCATAATGGAGAAATATTATTTCTTTTTTAATTTAAATTGCTGTAAAATAGTATTTGCCTCTTCCTGCTTTCATATGTTTACATACAGTTGTGAAAAAATTAGGACACCCTGTATAAGCCTGTGTTTTTTTTAAACATATTTGGACATATGGATATTTAAAATCAATGTTAAAAATACTGGGAGACTCACATAATACAACTAAAGAGTTAAAAAATGAATTAAAGAGTTTTTTTTCATATTATTCTGTAAAATGTAATTTTGTAAAATTTTGTAATTTTGTGAGGAATGTATTAGGACATCCCCATCTTTTTTAGGACACCCCCACATTCATTCCCACTTCCAATGGCTAAAATAAATTAAAAAAAATAATGCAAATACAAACAAAAACAAGGTTAGACATAGATATGTGAACATTTCTTAATAAAGAACTGAATATTTAAAGGGGTGTCCAATTTTTTTCATGACTGTATTCGTCACACTTAAAATGTTTCAGATCATCAAACAAATTTTAATATTAGACAAAGATAATCCAAATTAGAAAAGCACTCATAGAGCACATACCTCCGCCAAGGCTCCTTCCGTTTCTCATGGATCACCTCCAAAATGTAATGGGTTTGTGTGTAGGCCTATAGCCACTTGTGGTGAAAATTGCATCAAAGTCTGTCCATCTGTTTTGGAATATTGTTGCTAACACACTGTGAGAAGATAAGAGCCTTGGCTGAGGTATGCATTCTCAGATCATCACCAAAATATAATGGGCTCCTCTCTAGCCCAAGAATCAGAATCAGAATCAGAATCAGATTTATTGCCATTGTTCATGTAGTACACAAACTAGGAATTTGTCTCGGTGCAATGCTGCAACATTAAACATGATAAAATAAAAGAAATAAACTATACATGCAATAAAGTGTAGAATAAGAGTAAGTGATACTGGTCAGCAGTTAAAATATATTAGCGAGCAGCAGATACTGTGGAGAACCATATAGTGCAGTCGGTAATGCAGGAAGAAAACAGTGATGATTGACATGAGTCTGGTTGAGCTGTTGTACATAGTGCACGAGAGTCAATAAGTCACTTAGTGTTCAGCAGTCTGATGGCAGAGGGGAAGAAGCTGTTCATGTGACGGGAGGTTTTAGTCTGGATGGACCGAAGTCTTCTACCTGAGGGGAGGGGGGCAAACAGTACGTGACCAGAACCACCTCTGGTAAAAATTTCATCCAAATCCATGCAATAGTTTTTGTGTAATCCTGCTGCAAAAAATACAAACAAAGCCCTTGGTGGAGGTATGCATTCTCAGATCATCACCAAAATCTAATCATCTGTAGGATACCCCATCTCTGACAATCTCTGAAAATTTCATGAAAATCCGTCCATAACTTTTTGAGTTATCTTGCTAACAAACAAACAAACAAACAGACAGACAGACAAACCAACGGTGATGAAAATATAACCTCCGCCAAGGAGGTAATAAATGCCAAAAGCAGTTTTTAAATGATGATTTCATTTTTTTAAGGAAAAAGGCCAAACAAGCCTCTCTGGCCCTATGTGAAAAGTAATTGTCCCCTTGTTAAATCATTAATTAACTGTGATTAACCATGTTTTTGGAAAGCTGGGTTCAATTTCATGAGCCAGACCTGGGCCTTATTACTGCTAGACCTGTTGAATCAAGAAATCACTTAAATAGAACCTGTCTGACAAAGTGAAGTAGGCTAAAAGATCTCAAAAAGCAACACTTCATGCCATAATCTAAAGAAATTCAAGAAGAGATGAGAAACTAAGTCACTGACATCTATCAGTTTGGAAAGGGGTAAAAAGTCACATCTAAGGCTTTGGGACTCCAGCGAACCAGGGTGAGAGTCATTATCCACAAATAGAGAAAACTTGGAACAGTGGTGAATTTTCCCAAGAGTGGCCGGCCTCCTAAAATTATTCCAAGAGCACATCAACAACTCGCCTAGGAGGTCACAAAAGAACCCAGAGCAATATCTAAACAAACTGAAGGCCTCATTTGTCTCAGTGTCCATGATTCAACAGTAAGAAAGAGACTGTGTAAAAATGGCATCAATGGGAGCGTGTCATAAATAACCCTCAGGGCAGGATTAAAGGCACCATGTGTGAGTTTGTGTATTTATTTGTGAGTTCGTGAATTTATTAGTGACAACACAAAACTACAAAATAGTGAACAAGGAAAATGCAGGCAAGAAAATAGCAAACAGCAAAGAAGAGAATCGCTGGCTAAACCTGGAGGACAGAGCTACGAATACACGTTAGGAATACATAAAGATAAACAGGAGAATTAGAAGGAACTTACGTCCTGTAGGAGCAACTTGTAAGTAGGGTGTTGCGCCGGACAAAAGTGCACAGCCCCTTAAATAAGGCTAGACACAAAATAAAGCAAGTGATAACAGGTGTGGTAATCCTGAGCGAGTAGGAGAACACAAAGAAACAATTTAGATTAGCTGAAAATGATGAGAGAGGAGGGAGCAATCGGATCTGACAGCTGACAGGGCAGGGCGAAACCCCAGAGAGCCACTGACAGCTGTCAACCCCGAGAGAGAGAGAACACAACAGAATACAAACATAACGATATGGCAGAAATGGGGGCTGCCAACCTCAAAAACACAAAAAAACAAACGTAAATGGGAAAATAAATCATGCTGACAACTCAAAATGACAACACAGTACAAAATATGAAAAAAAAAAAAAAGCAGACAACCTGAGCCCGGTGGGGTCCCCCTGCACTCAGAACGTGACAGAGAGTTCCAAAGTGAAAAAAACTGCTGACCAAAAAGAACACAAAGGCTCATCTCACATTTGCCAAAAAAAACCCAACAACATTTTGATGATCCCTAAGACTTTAGGGAAAATATTCTATGGACTGATGACACAGAAGTTGGACATTTTGGAAGGCATGTGTCCCATTACATCTGGTGTAAAACTAGGTCAGCATTTCCTAAAAAGAACATCAAACATGGTGGTGGTAGTATGATGGTCTGGGGTGCTTTGCTGCTTCAGGACCTGGATTACTTGCCATAATTGACGGAACCATGAATTCTGCTCTCTACCAGAAAATCCTGAAGGAGAATTTCTAGCCATCAGCTCGTGACCTTATGCTCAAGCAAACTTGGGTTATGCAGCAGAACAATGATCCACAATACACAACCAAGTACTGAATGCCTAGTTTAGTTAAAGTCTGGACTTAAATCCCATTGAGATGCTATGACATGACCTTAAATAACAGGCCGTTCATGACATAGTGCACGGCTCAGGAGACACACACGCAGACTCAGAGTAGATCTAATAGCTTTATTAACAACAAGTGTGTATGAATGTGTGTCTGCGAGATGTGAATGTATTGGTGGTGGCATCTGCGTCGGGCACGGAGACAGGAGACCGTACAGCCGGACAACCCTATGGGAGAAGCAAAGGGAGAAGGGTGACGGGCACCACACCAACACAGGAGATATGAGAATGGTGACAAGCTTACTTGGAATTAGCAGGTGGCTGGCACAGCAAGGATGAGGTCCGGTAGACAGCGACCTGGAGCGCCCGGTGCAGCAGCGAGGGAATGGAGGCAGAGAGGAGTGGTCCGCTGCCGGGAAATCCACCTATGCACAGGGGAGCAGACTGGGAGAAGAATGAGGTAAGAGCTTCTTACCAGAATGTTTGCTGAGTAGGTAGAGATTCCTTACAGCAATCGTAGCGAGTGAAGACTGACGGCTTCAGGCCGAAGCCCAGGGCGAGGCGGCTTAAATCCCTAGCCCAGGGACGCCTTAAAGGGGGACATCCCTGTGGCAGAAGAGCGGGCGGTGTTGTGGGCGTACTCAACCCAGGCGAGATGGTTACTCCAGGACGCAGGCTTGGACGCAGTGACGCAGCGGAGCGCAGCCTCCAGCTCCTGGTTGGTCCGCTCACACTGCCCGTTGGTTTGGGGGTGATGGCCGGAGGAGAGGTTCACCTTGGCTCCCAGGGCGTTGCAAAATGACCTCCAAACCTCTGAGGAAAATTGGGGCCCCCGGTCCGAGACCACGTCCACCGGAATCCCGTGCAGCCTGACCACGTGCTGGACTAGGAGATCCGCTGTCTCCAGGGCAGATGGAAGACCTCGTAGCGGGATGAAGTGCGCCGCCTTGGAGAAATGGTCTACGATGGTCAGGACGGTGTTGAAGGTGTTTGAGACTGGGAGTCCGGTGACGAAATCCAGGGCGATATGCGACCAGGGCCTGCCAGGGACGGGCAGAGGCTGGAGCAAACCCGCTGGAGGGGCATTACCTGACTTACTGGTGGCATATACAGGGCAGGCCCGGGCGTAGCGGGCAGCGTCCTTCCGCAGGCCCAGCCACCAGAAGGACCGTTGAAGGAGGTCGATCATCCGGGAGGAACCAGGGTGGCAGGTGAGCTTGGATGTATGTAGCCAGTGGATGACCTCCCCCCGAACCGTGGATGGCACGAACAGCCTCCCCTCCGGTCCGCCGCCAGGGTCAGGTTCCACTTCCTGCGCCTTCCGGATCTTACTTTCTATGTCCCAAGTGACGGCTCCCACGATGCACGACCTGGGCAGGATGGTGTGGACCGTGTCCTCAGACTTCTCAGGGGCAAATTGCCTAGAGAGGGCGTCGGGCAGGCCGTTCGTGGAGCCAGGCCTGAAGGTGATGTTAAAACGGAACCTGGCAAAGAACAAGGACCAGCGCGCCTGGCGGGCGTTCAGACGCTTGGCAGATCTCAAGTATTCCAAGTTCTTGTGGTCAGTCAGGACCACGAACGGCAGGTCCGCCCCCTCTAGCCAGTGACGCCACTCCTGCAGCGCGAGCTTGATGGTGAGGAGCTCTCTGTCCCCCACGTCGTAATTCCGTTCCGCCGGGGACAAGCGCCGAGAGAAGAAAGCGCAGGGCTATTTGACTCCGTCATCTGGCGACCGCTGAGATAGAACCGCCCCCTCTCCTGTGTCCGAAGCATCCACTTCCACGATGCACTGCAGCGACGGGTCGACTTGGCTAAGGACCCGGGAGGAGGAGAACTCCGCCTTCAGCGCCTGAAAAGCAGCCGCGGCCTCTTCGGTCCACCGGAACGGGACCTTAGGGGACGTGAGGCGGGTCAGAGGGCCGACGATGGTGCCAAAATTCGGGACGAAGCGGCGGTAGAAATTTGCAAACCCAATGAATTGTTGCACTTGTTTTCTCGATGCAGGTGTAGGCCATTCCACCACCGCCTTCACCTTCACTGGGTCCAGAAGCACCTGGTCGTGGGAGATGATGAACCCGAGGAAGGACGTTGTCTTAGCGTAGAATTCACATTTTTCTGCCTTCACATACAACCGGTTCTCCAGCAGCCTTTGGAGGACCCGCCTCACATGGACCCGGTGCTCGTCCCTGGATTTGGAGAAGATGAGGATGTCATCCAGGTAGACGAACACAAATAGGCCGATGAAATCCCGGAGGACGTCATTAATTAGGCGCTGAAAAACGGCTGGAGCATTGGTCAACCCGAACGGCATCACCAGGTACTCAAAGTGGCTGTTCGGGGTACGGAAGGCTGTCTTCCACTCATCTTCCTCCCGGATCCGGACGAGGTGGTATGCACTGCGTAGATCCAGCTTGGTGAACCAAGTCGCCCCCTGGAGGGAGTGGAAGGCGGTGTCCATGAGTGGCAGGGTGTAGCGATCCTTCTCCGTGATATCATTTAGGGCGCGATAGTCGATACAAGGACGGAGGGAACCATCCTTCTTGCCCACAAAGAAGAATCCTGCCCCTAATGGTGATGACGAGGGACGGATAATTCCAGCACTCAGCGATTCCTTGAGGTAGAAATTCATGGTCTCCTTCTCCGGCGCCGACAGGCTGTAGAGTCGCCCAGAGGGTAAGGGTGCCCCCTGGTGGATGTTTATTGCACAGTCATAGGGCCTGTGTGGAGGAAGAGACATCGCCTTGGACTTGCTGAAAACCATACCCAGGTCGTGAAATTCTGATGGCACCAGGGAGAGATCCGGGGGCGCAGCGTCCATAGGAGTTGGAGAAGAGGACGGAGAGCAGGCAGCGGATTGCAAGCAGGTGCTCATGCAGAAGGTACTCCATGCCGACACCCTGGCGGACTTCCAATCCAAGACGGGGTTATGGAGGCGAAGCCAGGGGTACCCCAGAATGACGGGCGACACAGAGTTGGGGAGGACGTAGAAGGCTATTTCCTCCCGGTGGTTCCCAGAGATGATCACAGGAACAGGGACGGTCTGATGTGTTACTCTCCCCAGGGAGACATGGGAGAGGTTGACCAGAGCGAGAAGAGATTTGAGGGCTTGGCAACGGATGCCCAATCGGGTTGCCAGGCTTTGTGAAATAAAGCTGCCCTCCGCGCCCGAATCCACCAGTGCGTGAGTGAGGTGCCCAGTGGAGTTATGACAAAATCGGACGGACAGCTTCAATTGGGAGAGGGGATTTAACCGATTGATGTCCGCGAGGCCCCCTACAGTGACTCGCGGACCCCGCCGTTTGGCTTCTGTGGGCAAAGCTCCACCGTGTGTTGACTGTCTCCGCAATACATGCAGAGACCCAACTCACGGCGGCGTTGTCTCTCCGCAGGAGGAAGCTTTGTCCAGCCCGTCACCATCGGCTCCGACTCCTCGGGGCGCGATGGTGGCGGCGACGCCAGGGGGCGAGCTTGGGACAGGCGCGACGAGACACCACGAGAGCGAGAAGAAGACGACTTCCGCTCCGAGGTGCGCTCGCGCAGCCTGTTATCCAAGCTGATGGCTAGGGACGTTAGCTCCGCTAGAGTCTCCGGGATGTCCCGCCCAGCCAGTTCGTCCCTCAGACCATCATTGAGACTGCGGAGGAAGAGGCCGCAGAATGAACGTTCATCCCAGCCTAACTCCTCCGCCGCTACCCGGAAGTCGATCGCGTAGTCCGCTGCCGACCGACTTCCCTGCTGGAGGCTGAGAAGCCGATCGACCTGGACGCTCTCGGTACGAGAATGATCAAAGACTTCCAGGAATTGTCTCACGAATTGGCCATAGGTGAGGGTGGCGTAACTGGGCCTCGCCATTATGGCGTAAGCCCAAGTTAGCGCTCGCCCCTCCAGGAGATTCCCTATGTAGCCAATTTGGCTATGGTCTGAGGGAAAATCTCCGGGCACACGGTGGAACACGGACTCACACTGCATTATAAACCCCCGTGCTCCGCCGAGCTTACCGCTAAAGCGGGCGGGGGTCGGAATGGGTGTGAGCCGAACCGGTGCTACCGGAGCAGGCTGGACGGCCGCTGGAGCAGCAGGAGCCGCGCCGCCCTGACGAGCCGGGGGGAACGGCTGTTGGGGGTCCAAGCGGTCCAATCGGTTAGTGATGATGATTAATTGATTTAAAATCACCTGTTGCTGGTGAGCTATTAGGTCCACTCGAGCCTCGAGAGTGGAAAGTCGGCGTGTGAGCCCGCCGTCTGCCGAGCCGCTCTGCTGAAGCCGTACTGACATAGTGCACGGCTCAGGAGACACACACGCAGACTCAGAGTAGATCTAATAGCTTTATTAACAACAAGTGTGTATGAATGTGTGTCTGCGAGATGTGAATGTATTGGTGGTGGTGTCTGCGTCGGGCACGGAGACAGGAGACCGTACAGCCGGACAACCCTATGGGAGAAGCAAAGGGAGAAGGGTGACGGGCACCACACCAACACAGGAGATATGAGAATGGTGACAAGCTTACTTGGAATTAGCAGGTGGCTGGCACAGCAAGGATGAGGTCCGGTAGACAGCGACCTGGAGCGCCCGGTGCAGCAGCGAGGGAATGGAGGCGGAGAGGAGTGGTCCGCCGCCGGGAAATCCACCTGTGCACAGGGGAGCAGACTGGGAGAAGAATGAGGTAAGAGCTTCTTACCAGAATGTTTGCTGAGTAGGTAGAGATTCAGAATCAGAATCAGAATCAGAATCAGCTTTATTGCCAAGTATATTTACAAGTAAACACACAAGGAATTTGACTTGACATAAGACGCGCACGTTAGGCGCATCCAATGACGCGTCGCCATACAAGGCGCCTGTCAACAGTGGAGGTAAAGAGGGGGGAGGAGGGGGAGGAAAACACAATAGGAGAGAGAAAAAACATAGTAATCAGAATAAACGCTCATATGTGAGCCAAATTTTGACTACACAGAAAAAAACCCTCATGCATTAGCATACAATAGAATTCACAAGACACAAGAGAGCAGTGTACAGTATCTTTAATCAGTTCATGAATCAATGTGTGTGCGGTGTTGAGCAGTGTTGATGATAATAAGAGAGACCCAAGGACCCTTGGCAGAAGATGTTTTGTCTGTCTGGCGCCCAGTCTTATCTGGCGCTGCAGCTGGCTGTCCAAGGCCTTGTGCTCATGATTTTGAAAAAAACACAGACTGCAGACAGCCAGGAGGAATTTTCATGGGGAATAATAGTGCCAAATAGGACTGATCACAGAGAAGACTTGTATTTCTTCTGTAGATTCAGTACATTAATCCTTCATTGCGCAGCTTTGAATTCGTCGTGGAAAGACCTGAGCGAACCCATGATGTAATCCACCTTACGAGACAGTTCTCCAGTAGTCGCTATCATGGTCTTCTCCAGTTTCTCAATTTGTTGGATGCACCTCGCCTGGCCAGCATTTTGATAGGTTGAATCCATCTTCAGCAATTTGCGGTAAACCAAGACAATTCCTGTCCCAATCAGAATTATCCCAATCACCAAGATTACGAAGATAAACAGATCTTCAATATCTTCGATAGAAAGATTAGAGAGACACAGCATTTTCCATTTACCCGTGTCACATAGATAGCCCACTGGAGCCGTTCCAGCGGGGCAGACAGCTTCCCCCGGAGCACTTTTCCTTACAGCAATCGTAGTGAGTGAAGACTGACGTCTTCAGGCCGAAGCCCAGGGTGAGGCGGCTTAAATCCCTCGCCGCTGATGAAGTGCAGGTGTGCGTGCAGCTGGCGCCGTAGATGGGCGGCGAGGCGTGACAGTTCATGCTCAAAAACTCTCCATTGTGGCTGAATTGAAACAATTTTGCAAAGAGGAGTGGACTAAAATTCTTCAACAGTGATGTAAAAAACTCATTACCTGTTATTACAAATGCTTAATTGCAGTTGTTGCCGCCAAGGGTGGCACAACCAGTTTTTTCACATGCAGCCATGCAGGTTTGGATAACCTTTTCCCCTTATTGAATGAAATCATCATTTAAAAACTGTATTTTGTATTTACTTGGGTTGTCTTTATCTAGTATTTAAATTTATTTGATGATCTGAAACATTTGGGTGTGACAAATGTGCAAAATATAAGAAATCGGTAAGGGACAAATACTTTGTCACATTACTGCATATTCCTCTTGGTTTATCTCACTTTTTCTAACCATGTTACAGTTCAAGTGGTGGTTCATTGATGGATAGCAGATGCCTTCAGAAAGAAAATACACTGAGAACACGGGAAGCTCTGAAAACTAGATGCTATTTTAAAATGTCACAACAGCACCTTTAAAAGTGGATCACCAAGATACATAACAAGCACTCTCTTTGAGCAATGTGGTTTTTTTACGGGATTTCTGATTACCAGTTAAACACACATCTGCAGTGCATGGTAAGGCAGAGGAAGTTTTTCTGGATGTTTAATAGCCTTGGTTGACGTTGGTTTTGGAATCATTCAACATAGTATTTCCTTACTTTAGGTCTCCACTACCCATAGTTGACAAGTCTCGTGTAGCCAACATAAACAAGTAATGCTGTAAGCCAGGTCCCAAGCACTGCAGCACAACTCAAAAATGTATATGGCAACAGACCAGAGTGAAGACTTGGCATTTGGGTAACTCATCACCCAGTTAGATTTTTTCAGACTAGCAAAGTGTCTAAAAGAGTTATGATAGCTTACAAGAGAAAAGTAATTAAAAGGCAAACTTAACAAGAACTCAACTCTCTTACAAAAGCAGATGATTAATGTTATTACTGTACTTCTGGGTATTTTGTTGGCAGTCAAAATAAAAGACTGGCTTCATCTGAGGGGCTGTTCAGTGTTCAGATTTCACTGGAACCAGAGCAATCATTTTCATGTTTGGCAGCAGTTCATCTTTATTGACACGCTTTAGACAGAGATGCACATTTATGGAGGGGAATACCAGCCATCCAGACTGAGCTGAGCTGGAATCATCCTCTGGTTCCATAGAGAGCCTGGCTGACCTGAAAAATGCATCTAGTACCTTTAATCAACCCCTTACTTGTGAGGATATATGGGGCGCTGCGCTATTATGTGGATTGTGTTTCTTGGGTTGGAGGGCAAGGCGATGTTTCAATAATACGGCAGATTGCATATCATAAGGCATTGCAAGCTCACATTTCTCAAAACAGCCTGCTTCTACTTGAAGGAAAATTGAAGCATTTTCAGTGAGGAAAGGAACAATCTTAAGGATGCTGCAGATATTGCTTTCTGAGTTGTTTCCTGTGAATAGCATGGTGAGATTTGTTTTCCCATTTCATCTCTTTAGTGCTGTGGTTTGGCAAAACTCTATGGAAAAAATGATCTTGAAATGTTGTAGAGTCTAGTAAAAAATTTAGCTAATCAAATTTTTCTTACTGTACATGCAGGTAATGAGGGGGAAACCTATTGTAATTGTTCTGATTCTTCGTTAAATTCTTCTTTTATTACTATTTTACTCCACTGAAGTCCATGCGCAGCAAAAACAGTAATATGTAGGAACATGACACTTTCCAGTCTGATCAGAAGTTTTCCCTACTAATCAGAGACCAAAAATCAAGGCACTGCATGGTGCTATAATAAACAGTTTTATATTCTTGCAAATGTCTCTAAAACAGCTGAACCCCAACTCAAAATTCTTTCATCATTCTATTCTCTGAAATCTCCCATAGCTTTTCCTAACTGATCTTAAGGTGGATTCACATTACAATGTTTGGACCGACTTTTACTGACATTTTGGCAAATGTCTGGCTCTGCTGGCAAAAGTTAATGATTGCTGGTGTTTGCTGGTAAACACTGGCAAAAGTTGTGTTCTTTGAAAATTTCCAGCCTGCTGAAAATTTGCCAACATTTGGGAATACACGTTGGTGAAAGTTGTGCTTAATTTGTAAAAGTTCTTGGGCGGTGGGCTAAGTTATGCAGAATTTACCTAAGTCAGCCTAAGTTAAAGCTGGGTTCACACTATGGTGTTTGGCCCGACTTTTACAGACAATAAATAAATAAAATTAGACAAATACTCAGCGCAGGTCAGCTGACATCAGTGTCAGGCGACACTCATATAAAGATCAGTGCATTTGTAGAGGCTTCCTACCATTCTGGACCCACTTTTGGAGTGAACACATCTCCTTTGGGCATACGTTTCAGTATTCATTTTTGTTTTATATTCCTATGTAGTTACTTCTGCATACCCTTTTCCCCTGTTCATTCATTCATTCTGTCATGTTCACTGCGTAACTTCGCAGCGAACATATGAGGAGTGGATATCTGGTATCAAGGGGTGGATACCAGACACCGACCTTACCATCAGAATAAAACCACCTACCCCCCTCACTCAAAAGGCCCATGCAACAACCCAGGGTAGGAGGTGGGGGAAAACAAGTTAGGGGGGATAAATCAAAGATGGCAAACACCACAAAACAACACAATAACACTCCCCAACCCCAAAACTAAGCTAACCCACCCCACCCCCAAGAGTCCCACAGTTCGGGGGGCCGGCCAGAGTCAAAGGCCCAGCAGGTTGCCGTAAGTTTGGGGGGCTGGCCAAAATCCCAGGGCCAGCGGGCAGCCTGCAGAGCAGTGTCCGGCGGCCTGGCAGGGCATACGAGCCACCCAGCGAGGGAACCCTGTTTTTCGGGCAGCCTGCCCACACAATTAGGCCACCAGGACCGGAAGGGCAAATGAGGCGGTGGCCTACCCACTGGAAAACTGAGAGATGGATGGCCAGGCAGAGGAAGAGGAACCCCTGTGGTCACTGGCGGCGGAAGGGAAAGAACCCCGATGGTGCCCAGCAGAAGGAGGAGGAACACCCACAGGGCATCCAAAAGGGAACGGAAGACCCCGGCATCCCCAAACTGTCCTGTGGCACCCCTGGTGGTCCTGACGTAGGACAGGGACTTAGTAGCACCCGCGGTGGACCCAGGCTGGGCCATGGCTGCTTCCGCAGTGATCCCAGCCTGGGACAATGTTGCACCCATGGTGGACCCCAATTGAGCCATGGTTGCACCCACGATGGAGTCCAGCTGGACCCCTGCTGCACCCGCGGTGGGACCCAGCTGGGCCACTGCTGACCCCGATGCCATCTTGGCCATGGGCCAGCCGACCTGTATGAGCACCCAAGCAAGGAGGCGATCAATCACGGGCACCCTGGACTGGGACCGGGTGCCCCTGACAACCACCTCGTCCGGAACCTCGGTGACCTCGGTTTTTGATAATTTTGTGTGTTTTTTTGGACTTCTGCTCTTCTGTCCGAGTCATCTATTCAAGGGAGGAACTACTTTCACTCAGACTACCTCCCAATGCAACTTCTCCGCCAGTTTCTGCTGCTGATCTGAAGTTTTTTCAGTCGATCTTAGCTGTGGGAGCAGTGGCTATTGGGACTGGCCGGAAACGAAGGCGGCGTGGTAAACGTGCCGGTGCGCTAGTCAGGTTGAAGAAATGAGGATTTCGCACGCCGCTCCCATCGATCCATCTGGCAAATATCCGCTCTTTGGCGAACAAAATGGATGAACTGCTGCTCCTGACTCACAAGAAACGGGATTTTAGCAGATCTGGCGCCCTTTGTTTCACGGAGTCCTGGCTGAGTGAACACATCCCGGACAGCACGGTGCGCCTGGACGGATTCCAGCTGTTTCGCGCTGATCGCAGCCGAGAATTCTCTGGAAAGACTAAGGGTGGTGGAATCTGCTTCTACATAAACGAAGGTTGGTGTACTGATGTCACAGTGTTGAAGAAGTTTTGTAGCCCTAACCTAGAGTTTAGCTACACCTCTGCCTCTGTTTAGCTACACCTCTGCCTCTTTTAGTGATAACGGTAAATGTAATAAATGTTGTCTTTTTGAGGCGCTCGAGGCGAGGTTGTCTGATTTGGAATCCCGGCTCCGCTGCATTGAAACACCGTCTGCGCCAGTTAATCTCGACGGACGCCCCTTAGCTGCAGCGGAGCTAGCTAGCTTAGGTCCCCCTGTCACCGGTTCCCCGGCTCTCCTCTGCAGCGAGGAGACTGGGTGGGTGACGGTGAGAAGGAAGCCTAGTCGCAAAGCCCCGGTTCACCACCAACCTGTTCACGTTTCTAATCGTTTTTCCCCGCTCAGCGACACACCCGCTGAGGAAAAAACTCTGATCATTGGCGACTCTGTAGTCAGAAACGTGAACCTAGAGACTCCAGCGGCCATAGTCACATGCATTCCTGGGGCCAGAGCAGGCGACATCGAGTCAAATTTGAAAATGCTGGCTAAAAGTAACTGTAAATATTCCACAATTGTTATTCACGCCGGCATTAATGACATCCGTCTCCGGCAGTCGGAAGTCACGAAACTTAATGTAGAATCGGTGTGTGACTTTGCAAAAACGATGTCTGCCACTGTAGTATTCTCTGGGCCCCTCCCCAATCTGACCAGTGATGACATGTTTAGTCGCTCGTCATCCTTGAACCGCTGGCTGTCTGTGTGGTGTCCTAAAAATGACGTGGGCTACATTGACAATTGGAGCTCTTTTTGGGGAAAACCTGGTCTTATGAGACGAGACAGCATTCATCCCACTTTGGATGGTGCTTCTCATTTATCTAACAATCTGGCATCTTTTTTATCCAAATTTCCAAAACCCTGACTACTCAGAGTTGGGACCAGGAAGCAGAGTCGCAGTCTTACACGCCTCTCTGCAGCTCCTCTTCATCCGCCACCCCTCAGCTTAGCCCCTGTCTTCCCCATCAGAGAATCGTTGTCTGCTCCCTCCAAAGTAAATAAAAATATAATGTATAAGCATCCCAAAGTGATAAAGCAAAATACTGGTAAAACTCAAATTAAACATAAAGCCTCTAAATTGAATGATTTGGCCTCTGTTCCTCCTCATAATTTAAAAATTAAATGTGGTTTATTAAATATTAGGTCTCTAACTCCCAAGTCTCTGTTAGTCCATGATCTGTTAATTGATCATCAGATTGATTTAATTTCCCTTACAGAGACTTGGTTAGGACAAGAGGATTATGTTGGTTTAAATGAATCAACTCCCTCTGGTTATTTAAACTGTCAAAATCCCAGAAGTTCTGGTCGTGGAGGAGGAGTAGCAACAATTTACCATTCCATATTACTAGTTAATGTAAAGCAAAAAACATGTTATAATTCCTTTGAGGGCCTGGTCCTCAGTATTGGGCACTTTAGCAATTCCAGGTTAAACCCAATTTTATTTGCCATAGTTTATCGTCCCCCATCAACCTATTCAGAATTTTTATCCGAATTTCCTGATTTCTTAGCTGATTTAGTGCTGAAATCTGATAGAATAATTATAGTAGGGGACTTTAATATACATGTGGATGTAGATAGTGACTGCCTTAATGTGGCTTTTAATTCAATATTAGACTCGATTGGGTTTTCTCAGAAAGTAGGAAATTCTACTCATTACCTCCACCATACATTGGACCTTGTTCTGACATATGGCATAGAAATAGAAAATCTGGTAGTGTCTCCTCATAACCCTGTACTGTCAGACCATTGTCTGTTAACCTTTGATTTTACTATTTCTGACTATTTGGCTCCTAAAGAAAAATATTATCACAGTAGATGCCTCTCAGATGATGCTGTTTCCAAATTTATGCAGATTGTTTCCTCTATGCCATGTGTCAACACAACGGAAATAAGCTATAGACAGCTTGCTCCTTCTGTAATTGATAACATGGTGGATAGTGTTTCAGCTTCTCTACATCAGGCTCTAGACTTGGTGGCCCCCTTAAAAAAGAAAAAGTCTAATCAGAGATTTTTAACTCCTTGGTTCAACACAGAAACTCGTAGCTTAAAACAGAAGACTCGTCAATTAGAAAGAAAATGGCGCTCTACTAATTTAGATGAAATCTATTTAGCTTGGAGAAATCATCTTTTAATTTATAAAAAATCTCTTAGAAAAGCTAGAACGAGTTATTACTCTGCATTAATAGAAGAGAACAAGAATAATCCCAGGTTTCTTTTCAGTACTGTAGCCAGGTTGACAAAGAGTCAGGACTCTGTCAATCCTAGCATCCCCTTAGAGCTTACTAGTCAGGACTTTATGAACTTTTTCAATAATAAAATTTCATCCATCAGAGATAAAATCAATCAGATTCTTCCCACAGTTAACTTAAATACTGTAACTACTACAACTCCTTCTATTGATGTCTGTCTTGATGAGTTTACTCCAATCGACCTTTGTGAGTTAGACAAAATAGTTTCCTCATCCAAACCTTCAACTTGTCTTTTAGACCCTATTCCTACCAGGTTATTTAAAGAAGTCTTCCCACTTATTGGTAGCTTTATTCTTCATATAATCAATTCTTCATTAACTTTAGGCCATGTACCGCAGGCTTTTAAAACGGCTGTAATTAAACCCTTACTCAAAAAGCCAACGCTAGATCCAGGAGCTTTAGCTAACTATAGACCAATCTCTAATCTCCCTTTCATTTCAAAAATCTTAGAAAGAGTTGTTGCTATGCAATTATTTGACCACCTGCAGGGAAATGGTTTATTTGAGGAGTTTCAATCTGGGTTTAGAATCCATCATAGCACTGAAACAGCCTTAGCGAAGGTCACTAACGACCTCCTCATTGCATCTGATAATGGACTAGTTTCTGTACTTGTCCTTTTAGATCTTAGTGCAGCTTTTGATACTATTGATCATAATATTCTACTTGATAGATTAGAACACTATGTTGGACTTAATGGAACTTCGTTGCAGTGGTTTAGATCTTATTTATCTGATAGGTTCCAGTTTGTTCATGTAAATGATGAGTTTTCTCTCAGCTCAAAGCTTAGTCATGGAGTTCCACAGGGATCTGTGCTTGGCCCTACTCTTTTTAGTTTATATATGCTTCCGTTAGGCAACATTATTAGAAAGCACTGTATACATTTTCACTGTTATGCAGATGACACACAATTATACCTGTCAATGAAGCCAGATGATACTAATCAATTAGCCAAGTTAGAAGCCTGTCTTAAGGAAATCAAAGTTTGGATGACTTGTAATTTCCTGCTATTAAATTCAGATAAGACTGAAGTCATTCTTGTTGGTCCAAAAAACCTTAGAAATTCCTTTCCAAATCAAACTTTCAGTTTGGATGCAGTTACTCTTTCTCTTAATAGCTCTGTGAGGAACCTTGGAGTTATTTTTGATCAGGATTTGTCCTTCAATTCACATATTAAATTTGTTTCTAAGACTGCCTTCTATCATTTGCGTAATATTGCCAAGATTAGGAGCATCTTGTCTCAGAGTGATGCTGAGAAGCTGATCCACGCTTTTGTTAGCTCGATATTAGATTATTGTAATTCTTTATTATCAGGTTGTCCTAAAACATCTTTAAAAAGTCTTCAGCTGATCCAAAATGCTGCAGCAAGAGTTTTAACAGGTACTAGAAAGAGAGATCATATCTCTCCGGTTCTGGCCTCCCTTCATTGGCTTCCCATAGAGTTTAGAATTAAGTTTAAAATCCTTCTTCTTACTTACAAAGCTCTAAACAATCAGGCTCCTTTTTATTTAAAAGATCTGATACTACCGTATCATCCTAACAGAGCACTACGCTCCCAAAATGCAGGTTTACTTGTAATACCTAGAATCTCCAAAAGTACAATGGGAGGCAGAGCCTTCAGTTATCAAGCTCCTCTCCTGTGGAATCAGCTGCCAATCTGGATTCGGGAGTCAGACTCGATCTCTGTTTTTAAGAATAGGGCTAAAACCTACCTTTTTGATATAGCCTACAATTAGGGAGGGATCATGTGTTTTCTGAACCCTCCCTTAGTTATGCTGCTAATAGGTTTAGTCAGCCGGGGGACCTCCAGTAATGCACTGGGCCTCACTCCTTTCCTCACTCTCTATGAAATATTTTTTTTTTTTTTGCTGGTCATTAACATTTGTTTGTTCTCTCCCATAGATTGAGTCCCCATCGTGCTGTTTGCTCTCTACATGTCTGTTCTTTTCTTCTTCTCTATCCCCTCACCCCCCAGCCAGTCGCAGCAGATGACTGCCCCTCCCTGAGCCTGGTTCTGCTGGAGGTTTCTTCCTGTTAAAAGGGAGTTTTTCCTCTCCACCGTCGCCAAGTGCTTGCTCACAGGGGATCGCCTGATTGCTGGGGTCTTTCTGCAACTGTGGGGGTCCTCCCTACAGTTGATAGTGCTATGAGATGACTGTTGTTGTGAAATGGCGCTATATAAATAAAGTTGAATTGAATTGAACTATTCATAAACTGTAAACCCTTTTATTCACCGTGAGAGTTCTCCTCGTTTATTCTGGTCGGAATTTATATCCCGCCTACTGCTTGTACAACGGAGGCACTGCAGCACCTCGCTGACCAGATAGTAGACGTGGAGGAAAAACATCCAGACTCTCTGCTTATCATTCTGGGCGATTTCAATAGAGCTAATCTCACAAATGAGCTTCCTAAATACAGACAGCATATTAAATGTCCCACCAGGGACACAAATACACTTGACCACCGTTACACAGTTTTAAGAAATGCCTATCATGCCGTCCCCCGTGCAGCTCTGGGTTTTTCTGACCACTGTCTGCTCCATCTTATTCCAACATACAGACAGAAACTAAAAACTTCCAAGTCTGTTGTAAGGACTGTGAAGAAATGGACTGAGGAATCAAAGCTGGAGTTACAAGCCTGTTTTGACTGTACAGATTGGAGTGTTTTTGAAGCTGCAGCCATTAACCTAAATGAACTCACTGACACTGTGACGTCATACATCTGTTTCTGCGAGGACATGTGTGTGCAGACCAAGACCTTCTGCACATACAACAACAATAAACCCTGGTTCATTCCTAAACTGAAGCAGCTACATCAGACCAAGGAGGAGGCCTACAGGACTGGTGACTGGACTCTGTACAAGCGGGCCAGAAACATGCTGACGAAGGAGATCAGGCTTGCTAAGAGGAGCTACAATGTGAAGTTACAAAAAAACTTCTCAGCCAACAACTCTGCTTCTGTCTGGAGAGGCCTACGGAATATCACCAACTACAGGAGACCATCCCCCCACCCTGTGGAAAACCTCCAGCTGGCTAACGACCTAAACAGCTTTTACTGCAGGTTTGAAAATAACCTACAGTTCTCACCTCCCACCCACACAAAAGGATTATCTGCAGCCCCAGGAACTCCATCCCTCCTCCACTCTGACCTCCCACCAGCACTAACGATCTGTGAAGAGGAGGTGCGCCGGGTCTTTCAGAGACAAAAGATCAAGAAGGCTGCAGGACCTGATGGTGTGTCTCCGTCCTGCCTGAGAGTCTGCTCCAACGAGTTGGCCCCCATCTTCACCCGGATCTTTAACAGATCACTGGAGCTGCGTGAAGTGCCTTCCTGCTTCAAATGCTCCATCATCCTTCCAGTTCCCAAGAAACCCTCTGTTACAGGATTAAACGACTACAGACCTGTTGCCCTGACCTCTGTGGTCATGAAATCCTTGGAGAGATTGGTGCTGAACCACCTGAAGGTCATCACAGGCCCCCTGATGGACCCACTGCAGTTTGCCTACTGGTCAAACAGGTCAGTGGATGATGCAGTGAATATGGGACACCTCGACTCCCCAGGGACGTACGCCAGGATCCTGTTTGTCGACTTCAGCTCAGCGTTCAACACCATCATCCCAGGCATTCTTCATCAGAAACTCCTCCAGCTCAAGGTGCCCCCCTCCACCTGCCAGTGGATCTCCAGCTTTCTGACTGACAGGTGGCAACAAGTGAAGCTAGGGAGATTTACATCCAGCTCCCGAAAAATTAGTACTGGTGCCCCCCAAGGATGTGTCCTTTCCCCACTGCTCTTCTCCCTCTACTCCAACGACTGCACCTCAGAGGACCCTTCGGTGAAGCTCCTGAAGTTTGCGGACGACACCACAGTCATCGGTTTGATCCGGGATGATGATGAGTCTGCATACAGGCGGGAGGTGGAGCAGCTGATCCTCTGGTGCAGCCAGAACCATCTTGAACTTAACCCAGCCAAAACGGTGGAGATGACTGTGGATTTCAGGCGACACCCCCCTTCATTCCCCCCACTCACCATCCTCAACAGCACAGTGTCCACTGTGGACTCCTTCAAGTTTCTGGGTACCACAATCTCCCGGAACCTGAAGTGGTCCTCCCATATAGACACTGTCCAGAAAAAGGCCCAGCAGAGGTTGTTTTTTCTGCGTCAGCTCAAGAAGTTTGATTTGCCTCAGGAGCTGCTGGTTGTCTTCTACACCGCCATCATCCAATCTGTCCTCTGCTTTTCCATCACTGTCTGGTTTGGATCTGCCACTAAACAGGACAAGACCAGACTGCAGCGGATCGTTAAGTCTGCGGAGAGGATCATTGGTACCGACCTACCCTCCATTGAGAACTTATATCGGTCCATAACCAGGAAACGGGCGGGAAACATCTGTGCTGACCCATCACACCCCGGCCACAAACTGTTTGAACTTCTATCTTCTGGTCGTCGTTACAGATCACTGAAGGTCAAAACCACCCGTCACAGGAACAGTTTCTTTCCTCAAGCCATCACTCTGATGAACTCCTAACATTCACCTAGTCCTACCTGTTGCTGTACTCATGACTTTTCATCCATTATTACATTGCACATAACTCTCACACTGCTTTTTACTTCATTCACATTATATCACTGAATCTGAGTTCACATTGAAATACTGTGTGACTGTATATTTTTTCATATATTTCTGCAAAGTGTGGTTAGTCTGAGTAAATAACTGCATATATTCCTGTATATATTTGCATCCTTTTATAGAAACGTGGACAGACTGTAATTTGCTGTACATACTCTGTTGTCATTGAATCCTTATTTAAATCCTCCACCTGAACAATGAGAGCAAGTTTTTAGCCAAAGTCAAATTCCTTGTATGTGTTGTGCATACTTGGCCAATAAAGTTGATTCTGATTCTGATTCTGACCTCCGGTTGAGAACCTGGATCCACGGACTCGTCCGGCAATGGAAGACCCTCTCCGACGACTCTGGAAATGGACTGAGAAAGAGAGGGGGAAGGGTCAGAGTCACCAGCAGTGGCAGAGCCCGGCGAGGTGAGCTCAGGTGCAGCGTTTGGCTGCAGCTGGCTCTCCTTACCTAAAGCTAGGCAAAAATGCTCAATAATAGAAAAGAGAAAGACAAAGGGAAGCACTTGCCTTAGCTCAAGCTCTACCACCGTCCAGGACTCCGGCGTTCCGGGCGACATCATCCCAGGTTTGGCCTCCAAGGGGTTCCGCTTGGGCGCTGACTTTGCTGTGGCAGCCTCCACAGCAGGCATGATGATCACTGCAGTCTTAATTCTCCCAGCTGCCATGATCCACGCTGGTGACTCCTCCGGCGTGGCGGCTGGGACCTGGTTCACCATGACTGTGGACACACACACCCCCCCCAGACCTCAGGCTCCTCCTGATCCCGGCTGTTTGGCTCCGGTTCCAGCAGGCACACAAAGGAGAGAGGAGAGAGGGCTGGTGAACAGTTTTTAACAGCAGCAGGCGGGAAGAGCTCAGGGGACTTCTTTCCCTGAGCCTCCCTACCAGGAATTCGGCAAGACATTTCATTATTAATGGGAGTCAAATGAAAACGTACTTGCCTGCTCTCCTGGTTTATGATGTTGACTATTACTGCTGTTTGGGCATCTTCATCCGTCCATCCGGGAGAGGCAGTGCTTGGCTCCTTGGTAGAGGGTCTGGGAGCCGCCCCCCATGCCACAGAAATGGGAGACCATGGTGAGGAAAGCAGGCGCCGCTCTGCAGCCGGCGAACAGACCGAGGAAGAAGGCTCTGCAGCGGATATGGAGGGAGTTCCTGCAGATGGGACTGCTTGGGACCGACGATCTGCTGCGGAGGTAACTGGGCTCGGTGTAGGAGCTGGAGCAGTTAGCGGGGCTGGAACGCTCCTCCGGGATTCTGGGTGACGCCCACAATGCCGACCTGGTGGCTGCCATCTTGGAACAGTGGAGGGAGAAGAGGAGAAGATGGCCGCTGGCAGAGAAGGGCGTCTTTGTTTGGGCTTCGTCCGGAAAGCCCTTCTCTTCAGGTCTGGGAAAGCCTGTTTGAGCGCGAAGACCCCGGACAGAAGCTTGGAGTACTCGGGGTAATTCCAGAGGCCCCGGTGAGTCCTCAGGATCTGGATTACTCTGTCGAGGCAGGCTAACCGATCTCCGGGACCGAAGGAGTCGTGCGCTTCCTCCAGGAGCTCCCAGATTTGCCAGGCCGCCCGCTGCTCCTCCGTGCTAGGCTGTCCTGCTACCCATCCACTAAGCCCGGTGTGGGAACAGCTTGACCAGGACATGACACTCTGAGCAGGTGGGTGAAAAAAAAACACAAAATTGAGTAACACGTTACTTACTGCTTGGGCTCTATTGGTGGCAACGTACTGTCATGTTCACTGTGTAACTTCGCAGCGAACATATGAAATAGCAGCAAGCCCAAAACGCAGAGTAAGTAACGTGTTTATTTACAATGGGTGAATGAGTTGAATGGCCGAAAACAGTCACAATGGAAAAGGGAAGACACCCCGCTACAAACTGTGTTGGTGTACAGGTATGCCTAACACGGTCCCATTAGGCAGGAGCGGAGAAAAAGGCACATGGAAAGACTTACAAACAGTGTTGGAGCGGAAAGGCTCTGAGGGAGCAACACGCTTCAGTCCAAGGAAAACAAACAAACGCAAGACTGGATGTCCAGAGTTGACATTGCTAAGTTGCCACACCAGCTGGTCACATTCTACCCTATAAA
The DNA here is from genome assembly GCA_020510985.1 of Pholidichthys leucotaenia. Taxonomy (NCBI): domain Eukaryota; kingdom Metazoa; phylum Chordata; class Actinopteri; order Cichliformes; family Pholidichthyidae; genus Pholidichthys; species Pholidichthys leucotaenia. The sequence continues at coordinate 76,689,510 of CM035839.1, read as the reverse complement.
TATACAAACCCAGAATGAGGGCAAATGGACACAGCTGTGTGGCCACCCGGTGTGTAACTGATTGAACAGTGTGTGTGTGTGTGCGTGAGTGTGAATGTGAGTGTGTGTGTGTGTGTGTGTGTGTGTGCGTGCGTGCATGAGTGAGTGTGTATGTGGTGAACCATACCACTGGTGGATGCCTGGTGAGGAGGAGGCATGGCTGTGGGGCTGGCGGAGAGCAAGGCTCAATCCGCCAGCTGAAATTAATAAGCAATAATTAAACCCAACAGCCACAAGTCATGCTCGGGGTGACGACCCCGAACATGATACATTCATCTAAAAAAATAATAAAATAATGCTATAGACTCCAACTCTAAGTCCACAATTAAAATGTGAATGGAAAAAAAACTATTTAGTGTATCATCATATAAATAAAATGACAGATGATTATATTTTGACTGTTACAACTCTCTCCATTAAAATAACATAAAATCTGTTAAATGTCATTTACTTTTTGACTCCACATCAGCGCTGTTTGATTCCCCACAATGCAAGTGAACCAATAAATCCTGGAGAATGATTACACATGGAGCAGAAAATCAGGAACAGTATGCCTAGTTGGTAGAGCATTCGTCCCACACCCGGGAGGCCTGGGTTTGGTGCTCAGCAATAATGGAACGGAGGAGGGAAATATGTGGCGGCGCCTTTCATGGCAGCGACCCCTCTGATTCTAGATGTGATTAACATTGTAGATAAGAGAAATGTAATTTTGTTCTGCTGTATAGATTGAATGACAATAAAGTTGGCTTTACCTTAAATTTCTCAGTAAGATTTTTTTTTTCTTTTGGGCTGTTACATTTTTGGGAGATTATATACAGTATATTGTAACGTCGGGGCTGTGATAAGGGGGCAGGGATTCTCCCAGCATGCTTGCGCCGCGGATTCAAAGATTGTTATTATTCATGTGTTCTAAGTGTTATTGCTGTGCCATTATAACTGTGTTATAGTGGCACAGCAGTGTTATAAGACTATTTAGCGTTGTGATCGATCATGTGTTTGTGTCACCATAAGTGAGACGGGGGTCTGTGTAAATGACCTCCCCTCCATTCTGTGATGTGAGAGTGTGTATAAACAAAGCCTGTTTTGTCACAGTCATCTTTCCTTCTCGTGTGAACCCTTACAATGTCACAATATATATTTGTATGTTTGTCAGACTTAAATGTTTCAGATCATCAAACAAATTTAAATATTAGACAAAGATCACATAAGTAAACACAAAATGCAGTTTTTAAATGAAGGTGTTTATTATTAAGGGTAAAAAAATTCCAAACCTACATGGCCCTGTGTGAAAAAGTGATCCCCCCCCCCCCCCGTTAAAACATAAATTAACTGTGGTTTATCACATCTTTGGAAAGCTGAGTTCAATTTCTCTAGCCTCACCCAGGCCTGATTACTGCCACACCTGTTCTCAATCAAGAAATCACTTAAATAGGACCTGCCTGACAAAGTGAAGTAGACCAAAAGCTCCTCAAAAGCTAAACACTGGAATGGTCAAATTCTGGAACAAATGAGAAACAAATTGAGATTTATCAATCTGGAAAAGGTCATAAAGCCATTTCTAAAGCTCCGGGACTCCAGCGAACCACAGTAAGAGCCATTATCCACAAATGGCAAAAACATGGAACAGTGGTGAACCTTCCCAGGAGTGGCCGGCTGACCAAAATAACCCCAAGAGCGCAGCGATGACTCATCCAAGAGGTCACAAAAGACCCCACAACAACATCCAAAGAACTGCAGGCCTCACTTGCCTCAGTTAAGGGCAGTGTTCATGACTCTACCATAAGAAAGAGACTGGGCAAAAATGGCCTGTATGGCAGAGTTCCAAGACGAAAACCACTGCTGAGCAAAAACAATATAAAGGCTTGTCTCAGTTTAGCCAGACAACATCTTGATGATCTCCAAGACCTTTGGGAAATACTTTGTGGACTGACAAGACAAAAGTTGAACTTTTTGTAAGGTGTGTGTCCCGTTACATCTGACGTAAAAGTAACACAGCATTTCAGAAAAGGAACATCGTATCAACAGTAAAATATGGTGGTGGTAGTGTGATGGTCTGGGGCTGTTTTGCTGCTTCCGGACCTGGAAGACTTGCTGTGGTAAATGGAACCATGAATTCTGCTGTCTGCCAAAAATTACTGAAGGAGGATGTCTGGCCATTTGTTTGTGACCTCAAGCTGAAGCACTTGGATTCTGCAGCAGGATAATGATCCAAAACACATCAGCAAGTCCACCTCTGAATGGCTTAAGAAAAACAAAATGAAGACTTTGGAGTGACCTAGTCAAAGTCCTGACCCAAATCCGGTTGAGATGCTGTGGCATGACCTTAAAAAGGCGGTTCATGCTCAAAACCCTCCAATGTGTCTGAATTACAACAATTCTGCAAATATGAGTGGGCCAAAATTCCTCCACAGCACTGTAAAAGACTCATTGCCAGTTATTGCAAACGCTTGATTGCAGTTGTTGTCATGAATGCCCTTCAGGGTAGAGAGAGAGAGACCCACGCGCCAACTGTGAGTTTGGGAAATTTACTGAAAAAGCAAACAACAAACTTAAAGTTCAACAAAGTGCTAAGAATACAAAATAACAATGAGGGAGATAACTTACAAGAACAGCACGCCAGAGCAGAAATAGGTTCCGGTGGAGAAGAAGAGAGACGTGTGGATCCACTTGATAAAACAAGGCAGCGGCAAATGGGAACAAAATAACTCCCCTTAAACAGGGTCAAAACCATATACATAAATGATGACAGGTGTGGGTTCACATGAGCGGGCAAAGGAGTAACAATGAATGAAGATTGGGATCAGCTGGAAGAGAGGAGGGAGGAGCGGCAGGACTTGACAGCTGACAGGGAGACGTCCACACAGAGCACCAAACTGGAAACGCCGCCTGACAGCTGTCAACCCAGAGAAGGAACACCAAAGGACAAATATAAGGAATAAACATCATCAAAAACAGACCAATAAATAATTACAAATTGAAACGAAACATGAGCATAACAAAACTGAAGCCTAAACAGAAAATTAGAAAGCAATATTAAAATTCAAAAGGTACAAAATACAACAAATGTACACTACCGTTCAAAAGTTTGGGGTCACTTAGAAATTTCCTTATTTTTGAAAGAAAAGCACTTTTTTTCAATGAAGATAACTTTAAACTAATCAGAAATACACTCTATACATTGCTAATGTGGTAAATGACTATTCTAGCTGCAAATGTCTGGTTTTTGGTGCAATATCTACATAGGTGTATAGAAACCCATTTCCAACAACTATCACTCCAGTGTTCTAATGGTACAATGTGTTTGCTCATTGCGTCAGAAGGCTAATGGATGATTAGAAAACCCTTGTGCAATCATGTTAGGTCTGCAATGCTGTAATTGCTGCAAATGGAGGATTCTTTGACGAAAGCAAAGGTTGAAGGAAAAAGTATTATTTCAAATACAAATCATTATTTCTAACCTTGTCAATGTCTTGACTATATTTTCTATTCATTTTATAACTCATGGTGGTAAATAAGTGTGACTTTTCATGGAAAAAACAAAATAATTGTCTGGATGACCCCAAACTTTTGAACGGTAGTGTATATATACTGTATATATATATATATATATATATATATATATATATATATATATATATATATATATACAAATATAAGGAAAAAGCCACAAGACTGAACCTGCCAGAACTTCCAGAGCTCAGCTCGTGACAGAGCCCCCCTTTCAAGGGGTGGATCCCAGAGACACCCCAGGGTAGCACCAAAAGAAAAAGAAAGAGCCTGCCCCCCCCCCCCCCCAGCAGGGGCACAACAAAAACCTACCCAGGGTGGGTGGTGGGGAGAACAGGCTAGGAGGGAACGAAACAAAACCCCACTCAGGACCCACACCAGTCAAAATCAGAGGCTCAGGCCCCCCAGACCAAAGAGCTGGAAAGTTCAGGTGGGCGACCAAAGTCCCATGCCTGGCTGACGGTGAGGTGGAATGAGTCAGGTGGCCTGCGGAGAATATGGGCCACCCAACCCAACGGCCCAGTCCGTCAGGCAGTCGACCACAGTTCTTCTGCCACCTGAACAGCCAGGGCGGTCCAGGAGGCGGCTGCCCAGCAGGAAAAAAACAATGGAGGGCAGGACGGAGGAGTCAGGGAAATCACGGCGGTGTCTGGCACAGGAGGGGAGACCATGACGGTGTCTGGTAGTGTAGGAGGAACCCTGATGGTGTCTGGCAGCAGAGGAGGAACCACGACAGCATCTGGCAGCCGAGGAGGAACCATGACGGCATCTGGCAGCCGAGGAGGAACCACGGTGGTATCTGGCAGCAGAAGGAGAACCACAACAGTGTCTGGAATAGTAGGAGAGTGGACCCCGACGGTGTCTGGTGAAGGAAGGGGAGCCAGGACACTCTCGGACAGGCCAGCAGCACACTTGGTGGTCCCGGACTGGGACACAGCTGCACCCTCGGTGACTCTGGGCTGGAGCAATGCAGCACCCACGGTTGGCCCAGACTGGGCCAAGACTGCACCTGCGGTGGGCCTTGACTAGGCCAAAGCTGCACCCTCGGTGGGCCCGGACTGGGCCAAGGCTGCACCCTCGGTGGGCTCGGACTGGGCCAAGGCTGCACCCACGGTGGGCCCAGACTGGGCCAAGGCTGCAGCCTCGGTGGGCCTGGGTGGAACAAAGCTGCACCCTCGGTGGGTCTGGACTGGACCAAGGCTGCACCCTTGGTGGATCCAGACTGGACCAAGGCTGCACCCTCGGAGACCTCAGCTGGAGGGGGAGCAGCACCCACGGAGGTCCCGGGCTGGGATGGAGACCCGCGATGACCTCAGTGGGAGGAGCTGGGCCCACGACAATCTCTGATGGTGAACCTGGACCCACGGAGACAGCTGGCAGATGTGGGATAACCTCGGTGATCCTGGGGAAGAGCTCAGACAAAACAGGCGGAGAGACAGGGTCAGGGTGACCGGCAGCAGTGGAGCCTGGCGAGGTGAGCTCAGGTGCAGCTGACGGCTGCACTTGGTTCTCCTCATCAAGAGCCCAACAAGAACATTTCAAAACTGTGACAATGAAAACAAAGGAGAGCACTTGCCTGAGCTTGAGCTCCACTGCCATCCAGGACTCCGCCAATCCAGGCGACGATTTCTCAGGTCCAGTCATTTGGAGGTCCAGCTCCAACTCTTCTGCGGTGGCCCCTGCAGCAGGCTTGGTGGTAGATACAGTCTCCAGACTCCCAGGCGAAGTGACCCACGCCGGTGGCTCGTCCGGCATGGCGGCTGGGGTCCACTTCCTGTGGGCACTGGATCCAGTGTAGCTGAGGCCCGGGGGTGCTCCACTGTAGGCACAGACATCAGCTCAGTACCAGCACTTTCTCTCTGACCAGACTACGGCTGCGGGGCTGGGGCCAGGTCCTCCAGGACCGCAGGCTTCTCCATCGTCCAGCGGCTCGGCGGACACTTGGAAAACATGGGGCGAGACACAGAGAGGGCAGGTGAAAAGCTTACAGCTGCAGCAGGTGGTGAGGGCTAGGAGAACTGTATGAACTAAGCCTCACCACCATGAATCAGACAAGGTAATCCCTGTTTTAGTGATTGAGAACAAAAAAACACTTCAGTGTTTTCCCGGGGTGTGATGTTTTCTGCTGCAGCTGGCGTGGCGTCGTCCCTCTCTGTGACCACAGTGGATATTGGCCCCTCAGAGAATTGTGGAGGGACAGCCCCAGTGGGCAAGGAGACAGGCGGAGCTGGAGAAAAAACAATCAACCTCTCAGCAGCGGGAGAGAGTGCCGGGGAGAAGCAGGGAACAGCAGCTGCGGAGAAGGGAGGCGCTGACAATTCAGTCAGAGACGAAAAACACTGAATGCGCACTGCTGAGGGATGCTTCTGACTGGGGGTAGGAGGAGCTGTTAGCTGAGAGGTGACAGTGTTCTTCCAACGGGATTTTTTAGATCGGCGGCAGTGAATGGGAGGCAGAGGCGGAGGCTCAATAATTGGCTTCAACTCTGGTTCCTCAGTGAAAACTCTTCCAATTCCTGAGCCAAATCTGGGAGGAGCCATGGCTTAATCTCTAGCAGGCGGTCAAGTCTCCGCCAATAAAACCTGCCTGCGCTTCTCCAGCTCCTCGGCCAATGGAGTGGGCCAAAGCTGGGGGGTAGGATGCGGAGCTGCCGCCGGAGAGCGGTCAGAGGGTAAAGGCTCCTGTCTTTGTGAGCGCTTGCTCTACGTTGGCGCGGGCACAGGCATCGGAGCTGACTTCCCTGGCTCATCACTCGTAGACTGAAGGAGAATTATGGAGAGGAGTAGGTTTGTTAGCTCCAGGTGATTCCACAGGCTGGGGCATGCCTCCAGTACCTGCGCTGTGCCCTCCAGACACTCTTGGACTGCCTCTGGGTACAGGAGGCTTGAGCCTATAACAGGAATCCTCCAGCATGCACAATGACCACCGTTCCATTTCATCTAGTCCCAAGGTGGACACCTCTGGGGTAACAGACATGGTAATCTCGGTGTGAAAAAAAAAAAAAAAAACGGGGAAAAAATTGAAAAACCAACAAGCTTGCTGCCGAGAAATGAAAGAAACAAAAAAATTCAACAAACTCACAGCAGCTGGGTCTCTACTTGGTTGCTGTCTTCTGTCATGAATGCCCTTTGGAGTAGGAAGGCGAGACCCACGCGCTGAACTGTGAGTTTGGGTAATTTATTGATAAAAACAACAAACGTAAAGTTCAACAAAGTGCTCAAAACACAAAATACAAACGAAGGTGAAAACTTACAGATTTGTGCACCAGAGCGAGGCAGGGCTCTGGTGGAGATGAGGTGAGTATAATCAAGACAGCGGCCAATGGGAACAAAATAACTCCCCTTAAATAGGATCAAAACTATATACATAAGTGGTGACAGGTGTGGGTTCACATGAGAGGGCAAAGAGGTAACAATGAATGAAGACTGGGATCAGCTGGAAGAGAGGAAGGAGGAGCGGCTGGACTTGACAGCTGACAGGGCGACACCCACACAGAGCACGAAACCAGAAACACCGCCTGACAGCTGTCAACCCAGAGACGGAACACCAAAGGACAAATATAAAGAATAAACATCATCAAAAACAGACCAATAGATAGATAGATAGATAGATAGATAGATTCTTTATTTCAAACAAAAAAGCAAAAACAAAACAAATGACGTGCAATAAAAGTGACCAAAAATAATTACAAATTGAAACAAAACATGAGTGTAACAAAACTGAAGCCTAAACAGAAAAAATAGAAAGCAGTATTAAAACTCAGTTAGTTAATTCCCTTCACACCATGTTGGTGTATGGGGCGGCGCCTATCTCCGTTTCTCTGACCCTAGGCCACACAGCTACTGTAAGTAGTGAAAGCTACAGCGGGGGGTCAGTCCTCTGGTAGCTCTGTGTGCAACTTTACTTTCCCCATTCCATTATGCGGAGCACCACGCTAGAAGGCAGAAAGTACCATTTTTATATGGTCTTTGGTATGACCCGGCCGGGATTTGAACCCCTGCCTCCCGGGTGTGGGGCAGATGCTCTACCAACTGAGCCACCACTCCGGTTCGTATTAAAACTCCAAAAGCACAAAATACAACAAATATATATAAAAATAAGGAAAAAGCCACAAGACTGAGCCTGACAGACCTTCCAGAGCTCAGCTCGTGACAGTTGTTGCTGCTAAGGGTGGCCCAACCAGTTATTAGGGTTAGGGGGCAATCACTTTTTCACACAGGGCCATGTAGGTTTGGATTTTTTTTTTCCCCTTAATAATAAACACCTTCATTTAAAAACTGCATTTTGTGTTTACTTGTGTTATCTTTGTCTAATATTTAAATTTGTTTGATGATCTGAGAAGTCCCCCTCATGGATTGTCACCTTATTGTGGTGGGGGTGGTTTGCGTGCCCCAGAGATCCCAGAAGCTATGTTGTCCGGGGCAATTTTCCTCTGATAGGGTCACCCAAGACAAACTGGTCCTGGGTGAAGGGCCAGACTAAGAACGATCCAACAGACTCTCATGACAAATTCTATATCAAGGATTCAGTGTACCCCGCCCGGTATGGGGTTACCGGAGCCGCACCGTGGAGCCAGGCCTGGGGGAGGGGCTCGAAGGCTAGCGTCTGGTGGCCGGGTTTCCACCCATGGGACCCGGCCAGACTCAGCCCGAAGGAGTCACATGGGTCCGCCCGCCAGTGGGCTCACCACCTGCAGGAGGGATCATGGGGGTCCGGTGCTATGTGGATTAGGTGGCAGTCAAAGGCGGAGACATTGGCGGACTGATCCCAAGCTTTCTAAACTGGCTTTTGGTACATGGAATGTCACCTCTCTGGTGGGGAAGGAGCCTGAGCTGGTGCATGAGGTTGAGAGATACCGGCTAGATATAGTCGGCCTCACCTCAACACACAGCTCCGGTTCCGGAACCAGTCTCCTGGAGAGGGGCTGGAGCTTGGCCTTTTCTGGAGTTGCCCCGGGCGAGAGGCGACGAGCAGGGGTGGGTATTCTTGTATCCCCCCACCTGGCTGCCTCTATATTGGAGTTTTCCCCGGTGGACGAAAGGGTTGCTTCCCTGCGCCTTCGGGTTGGGAAACGGGTCCTGACCATCATTTGTGCCTATGCACCAAATGATGTTTCAGAGTACCCACCCTTTTTGGAGTCTGTGACTGGGGTGCTGGAGGGTGCTCCTCTTGGAGACTCCATTGTCCTACTGGGGGACTTCAATGCGCACGTGGGCAATGACAGTGAAACCTGAAGGGGGGTGATTGGGAGGAACGGCCTGAACTGAACCCGAGTGGTGTTCAGTTATTGGAATTCTGTGCTAACCACAGTTTGTCCATAATGAACACCATGTTAAAGCATACTTACTTAATCCTCTTCGCCCCAGCTGGGGCATAAGGCGCCAACAAGTCTCCTCCAGCCATCTCAGTCCTGGGCGAGCCATGTTAAAGCATAAGGGTGTCCATATGTGCACCTGGCACCAGGACACCCTAGGTCGCAGGTCGATGATCGATTTTGTTATTGTGTCATCAGACCTGCAACTGTATGTCTTGGACACCCGGGTAAAGAGAGGTGCAGAGCTGTCAACTGATCACCACCTGGTGGTGAGTTGGATCCGATGGCAGGGGAGGAAGCCATTCAGACCTGGTAGACCCAAACGTATAGTGAGGGTGTGCTGGGAATGTCTGGCTGAAGTCCCTGTCCGGGAGGTCTTCAACTCCCACCTCCAGAAGAACTTCAACCACATTCCGAGGGAATCTGGAGACATGGAGTCTGAATGGGCCATGTTCTTCACCTCTGTTGTTGAAACGGCGGCCCAGAGCTGCGGCCGCAAGGTGGTCGGTGCATCTCGTGGTGGCAACCCCCGAACCAAGTGGTGGATACCAGTGGTGAGGGGGGCCATTAAGCTGAAGAAGGAGTCCTATCAAGCTTGGTTGGCTTGTGGGACTCCCGAAGCAGCTGAGGTGTACCGGCAGACCAAGCGGAGTGCAGCTCGGGTGGTTGCTGAAGCAAAAACCCGGGTATGGGAGGAGTTCGGTGAGGCCATGGAACAAGACTTTCGGTCGGCCTCGAAGAGATTCTGGCAAACTGTCCGGCGGCTCAGGAGGGGAAAGCAGCTCCCTGTCCACACTGTGTATGGTGCGGATGGGATACTGTTGACTTCGACTGGGGGTATCGTCGGGCGGTGGAAGGAATACTTCGAGGATCTCCTCAATCCCACTGATACGCCTTCCACAGAGGAAGCAGGGTTTGGGGACGAGGGGGATGACTCGCCTATCACAGGGGCTGAGGTTGCCAAGGTGGTTAAAAATCTCCTTGGTGGCCGGGCCCCGGGGGTGGACGAGATTCGCCCTGAGTACCTCAAGGCCCTGGATGTTGTTGGGCTGTCATGGTTGACATGCCGCTGCAACATTGCGTGGAGGTCGGGGGCAGTGCCTTTGGCATGGCAAACCGGGGTGGTGGTTCCTCTCTTCAAAAAAGGGGACCAGAGGGTGTGCTCCAACTTTAGAGGGATCACACTCCTCAGCCTCCCTGGGAAGGTCTATGCCACGGTACTGGAGAAGAGAGTCCGGCTGTTGGTCGAACCTCGGATTCAGGAGGAGCAATGTGGTTTTCGTCCTGGCTGTGGCACATTGGACCAGCTCTTTACGCTCTCGAGAATTCTTGAGGGTTCGTGGTTCCCCTGAGTGTTCCCTGCTGCCAGGACTACACCGCCAGACAAGGAAGGAGCCTGCGGCCCTGGAGAGCCTAGTTCCAGCCCTGCAGCCCCGTCATGGGCAGAGGAAGAGGGCGGATTGCCATTTGGACCCTGCGCCGATGACTAAGCATCCCCGGGTCTCCACGGAGGAACAGTCCAACCCGGCAGGTCACGGATCCCCTGCCACCACGCCGTGCGGGCCTTCAGCGTGGACATCAGCGTCAGGGAATCCCCAGGCCGTGAATAACATCATGCCGGCTGCGGAGCCCGCCACAGTTGAGTGGGAACCAGAGGTGGACCTTCAGCGTGCTGAACCCGGATCGTCGAAGTCCTGGGCTGCGGTAGAACCCAAGATCAGGCAAGTGCTCTATTTTGTCTTCCTTTCTTCTATTCTGGAGTATTTTTGCCTGTCTCTCGGGGAGACGAGCCGGGCGCAGCCGTCCGCTGCGTCCGAGCTTGTCTCGCTGGGCTCTGCCGCTGCCGGTGATTCTGATCCCGGTTCTCTTTTCTCCTCTGAGCCTTCTCCCAGGGTCACCAGTGATGAGCCTGCTCCGGTCGTCACCTTAGAGGTTCTGGGTTCGGGTCTACAGGTCATCCCTGGTGCTGAGCCGGCCCAGTCGAGGTCCGTCGTGGGTTGTGCTCCGGCCCAGCCAGGGTCCGTCGTCGGTGCAACTTTGACCCAATTGGGGTCCGATGTGGGTGTAACGCAGACCCAATCGGGGTCCGTCATGGACGCTGTTCTGGCCCAGTCGGGGTCCGTCGTGGGTGCAGTACGGTTCCGCTCGGGATCTGGCAAGAGCGCAGCGCCACTCCGTGTGGAGTTCGGAGAAGGAGCTGCAGATCCTCCACCGATTGATGCCGGACTGGCCCCTCATCATTTCCACGATCCCTTTTTCCCTCCACCTGGTGCCGCTGGGATTTCCCTGATCCGACCCAGCTCTCCCTCGCTGTCCCTCTCAATAGGAAGGCCGCCTCCAAGTTCCCCCCTGTGGTCCTGGTGGCTGGATGACGCGGGTCAGCCGCCTGGGAGACTGCTTCGCCCGATTGGCGTTCTGGGTCGGCCACCCGACAAACTGGACTTTTTGTTCGCCGACCTGGTCCAGCCACCAGAGGTACTGGTTCTCCAGGCCTGGGACTGGGGTAGACCGCCCGAACTCTTTCTTTTCTCCCTGCTAGCGATCTGGATACTGGACGCAGGTAGACCTCCAGAACTATTTGTTTTTGTGTTATTGTGCTCTGCCTGCCGTCATCCCAGAAGTTTTTTTTCTTCCTCTCCTGTAGTTCTGGGATGCCCTTGTGTTTTTTTTTCTATGAACTATATTGTACTGTATGCATTTGCCGCTATTTAGCGTGATTTTTTTCCCCTTCCTCTGTTTGAGATATATGTGATTGCCTTTTGTTCTTTTGGCCTGTGTATCATGGTCCGTAGGCATAGTACTTCTGTTATTTGCATTTATTGGCCTGTTTTTTCCACCTGTGCTTTATGGAGTATATTTGTGGTGTTGTTTTTTTTCCCTTGTTCTGTAGTTGCACCATGTTATGTTTTCTGTATTTGACCTTTTCATTTTTTTTCCCCCCGGGTTCCTGTCTTGATGTGTTTTTGTTCTGGTTCTCACCCTCCTGGCCTTTTTTTCCCCCTCCTCCCACCCTGGGTGGACCGTTGTAGCCTTCCGGGTGGGGGGGAGGCTTGCATGTCACGAGGCACCCAGAGTGCGCCATTTGTGGGGGAGTACTGTCATGGTCTGAGCGCCGATATCGTCCGCGCTCGGGTCATGCAGTATTTTCCTCCCATTCTGTGTTAATTCCTTGTGGCCCTCCGAGCTTTTATTCTGAAAGCATCTCAGAGGGGCTTCCGGCTGTCAGAGCGGAGCTCTGCTGTGACAGCTGGATTTCATTCAGCTGATGACTTCTTCATCAGCTGATTAATCCCTTTGCCCTATTTAAGGGAGCAGCTTAGGTTACTCCGGGCTGCGACCTCGTACGCATAACGCTGGTCTCCCCAGCGTTAGGCTGACGTCCCTATCTCCTGGCTCCAGTCATCCTCTTGATCCTCCATATTCTCTGTAAGTTTATTCCGTAGTCTGTGTATATCGTCAGTGTTCTAGTGTTGTCTTTATTTGCGTTTTGCCCCTCGTGGCTCTTTATTTTGTACCTTTTACCGGTCTCTTAATAAATACGCAAACTGATTGGCTGCCTACAGCATCTCATCAGTGGTCCGCGAGGACCACCCATGACACTACTGTCTGGCTTCTTGTGCCGACCGTGTTTTCACTAAATGACAGAGGGTGTCAGCGGGTCTCTGGCGCTAAAACCAGGTTGCACCCGATAGGTGGGGCTCGTCAGACTTGGGTGTTAGTCCACCTAGGAGAAGGACCACTCTGATTTCAAATCCAGGCAGGTTGTGCCTGTTAGCCTTGGCCGGCAAACTATCTAGGAGAAGGTAAACTCTGATTCCAAACCTCCACTGCCTTGCGGCTATACCTGTTTGAAACCAAGAGCTACTCCATGGGTATCGAGTCATGTGAAGGGCACCAACTTGACACACTCCTCTAAAATAACAAATTGTATATATATATATATATATATATATATAAATAATTATCAATAACTTAGAGTGGGTAACAGACAAGATCAATATTCAACACTTTATTTTTATTAATCTCAGCAATTGTTCAGATGATCACTTCTACATTTCATAAAAAAAATGTCCAGTTTTCACCAGTCCCTTTTAACCATAAAAAACTAAACCCTTTTAATTCATGAACTATGTTGAGCCATGTTTGAAAAAGTTATGCAACATTTAAGAAAAATTAACTTTCATATTAAATAAATCTTATCACATTTTTAACTGAACAAATCTGCTGCAATTCTGCTCAAAATCTGTTACATTTAATAAACACACTTTTGTGTGTTCTTCTTCACTGGAATTATATCCATACAGTTCTTGCCAAGAATCATGCTGAGTAATAACCAGCACCGCGGCAGCAGTTTACCCTCCGCCGCGGGATTGCGGGGATCGTGGGTTCGATCCCTGCCCCCGGCCAACAGTGATCTGTGTGGAGTTTGCATGTCCTCCCCGTGTTGGCGTGGGTTTCCTCCCGCATGCCAAAAACATGCAGGTTAGGGAGTTAAGGCTTGTCACCGGACTGCAGAACAAATCTACCTACGGGTACAAAAAAAAAAAAAAAGTGGGCAGCAGTTTCATGACGCGTATTGAATTTTTTTTTTTTTCCAAAACTTTATTGAGAACAAGGTCCACATAGTGCCGCTTCGCCGTCGCCCCACAAATGAAACACACGCAGCTTCCTTTCACGGTAGGAAAAAAGAACTCTTCCTCCCGCTCACTTTGAAAATGATAAATTTTCTGTCTTTTTTTTTTTGCCATGTTTTTGGGCTAGGGAAACTGCACTCCACTCACATCTTCACTGCCCGCTAGCTTACTCTCCACAAGCGCGAAGGTTTTGTCATGCGCACAATACTGACCTTTGAACTAGGTCAGAGTTCACCTTAACTTTACGTATAATAAACATATTTTCATTTTTTTTATTTTTAAGACATTGTCATTTTAAAATCTATATAAATGCAAGTGTGATTTTAAAAAATAGCGGCAGAAAAAATTACATCTTAGACGCAGCTCACTTGCGAGTTGTGCTATTTTTAGAACAGGCCTGCGGGCGACTCATGTGGTCCTTGCGGGCGACATGGTGCCCGCGGGCACCGCGTTGGTGACCCCTGCTTTGGGAGTAAACCTCGAGGATAAATCCGGAGTGGAGCCCTAAGGCGGTTGGCAGATGCTCAGCACTACTTCCGGCAACTCCTGCAATGGACCTGGTCCCAAACTGTATTGGATCATCCTTTCCTTTGGACTCAGCCAGTGACACCGAGAGGGGGACACTGACGTATGGGCAGCCCTGTGTCTCCATACTACCTCGCCCAGGCTTTTTAGCCCAGGCTTTTTATATATACATACATACATACATATACATATATACTGTACATATATCGCCCAGGCTTTTTAGTGCAAACTGGAGAGGTCACTCCAGTGGCATCGCAAGATTCCAGCACAACACGGGACGAGGCAGTTACCGGTTATAAGCTCCAACCGATTGGCGTCGGGAGGAGCACCAGGGGTCTCGTCCAATGGTGGAAGAAGCCTTCACAGCTTCATTGGGCAGCTACCACCCGCCTCAAGCTGCGCAGCCCCCAGCCAGTAAGGTGCTGCCCCGCCATGGCTTGCCTGCACTACTGGATGCGTAGAGCTTAGGGGTCTCTCCTGACAAGCAAGCATCAATCTGCACCAGGCAGTCAAAAGGAGAAACATACAAAGACTCCAGCTCTTCGATTTACAAGCTGGAACATTCACACCATGTGCCCCAGACTTACCGCTGATCTCCAACAAATGGATGACTCTCTCAAGACTGCCATCATCAATAAGGAACTGGCACGACTTAACATCGGTGTTGCCTGCCTTCAGGAAACCCGCCTGGCCAACAGCGGCTCTCTTAGAGAATCAGACTACACCTTTTATTGGCAGGGCCTGTCCCAGGACGAGTCCAGGCAGCATGGTGTAGGTTTTGCAGTGAGGAACTCACTGATCGCCACCACAGAAACCCCTACAGGAGGGTCCAAAAGAATCCTCACCCTCAGCATGAAGACATCTTTGGGCTTTGTGAACATCCTTCCTGTGTATGCCCCAACCCTCATGTCCACTCTAGAAGCCAAAGATCAGTTCTACGAGGCTCTAGAGGAAGTGCTATCTAGAATCCCCTACTCTGAAGGCTTATTTTTGCTGGGCAACTTCAACGCTCACGTCGGAGCAGATTGGCAAGTGTGGCCATCCTGTCTTGGCCACTTTGGCATAGGCAGGGTGGACGAGAGCAGACAGAGGCTGTTGGAATTCTGTTGTCATCATGGCCTCTGCATTACAAACTCCTACTTCAAGTGTAAAGAGCTGCGGAAAGTGTCTTGGAGACACCCCCGGTCCCGTCACTGGCACCAGCTAGATCTTGTCATCACCAGAACAGCGGACCTCAGCAGTGTTCTTTATACGAGAAGATATCACAGCTCTAATTGTGATACAGATGAGATGAGATTGATGAGATTCAACTTTATTGTCATTACACATGTATGAATACAAGGTAACGAAACGTGACTTGGCATTTGGGCACGCTCTGCAGAGCGCATCCAAGGCCACGGCAGCCGCTAGGCGCCAGTCATGGCAGATCATTCCCTTGTCGCCATTAAGGTCAGACTGAAGCGAAGGAAGATCCACCATGCCAAGACTAAGGGTTGTCCCCACATCAACACTTGAGGAATTTCCGATCTGATCAAGGCTTAGACATTCGCTGACAGCTTTCAGAGGAAACTTGAAGCTCACCTCCAGTCCAATATCCCAGGCGACGTGGACACCAAATGGAACCACCTTCGCGACGCCATCTACGACTCAGCCATGACTGCGTTCGGAAAGAAAGAATGCAAGAATGCTGACTGGTTTCAGGCTCACTGGGACGAAATGCAGCCAGTCACAGAGGCCAAAAGAGAAGCACTGCTGGCTCACAAGCAGAACCCTTACCCTGGCACACGCGATGCCCTTCGAGCAGCAAGGAGCAAGGCCCAGCAGATTGCCCGCCATTGCGACAATGAGTACTGGCAGAACCTGTGCACCAACATCCAGGAAGCTGCCGATTGTGGATACGCCAAAGGAATGTATGATGGCATCAAAACAGCTATCAGCCCCACAAGCATCAAAACAGCACCACTCAAAGCTAAGACAGGGGAAGCCATCACCGACAAGAGCAAGCAACTCCAGCGTTGGGTCAAGCATTATCTTGAATTGTACTCGACCCAGAACATCGTGACAGACGTTGCCCTTGACACCTTGCCTGGCCTACCAGTCATGGAGGAGCTTGATGAAATGCCCTCGCTGGAAGAGCTCAGCAAACCCATAGACTGCCTCGCCTGTGACAAGGCTCCAGGGAAAGATGGTATCCCCCCAGAAGTTCTGAAACATGGGAAAACATCCATCTTACAACCACTATATGATCTCCTCTGCCTTTCTGGGAGCAAGGTCACATTCCCCAAGATATGAGAGATGCCAACAGAGTCTGTATAAGAACAAAGGCGACAGCAGTGACTGCAACAATTACCGTGGCATCTCTCTTCTGAGCATAGTTGGCAAAGTCTTCGCCTGGGTCACCCTGTTCCGCCTGCAGAGCCTCACTTCGTGAGTCTATCCTGAGTCCCAGTGTGGCTTCAGAGCCGGAAGGTCCACAGTGGATATGATATTCTCCTTCCGTCAGCTGCAGGAGAAGTGTCGAGAGCAGCAGCAGCCATTGTTTCTTGCGTTCGTGGACCTGACCAAAGCCTTTGACTTAGTTAGTCGAAGCAGGATCTTCCAGATCCTGCGAAAGATCGGTTGTCCCCCAAAGCTCCTTGCAATCATCTCTTCCTTCCACATGGACATGCATAGTACTGTTTGCTTTGATGTGGCCACCTCAGATGCCTTCCCCATCAGCAGTGGAGTGAAGCAGGGTTGCATTCTAGCACCGACTCTCTTTGGGATTTTTTTCTCAATGCTCCTCCACTATGCCTTTGCCGACTGTCCTGAAGGTGTCTACGTCCGTACAAGATCAGATGGAAAACTCCTCAACATCGCAAGACTTCGTGCTAAAGCCAAAGTCTATGAGGTCCTCATACGTAAGCTGCTGTTTGCAGATGACGCTGCTCTAGCATCACACAGCAAGGAGTGCCTGCAGCACCTGGTCGACAAACTGTCCCATGCCTGCAAGGAGTTTGGGCTCATGATCAGCCTTAAGAAAACCAACATCATGGTGCAAGATGCTCTCTCCTCTCCTGTCATTACCATTAACATCACACAGCTGGAGGTTGTGGACACCTTTACCTATCTAGGGTCCACTGTTTCAAACATGCTCTCGCTGGACACCGAGATCAGCTCCAGAATCGCCAAAGCAGCTGCTATCATGGCCAAACTCAACAAGTGTGGTGTGGAACAACAATCTACTGAGTTTGAAGACCAAGCTACTCGTATACCAAGCTTGCATCCTGTCCACTCTCCTGTACGGCAGCAAGTCCTGGACAGCCTATGCCAGGCAGGAGAAGCAATGAAACGGGTTCCACCTCCGCTGTCTTCGGCGCCTTATGCACATCAAGTGTCAGGATAGAGTCCCCAACACCAAGGTCCTTGAGCGTGCTGACTTGCCAAGCATCCCTGCATTTCTCAGCCAGAGACGACTCCGGTGGCTCGGCCACGTGCACCACATGGAGCCTGACCATCTGCCGAGAGAAATCCTTTACAGAGAACTGTGGGTGGGTATCCGGTGTGTGGGCCAACCTCTGTTGCACTTTAAAGATGTCTGTAAAAGGACATGCGGTGTGTGCAGATCAACGCCAATAACTGGGAGGTTATTGCCAAAGATCGAGCCACCTGGTGCCACAGTGTCAAAGAGGGTGTTCTCAAGATGGAAGCGAACACGAGAGTCCAGATGGTGACGAAACGTGTGGCGAGGAAAGAACGCCCAGCATCAGCACGTGCACTATCAATCTTCATCTGCACCAACTGCTCCAAAGACTGCCAGTCAAGGATTGGGCTGTATAGTCATTCCAGGCACTGCTCCAACACTTGATGCGCTAACCATCGCCTCTTCGAGACGAGGATGCTATATATACTGTATATACACACAGTGGTGTGAAAAAGTGTTTGCCCCCTTCCTGATTTCTCATTTTTTTGTATGTTTTTCACACTTAAATGTTTCAGATCATCAAAAAAATTAAAATATTAGAGAAAGATAACACAAGTAAACACAAAACGCAGTTTTTAAATGGTGTTTCTGATTAAGGTAAAAAAAAAAATCCAAACCTACATGGCCCTGTGTGAAAAAGTGATTGCCCCCTAAACCGAATAACTGGTTGGGCCACCCTTAGCAGCAGCAACTGCAATCAAGTGTTTGCGATAAGTGGCAATGAATCTTTTATAGCACTGTGGAGGAATTTTAACCCCCTCATATTTGCAGAATTGTTGTAATTCAGCCACATTAGAGGGTTTTCGAGCATGAACTGCCTTTTTAAGGTCATGCCACAGCATCTCAATCGGATTCAGGTCAGGCCTTTGATTAGGCCACTTCAAAGTCTTCAATTTGCTTTTCTTTAGCCATTCAGAGGTGGACTTGCTGGTGTGTTTTCGATCATTGTCCTGCTGCAGAACCCAAGTGCGCTTCAGCTTGAGGTCATGAATAGATGGGCGGACATTCTCCTTCAGGATTTTTTTTGGTAGACTGCAGAATTCAAGGTTCCATTTACCACAGCAAGTCTTCCAGGTCCTGAAGCAGCAAACTGCTGGTATGATGTTAATTTTCTGAAATGTTGTGTTACTTTTATGTCAGATGTAATGGGACACACACCTTCCAAAAAGTTCAACTTTTGTCTCATCAGTCCACAGAGTATTTTCCCAAAAGTCTTGGGGATAATCAAGATGTTTTCTGGCAAAAGTGGGACGAGCCTTTATATTCTTTTTGCTCAGCAGTGGCTTTTGTCTTGAAACTCTACCATGCAGGCCATTTTTGCCCAGTCTTTTTTTTTATGGTGGAGTCATGAACTCTGCTCTTAAGGCTGCGTGTCCACCAAATGCGTTTTTTGTCACCCAACTGCCCTGGGCATTTTTTTTCAGCGTTTGTGCGCGGCGCTCTGGAAAAAAAACAAACAAAAAAAACAGCCTGTGCCCTGTATCCCAGTAACAGCTTGTCACTCTCAGCTCAGCACTTCGGTGTTTCCTATGGTCAGACTTTCTACTGATTTTTTTAATAGCAGTCTCTAAATAACAATGGACAGGAAACATTTTCTAGCAGCTCTGGATGTAAAATATGATGACATGGAAAGCAGGAGTCTGAGTACAGACTAGTACCGGCATCCTATGTCCCGCCCAGGCAGCAGTTCTGATTAGCTGCTTCGGTCTGGCATTGATGAGCTCAGCTGCAGTCTCTGAAAAGTTGAACTTTTTTCAGCTCTGAGCACTCTGAGTGCAACAACAAAAAACGGCCATCGCCGAGGGCGCTTAGCGCTGTAAATACTGGACTACATAGAGAATGAATGGAAAATAGTTATCCAGAGCGGAAAAAACCCATTTGGTCGACACACAGCCTAACTGAGGCAAGTGAGGCTTGCAGTTCTTTGGATGTTGTTGTGGGGTCTTTTGTGGCCTCTTGGATGAATTGTCGTTGCGCTCTTGGGGTAGTTTTGGTCAACGGGCCACACCTGGGAAGGCTCACCACTGTTCCATATTTTCGCCATTTGTGGATAATGGCTCTCACTGTGGTTTGCTAGAGTCCCAAAGCCTTAGAAAGGGCTATAAAATTGAACTCAGCTTTCCAAGGATGTGATAAACCACAGTTAATTTATGTTTTAACGGGGGGGGGGTGTCACTTTTTCAATGACCGCCCCCACCGCTAAATCAGAGGCGTCCGTGGTGAGCGCCATATGTGCCGTTGGCACCGGGTGTGCCAACAAAACGGCGTTCGCCAGGGCTGATTTGACCTGGGAGAATGCGCGCTCCCGCTCCGGGGACCACTCAATCTTTTTCGTGGGTTTTTGCTTTTTAAGCGCTGCGTACAGGGGGTTGCATGAGCTGCGCTGCGCCTGGGAGGAAACGGTTGTAAAAAATTGACCATTCCCAAAAATTCTTGCAATGCTTTGACCGTTTGAGGTTTGGGAAAATCCGTTATTGCGCGTACTTTATCGGGCAGAGGAACCGCTCCTTCTGGTGAAACGCGATGCCCCAAAAAATCGATCTGCACGACCCCAAACTGGCACTTCGCTGGGTTAATTATTAACCCGTGCTCTGCCAGCCTCCGAAAAACCGCTGTGAGGTGGCTTTCATGTTTGTCCTCGGACGTGCTGGCTACCAAAATATCATCCAAGTAGACGAACACGAAAGGGAGGTCGCATAGGACTGCGTCCATCATGCGCTGGAATGTCTGCGCAGCCCCGTTGAGTCCAAACGGCATACGCAAAAACTCAAAAAGTCCAAAAGGAGTTATTACCGCTGTTTTGGGTATGTCCTGAGTGCGGACTGGGACTTAGTGGCACCCGCGCACCAAATCTATTTTAGAAAAAATACACGCCCCCGCCAAATGTACCGAAAAATCTTGGATGTGTGGGATCGGGTAGCGGTCGTGAGCTGAAGCGTTATTCAACCTGCGGAAATCACCGCAAGGCCGCCACGAGCCATCGGTCTTGGGGACCATATGTAGTGGCGATGCCCAGGGGCTGTTAGAGCGTCTAATGATGCCCAGTTTTTCCAGGTTGGCGAATTCCTCGCGTGCTATGGTGAGTTTAGCTGGGTCCAAGCGCCGAGCTTTTGCAAAACGGGGGGACCGGTAGTAGTTATAAAGTGCTCCACCCCATGTTTGGCCACTGACGCCGAAAACGTCGGGACTGTGAATGCTGGAAACTGAGTGAGCAATGCTTGAAACTTACCACCCGCAGCTGTGAGGTTGGGCTGTGCAGTGGGCGGGACCACCCGGGCTGTGCAGGAAATGCTGTAAAAAGACAAAGTGCATTAACCAGACGTCTATTAGCAAGATCAACCAATAAACCATTCGAGCACAAAAAATCAGCACCTAACATGTTATGACTGACTGCTGCCACGACGAAGGTCCACTCAAATGACCGACCGTGGAAAGACAGGGGGAGGGTCTTCTCCCCGTAGGTCTTGATCGTCGGACCGTTCGCCGCCAACACCAGGGGTCCGCTGGAAGGCGCCAACCGATCAGCGTGGAGGGGTATGACGAAACTCACCTGGGAGCCCGTGTCCACCAGGAACTGCCTCCCTGATTTCCCGTCCGTGAGGTAGAGCAGCTTAGTCTTCGCGCCGAGAGCAGCAGCTGCTACTGACTCTCGGGCTTGGCGTTTCCCATGCGCTTGAATTGGCAGGGGGGAATGCATCTGCGTGCCCTCTCGGCGAAGCGTCGATGATAAAAGCAGAGGGCGTCGTGCGCCCCGCGTCTCCTGGTCTCCGCCGCTGCTGACGTCAGTGCATCTGGTGTCGTAGCCTCTGGCCCCTTGCCGTCTCCGGGTTTTGCGCCCAGCTCTGCTGCCGCCGTCGTGGCCGTGTGCCGTCTATGGGCGTCGACAAGTCGCTGTGCCTCCTGGCCCAGCTTGTGGTAATCTCAGTTGGTCAGCAGTTGCGAGCTGACCAGGGTGACTCTCACCGCTGACGGTAGTGTCCTGAGGAAGAGATGGGCGAAGATAAAGCCGTCATCATCCTCGCCTCTCAGGTTCAACATCCTCGCCACCATGTCAGCGGGGCTGTCTTTTATCTTATCATGTTTAATGTTGCAGCATTGCACCGAGACAAATTCCTAGTTTGTGTACTACATGAACAATGGCAATAAACCTGATTCTGATTCTGATTCTGATTCTTTCGGTCAACATCAGGAGCCTCTCTGCCCGCTCTCCCAGCGAGGGAGTGAAGGCACGGATGAGTGCGGCTTTCAATGCGCCGTACTTGTCGACCTCTGGTGGGTGGTTAGTCAGGCTCTCCACCCGCTGTGCTGTGAGGCTGTCCAGCTTTGCTACCACGTAGAAGAATTTCGTTGCATCTGCTGAAATTCCCCGAAGGTGAAACTGCGCCTCGACCGTGTTGAACCAGGCACGTGGGCTGTGCTGCCAGAATTCGGGCAGCTGGACTGCGGTAGCTGCGCTGGCCTGGTTGGCTCCTGATGAGTCTGCTGTATGAAGTTCGTCCATACTTAGTCGTAGGGTCACCAGTGTAGAGAATGCGTTCAAGAATGAGGCTGAGTTTATTTCTCAGAGTCAACTTTATTGAGTGAACACATGCTCTATCAATCTCTATGCAGGAAAAAGAGGCTGAGCCATCGAATACCACGTTCTTATACTCTGCTGGGGCCACAACCCACAGTCACATGTTACATAAGCAAACATATAATTACATGGCACATAGTCTCAGTCACAATGCACTCTTTCATGTCTCACTATTGTCTCTTGTTCTGCGGTGTTCCGGGAATCTTCCTGGGACATCTTCTCGGAGACAAAGGTCAAGACTCACACCTACTCGTCATCTCCTGTAGATCTCTGCAGGTCCAGACCTCTTTTGTCCCACCAGACGTGGAGTCACCAATACACATACAGTCACGTATTTGTGGGGAGATATGAGCACAATATCTTCGCCACAATATATATATATATATATATATATAAATATCCCATAGATTTAAAAAATTAAACAAATATAACACAGAAACTAAACAAATACTGTACATTGTCCTGTTACATATATATTTTCTTTTTTTAAAATTCCCCCTTCTCTCTATTTTTCTTTCGTCCGTGCATGTCTGAAGTGAGTTTTGATCTAAAAACATTTGTTTTCACCAGCATTTCAGTCAACGTTTGCCAATGGAGCTTTACTTAGGCTGACTTAGGCAAACTCTGCATAACAGCCCAGCGTTCAGGAACTTTTACAAACTGAGCACAACTTTCACCAGCGTTTGTTTCCAAACATTGGCAAATTTTCAGCACGCTGAAATTTTTCCAGAAATACAGCTTTCGCCAGTATTTGCTAACAAACGTCAACCATCATTAATTTTTATCAACTTTTGCCAGCAGAGCCAGATATTTGCCAAAATGTCAGTGAAAGTTGGTCCAAACGTTGTAGTGTGAATTCACCCAAAAAAGTAGGTCCAGAATGGTAGGAAGCCGTGGTCTTTATATGAGCGTCACCTGATGCTGATGTCAGCTGACCTGCGGTGAGTATTCCTGGCTTAGGTTAACCTAAGTTGGCAACAGCTGCACATACACGAGCCTAAGTTGGCAAAAGTTTGCCAACGCTGAATGCAACACTGGTAAATGCGAGCAAAAGTTTGTAAAAGTCGGTGTGTGCTGGATTAAAGAAAAACCTGCTCACTAACAGAATTTCACCTATGTTTGGACTACTTTGTCTGATTTTTCAAAACATCTGTAAAAATTGGTTCAAACACTATAGTGTGAACCCAGCTTTATGCTTTAAAAATAAAGTTTTCTGCACCATATTTTCAAAAATATGCAGTTGAAGTCAAAATTAACTCCTGCTCAGCCATTCAACCACTTTGCTTGAAATTAAATTGAGATCATCTACAGACATTGATAATGGAATTGTTAAAATTATCCAAAAATGTCAACCTGTTTTGATGTTATAGGCCAACCAAGTTGTACAGTTTCTCTATGGCATGTATTTTTGTTTTAACTCTTAATATACTGTTCCAAACTTGATGAAACTTCACCCTCACAACAGTATTTTTCAACAAAACACCAAATTTCATGCAATTCTGTTCATGTTCCAAAAATCAAATTTATGAAATGTCTATCTGTCTTTAAATCTTGTATCAGCCTTTGTGTCAATTTGTTTCAGCATTTTACATTTATTAGCAGTGTTTTAAAACCATGATTAATATAGTGATACATATAATGATCAGTGACCAATGTTTTTACTTTTTCCAAAGTTTAAAAATTACAACTTCTGTTATTTTTATTTTGTATTTAATATTCATTTTTTAATCTTTTTCATTATTATTGCAATACTTCTGGCCATTAACTACACAATGTCTGTGCCTTACATATCCTTGCCCAATATTTTCAGCTTCAAGCTGTCTTTTCGTTTTTCATCTTTCCTCCTGCCCTCCATGCCACCTCTCTAAGAGCTTTCATCTTTAATCATTTGTGTAGTACTCATGTAATTTTCCTTTCTTCTTGCTCTTGCCTGGTTTCTTCTGCTCCCACATCTTCTTTTTTCATGCCTCCCATCATGTCCGGTCTTTTCTCATCTCATCATCATCCACTCTTCTCCCTCACCTCCCTCTGCTGCTCTCAGGGAGATGTGAGGAGCACCGCCCTGATTTCTGGCCTTAAAACAAGCGCTTGTCTTGTGAAGTTCTGTTTGCTTTGCGCAGCATTTTCTCACATAGCAGAGCCTTCACAGCCTTGCCTGGAAGATCACACCTCAACGTGAATGCCTGTGTTAGGAAATATTCTTTTTTTTTTATTTCATCAGAGTCAACTACATGATCATAAGCATGCATTTACATGTATTTCTCAGCAGCATTGGTATTCAGCTTGTGTTTAAGGTTGTATTTACAGAAATGACCTGTGTATGTTTGGGGTGAGAGTTACCCCTGGGCAGTGCTTACCTAAAGCTTTGCTCATAACTAATGAACAAAGGCATGCCTACTTCCCTGTTTTCTTCATAAACAAACATCTAAAGGAATTCAGCAGATCTCTACAAGACTTCATTACTAACGGAGAAAAACACCATCCACCTAAAGTGCTCTTTGGTTTTAAAAAAGTCAGTGTACAAGTTTGTGATGGTCTGGGGAGCGTGCTCCCCTCCCCTCCTGTTCCTGGTTTCCCGCTCCAGTGATGAGCACACCTGCGGAATTTTCCACCTGCTGCTCCTGATGAGCCGGCATATTTAAGGCACAGTGTGAGGGGACCTCACCGCTGGATCATCTGGGTTTGCAGCCTAAAGTCTTGTCTAAGTTTCTCTTGTTATCTTGTCTCCACGTATTTACCTTTTGTGTGTCTCCTGTTCCTCAGGTTGCTACCACCCGCAGGTGTGTCTCCTGGAGCTGATCGTACTTGCCTGACCAGGAAGATCATCACATCCACCCAGGTCCTGCCTTCCACCTGCCCCCGGTCCATGTTGGAGTTCCCTGCCAGATTCCTCTGCTCTGACTGTAAGTGTGCTTTCCTGCATTATTCTCCCATCAGAGAATCTGTCCCTTATCGTCTCTGTCTGCTCTCTCCCATAGGCTACGTGCGCTCCAGGGGGCTCCTGTCTTGGCTGAAATTTAAGTTGGCATTTTTGTGTTTCACTTTTCTTTTAGTCTTGCATTTTGGTTTTCTGTTTTTCTTCAATAACATTGTGAAATTTTTTATTGGAGTCTGTGTGATCATTCTGGCTGCTCTGTGTTTGAGCCTGATCCCAATCTGAATCATGACAGAAAGATCCGGCCAGAATCAAGGCTCAGCAAGCACTTGGCAAGGCAAACACTCAGCACTCGAACGTTTGAGTGCCACAGAGCTCCAGGTCGCATTCTTATTGGAGCAATTACAAACGATCACTCAGCAACTGGCAACTGTTACCGAGCACCTGTGTCGTCTTCCTGGTGTGGCACCCCTGCTGCACCTGCTGCCCCGGCAGCTTCTGTTTTTCGCAGGAACATCTCTGTTCCCACACCTGCCCCCTATGGAGGGGAGGTGGGGGGTTGCATGGAGTTCCTGCTCTAATGTCGGTTATATCTTCGGCAGGTGGAGAGGGAGTACAGGAATGATATGGCCAAGATTCACTTTATAACCTTGTTGTTGCAGGGCCAGGCTCTCCAGTGGGCTCAGTCCACCTTGAGCAGCCCGGATGGACCCCTTTATTTGCTCGAGCGGTTTGTGCAGGAGTTCTACGGGGTGTTTGACCATACAGAGAGTGAGGAGAATATTGTTAGCTTGCTATGGAGCTCCAGCAGAGGATTGGTTGGTGGCCGATTTCTCTCCCAAGTTCCGGGTCATTGTGGCAGACTCCAGCTGGAATGACGCTGCATTGCAAAGCGCGTTTCTCTCGAGTCTGAATTCACAGCTCCGCGATGAGTTGGCTATCCGTGCAACTCCCTCCTCCCTGGATGATCTCCTCTCTCCCTCGACAATCGGTTTAGGGAGAGAGGGAAGGAGCGGAGGGCAGCTGCCTCTCTGCTCGCCTCCCGACCAGCCACCGCACCCCTTGGTGCTACTCCACTGGCCTCCTCCAAGCCAATGGCACTTGACAGGTCCCGTTTGACACTGGAGGAGTGTCAGCGTTGAGAAAGGGAAAGGGCATGTTTTTATTGCGGGGTCCCAGGTCATGCGATATCGAAATGTCCCATGAGGCCAAAAGACCTGGCCCATCAGTAGCCGGTAGGGGGTCTGGAGGGAGGGTCTTCACAAAATCCTTCCAAACGTTTTGAACTTTCAGCCCTGATCCAGTTACCGGAGACCGAGTTCAAAACCTCCACCCTGGTTGACTCGGGGGTGGAGTAAAATTTCATTCAACAGGCCAGTTTTTGGGCGCATGCACACGACCGGCAGCGGGTGAAAAAAGTTTGACGTCTGTGTCTCTGTTTTTATGCACTTTAAGGTGTTTTAATGTAATTCTCTGTGCCGCTTTTGTCCTTGAATGTTTATGTACTATATAACGAAGAGCTCCCTGGTTCCATCAGTATGGATTTGCTTCTTGTTTTTGCACTGTCGTTTCTTTCTTACCAGCTCTTTGTTTTGGAGGTAAGCACGATCGCAGTCACGCCGGGAAGAATGCAGTATTCCAGAGACATGTTACTGCATTTAAACATGGATAATGCAGCATCTGTGTTTGAGTCTGTGCCGCAACTGCCGGACTTTATTTTAAGAGATTTTCATGGACAAAGCGATGAAAAGAGAGACAAGAGGAGGAAACGCGGAAAGCATGGAGGCGTAAGATTAAACCTGAGGAGGCGTCAGCTTAACCGCATTCCTCTTCCTTCTATTATTATGGGGAACATACAATCCCTGAGAAATAAAGTGGATGACATTCAAGGAAATGTACGATATCAGAAGGATTTCAAGAACTGCTGTGTCATGGCTTACACGGAGACATGGCTTAAGGTGCATGACCGGGACCCGGACCTGTGGATCGACGGCTTTGGAGCCCCACTTCGCTCGGATTGGCAGGAAGAGATAATGAGGAAACATCAGGGGGGCGGTGTATGTTTATATATTAATAAACAGTACTGTACATCTGTCACAGTCAGAGAGTGCATCTGTACACCAGATGTGGAGCTTCTGTCCGTGTCACTATGCCACTTTTATCTGCCCCACAAATTCCCCCAACTTTTTATAACAACTGTGTACATTCACCCGAGGGCGGATGCTGCCTCCACCTCCAGCACCGTCTTTGATGTGGTACAGCGGTTGCAGTCGATTTCCCCAGAAGCTCCAAATTTTATTCTTGGGGATTTTAACCATGTGTCTCTAAAGAAGACACTTAAAAACTTTTATCAGTATGTCTCCTGCCCAACCAGGCGAAAAAAGACATTGGACCTGTGCTATGGATCCATAGAGAGGGCCTATAAATCTATTCCCCTTCCTCCTTTAGGATCCTCAGATCACAACTGTGTACATTTGCTGCCCACATATAAAACTGCTCTCAGAAGAGACAAGGCAAAGACCAGAGACATAAACGTGTGGACAGAGGATTCAGTGCACTGCCTCCAGGAATGCTTTAATCAAATCAAATCAAATCAAACTTTATTGTCATATTGCTGTACATACAACTGTAGTGCAGGCAAGATGAAATTGTGTTTCTCTCGGCATCCATATAAGTAGAAGAACATGATTTAAGACACACTCACACATATCTTCACCCCCCACCCCACCCCACCCATCCGTTCACACATCCCTGAGACATACTTGGAAAAAAAAAACTAACTTACTATAATATACAAATAATGCACATAATGTCCATAGGTGCAGTAGTGAATATGAGAGATTCCGGGTCAACTGTTCAGCATCCTAACAGCTTGTGGAAGGAAGCTGTTGATCAGTCTGGTGGTTTTGCCTCTGATTCTCCGGAATCGTTTGCCAGATGACAGAAGTTCAAAGTGTTTATGCAGAGGGTGAGATCGGTCCTTGACAATGTTCAGTGCCCTGCTCCTACAACGGTTCTGAAAAAGTTCTTGGACAGAGGGGAGGGAGACTCCAATTACCCTCTCGGCTCCCTTGACTATCCTCTGCAGGGCTTTTTTGTCTGACATACTGCAGCTGGAGTACCATGTAGCAATGCAGTACGTCAGAACACTCTCCACCACACCTCTGTAGAAGGTCCTGAGGATGCAGATGGGGAGAGAGGCCTGTTTGAGTTTTCTCAAGAAGTGCAGTCTCTGCTGAGCCCGCTTCCTGATCCCCAAGGAATTCTTGCTCCAGGTCAGGTCCTGCGAGATCTGCACTCCGAGGAACTTGATGTTCTCCACTCTCTCCACTAAACGGCCACCGATGCTGAGGGGGACGTGTTCAGGCTGTGACCGCCGGAAGTCGATAATCATCTCCTTCGTTTTGTCCACGTTGAGCACCAGATTGTTCTCCCTGCACCAGCCCTCCAGGTCTCTCACTTCTTCCCTGTACATTGATTCCTCATCCCTCTGAATAAGTCCCACCACCGTGGTGTCGTCTGCAAACTTATTAATCTGGTTCCCCTCGTGTCTGGATACACAGTCATGTATTAGAAGTGTAAACAACAGTGGACTGAGTACGCAGTCTTGAGGGGATCCGGTGATCAGCGTGACAGAGTTGGAGATGTGGTTTCCAACCCGGACAGACTGGGGTCTCTCAGTCAGGAAATCCAGGATCCAGAGACATGTGGCGGTGTTCAGACCAAGGAGTCATTTCTCCATCAGTCTCTGGGGAATAATGGTGTTGAATGCTGAACTGAAATCAGTGTACAGGAGTCTGGCGTAGGTGTCTTTCTGGTCCAGGTGGGTGATGACAGAGTGCAAGGTGGTGACTATAGCATCCTCCGTGGAGCGGTTTGAACGATATGCAAACTGGAACGGGTCATGTGATGCAGGGAGGCAGGCTGTAATGTTTTATTTTATTTGTTTATTTGACAGGGACAGTGCAATAAACATAGACAATTAATCAATGTGTGGTTTGACAAGCCGTTCAAAACACTTCATCACAATTGTTGTCAGTGCAACAGGATGATAGTCATTCGAACAGGACACAACTGGTTTCTTTACCACCGGTACAATGATAGAAGTCTTGAAGCATCTGGGAACAATGGCCTGACTCAGGGAGATGTTATAAATATCAGTCAGGACATCCTCCAACTCGCTCGCGCAGTCTCGGCGCACACGTCCCGGAATGTTGTCCGGACCTGCAGCTTTACATGGGTTGACTCTGGTTAGGGTCCTCCGCGTGTCCGCTGTGTTGATGGTAAAAGCTGGTCCGACCGATGGTGGGGGTGGGCCAGCCCTCCCTCTGATTGTCGGGTTTGATGCTTCAAAACGTGCAAAGAAGTTGTTGAGCCTGTCTGGAAGCGAAGCGTCGTCATTATCAACCCCCTGCCTAGACTTATAGCCCGTCAGTGTCCGAACTCCCTGCTACATCTGCTTGATGTTCCTAGTGTCACAGAGGTGTCCCTGGATTTTCTCCGCATAGGCGCGCTTCGCCACCTTAATTCCCTTTGAGAGCGCAGACCTGGCTGTGCGGAGGGCGATCCTGTCCTTCGCTCTGAAGGCTGCATCTCTGGCTGTAAGCAGCGAGCGCACCTCTGCAGCCATCCAGGGCTTGTGGTTTCCCCGCATAGTGATGGTCTTCACTGTAGTGACATCCTCTGTGCACTTCGTGATGTAGCTGGGGACTGTTTCAGTATTCTTCTCCACATTTGTCTTGTCTTCCTGGGAGGCTGCTATTTTGAAGACCTCCCAGTCTGTGTGCAGAAAACAGTCTTTCAGTGCAGAGGTTGCACTCTCTGGCCAAATCCTGATTTGTTTCACTGCTGGCCTGCTGTGCTTCAATAAGGGTTTGTAGGCAGGCACCAGCATCACGGATATGTGGTCAGAAAGGCCGAGGTGGGGGCGGGGTATCGCCTTATATGCATCTGTGTTTGTGTACACTAAGTCCAACATATTCTCTCCTCTGGTCTTAAAGTCTACACATTGTTTAAACTTGGGGAGCACAGTCTTTAAGCTGGTGTGGTTAAAATCCCCCGCAACCACCACAAAACTGTCCAGATGTGAAGTTTGGATTTCACTAATCGCATCGTGCAGTTCCCTGAGTGCCTTCTTAGCATTAGTGTTAGCGTTAGCACTCGGTGCTAAGTAAACAGCTGCTACGAACACGTTGCTGAATTCCCTCAGCAGATAATATGGCCGACAATTTACAATAAGGAACTCTGCCAACGGAGAGCAGTGTTTAGACACTAATGTGGCATTAACGCATCAGTTCTTGTTAGCATAGATGCATAGCCCATCCCCACGGCTCTTACTGGAGCTCGCCGTTTCTCTGTCAGCTCGGAACACCTCCATATCTTCCAGTTGAATGGCCTTGTCAGGGATGTTGTCATGGAGCCATGTCTCCGTCAACGCAAGCACACAGCAGTCCCTCCACTCTCTCCGGGTTTCTCTCAGCAGACATCCAGCTTGTTGTCGAGGGAGCGGACGTTAGAGAGAAGGAGCGACGGTACTGCTGGTCTGGAGGGGTTAGCCTTTAGCCTAGCATGGATCCCGGCCCTTTTTCCACGCTTTTGCTTGCGTTCACACCGTCTGTGCTTCCTCCTCTCTCGGGTAGCTTCTAACGGGGACTCTGCCAGAATTCCATGCTGGCGTAGCTGTACAGACTGGGAGGTGTTCACACTGTCCTACAGAGATGATTTGGACTCTTTAGTGGACGTGACATGCTCATACATGGCTTTCTGCAGAAACATGATCGTTCCACGTAAAAGTGTCAAAATATATCCCAACAACAAGTCATGGGTTACAAAATCAGTTAAATCCTGCTTACAGAGGAAAGCAGTTGCCTTTAAACAGGGAGTTGTTTCTGAGCTGCAGGTTGCCACAAAAGAGCTGAAGGCCGACATTTTAAGAGCAAAACAGAAATATAAATCAGAGTTGGAAAGCAAGATGGCAACAAACAAACTTGGTTCAGCCTGGGCCAGTATGAAAACTATTGCAGGCCTTCAGAGCACAGAGTGCAGTAATCGTGTGTTTTTAGATGGTTTTAATTCAGACCCAGAGCTGGCTAATGCTCTTAATTGTTTTTATGGTCGTTTTGACTCCTTTGATTTTAGCACAGAAACCCAAGATTTGAAACAGAAACTCAAAGACAATCAGCACTTTAATATTGAGGTGGAGGATGTTAAATTGCTGCACGGTGGCGCAGTGGTTTAGCACTGTGGCAGCACAGTTTACCCTCGGCCGGGGGATCGCGGGGATCATGAGATCGTGGGTTCGATCCCAGCCCCCGACCAACAGTGAGCTGTGTGGAGTTTGCATGTTCTCCCCGTGTTGCGTGGGTTTACTCCGGGATTTCTCCGGTTTCCTCCCGCATACCAAAAACATGTAGGTTTAGGGCGCTCGCGCACGCAGCGACCGGCAGCCGGTGGCTTGTCACCAGACTGCAAACCAAATCTACCTATGGGTACAAATAAGTAAAAAAAAAAAAAAAAAAAAAAAAAAAAGGGCGTTCTGTGCTGTAAAAGTGAACAAAAGTCAGGGCCCTGATAATATATGTGGGCACTTGGTAAAGTCCTGTGCACATGAACTGAGTCCTGTATTTCACTACATTTTCAGTAAGTCCTTACAGACACAACATGTGCCTAAGATCTGGAAAGATGCTGTGGTTGTCCCTGTTCCAAAATCCAGCTGTCCTAAAACGGTAAATGATTTTAGACCAGTTGCTTTGACTTCAATTTTAATGAAAATTTTTGAAAAACTGGTCAGATGTGAGGTCCTAAAGCAGACTGAGCATGCATTGGATCCTTTGCAGTTTGCCTAAAGGCCTCACAGAGGAGTGGAGGATGCCACTGTCACTCTGTTTAACATGCTTTTTGAACATCTGGATTTTAATGGGACACACGCCAGACTTTTATTTGTGGACTTTTCTTCCGTCTTTAATACAATCCAACCTCATATTTTAGTTGAAAGGCTCCTGCAACAATTTGATTTGAGTAATAATCTGGTGGGTTGGATTCTGGATTTTTTAACCACCAGGACACAGAGAGTAAGGGTCAATGGTACATTGTCTGACCAAAAGTGTTCTTCTACTGGCTCTCCGCAGGGGTGTGTGTTGTCACCACTACTCTTCATCCTGCACACAAACATGGGTCGGAGCAGACATGACAACAGACACATTATAAAGTATGCTGATGATTCAGTTGTTGTCAGTCTCCTCCAGGATGGTGAGAGTGGCCACGGCCCAGTAGTTGATGATTTTGTTCACTGGTGTGAGGATTCCTACCTGCAGCTGAATACGACAAAAACTAAAGATATGATTATTGACTTTAGGAGGAAAACTCCCAGGCATGAAGTCACTGTACTAAAAGGCCAGACCACTGAATGTGTACAATCCTACAAATATCTTGGGACAATTATTGATAGTAATTTAAACTTTGAAGAGAACTGTAAAAGGGTGTGCAAAAAGGGTCAGCAACATTTGCATTGTTTAAGGATACTTGCACGCTTCCAAACTGACCAAACCATAATGACAATGTTTTATCGGGCTTTTATTGAATCTGTTTTATCCTTTTCTTTAGTGTCATGGTTTGGTCAGATAAAACTGAAACAGAGGAAATCCTTGGATCAGGTAGTTAGATGGTCCAGTCATTTTCTTGGTGAGTCACAGCTGAGCCTGACATCCCTGTACACCAGACAGGTACAGAGGATTGCTACCTCCATTTTAAATGATGACTCCCACCCTTTGCACTTTCAGCTTCTTCCCTCCAGACAGAGGTTTGCTGTCTCAAAAAGTAAAACTCAGCGCTACAAAAACAGCTTTGTTCCTGCTGTTGTTAAAGAGTTGAACAAGATGTAACAATATATTGCACATAATTTAGTTACCTATTTATTAATTTTATTTTATATTTACTTATTTTTGTAGGTTTTTTATTTGGGTTCTAAATCCTTTACTGGGTTTTAGACTTTTGAGTTTTTAACCTCTTTGACTAGTCTAACTTTTTAATATGACCCTTCTCTCTTATCTCCTTGTTTTTTTGTTTTTTTTTCTTTTTCTTTTTTCTCTTATCTCTTTGTCTTATGTCCTGATTGGTGGAGCCTTGAGTACTTTTATCATGCTTATAGTCAGCTACATGTGTGCCTGTGTTTGTGTTCATGTTGAATGTAATTGTGATTTGAAAATATGGATATCACATGACTGCAAAACAAATCTAACTACGCGTACAAATAAAGTAACCTGAACCTGAACCTGAACCTTAGTACAGAAATTAAAGTTACCCACCAGGAGAGTTCTGACACCTTTATGGGTCTCGTCAGTTTCGGGCAGCACCATCGCGGCAGTTACCAAGCAGACTAAGCCCATTTCGGTCATTCTGTCTGGTAACCACCATGAGGCTATTCAGTTTTACGTCCTGCCTTGGTCTAACACCCCTGTGATCCTGGGGTATCCGTGGCTCCGTATTCATAATCCCATCATAAACTGGAGCCAGGGCTCCATTTCATCCTGGAGTCCTTTCTGTCTTGCGTCATGTCTCCAGTCGGCCGCGTGCTCTCCTTTGCTCCCGCTCTCCTCCCCTTCGGCTGAGCTGGTGGATCTCAGCTCCGTGTCCGAGGTTTATCATGACTTAGGGGAGGTCTTTAGCAAGTCAAAAGCCCTGTCTTTACCACCTCACCGGGGCCACGACTGTGCTATCGACCTCCTCCCGGGCGCGTGGCTGCCATCCAGCCAGTTCTACAGTTTATCTGGGCCAGAGAGGGAGGCGATGGAGACCTAAATAAAAGACTCCCTGAGCGCCGACACAATCCGCCTGTCGTCCGCTCCAATTGGCATGGGGTTCTTTTTTGTAGGGAAAAAGGATGGGTCACTGCGGCCATGTATTGATTACCACGAGCTTAACGCAATAAGCCGGAAGGATAAGTATCCGCTGCCACTTATCAATTTGGCATTTGAGTTTCTCCAATTGGCGCGTTTTTTCACCAAGCTCGACCTCTGCAACGCGTATCATTGAGTCCACATTCGGGAGGGGGATGAGTGCAAGATGGCGTTTTAGACACCTTTGGGCCATTTTGAATATCTGGTCATGCCGTTCGGGCTGACCATCGCCCCTGCCATCTTCCAATGGTTAATAAATGACTTCCTACGAGACTTGGTGAATCAGTTTGTGTTTGTGTATTTGGACGATATTTTGATTTTTTTCTTGCACCCTAGAGGAGCATGTAGTCCACGTCCAGTCTGTCCTGCAGTGGTTGGTGGAGAACCAACTTTTTGTAAAAGCTGAGAGGTGTGAATTTTCCACTCACTCAACTTTGTTTCTGGGGTTCACCATCGCCAAGGGCACGGTAAAGGTCAACTGGGAAAAAATTAAAACGGTAGTAGACTGGCCTACCCCCCAGTCCAGGAAGGATCTACAGCGCTTCCTGGGCTTTGCTTACTTCTACCACCAATTTATCCGGGATTACAGTAGGGTGGCGCAACCCCTTACGCAGTTGACATCGACCAAAAGCCCGCTCAAGTGGTCCGAGGCTGCTGAATGAGCTGAATGACCCTAAAAGGCCTATTCACCAACATGCGTGTCTTGGCCCAGGTGGATCCTGCGACACAGTTTGTGGTCGAGATGGATGCTTCTGATTCAGGGGTGGGCACTGTCCTCTCCCAGCGCTCCTCCTGCGATCAGCACGTATTTCTCTCGGCAGTTAACAGCAGTTAACGCCAGTCGAGAGGAATTATGCTGATGGGGACTGCGAACTATTGGCCATTGAGCTGGCGTTGGAGGAATGGAGACACTGGCTTGAAGGAGCTATCAACCAGTCATTGTCTGGACCGACCATAAACATTTAGAATATCTTTGGTTGGCCAGATGGTTGAATTTGCGGCAGGCTCAGTGGGCCCTGTTCTTTAATAGATTTAATCTATCCATCTTGTGCAGACCAGGGTCCTGTAATGCCAAGGCCGAATGCTCTCTCATGTCAGTTCTCTCCCGACTCCTCCTCCTAAACCCCCTCCTCTGCAGCTGCCGCATCTCCCCCAGAGACTACCCCCCCTTCCCCTCCTGCTTTCTCGGGACACTCCAGTGGGAGATTGAGCAGAGGGTCCAGCAGGCACAGTCATCACAACCCATCCCGGAGGGAGGTCCTCTGGACCAGCTGTATGGCCCTGTGAAGCTACGAGAAGAAGTTATCCAGTGAGGGCATACCAGCTTTTTTGCCTGTCACCCCGACATCTCTAGGACCACAGACTTGCTACACAGAGTGTTTTGGTGGCTCACACTGGCTAGGGATGTGCAGGAGTATGTCAAAGCTTGTCGCATCTGCTCCACAAACAAATCCAACTCCTCCCCTCCTGCGGGTCTCCTCCATCCCCTCCCGGTGCCGGGTCACTCTTGGTCTCACTTTTCTTTGGACTTTGTCACGGGCCTCCCACCATCCCAGGGGAATACCGTCATCCTCACCGTTGTCGACCGGTTCCCCAAGGCCGTCCACCTCATTCCCCTCCCCAAATTACCATCTGCCAAGGAGACAGCCGACCTGCTGACTCAACATGTCATCCGGTTGCACGTTATTCCCATTGACATCGACTAGGACCGGGGTCCCCAGATCACATCCAAGGTATGGAAGGCATTCTGTCGCTGTTTGAGTTTGTCCACCAGTCTGACGTCAGGATATCACCCCCAGAGTAATGGTCAGGCTAAGCGTGCTAATCAGTCCCTGGAGGCCACCCTACAGTGTGTAGCATCCTCCAACGCCGCCACCTGGAGCACCCACTTGACCTGGGTGGAATACGCATTGAACTCGGCGATCTCTTCCACTGGGCTTACACCATTTGAGGCGTCGATGGGTTACACTCCACCGTTGTTGCCCATGGTGGAGAGGGGCCTCGCCATCCCATCCATGGAGGCCCATGCACACCAGTGCCGCTGCCTGCGGAGAGCCACGAGGGCTGCCCTCCTCCACTGTGCGGAGCGCAACAGGCAGTACGCAGACCGCAGATGGGTGCTGGTGCCGAAGTACACAGTGGGACAGATGGTTTGGCTGTCCACCAACCAGATTCCACTTAAGACTGGATCCAGGAAGTTGTCCCCTCGCTTTCTGGGTCCCTTTACCATCAAGCGGGTGATCAACGATGTTACCGTGCAGTTGGACTTGCCACCCTCTATGCATATACATCCCACATTCTATGTTTCCTGGATTAAGCCCCTCTCCGCCAGTCCCCTCTGCCTTCCTCCGGACCCCCCCCCCCCTCCCCCCCGGATCATCGACAGTCAGACTACATACACTGGAGAGGATCTTGAACGTGTGCCATTGGGGGCGGGGGTGTCAATACCTCATCCACTGGGAAAGATATGGATCAGAGGAGAGGTCGTGGATCCTGGGATCATACATCTTGGATAAGGGGATGATCCGGGCTTTTCATCACACCCATCAACATGAGCCCAGTGGGACGCCAGGAGGCATCCCATGAGGGGGGGCCACTGTGATGGTCTGGCGAGGGTGCTCCCTCTCCTTTCCTGTTCCTGGTTTCCCGCTCCGGTGATGAGCACACCTGCAGGATTATCCACCTGCTGCTCCTGATGAGCTGACGTATTTAAGGTCCAGCGTGAGGGGACCTCACCGCTGGATCACTGGGTTTGCAGCCTAAAGTCTTGTCTAAGTTTCTCTCGTTATCTTGTCTCCCCGTATTTATTTTTTGTGTGTTTCCCGTTCCTCAGGCTGCTACCACCCGCAGGTGTGTCTCCTGGAGCCGATCGCACTCGTCTGACCAGGAAGATCATCACGTCCACCCAGGTCCTGCCTTCCACCTGCCTCCGGTCCATGATGTAGTTCCCTGCCGGGCTCCACTCCACTGCTCTGACTGTAAGTGTGCTTTCCTGCATTATTCTCCCATCAGAGAATCTGTCCCTTATTGTCTCTGTCTGCTTGCTCTCGTAGGCTATGTGCACTCCAGGGGGCTCCTGTCTTGGCTGAAATTTAAGTTGGCATTTTTGTGTTTTAATTTTCTTTTAGTCTTGCATTTTGGTTTTCTGTTTTTGTTCAATAAAACTGTGAAACTTTTTATTGGAGTCTGTGTGATTGTTCTGGCTGCTCTGTGTTTGAGCCTGATGCCGGTCTGAATCATGATGAAGTTGTACTAAATAAATCTGTTAAACTGTTTAACTGCTCTGTTATTATCCTAACAGAGGACTACGCTCCCAAAATGCTGGATTACTTGTAATACCTAGAATCTCCAAAAGTACAATGGGAGGCAGAGCCTTCAGTTATCAAGATCCTCTCCCGTGGAACCAGCTGCCAATCTGGATTCGGGAGTCAGACTCGATCTCTGTTTTTAAGAATAGGGTTAAAACCTACCTTTTTGATATAGCCTACAATTAGGGAGGGATCATGTGTTTCTGAACCCTCCCTTAGTTATGCTGCTAATAGGTTTAGTCAGCTGGGGGACCTCCAATAATGCATTGGGCCTCACTCCTTTCTTCACTCTCAATGAAATATTTTTTTTTTGCTGGTCATTACAAGTGACTTCCGGCGCCACACGAGTCGGCTGCCTTTTTGCAACAGCGGCTCAATTCTGAGTTTTTTTTCCTTTCTTTCTTTACACACTTTATACATCACGGACACACAGATCACCCCAAAATGTCTCCCGAGCCGGCGGATGGAGCCACTGTTTACAGCAGGAGACGGTACAGCAGGGAACAGCTGCTTGCACTTAATCGCCACTCGGTGCTAATGGAAAAACTCGACGTACCGGGAGAAATAAGGCGAAAATGACGTGGTTGTCGGGCTGGTGTTAGAGGCGGACAAGGAGTATAAGGTACAGACCCACCCTCCCATCCGTTATTATGGGGAATGTACGCTCTATACTGGGAAAGGTAGATGAGCTAGTGGCTATCTCCCGCTACGACAGCGTATACCGGGAATGCTCCCTCCTTTTGTTTACCGAGTCGTGGCTATCTGAATTAGTAGCAGATGCTAACATTGAGCTGGAGGGTTTCCACGCGATACGGGCAGACCGAACACCAGACAGTGGCAAAGCAAGGGGCGGTGGAGTTATAATCTATGTTAATAACAACTGGTGCAGTACGGGACACATCACTGTTAAACACCAGCACTGCAGCAAAGACATCGAGTTGCTAGCTGCTAGCATGCACATAGCATAGCAGCACATATCTCCCGAGGGAATACTCACACGTGATCTGCATTGTTGTTTATGCAAATCCGACGGCGAACGCTGGGACAGCGCGTGACGTCATCCACTCAGTAACTGGCAGGCTGCAGACAGAACACCCAGATGCTCTTCTCCTCATCTCAGGCGATTTCAACCATGTTTCACTGTCTCCCATTCTACCCACGTTTACCCAGTATGTCACATGCCACACTAGAGACAATAAAACACTGGACTTATTCACCTCATTACAACTCCCCCCACTCGGGAGATCGGATCACAAC
Organism: Pholidichthys leucotaenia; assembly: GCA_020510985.1. Classification (NCBI taxonomy): domain Eukaryota; kingdom Metazoa; phylum Chordata; class Actinopteri; order Cichliformes; family Pholidichthyidae; genus Pholidichthys; species Pholidichthys leucotaenia. Next base: position 76,651,118 of record CM035839.1, on the reverse strand, counting down.
TTGGTTCATCTCCGGCCGGTGTACAAACCCCTAGTACACAGACAACCTCCGGCCATGCGCACAGTGAAGTTATGGTCTGAGGAGACAATGGACACTCTAAAGGGCTGTTTTGAAACCACCGCCTGGAAGCAGCTCTGCGATCCACATGGTGAGGACATCGATGGCCTCACTCACACCATCACGGACTACATCAGCTTCTGTGTGGACAACACCGTTCCCACCAAGACCATACGGTGTTGCTCAAACAACAAACCCTGGATCAACCCTGAGATAAAAACACTTCTGAGAGAGAAGAAGAGGATCTTCAGGTCAGGGAACAGGGAGATGCTGAAGTCCGTACAGAGGGAGCTGAGGAGAAAGATCAGAGAAGGCAAGGACAGCTTCAGGAAGAAGATGGAGGGCAAGCTGCAACAGAGCGACATCAGCGGGGTCTGGAGAAACCTTAAAACCATCTCTGGGCTCCAGAATATCTCCCTCCAGGCCACGGGGGGCAGGGAGTGGGCGAACAATCTGAATCTGTTTTTTAATAGGTTTGACCAACCGCCTTCCCCCTCGACTGCACAACAACCACTGCTGCCACTGAAGACATCAAGTCCTGCTGCCCACTCCCCACTCCACCATGACCCCCCCCCACTCCCAACACACAGCCCCCCAACCTGACCCTCACTAAGACCCAGGTGAGGACGGAGCTGAGGAAGATCAAGGCGAGGAAGGCGTCGGGACCGGACGGCATCAGTGCAAAGCTCCTCAAGTCCTGTGCAGACCAGCTGTGTGGGATTGTGGAGTACATCTTCAACCTGAGCCTGAAGCTGGGGAGGGTACCACAGTGGTGGAAAACATCTTGTGTGGTACCTGTACCAAAGACTTCCCACCCCAAAGATCTGAACAGCTACAGACCAGTGGCCCTGACGTCCCACATGATGAAGACCCTGGAGAGACTGCTCCTTGCTCACCTCCGCCCCCTGGTGGGTCCAGCGATGGATCCACTCCAGTTCGCCTACCAGCATGGTATTGGGGTGGAGGATGCGGTGATCTTCCTCCTTCAACGTTCTCTGTTCCATCTGGAGAAGCCCGGGAATACAGTGAGGATCATGTTCTTTGACTTCTCCAGTGCTTTTTTTTTTTTTTTTGTTACTTATTTGTACCCGTAGGTAGACTTGGTTTGCAGTCTGGTGACAAGCCACCGGCTGCTGGTCGCTGCGTGCGCGAGCGCCCTAAACCTACATGTTTTTGGTGTGCGGGAGGAAACCGGAGAAATCCCGGACTAAACCCGTGCAACACGGGGAGAACTTGCAAACTCCACACAGCTCACTGTTGGTCGGGGGCTGGGATCGAACCCACGATCTCATGATCCCCGCGATCCCCCGGCCGAGGGTAAAACTGTGCTGCCACAGTGCTAAACCACTGCGCCACCATGCAGCCATCAACCGTCAGCCATCACCGTACAGCTTTCAACACCATCCAACCGATGATCCTGAAGGACAAGCTGCTGTGCGCAGGGGTGGACCAGCACCTGTCATCATGGATCCTGGACTACCTCACAAACCAGCCACAGTTTGTGAGAACCCGGGACTGTGTGTCCGACACGATCATCTGTAACATGGGGGCCCCACAGGGAACGGTTTTGGCTCCCTTCCTGTTCACCCTTTATACTGCGGACTTCTCACACAACACAACACACTGCCATCTACAGAAGTTCTCTGACGACTCTGCGATTGTTGGCCTCATCTCCTGCTGAAAGCTGAGTACAGAGGGCTTATCCAGGACTTTGTGGACTGGTGCCATCGGAACTGCCTCCAGATCAACGCGAGGAAAACTAAGGAGCTGGTGGTGGACTACCGCAGGCAAGGACAACCCCTCACAGCTCCAGTAAACATCCAGGGAACAGACATTGAGATGGTGACATCCTACAAGAACCTGGGTGTTCATCTGAACAATAAACTAGACTGGTCACACAATACTGACGCACTCTACAAGAAGGGACAGCGCAGGCTGTTCCTACTGAGGAGACTCAGGTCTTTTGGTGTACAAGGGGCGCTGCTGAAGACATTCTATGACATGGTGGTGGCATCAGCCATCACTTTTGGAGTGGTCTGCTGGGGCAGTGGCATTACAGCAGCCGATAGGAAGAGACTGAACAAACTGATCAAGAAAACTAGCTCTGTCCTGGGGCAGCGCCTTGACCCAGTGGAGGAGATAGGAGAGAGAAGGATGGTGGCTAAACTGTCATCTCTGCTGGAGTCCGAGTTCCACCCTATGCAGGACACACTGAATGCACTAAGGAGCTCATTTAGCAGCAGACTACATCATCCTAGGTGCACAACCGAGAGGTTTCGCAGGTCCTTCCTACCAACGGCTGTCAGACTGTATAACCTAAGCAGGGCTGCTTGCAGAGATAGCAAAAAGACGTGACAACCTAATAGTATTGAATGCAAAAGACGCAATAGACTTACACAATGGTCCCCTCCGGTATACAACTAGGAAAATACCGGTAGCTACGGAGGGTGACAATATGTATGGGTACATAATCATACCATGTAGGATAACTAAGTAGACGGTAATGCTGTTTCATTCCATCTAGCTGCAATGCTCCACACTGTGTGTGTTTGTTTGTATATTTATATATTTATTCCATCTAGCGACAATGCTCCACACTGTGTGTTTATATATTTACATATTTATTCCATCTAGCTACAGTGCTCCGCACTGTGTGTGTTTATATATTTACATATTTATTCCATCTAGCTACGGTGCTCCGCACTGTGTGTGTTTATGTGTTTGCATATTTGTTCCATCTAGCTACAATGCTCCGCACTGTGTGTTTATATATTTGCATGTTTGCTCCATCTAGCTGCAATGCTCCGCACTGTGTGTGTTTATATATTCATATATTTATTCCATCTTGCTACAACGCTCCACACTGTGTGTGTGTTTATATATTCACATATTTATTCCATCTAGCTACAATGCTCCACACTGTGTGTGTTTATATGTTCATATATTTAGTCCCTCTAGCTACAATGCTCCGCACTGTGTGTTTATATATCTATATATTTATTCCATCTAGCTGCAATGCTCCGCATCGTGTGTCTATATATTTATGTTTATATGTACATACAGTGGGGCAAAAAGTATTTAATCAGCCACCAATTGTGCAAGTTCTCCCACTTAAAAGATGAAAGAGGTCTCCAATTTTCATCATAGGTATACCTCAACTATGAGAGACAAAATGAGAAAAAAAATCCAGAAAATCACATTGAAGGATTTTTAATGAATTAATTGGTAAATTCCTCGGTAAAATAAGTATTTGGTCATCTACAAACAAGCAAGATTTCTGGCTCTCACAGACCTGTAACTTCTTCTTTAACCACTTGCACTCCGTTGTTCCGCGGGCGGGCAAGTCTCTGCATCCTAAGGCGCACGAGGGCGCACGAGAGCGCGCTTGTGCGCCCTCGTGCGCATGACGCATGATAAGGATATTGATGGTGATGGTGTAGGTGGTGTGCCCTCCAAGCGCCACTGAAAAAAAAATCTGCAAACACAGCCGCGAACAGATTAGTTCATCTGATTGACCTCTCATTCGACTAATAAGAGCCTTGAATTGGGTTTCTGAAACCTTGACGAACCAATGAATGAAAACCTAGGAAGGAGGACCCGCCTCCCAACGCTTTGAATGCAGTGAGCCAATTGAAGCAGAGAAGTTCGTGAGCTGTTTTTTTTTAAGGCTGGGTGAAGACTGACTGCTGGAGCGGATCAAAAAAGGACACAGGAAGAGCTCCACAGACCCAGCAGCATGGAGACCATCCACAAATGCAACCTGTGTGACAGGGAGTGCCATTCGTGGATCGGCATGTTTGGCCCCAGGCGGTGCTTATTTTGTATTGGTTCCAGCAGAGTAGACGTTATGATTTCTTCCATGGTCATCATAGACCGACGGAGGCTGACGACGAAGGCTGAGTGACACACACGCCGTTGCCAGTCTTTTTTTAATTACTACTGTTATTTGTTTTGAAAAATCGTTCGCCAAAAACTGCAATCATGGAAGCACAAAACCGCAATAATGGAATTATGTTTTGATCGAGTCGCGAGACCAGAACCAGAGCGGACCAGCGTCGCGTTCGTCTGACAATGAGGAGACAAGTTCGCCCAGACTCCGCTGTGAAGAGGTAAGGTGTTATAAGCTAAATTATTCTCTATCCCTGAAAATTGTAATCCAAAATGACTTTTGACCGATCAGTAAATTACAGCTGTGCGGTTCACAAAGTCTGAAGTTCGTGCGCCGCGGTACAAGGGGTTGCTTGCAGTGTACAGGCTGTGAACACCCCCCCACCCCCGCTATTCTTCTGCAGCGAGGGGGGGGGGGAGCCGCGGTGACTGCACTGCTGTCCTACATCACCACATAAGGCTAATCCGTTGTGTAGCGATGGCTAAAGTCCATCCTCCCTAGCGAGCGGCGGGGGGGACAACCCCCCCCCACACACACACAGTAGCGGGGGGGGGGGAGGAGCCGCTGTGACAGCGTTGCTGTGGAAACATACAACGAGTGTAATCTGTCATGTAGCGAGGGCCGAACTCTGTCCTTGATAGCGGGGGGGGGGGCGACCCCCCCCACACACACACAGACACAGCCCTGAGTGTGACCTTTCCTTTGAGCCTAAAATGAAGCTTCTACATTGAATTATTCAAAAGTTACAGACGTTTTTCCAAACTGTGCCATTTGGCACAGTTCCAAAACGCCTGGGAACAGCCTGAGAACAAAGCTGTGTAAAATATTCATTTTTTGTGGTATTGTTACCAAATTTGGATCTCAGCTGGATAACACTTGGTTCTACATTTCTGTTGCATTTTCCAGCCGGATCGGACAGCTGTGTGTTATTTACAAGCATTTGTATCCAAAAAAACACTGTGTCCAAATTTTTTTTCTTCAAGTTCAGTATGTTTAGATGACTGTAACTCAGTGGCCGGAGCACGTAGAGAGATTATGTTTTTTTTTGCCAAAAAATTCAAAGTGTTTTCTTTTAAATGAGACCAACCCCATGAAGATGCTGCAAAGGGTTGAAGAACAGCTTTCGATTTACTTTGGGCACGTTATTTTTTGGAATTTTTAGGAAAATTGCCCGAAGTGCAAGTGGTTAAGAGGCTTCTCTGTCCTCCACTCATCACCTGAATTAATGGCACCTGTTTGAACTCATTATCAGTATAAAAGACACCTGTTCACAACCTCAAACAGTCAGACTCCAAACTCCACTATGGCCAAGACCAAAGAGCTGTCAAAGGACACCAGAAACAAAATTGTAGACCTGCACCAGGCTGGGAAGACTGAATCTGCAATAGGTAAGCAGCTTGGTGTGAAGAAATCAACTGTGGGAGCAATTATTAGAAAATGGAAGACATACAAGACCACTGATAATCTCCCTCAATCTGGGGCTCCACGCAAGATCTCACCTCGTGAGGTCACAATGATCACGAGAACGGTAAGCAAAAATCCCAGAACCACACGGGGGGACCTAGTGAATGACCTACAGAGAGCTGGGACCAAAGTAACAAAGGCTACATCAGTAACACACTACGCCGCCAGGGACTCAAATCCTGCAGTGCCAGACGTGTCCCCCTGCTTAAGCCAGTACATGTCCAGGCCCGTCTGAAGTTTGCTAGAGAGCATTTGGATGATCCAGAAGAGGATTGGGAGAATGTTATATGGTCAGATGAAACCAAAATAGAACTTTTTGGTAAAAACTCAACTTGTCGTGTTTGGAGGATAAAGAACACCATACCTACTGTGAAGCATGGGGGTGAAAACATTATACTTTGGGGCTGTTTTTCTGCAAAGGGACCAGGACGACTGATCCGTGTAAAGGAAAGAATGAATGGGGCCATGTATCGTGAGATTTTGAGTGAAAACCTCCTTCCATCAGCAAGGGCATTGAAGATGAAAGGTGGCTGGGTCTTTCAGCATGACAATGATCCCAAACACACCGCCCGGGCAATGAAGGAGTGGCTTCGTAAGAAGCATTTCAAGGTCCTGGAGTGGCCTAGCCAGTCTCCAGATCTCAACCCCATAGAAAATCTTTGGAGGGAGTTGAAAGTCCGTGTTGCCCAGCGACAGCCCCAAAACATCACTGCTCTAGAGGAGATCTGCATGGAGGAATGGGCCAAAATACCAGCAACAGTGTGTGAAAACCTTGTGAAAACTTACAGAAAATGTTTGACCTCTGTCATTGCCATCAAAGGGTATATACAGTTAGGCCCAGAAATATTTGGACAGTGACACAATCTTCATGATTTGGGCTCTGCATGCCACCACATTGGATTTGAAATGAAACAACCACAACGGAATTGAAGTGCAGACTTTAAGGTTTAATTCAAGGGGTTAAACAAAAATATATGATTAAACATGTAGGAATTGTAGCTATTTTTATACAAACGCTCCTCATTTCAGGGGCTCAAAAATAATTGGACAAATAAACATAACCTTAAGTAAAATGTTACTTTTCAATATTTTGTTGAGAATCCTTTGCAGGCAATGATTGCCTGAAGTCTGGAACCCATGGACATCACCAAACGCTGGGTTTCCTCCTTTGTGATGCTTTGCCAGGCCTTTACTGCAGCTGTCTTCAGTTGTTGCTTGTTTGTGGGTCTTTCTGCCTTAAGTTTTGTTTTGAGTAAGTGAAATGCATGCTCGATTGGGTTGAGATCTGGTGATTGACTTTGCCATTGCAGAATATTCTACTTCTTTGCTTTAAAAAACTCCTGGGTTGCTTTTGCAGTATGTTTTGGATCATTGGTGAAGCGCCGTCCAATCAACTTTGCTGCATTTGGCTGAATCTGAGCAGAAAGTATATCCCTATACACTTCAGAATTCATCCGGCTGCTTCTGTCTTTTGTCACATCATCAATAAACAAAAGTGACCCAGTGCCATTGGAAGCCGTGCATGCCCATGCCATCACACTGCCTCCACCTGTCACCATGGGTTGAGATGCCGTCTCGGCACTGAGCCCATGTTTTCCCTCATCCCTGCCTCCCATTGAGCGGCGTCTCAGCTGGCCCCAGCTGGCAGCATTATGGACGGCTGGGGCCAATTAGTCTTCATCAGCTGGGGCGCTGCCAATGAGGATAAATAGGAGCAGCCTCGATGACTCGGGGCTGCGACATAAGCACTGCTAGGCTGAAGCCCCTTCGTCTGGTGTCAGCCTCAACTCCCCTTGCAGCATTCCTGTGTTTGTATCCCGCTGTGAGGATGTACGTCTTGTTACCCCCACGTCCGGTACGAGCTGCTTACCTCTGCGCTGTGCAACCTGTGAGTGTACCTCTGCATGAGTATCTGTGCTCTCCTCATCCCTTATCCCTTACCCAAAATAAACCATCTCGACTCACTGGCTTGTCCCTGGCTCTGATTGCCCGGCTCCCTAGAGCCGGATATGACACCACCATGTTTTACAGAAGATGTAGTGCTTTGGATCATGAGCTGTTCCAATTCTTCTCCAAACTTTCTTCTTCCCATCATTCTGGTACAGGTTGATCTTAGTCTCATCTGTCTAAAGAATGCTGTTCCAGAACTGGGCTGGCTTCTTTAGGTGTTTTTTGGCAAAGTCAATTCTGGCCTTTCTATTTTTGAGGCTGATTCATGGTTTGCACCTTGTGGTGAATCCTTTGTATTTATTCTCATGAAGTCTTCTCTTTATGGTAGAATTAGATACTGATACACCTACTTCCTGGAGAGTGTTCTTCACTTGAGTGGATGTTGTGAAGGGGTTGTTCTGGATTCGGTGATCATCCACCACTGTTGTCTTCCGTGGACGTCCAGGCCTTTTTGAGTTCCCAAGCTCACCAGTGCACTCTTTTTTTTCTCAGAATGTACCAAACTGTTGATTTGGCCACTCCTAACATTTCTGCTATCTCTCTGATGGATTTCTTCTTTTTTTTTTTCAGCCTCAGGATGGTCTGTTTCACCTCCATTGAGAGCTCCTTTGACCGCGTGTTGTGTGTTCACAGCAACAGCTTCCAAATGCAAACGACACACCTGGAATCAACTCCAGACCTTTTAACTGCTTAATTGATGACAGGTTAACGAGGGAAGAGCCCATACAGCCTTGTTATTTTTTTTTTGCAGCCTTCTGAGTCAATTGTCCAATTACTTTTGGTCCCTTGAAAAAGAGGCGGCTACGTATTAAAGAGCTGTAATTCCTAAACCCTTGCTCCAATTTGGATGTGAATACTCTCAAATTACAGCTGAGAGTCTGCACTTTAAGCCCATATTGATTATATAATTGTATCTTGAATATGTTTTTGTAAACAGCTAAAATAACAAAACTTGTGTCACTGTCCAAATATTTTTGGGCATAACTGTAACAAAGTATTGAGATGAACTTTTGTTATTGACCAAATACTTATTTTACCGAGGAATTTACTAATTAATTCATTAAAAATCCTTCAATGTGATTTTCTGGATTTTTTTTTCCTCATTTTGTCTCTCATAGTTGAGGTATACCTATGATGAAAATTGGAGATCTCTCTCATCTTTTAAGTGGGAGAACTTGCATAATTGGTGGTTGTGTGGGGAGACTTGAATAACGAAACCGAATTGTCTTTCATTTCAGTTTATTCAAGAAATCATTCCACTGTCTGCTCTTATTCTTGAGCAGCGAACAAAGAGGATGAACACACCAAAGTTCTCTCATTTAAACCTTCTCACGTCAAACCATTTCCCTCGCGGGGGAAATCACACATCTATATCAAAGTCTCTTTATTCACATTCATTAGCCTTTTATTTACATAACTCCCCCTTCTCTCTTCCCGAGCCTCAGTGGTCAGGAAGTCTTCTGTCCCCTGTCCTCCGCAGGGGGTCCAGGCTCTGTGGCTCCGCACCGCAGGGGGCTGGCTCTCCTTCATCGTGGTTAAATCACATATGCAGTGTCCAACATATACATGTCTCACAACACAGCCATATAACCCCCCCCCCAAACGATGAAGAACAGACTAATTCCCAAAATTTAATAGCACCTTACTCACTACTGAATAATCAACACCAACATTCAGTCTGTGCGCCGCTTGGGCTTCAGCCGTCTGCCGAATCTGCTGTGCGTTGGCCCCGCCTTGCCTGCGGTGCTGTTCTGCTTCGGGTCTGTTGACTGAGGAAGAGAGTGGTTAATTGCCCTCTGCGGGGGCCTGCCTCGTCGAGGCGCCACCGCGACCGGTACAGACACGTCCTTCATGACAAAAGCAGGTTTTAGTCTGTCAATACTGACTGTCTCTTTTCTGTCCCCAAAATCTAGCACAAATTGCTTATCACCTGCCTCCAGCACTCGAAATGGCCCTTCGTAAGGTGGTTTGAGCGTTGCTTTAAGGGCTTCGCGCCTGACAAAAACGAAATCGGCATTTTTCAAAGCCTTGGGGACGAAAACTCGTGGAAAAGCGTGATGAACCGGACCCGGGAGCGTGTCTGCCCCCGTGCCAACTAACGGTCCCAGAGCAGAGAGAGGTGGGGGCTCTGGGTGCTCTGGTAAAAACTCGCCCGGCAGCCTCAGAGTTTGTGCGAATACCAGCTCCGCTGGGGAGGCGTCTAAGTCCTCTTTAGGCGCAGAACGCAACCCTAATAAAACCCATGGGAGTTTATTTACCCAATCTGCATCCGTGAGCGACGCTCTGAGTGCTGCCTTCAAAGACCTATGAAAACGCTCGCATAAACCATTAGCCTGAGGGTGGTAAGCCGTAGTGCGGTGAATTTTGGCTCCTAAGCCGTTGGCCATCGCTGACCACAGCTCAGAGATGAATTGCGGTCCTCTATCGGACGTAATGTCCGACGGAACCCCGAAGCGCGCCACCCAAGCCGTTAAAAAAACGCGAGCCACCTCCGCGGCCGTGGTCGTCGCAAGTGGGACCACTTCCGGCCAACGTGTGGTGCGGTCCACCATTGTCAAAAGATACGTGAACCCCTGCGATGCCGGTAGGGGGCCCACAAGGTCGACGTGCACATGGTCGAACCTTCTGGCCGGAATGCGGAACGGTTCTAACGGGGCTCTTGTGTGCCTGTGAATTTTGGCCCGTTGACAGGAAATGCAGGTTTTTGCCCATTCCTTCACGTGCTTGCGCAGGCACGGCCAAACAAACTTTTCCGCCACTAGTTTCACCGACGCGCGCACCCCCGGGTGCGCCAGTGAGTGGACCGAGTCAAAAACACGGCGGCGCCACGTGGCCGGAACCACCGGACGCGGGCGCCCCGTCGACATGTCGCAGATCAGGGGGGGCATACCGGTTTGTAAACACTTGCTCTCCAGCCTCAACCCTGTTGGTCCAGACTGGAGCGCGCGCACGTCTGCGTCCGCCCCCTGGTCCGCTGCCATGGCTGCGTAATCTATACCCACGTGCACCGGGGCTGCGCGCGCCACCGTGCCGCTCTCCTGCGGCGCGGTCACGGTGGCCCGTTCTGCCTCTGCGCGTGTCGGGGTCGTGAACGCGCGTGAGAGACAATCCGCTACTACATTGAATTTGCCCGCGACGTGCCTAATGTCAGTGGTAAATTCCGAGATTGCGGCCAGCTGCCTCTGCTGCCTGCCGGACCACGGATCTGAAATTTTGGCCATGGCGTATGTGAGCGGCTTGTGGTCCACATAAGCGGTGAAGCACCGTCCTTCCAGCCAGAACTGGAAATGACGAATAGCCAAATGCAGCGCCAACAGTTCTCTGTCAAACGCGCTGTATTTTCGCTCAGCCGCGCTTAAAGATTTGCTAAAGAAAGCCAAAGGCTGCCAAACTCCGGCTACCTGTTGCTCAATAACGGCCCCTATGGCTAAATCTGAAGCGTCTGTCGTCAGCGCGATACGTGCTGCAGGGTCTGGGTGGGCCAGGAGCGCAGCGTCAGCCAAGGCTTTTTTAACCTCTGTGAATGCGCGCTCCCGCTCCGGGGACCATTCGACCGCCTGGGTCGGCTTTTGTTTTTTGAGCGCGGCGTATAACGGTTGCATGATTTGAGCTGCGTGGGGCAGGAACCGGTTATAAAAATTCACCATCCCCAAGAATTCCTGTAGTGATTTGACCGTTTGTGGACGGGGAAAATCCGCTACCGCGCGTACTTTCTCTGGTAACGGAACCGCTCCCTCCGGGGAGACGCGGTGACCCAAAAAATCAATCCGCTCAACGCCGAACTGGCACTTGGCTGGGTTAACTATTAAGCCGTGCTCTCCCAGCCTCCTAAAAACTGCTGTGAGGTGCGTTTCGTGTTCGTCCTCTGAAGTACTCGCGACCAAAATGTCGTCGAGGTACACAAACACGAAAGGGAGATCGCGTAACACGGCATCCATCATCCGCTGAAATGTTTGCGCCGCCCCTTTGAGACCAAACGGCATGCGTAAAAATTCGAAAAGTCCGAACGGGGTTATTACCGCTGTTTTAGGAATGTCCTCCGGTTGGACCGGGACTTGGTGATAGCCGCGAACTAGATCAATCTTTGAAAAAATGCGCGCCCCCGCCAGGTGCACCGAAAAATCCTGAATGTGCGGGATGGGATAACGATCGTGTGCCGTAGCGTTGTTTAGCCTGCGGTAATCCCCGCACGGTCTCCAGGAGCCATCGGCTTTCGGTACCATGTGCAGCGGCGAAGCCCACGGGCTCTTCGACCTACGAACGATGCCCAGCCTCTCCAGGCTGGCGAACTCCTCGCGCGCAATGGCGAGCTTAACTGCATCCAAGCGCCGAGCTTTTGCAAACACGGGAGGACCAGAAGTGGGGATGAAGTGTTTCACCCCGTGCTTCGCGACCGTCGCTGAAAAAGTGGGCACAGTGAGCGCTGGAAATTGGGTGAGGAGTGTGTGAAACTTACCACCTGCTGTAGCGACGTGGGTCTGTACTGGTGGCGGGGACACTCGAGCTGAACAGGGGAGAGAGTAAAAAGAGAGTGCATTTACCAGCCGTCTATTAGCAAGATCAACTAACAGATTGTGTGAACACAAAAAATCCGCGCCCAACATGTTGAAACTCACCGCCGCTACTACAAAAGTCCATTCATATGTGCGGCCATGTAAGCATAAAGGCAAGGTCCTTCTCCCGTAGGTGTTGATGTTCGAGCCATTTGCCGCTGTAGCTCCGTCACCGTGGGGTCCAGCTACCCGGTCCGCGTATGTTGGGGTGATGAAGCTCACTTGTGCTCCGGTGTCAATGAGGAACACTCGTCCGGAGCGCGCATCCGTGATGTAGAGCAGCTTGTTGCGTTCTCCGAGGGTCGAAGCTGCTAGCGACCCCCGGTCTTGCCATTTCCCGAACTCCTGAAGATGCAGGGCGGCACACACCTGCGTGCCTTCTCTGCGAACCTCCGATGGTAAAAGCAGAGATCTTCTCCTCCGCTGTGTCGTGCCCGCGCCTCTGTCGCCGGGCTATTGGCTCCCCCTCGTCGCGGCCGTGTTGCCGCCGTCGTCGGCCAGTCTGGTTCTGCCGCCTCCGGCTCCCCGCTGTCTCGGGTCGCTGCTGTGGTTGCTTGCCCGCCGCAGGCGTCCAGGATCCCGTCTGCCTCCTGGGCCAGCTCCCGGAACTCCTCCAGGGTGTGACACTTTTTGCCGGCCAGCGTGCTTCTCGCATGCGCCGGGAGGTTGGAGAGGAAGATGAACTGAAAAATGAAATCATCGTTGTCCAACCCTCTCAGCTGTATCATCTCCTCCATCAGGGCGCTCGGCCTGTGTCCACCTTGGTCTAGCAAAGACAGGATCCTCCTCGCCCTCACTTCAGCCGAGGGGGTGAAAAACTTGATGAGGGTGGATTTCAGCTTGCTGTACCTGTCGGTCGCGGGTGGCTGCTCCACCAAGCTTTGCACGCACCGAGCTGTGCTGTTGTCCAGTTTAGCGATGACATGGTGGAACTTAGTGTCATCCACCGTTACTCCTGCGAGCGCGAACTGCGACTCTGCTTGCAGAAACCACGACCGTGGGTTATCCTGCCAGAAATCAGGCAGCTTAACGGCCACTGCGCTCGCCAGCTCTGAGCGCTGTGAGTCCGGGACCCTGAGAATTTCTTCGTTCATTCTCAACGTCGTCAGTCACCAATGTGGGGAGACTTGAATAACGAAACCGAATTGTCTTTCATTTCAGTTTATTCAAGAAATCATTCCACTGTCTGCTCTTATTCTTGAGCAGCGAACAAAGAGGATGAACACACCAAAGTTCTCTCATTTAAACCTTCTCACGTCAAACCATTTCCCTCGCGGGGGAAATCACACATCTATATCAAAGTCTCTTTATTCACATTCATTAGCCTTTTATTTACATAACTCCCCCTTCTCTCTTCCCGAGCCTCAGTGGTCAGGAAGTCTTCTGTCCCCTGTCCTCCGCAGGGGGTCCAGGCTCTGTGGCTCCGCACCGCAGGGGGCTGGCTCTCCTTCATCGTGGTTAAATCACATATGCAGTGTCCAACATATACATGTCTCACAACACAGCCATAGTTGACTAAATACTTTTTTGCCCCACTGTATGCATACTCGCTGCTCTTGTTTTTTTTCTTGCCTTCTGATTGTTGCTCTGAGTGTTGCTATCCCTGTGCTGTTGCAATCCTGGAATTTCCCCATTGTGGGACTAATAAAGGCTTATCTTATCTTATCTTATCTTATTAACATCTGTTTGCTCTCTCCCATAGATTGAGTCCTCATCATGCTGTTTGCTCTCTACATGTCTGTTCTTTTCATCTTCTCTGTCCCCTCACCCCTAAGCCAGTCGCAGCAGATGACTGCCCCTCCCTGAGCCTGGTTCTGCTGGAGGTTTCTTCCTGTTAAAAGGGAGTTTTTCCTCTCCACCGTCGCCAAGTGCTTGCTCACAGGGGATCGTCTGATTGTTGGGGTTTTTCTGCAACTGTGGGGGCCCCCCTACAGTTGAAAGTGCTATGAGATGATTGTTGTTGTGAAATGGCGCTATATAAATAAAAAACATTAGGCCTAATGAGTTTTTCCACAGTCACCTGGTTGATACAGTAGGTGATGTAGCATAATACAGTCTGTGTGTACATTTCCAGATCCTCGTTCTTGAATAAATCCCATAGAGTGTTTGAAAAACAGTCCTGCAGCTGAGAGAGACCTCCCTCAGGCCATGTTGTGATATTCAATATGTATATGTTGAACAATATGACATATATATAATATGGCATACTGTATATATAATATATGTCATATTGTCTGTGTCCACCCCATGTGGTTCACAGAGCATGCCCCAGTCCGTCATCTCAAAGCAGTCCTGTAGTGCATCAGCAGCCCCCTATGTCCACCTCCTCACAGTCTGTGCATAAGCAGGCTGCCTTTGCACAAGGGGAACATACTTGGGTGATAACAGGACCATGCTGAGATCCGATTTGCCAATGGGGGATAGAGCTGTGGCACTATATGCATCGCTTGCATTGGCATACAGTAGAGCCAGTGTTTTGTCTCTGGTGGGACAGTCAACAAACTGTTGGAAGTTTGGTCATGTTTTTCCCAGTGAGACATGATTAAAATCACCCGTGATGGCCATAAATGCATCAGGGTGCTTCTTCAGTAATGTGGCAGTAGTGGAGCTGATGACATCACAGGCCACCGCTGCATCAGCTGAAGGAGGGGTGTAAATGGCAATTACGATAGCACAAGTGAACCCTTGCGGCATATAACAGGGTCTCATACTCACAGCCAGCAGCTCAATGTTCGGGCTGCAGCGCCTTTCCTTCAGATAAATGTGTCCAGAATTACACCACCTTTCATTCACAAGAAGTGCCACATACCCCCCTCCCCCGACTTGTAACATTCCTGTCCCACCAGATAGTCTTAAAGCCAGGTATCGCTACGTTGATATCCGGGGTCTGTGAATGTAACCACGTCTCTGTAAAACACATGAGACTGCACTCATGATATTCCCTTTGTGTCCTGATCAGCACTGTCAGCTCATCCACCTTGTTTCCCGGCAACCTCACGTTACCGGTACTGAACATCGGTCCGGCCGGTTTATGCATTTTCCTTCTCATTTTCACTTTAGCTCCAGCCCTTCGTCCACGGCGGTTCCTCCTAAGCTCAGGCGGGATGAGGGGCTTTGCTCCGGGCAGCAGCAATGGCCTCCTCATCGCAATCAGCTGGTTGCGTGTGTAAACAATGCTTTCGCCCCCACCTCTGTTGTTCTCCATTGCCCCAAGGAAGAAAACAATAAGAGAAAGACCGGGGCCAAAATGAAAAAACTTGGTCCAGTTGTTAATCCGAGTCTTTCTACCGAGCCCTGGTAAAAAGAGACACACTATATACAAGAATAAGCAGATAAAAACACAAAGATATGAGAGAGCTGCTGCTGATACGGCCGCTTCTCCTTACGGCGCCTTAAAAAAAAAATGTAAAAACTTTGTTTTTGTAAAAATAAAGCAGAATAAAAAATTGTAAGGTGCTGCTGATGTGACATGCATCTGCTGAGAGGGGTGGGAATCGACAGAGGCTGCATGATATGATATAATTACGATACTTGGGCTGCGATACAATATTATTTTGATTTCCCATACTGATCTTTGTCTTGCTCAACTCCAGGCTAGATCTCAGGAGTCACTCCTTTTCTGTGCTGACCTAACAAGACAGTCAGCATTTAGCACCATCTGGTGGATGAATAGTCAGTTTTATTACTCTGGTACCTACTAGATAAAATGCAAACACAATAAAATAAAACATCTTTGACATACTGTAGATGTTCTGAAATGGACAACTCCACCTGAAACATTAACAAAGGCTGTTTTTTCCAATCCTCCCAGTGGACATTTTAAACTACAATGACATCACCACCTTTCACAGCGACACAATCTTCATAGTGAAGTGGACAAGAGATGTATTCAGCACTTTAAGGCACTCTCTCATGCACGAGAAGTGTGGATCCAGGTGAATCCAGGTGGTATTTTCTTTGGGTTTTTTTTTTTTACTCTTGTTGGTGTTCATTCTCATTTCTGCACTGGCAAATTACTATATTACCATACTACATTCACTTTAATGCATTACACCTCTTACTTCACACGCCATTATATCATTTCCAGTAGTTATTTTCATGACCACTAGAGGTTGCTTTAAAAAAAAAAAACACCTTGTACACTCCTGGAAAAACCACCTTCTGTGGTTGTTTTCAGTTGGATAGGCTTGAAGAGGGTCATGTTGGATCTTGTGGGGGTGGGAGTGGATATAATGTTAACAGAAACCCTGCACATTTACAACAAACAACCACAGATCAAACACACAGCTACTATTAAAAGAGATGGGGTTAAACTGCTGCTGAATGTTTTGGTCAGGTAGTTGCCTTGGCCTGTTATAGTCTGTGCAAGTTTTCATTGATCCAAGTATAACAGATTTGCTGCACTGTTTGTTTTCAGGAGAACATTTATACTGTTTATCAGTTTACACAAGTGGAACTAATTTTTATGACAAATTATGTGACATATTGGGGTCAATCATCTTCTTTTTTTTTACAGATTTGCCCATGCAAGTCCTGCCATGTAGAATTGATTTTGTCTATTGCCAATTCCAGCCCAGGCTGAAGGTCATGATGTCTATTGATTTGTTCTCAGAATGGTTCCACAAGGAAATGGCAAGCGACTCAGATAAAGACATTTATATGCTCTGTTCATTTACAGTGTGGTATGTTGGGCAATGCATCATCCTACCAATGAAGTTCAGATTTTGAAATATTTCTTTTTTGTTCTTGGTTTAGAATATACAAATGTATATGGATGCACATATGAAAAAGAGAGCTGCACTCTAGCACTGCTGCTTGTTTAATCAGCCTGTACTGAATGTGAGCAAGTCACTGTTAACAAACATGCATGAATAATGTATATGTCTCAGTGAGGGAAAAGACTACAAATTACATCTCTTCCAAACCATGACACAGGGCCAGTGATCTTAGTCTGACGAAGCAGCATTCCTGTATAATGTGTGTTTATCGCACCTGCTCACTCGACAGCCCCGGCCTTTCCTAAGATGTCTGAGGTGACGTATACTGAGATGTTAGCATTCCCAGACTCAACTTGGTCTCAAAACATTTGGTGCAAAATGACCTGTGGGATGGGATTTCCCCAAGATAATCAGAGGTAGAAGAGGAGGGCTATACATTAGCACTTTTTGCTGATGTATACCTACATCAAAAATGCCTGTTGACAAAGCAGAACAAGTTAGGAAGGCTGCAGTCAAATATTGAAGATGTGGTATACTCTGAAAGCAAGAAATTCACTTATTATTGTTAAAAATTAGCAGGCAAACTCATCCCTCTGTCATATACTGGGCCCCAGAGGGGCAGGGAAGCAGACCCAGGCGCTGGATACGTTTGTGCATTTATTAAACTAGTACATACCCGTACATGCCCATAGAAACCAAGTATAAGCAAGTATTTCTGCATGCCCGGTGCTGAAGCGTGTCCTCCTGTCTCAGATGGCTTTGTTGTTCACAGTCATGCCTGCGGCGTACTGCTCGAGCCTGAGGTGTTTCATCTTCACGGCATCTTTTGTGATGTGCAGTTCTCCTCACTGTATTCCTCTCCATCTGGTGTGTCTTCTTCTTCTTCTTCTTCTTCTTCTTCTTCTTCTTCTTCTTCTTCTTCTTCTTCTTCTTCTTCTTCTTCTTCTTCTTCTTCTTCTTCTTCTTCTTCTTCTTCTTCTTCTTCTTCTTCTTCGTTCAGACCACTGGTTAAGGGATAGGTGTGTCGAATTTCAGTTCATGGAGAGGACCCTGAAAATTGATCTGAGAAAAAAAGTGGCTTTGGACCATGTTCTGCCAGACCTGTGCATGCCCATAGAAACCAAGAAACCGGAACAACCGGATAAAATCAGTGCTTTGCTTGGCATTTTACAGATTTGTAGTGTATACTGCCATTTTTCAAGGTTCCACATTTTTACTGTCTCAGCACCTGTTTTAAAACAACATTGCTCAGAAAGCGACACTTTTGTTTAGTTTCTTCGTCTTGAGCAAGAATACAAAGAATGCTTGATCTGACAACTCTTCTCATGGCAAGGTAGAATTGGGCATGACTGAAGCAATCTGTTGTGCAGATAACACCAACACGCTGTAAAGCAAGGTGAATGGCAACATGTTGTCAGATGGAGTGAGTGCGATTTGTGGAATGAGAAGAGTGCATCCAGCATTGACACTAATCACATATGTTGCAACCAACAGGTGAGGCTGTATTTGTTCAATGATGTATCTTGAGGCATTGCATTGTCCGTTTTGTTGGTCAAGGTTTCGCAGTAGCATGATTACCATTTGCAAGGCAGGCATCCTAGGACATCATAGGACAGCATGCCTCAATCATTGGTAGCCAGTCCTATTGTGTATAAAACAGCATCGTCCTATTGTCTATATGATGGCATTGCGAGTCCTGATGGTCTGCATCAAAGTTTCGCAGTAGCATGATCACCATTTTCAAGGAAGGCATCCTAGGACATCATGCGTACATCATAGGTAGCCAGTGCTATTGTGTATATGACGCCATCGTCCCATTGTCTATATGACGGCATCAGGAGTCCTGGAGGTCATCATAAAGACATCAAGGCAGGCATAGGACCTCATGGTCTGTATGACTTCATGCAGACATGAAGGCAGCCATCACTGTATATGACATCATAAAGACATCAAGGCAGGCATGACGTCCTATGATGGAGACATCATAGGAACATCATAGGACGGCCTATATGACGGCATCGGGAGTCCTGGAGGTCATCATAAAGACATCAAGGCAGGCACAGGACCTCATGGTCTATATGACTTCATGTAGACATCAAGGCAATGACATCATAAAGACATCATGGCAGGCATGACGTCCTATGATGGAGACATCATAGGAACATTATAGGCCATCCTATGATGTCCTATGAACATTACAGACAGACACACACAAAAAACTTGACAATTTCTTGAATTTATAGATAGATGAAAGAACATAACAGTCAAAAGGTGCAAACAAGACAAAAATGTAACAAGTAACTTACAAGAGGAAGCCTCGGAGCGGAGCATGCTCGGAGGCTGGGAGGAGATCAAAGAATGCCAGTAGACACAAACAATAATGCCGCAAAGAGGCAGTGAGATGGAAGGGCTTAAATACAAGTGTACATGATTACATAAGTGAGCATCGGTGTGGGCTCGCATGAGCAGGCAAGGAGGAAACAGTGATAATTGGAATCAGCTGGATAGATGAGGGAGAAGCGGCTGGATTGACAACTTGACGGGCGAAGCCCCCTGCAGAGCACAAACCCGGAAATCGACTGACAGCTGTCAACCCAGAGAAGAGTATCATAGCAAACATAAACACAGCAGACTGAAACCAAAACACAAATAGACATGATCCAAAAATAATTGCAAAACAAGACATGGCCAAAAATAACTGAAACAACTGGAGAAAATACAAGGCAGAATAACACTAAGAGGAGCACCAAAAATGCAGGAGTCAAATAAATGCATAGAAAAAGCCACGAGACTGGGTCTGGCAGAAATCCCAGCCCCAGCTCATGACAGGGCGCCCCCCTCCCCAAGGGGCGGAATCCAGACACCCCAACGTAACACCAGAAGAAAAAAGAAAAAACCTGCCCCCCCACCCCAACAAAACACACAATAACCCACCCAGGGTGGGTGGTAGGGGGAACATGCTTGGAGGGCATGAAAAAAGCCTGCCCAGGACGCACACCAGAAAAATACAGACTTAACCTTTACCCCCCCCCCCCCCGGCCCAAGGACCTTTAGAGTTCAGGGGGCCGCTCAGACCCAGGCCTGGCGGACGACAATGTGCAGGCCAGCCGGATGGCCAGGTGGTACGAATTGGGTGGCCTGCCGGAGAAAATGGACCACCTGACTCGGCGGCTCAGTCTTTCAGGCGGCCGGCCTGAGTACTTCAGCAACCTAAACAGGAGAGGCGGCATGGGAGACCTAATACTGGGGAAGAGAGCCGAGGAGAAGAAGCCTCAATGTTGTCACGCAGAGCAGGAAAGGGGGCCCAGATGGCGTCACACAGGGGGAGAAGGAGGGCCACGACGGCATCTTGCTGACAAAGAGGGAGGACCACAACGCCCTCAGTGGCCTCAGACTGGGGAAAAGTTGCACCCATGGTGGCTCCTGGATGGAGCTTGGCAGCACCCGCAGTGGATCTGGGCTGGAGCACTGCAGCACCCTCGGTGGACCCGGGCTGGGCCAATGCTGCACCCTCAGTGAGCCCAGGCTGGGCCAACACTGCACCCTCGGTGGACCCCTGGCGGAGGGGTAGCACCCATGGTGGGCCCATGCTGGAACGCAGCACCCACGTTGGGCTCATACTAGGGCGCAGCACCCACAAGGGTCCCCAGCCGGGATGCAGCACCCACGGAGACTCAGGCTGAGGAAGAACCCACACGACGGCCTCGGACAGAGGCGGAGCTGCACCCATGGAGGTCCTGGGCTGGGACGGAGCATCTGCGACGGCCTCTTCAGCAGTGAAGACTGGACCCTGAACGACCTTGGGCGGCGTGTCTGGACCCACGGAGACCTCAGGTTGCGCTGGATCGTCTCCAGTGACCCTGGGAAGAAGCTCAGAGGAAATAGATAGAGAAGGGGGGTCATGATCACCGGCAGCGGCGGAGCCCAGCGAGGCGAGCTCAGGTGCAGTGGGTGGCTACACCTGGCTCTCCTCACCAAGAGCCAAGCAAAATTGCTCTAAAACTGAGAGAAGGAAGAAAAAAAGAGAGCACTAGCCTGAGCTTGAGCTCCACCGTCGTCCAGGACTCCGACGATCCAGACAATGGCAACACTTCGGGCTCGGTCCTCGGGTGGTCCAGCTCAGCTGCTGACTCTGCTGCGGTGACCTCCGCAGCAGGCATGATGGTGGTTGCAGTCAAGGTGCCCCCAGATGAAATAATCCATGCTGGTGGCTCATCCAGCGTGGCAGCTGGGGGTCGGCTCCGTGCTGACCCTGGGTTTGGATCCTCCAAGGCCACGGGCTCCTCCATCGTCCGGCGGCTCAGTTCTGGGGCCAGCGGACACTCAGGAATAGTCAGAGGAGACACGGAGAGGACAGGTGAGGAAAGATTTGCTTCTGCAGGTGGTGAGAGCTCAGGGGACTGCAAACCCTGAGCCTCATCACCGGGAGTCAGACAAGGCACAATATCATTAATAGGAGGAGAAATACATGGCACTTGCCTGTCATCCCAGTGAACGATGTTCTCTGTAGTAGCAGGTGGGTAGTCATCCCTCTCCGTGTCTACGGTGAATCCGGGCCCCCTAGTGGATTGTGGAGGAGCCGTTTCCGTAGAGGCGGAGGTAAACGGAACTGAGAAAGGTGAAGCCAAGCCCTCAGCAGCAGCAGGACACACTGAGGAGAGGGGAGAAAAAGGAGCAGGGAAGGAGGAGGAGGAGACTGACGTGACAGTCGGCAATCGAGAACAAGAAGAGAAGTCTGCTGCGGGAATTGTCTGACTCTGTGTTAAACAAGTTGCTGGCTGAGAGGTGGCATCTTCTCTCCGACAGTTTGGAGCAGGGTGACGGTGCTGCCGTGAAGCTGGCAATGTGCATGCTGGAGGTGAAGGAGAGTCAGGCAAAACGGAAAGGGAGAATATGGCAAGGAGTAGGTCAGTAGCCTCCAGGTGATTCCACAGGCTGGGGAATGCTTTCATCACCCGCACTGTGCCATCCCAACTCTCTTGAACCATCTTGAGAGGGCAGGAGCCCTGTGTCAGTGACCAAATGTCCTCCAGGAGATGCACCGCCCACCGCTCCATGTCGTCCAGTTTGGACATGGTAAGCTCCAACAAACAGGTGGGTGAAAAAGGCACAAAAAGGAAAAATGCACAAGCGTACAGCTGAGTACTTCTTTCTGGCAGTGTTATTCTGTCATATACTGGGCCCCAGAGGGGCAGGGAAACAGACCCAGGCGCTGGATACATTTTTGCATTTATTAAATGAAAGAACATAACAGTCAAAAGGTGCAAATGAGACAAAAATGTGACAATTAATAACTTACAAGAGGAAGCCTCGGAGCGGAGCATGCTTGGAGGCTGGGAGGAGATCAGAGAATGCCAGTAGACACAAACAATAATGCAGCAAAGAGGCAGTGAGACGGCAGGGCTTAAATATAAGTGTACATAATTACATATGTGAGCACCGGTGTGGGCTCGCATGAGCATGCAAGGAGGAAACAGTGATAATTGGAATCAGCTGAATAGATGAGGGAGAAGCGGCTGGATTGACAACTTGACAGGCAACACCCCCTGCAGAGCACAAACCCAGAAATCACCTGACAGCTGTCAACTCAGAGAAAACTATCATAGCAAACATAAACACAGCAGACTGAAACCAAAACACAAATGGTCATGATCCAAAAATAATTGCAAAACAAGACATGGCCAAAAATAACTGAAACAACTGGAGAAAATACAAGGCAGACTAACACTAAGAGGAGCACCAAAAATACAGGAGACAAATAAATACATAGAAAACGCTATGAGACTGGGTCTGGCAGAAATCCCAGCCCCAGCTCGTGACACCCTTCTGTTTTAGTTCAGACAGGAAAAAAGACAGAAACACTTATGCAACTTGAATTACAACACCATGACCTCCATCTCTGTTCTACTCCCATACCAACACAAAATAACTGGTTTGGACCAGACAAAGATGAATTTCAGCTCTTTTACTTAAAAAAACCTACAAAACTACAGAGTAGAGATTGCATTTCAAGTACACTTTTTCTGAGCTTACATTGATACCAGGCTCACGGTAAATGTTTGGAGTGCTTATGCAAGGCAGAGAAAAAAAACAGACAAAAAAAAAAAAACAGATTGAGCCGTTTTTCCTATAGCTATTCATTAATATTGCTGATAGGAGAGGAAGATTTATTTCATGTTTTCTGACCATTTTAAAATGGTTTCAAACACCCAATATCGTGAGTAGTAGCAATTTAAATAATATCCTACATACCAATTTATAAGCTCAAATCACACTACATATACTGCATTTTTCTAAGGAAATGCAAATGATACATAATTTGACATATTGACATGTTGTTATGCAATCTTTATTAATACATACTGTGAAGTTGTGTTTAAACTCCAACTGTCATGGACAATTGGAGGACTTCCACTGAAGAAAAACATGCTTTTAAATTATGATCTTCACAAAAAATCTGAGATACAGTATGTAGTCAGATCTGGGTTCCTCTGTGTAATTTAATTTGTTATGTATGACTGGGCTCTATACAGATGAAGAAATGTTTGTTTGAGAACCAAACTTGTATATCATTTGGTGTGTTTGTTTCTGATGTAGAACTTTAGTCTTGTGTATGCTGATGGGTGCAATACACATATAGTACACTGGCCATTTTTATGGTTCTGTTGTTGAAAAATAAAAATCTAAATCCACATCTGTGCAAACCAGCTGTTAGTTGGTACTGTGAATTTACAGCCTGAATCTGAACCAGGAAAAATTCCTGCTCTGTTGAAGACAGAAGCAAGCATGGCAAACCCAATGGAGTTACATGAGGCCATTCTCACTCGGGGAACAAAAGGCTCTGACCACTTCAATCAGGGCCTTTTGTGATTCCATACCCAGTGAAAGGTATCCTTTGGCTCCACATGATCCACCGGGATATGGGATTACTCAAAAGGCTTCACATATCAATCAACAGGTTTTTAGCTCTCAAGGAGTAAACACAATCATTTCTTAGCCTTAATCAAATAGTTTTAAGCCTGTATCTCACAGAGCGGTGAATATTGAGGAATGGTCACGGACACTGTGGTTGTTGGGGTTTTGTCATGGTTGGTAAAAGGTTGCACAACAGTTCACAAACACTTTTTAAGGTCCCAAACAGTTTTTCTTGTCGTAAAAAAAAATCAGTTCAAAATTTTTTTTGCAAATGTATTTTTCCACAAACAGGTACAAACGTTTGCAAAATAGTTGTAAGCAAGGCTTGACATTAACTTTTTTGCTCACCAGCCACTGTGGCTAGTGATTTTCCAAAGTTACTAGCTACTCAGCCTTTTCAGTAGCCACAATTTTGTGGTTGGAAAATTATGTTTAAAATAATCAGATCTGACTATTGCATGCTAAATTTTACTTGAACTAAATTTTCAACCTTTTTAAATGTAAATGACTCATACATACGTAAAAATAACAAGAGAAACACTGTTTAATTATTAACAGGAGTAAATACAGTAAAGCAGTCGAGAAAAATATTTGCATATGAGAGTGAAGTACAGGTAGATTTGGGGTCCGTCTCAATTCTCATTTGTACCTCTTCCTCTTTGCCTACCCCCACCCCTTGGTCCTTAAAATCAAAGGCCAAGGGGTAGGGGTTGAAAATGACTGCTATGAATTGGGACACCCCTTCAGGGCTGCATGACATCATTAGTAATTGCTGATGGATTTAATCTAAATGGACACTACTTGTTTTCACTAGGGACAAAAAAGAAGAAAAAGAAAACAGATGGGAAAAAAATCTTGAGGAGAAAAATGTCTCAAATTTACATGAACAACTCTAATCAGGAGAAAAAGTCAGAAATTTATCAGAAAGAACGCTGTAAATTCTGAGAAAAACTTGGACCCCCTGGTGGGCCGTTTTTGGCCCCCGGGCCACATGTTTAACACCCTTGGACCAACACAATAAAAAATACATAATTAGAGGTTTTACTTCCGTGAAATAGCTGTAGAGTATATCACAGACATCATAGATAATCACAGATAAACAAAAGTTCACCTCAGAAGATGCTTCATTTGCTCTTTACAGCAACATAAAGTTTAATCACTTTTTCTTTCTCTGTCATGCAAAAACTTAAACTTGCACAACTGCGGACATTAAACAGGAACTTCTTGCTCTAAAAATAATCATATTTAACCACAGAGGTAGGCGCTGATGTTGGGGGAGAGCAGTTAATCTCACCTCTGGGACAATAGGAGATCAGGGCAGTTGTCCCCATGATCTGATCACTGAGAGCAGCTGCTGTCTGTTCTCACCGTTTCTCCAGACTGGAAAAAAAATGAGCTGACCTGCAGAGTCAGACTCCTGGGCTGCAGCTGGCTGACAGTGAACCAATGACAATGCACTGTGTGTGTGCAGATAGTGCTTATAGGAGTTGTAGTTTTGTAGTCTCACTTGGCAATAAGTTTATTATTTAGAAGTCATTTGAGAAAACTACAACCACCAAAGTGGCTAGTGGGAGTCACAGTCTTACCCACCACAGCCGAAATATACCCGCCAGGGGCAGGCGTTAATGTCAAGCCCTGGTTGTAAGCATCTGAAAACAGTTGTAGCACCTGTTGCTAAAGTTCTTTTTAGTTTTCCAAGTATTAAACACTAGCAACTGTATAAAAACCTTCATGACAAAACTGTTTCAAGACCTTAAAAACTGTGTGAAAACTGTTTTGCAACCTTTTACAAACCCTGACAAACCCCTCAAATTGCAACAGTCTTGAATGTTGCTCAGCACTCACTGCTCTGTGAGATACTAGCTTGATTTTTCGCCAACATTCATCAGAAAAAATGTAAATGCGTACAAGAAGGGGATGACCAGACTCTTCTTTCTGAGGAAGCTGAGATCCTTCAATGTGTGCAATAAGATGCTGGAGCTTTTCTACAGGCCATTGTTGCCAGCGCCATCTTCTTTGCTGCCGTCTGTTGGGGTAGCAGAATCAGAACCAACAACACCAACAAACTTGACAAGATTATCAAGAAGGCTGGCTCTGTGATTGATCTCAGGCTGGAGACTTTTGAGACTGTGTTGGAGAGGAGGACACTGAACAAACTGTGATCCATCATGGGCAATCCTGATCACCCCCTCCACCACACACTGGACAAACAGCAGAGCACTTTCTCCAGCAGACTGCTACAGCTTCACTGCCGAACGGTCAGGTACAGGAAATCTTTCCTGCGACATGCCATTTCACTGTACAATAACTCACTCTGAATTCTGAATTCTGGTCAAAACAATGCTTCCATATTGCACCTTGCAGTCTAACTGGTACCTCACATTTCACCCTACGCCCGATAGTCCTGCATTGTACAGGGAGTACGATTTATATGTCTATACAGGTCATCATCTATTCATCTGTGATGTATACAAAGTTATCTTGGCATTTTTTACTTTCCCTGGTTAATTCCTTTTTCCTATGATGCTGTGTGTGTTTCTGTCGTTTTGGTTGTCTACTGTCGTGCTGCTGTTACACTGTAATTCCCCAGTGTGGGATCAATAAAGTACATCTATCTATCTATCCATCTAAAAGTTGGAGAATCCAAAACTCAGCATTCGCTGCTTTGTGAGATGCTACCATTTTAGTGGCTGACCTTATTAAGTGTTTGTTTGTTGCCTAAATGTACCTAGTGACTGAAAAGGAAAGCTGAAAATGAATGTGCACAACTTAAAAAAATGGGAAAGGAAATGACATGGAATGTGAATCTAAGTTTCTTGCATAAGACCAATGATTTGCACCATCTCTGCACCGTCAGGGTTTGAGCTGTCACTTGAGAAAGCATCATTCAAAAAACAAATGAAATGAGTTTAGACTTGAGAGAAAGAATTGTTGATGCTCACATAGCAGGAGATGGATATACAAAGTTATCACAGCATTCCCAAGTGTCAAGAACTGGAGTGAGAAGTATCATCAAGAAATTCAAAGAGAGCCATGCAGTACAAAACAATGTGGCAGAGGTAGGAAGTGAAAGATTTCAAAGACTAACTAGTGAGAAATGTGTTTAAAGACTCCAGAAGAATTACCAAGACACTAGTGAATGATTTAGCCAAGTCTGGAATTGTAGTCTCAAAGAAGACAATCACTAGAACCCTGCACAGAAATGAAGTGCAAGGATGCAGACCAAGAAAAGCTACACTTCTGCAGAAGAGACACCTTCAAGTTAGACTGACCTATGCTAATGACAGCCTGCAGAAAGATTATGCATACTGCAAGCCTGTCTTTTGGTCAAATGAGACAAAACTACAGCTCTTTGGCCATAGAGACACTGCTGATGTTTAGAGAAAAAAGAAAAAGGCATACAAGCCAAAAAAACAGAATCGCCACAGTCAAATACGGTGGTGGGAGTATTACGCTGTGAGGATGCTTCTGTGCACCAACATTTGTCAGAAACGTCGGAAAATCCAAAAGTCGCTGTGGTCATCAGCATTACTGCATCATGATATACTACCCTTAGTGCCTTATCTTATTGTTAAAAATGAAAATCCACTACTTAAAAAATGTTAAAGAATGGAAACAACACGGAGTGAGAATCTCAGTTTCTTGCATAAGACCACTGATTTGCACCACCTCTGCACCTTCAGCTTCTGTATGAAATTGTACCTGTTCTCAAATTTCAGATACAGACAGAATGTGCCTGCATTTTGTCTGTTACAAATCCAATGCATCACATCTTCCTCACTGCCAGGAACCCTTGACATATATCAGTGACTGAGGTGACTGTGACCGAACATTGATACACACTGTAACACCACCTGTAATGAGAACAGCTTGGTTAAGTAGACAATTTAAAACCATGTATGGGTATGTCTGTGTTCTATGAAGTTCTTTAGTTCTCTCATTTCAATATACCGTATCTTATCTTATCTTATCTTGATGTTTTAGTCACAGGTATGCAGCTTTACCGGAGTACAAATTTCTTTTTCAGATTTCACAGGCGAAGTGGAAACAGACACTTTTTCATGAAAATTCCTTGTCGTCTTTCAGCACTGCACTGATCAAGACATTTCTGACAACCTACTGATTGTAAAGCACAAGTTCCATTTTAGAAACTTTCGCCCGCGGATTTTCCTTCACCTTTTTTCCCCACCACCGCACACCTCTGTTTTTCCGTCTCATATTTTCTCCACCAAACACACACAGATATGGTCTTTTCCTGTGCTCAACGCCCCTTCCCAGCAGAGTGATGTAGCTTTGCTTTTATGACATACCAGAGTTGGGCTTGTGGCAGCATGACTGACCAGCTTGTAGCGAGGACAGAGGGGCCATTTTGTGTCCTGTCGCCTGGCTGAATCCCTTTAAAATATTCATTCATAAACTCCCGGAGCCTTTTGCTCCACATCAAACAGTGAACTCATAGGAAAAGCACTGAGCTGATGCAACCAGAGAGGAAAAAAACAAAAATACAGAGTAAACAGGACCACGGATGAAAACCAAAATTAATCTAAATATTTATGCACTAAATATACTTGGATATATTCATTGTGTTTTTAGGGAAATGATTTGGACCAAAAGTGAATCAACAGGATTTGATTTAGCATAGAAATGTATGCAAAAAACTCTCAGAAGTGTTTAGTTATTTTGCAGTGCAGCTGTGTTTATCTCTGTGAAATAGTCCAAAACAATTTAATTTCGAGATTAAATAGCAACACATTCCCTAAGTGATTATCAAGAAATAAAAAAAATTTCAAAGGGCTCTGATAGAGTGGTAAAACATCATTGTTTTTCTTGTCACGATTTCAGGTTGTAAATTGATCAAAAGTTTGAGAATAACATTCTCAGTAAGTAGGTAGTTAAAAGTGTCAATTGTGATTGAATTGCTCAATTAGAATTTAGACACTAGCATACAAAGAGAATCTATGACAATCACAAACTGGTTGTACTGTGGAGAAAGGAATAGGCGAGGCAATGAGCTGAACGACACAAGGCTTTATTCTTTCTCCAACAACATAACATAACAGCAAACAGCGAAACAGCGCTACCGCGCTCATGGGTCTCTGTACATTCCCCTTTTATATCTTTAATCCCATGCATCAAGACCTGGAGCTTCCGACCATCATACATTGTTGTTTAACAAAGGAATGTGTGGCACATTAACATAACATACACCGGCGCCGCTTTCACACCTTTCTTCTCTCCACGGCTCTGGTCATTCTTATTCTCCCCGGGGGGCGTATAGAACTAAAGGCGCTTTTCCATTAGGGTCAGTACGGTACAGTTCGGTACGGGACGGGACAGTACAGTTCGGCCTGCTTTTTGTTTCCACTGCACTAGGTCCCATTTGAAGTGTGTGGGAAATAGTTACAGGGAGGCGGTGCAACCCTCTCCCTCCTGCTACATAAAACAAGCGTAACTTGCGTAAATCAAGCGTAACGTTACGCAAAACACAAGTTGGCAGGATACGAGGCGTCTGCGTTCTCTGGCTGTTTTTGCCAGAATAAAGGCAAAAACGGAGAACAGAAGGCAAAGCCGGCAATACGTCACACTCTGGAAAAGTACTGGAGCATTTAGGAAATGGTAGAGCAGTATAATGGAGAAGACATGAGGATGCGAACTACATTACGTATGACGGTAAGCTAATGATTGCTGATGCTACTTTGCTTTTAAGTCCGCCGTACAACATTGTAATGTCGGCAAGTTATTGATATAAGTTACTAAAATATGTATTCTGTGTGTGTGTGTGTGTGTGTGTGTGTTTCAGATGGCTTTCTTGTGGCAAAAATATCGCTTCAAACGGTCAGCGTTAACGTTCAACACAGTGATGTGACCCCAACTTCATGAACGCGAAGTGGCTATAATGTCTGTAGAAATGTTTAGCTTCCTGTGCAACAAATTGCTCTGATCTGTGTCAAAATCATGGAGAGACTGTTGAGACATCATGGAATTTACCTGCTCCAGCCAGTGGTGTCGTGGCAAAACATGGATCAGGTGCCATATTGTAGCATATGAGCCATTAAATATATATTTCAACAGGTAAACAGTACTGAGTTAGGCATAAGATATATTTAACAATTATGATGCATTTTAAGCCAAAACAAATGGATCTAGGATTAAAAGTAATTAAAATAATGCAGTCACAAGGTTACATGGAGAAATATGTGGATTAACTGGAAATATATCGTACTGAGTATTGCTGACTACATGTAGATGCTGTATAAATATATATTCTCTGCATCAACAGTGAACTATACATGTATTCATGTAGTATTGCCCTGGGAATTTTGACAATAAACCTTTGTACTTTTGCAGATGTCTCTATTTTGTTTTACAGTCTTCAGCAAATAATTGTTTTGGTTACTTTTCTTAAAAATGAGCCATTATTTTCAAAGTCACTGATAAATGGTTCATACTGTTGACTCTTTTCCCACCAGTGTCTGAACAGACAAAATAAAAAATCATGATGCAAACACATAAATCACTAAATTGTTTATTCCAATCAGCAGCAAATTACAGATTATTTAGAATGTGCAAAATTCAAACTGTAAAAAAAAAAAAAAGAAACTGGAATGGGCCACACACGCTAGCCACGCTGCCTCACTGAGAAGCAACTGGTCGGCCCCTCATACTGGTCCCTGTTCAGCAGATCTTCAGCCTGCATCTCTGTAAATAGTGAGGCAAGGTCTGGTTTGGGTGGATCGTTTTCCCTTTGCCTAGATGAAAGACAGAAATGGGTGGTGGGTAATTAAAGCAAGTTTAAAACATATTTGAGAAATGAATGAATGAATGAATGGATCTTTATTTCGGATAGATTAGATTAAAAGAAAGGAACAGAATAATATAACAAAGGGGAAAAAACCCACCAAGGTCAAATTAAACAGCAACTCCTCGGATTATACAATTCAACATAAGTTATGTGAAATGGGTGATGACTGAAGCCGCAGCTTATATTGCCCACCCATATTCCATCTAAGAATTCAACAAGAAAATAAAATAAAAGTGATTACAAATCAGAACAAAGCCAAGACAAAATGTGACAAAAACTAAGCAACAGCACAACACAGACTGGATATGACAATCCTTATGTGATTTTACATGTCATTTTGTATACATGTTTGGAGTATTTCTTCCTTTAGTTTTTGTTTAAACTGTCCAAGCGTTGTACATGATTTTAATTCAGGTCCAAAATCGTTCCATAATCTGACTCCTTGCACTGAAACATAGTGTTGCTTGGTGGTAGTTCTCACTGAAGGTTTTTGAAATATACATGTTCCTCTGAAATGATATTGTTTCTCCCTTATTTGGAACAACTTTTGGATATTTGTGGGCAGTGATAGATTCTTAGCTTTAAACATTATTACTGCAGTTTTAAAGTCAACCAGATCTTTCACCTTGAGAGCTTTTAATTCAAGAAAAAGTGGGTTTGTTGGTTCCCTGCGAGCAGCTTTGTTTATTATTCTAATAGCTCTCTTCTGAAGCATAATGACTGGATATATGTTTGTTTTATATGTGTTTCCCCATACTTCAGTACAATATGTCATGTATGGGAGTATTAATGAATGATACAAACTATATAGTGTGGGTTGATTCAGCAAATATTTCACTCTGTGTAGTATTGCGAATTATTTGCACATTTTACCTTTAATATAATTGATATGTGACTTCCAACACAGTTTATTATCAATTATTACGCCGAGGATTTTAATTTTGTAGATTTTAATTTTAATACCCTGTGGCGGATATGATAACGGCCCCCAGTGTGGAGGCACGGAATAAGTGCAGGCAGGACACGGCGAACCGAAGTTTAAAAGGGTGTTTATTTCATCCTCCATCACGAGAGCTCACCCCAGTGCTGTGGGAGCGCACTGGAGCGAGCCCTGTGTCTCTAGTCAGCAAACAGGCAATGCATGTGATCAAAAAGAGCGTGAGAGAGCGCAAGCGATATGCAGTTGGCTTATATACCCAGCTACAGACAATACATGCACAGCAGTAAAGCATGGACATTTGCATTAGAGTCACACATATCAATAGCAGGATTACTGGCGCCGGGATTAGACACTCGGGGACAGCTGACGGCTCAATTCCCATTGTGCGCCATGGCTGAGACCCATACAAAGTCCCGTGTGCTGCGTGTCTGCTTCAGGTGTGTGAGCAGCCCTGAAGGTTTCGAGGATGGCGATGGGCCGTGTTTCTCGGGCGTGTGCAGCGGCGGAGGACGATGGCAGTCTGTGGAGCCGGTATTGTCCCGTGCGTGGTGCGCTGTCCTCGTAACCCCCCGGTGTGCGTGCGGGGGTTCGGTGCGTGGGTGGTCCGCTGTTGAGAGGTGGGTCAGGGTCAGGGAGCTTGATGGAAATCAGCGTCGTTGGCGCTGATGGTCCTCCCTGTTCGGGCTGTTGCTGTCGTTCGCTCGTGCCGGGTCATGGTGCGTTCTGGTCCACGCGCTGCATTCTCCGTCCGGCCCTGGAGGTCGCCGTCGTGGAGAGAGGACGAGGTGCGTGCGCGCTCGTGTGGATGCGGAGGAGCAGTGAGAGGGAGTAGACGTTCTGTGTCCCTCGGCCGGTCCCAGCGTGGATGTCCAGATCTCAGGCGAGGGTCGCACCATGACGCTTTCTGCAGCTCTCCAGGTCGTGGATGATCTCCGTGGTGTTCGCCTGGTGTTGGCTCTGCGTCGAGGTCTCCCGTGTGGCAGAAGGGAGGGCAGTCCATTCGCGTCAGGCAGCTGCGTTCATTCGTCGTCGGAGTCACCGCCGGGGGCTGCATTCGTAGCGTGTTCTTGTATTCGGGGTCACCAGTGTGGCGGATACGATAAGGGCCCCCAGTGTGGAGGCACGGAATAAGTGCAGGCAGGACACGGCGAACTGAAGTTTAAAAGGGTGTTTATTTCATCCTCCATCATGAGAGCTCACACCAGCGCTGTGGGAGCGCGCTGGAGCGAGCCCTGTGTCTCTAGTCAGCAAACAGGCAATGCGTGTGATCAAAAAGAGCGTGAGAGAGAGCAAGCGATACGCAGTTGGCTTATATACCCAGCTACAGACAATACATGCACAGCAGTAAAGCATGGACATTTGCGTTAGAGTCACACATATCAATAGCAGGATTACTGGCACCGGGATTAGACAAAGAGAGGCTGCCTATTGATATCAGTCCATACATCTCACTGTTCTGCTAATTGCTCCAGCTGAGCGCTCTGCTTGTCCCGAAGGCTGTGGGGGTCACCCACAACCCTTTCAATCTCTACACCAATTACACTGAGTTTAGATACTGGGTTGTTGTGATGGTGTGAAATAACATTGTCAATAAAAGTTTACCCACCACTGTGTCACCCTGGTTTCAAATGTGGGTGGTGTTTTGTGCTTGTATTGCTAAAATATAAAAGGAAACACTACAATGGGTCTCAAATATTTGTAATGTGTTCTTTTACTGGATGAGTTTAAAGATGAAATACTATAGACTACACATATAAACTAAATTCTAATGGTGACTGAACAACTCCCATTCCCCAAGGTCGTCGGCCTCCGTCGGTCTATGATGACCATGGAAGAGAATCCTAAACGTCTACTCTGCTGGAACAGCACCGCCTGTGGCTGAACAGGCCGATGCGCGAATGGCAGTCCCTGTCACACAGGTCGCACTTGTGGGTGGTCTCCGTGCTGCTGGGTCTGTGGCGGTTCTTCCTGCAGGTCCTTTTTTCATCTGCTGCAGCAGTCAGTCTCTCTTCACCAGCCTTGAGCTGTCTGGTCAGGGTGCCTCTCCATTTGGAGCGGTCCGTTGCAAGGTCGTCCCAGCGCTCTGTGTTGATCTCCAGGGCCTTCATGTCTCTCTTGCAGACGTCTCTAAAGCGCAGCTGTGGGCGGCCAACGTCTCTCCTGCCAGTTGCCAGCTCTCCGTAGAGGACGTCTTTGGGGATTCTGCCATCCTCCATACGGTGAACGTGGCCTAGCCAGCGGAGCCTGTGCTGCCTGAGTAGAGTGAACATGGAGGGAAGGCCGGCGCGGGACAGAACTTCTGTGTTGGGCACTTTGACCTGCCAGGATATGTCCAGGATGTGGCGAATGCAGCGCAAGTGGAAGGAGTTCAGTCTCTTTTCCTGCCGGGCGTATGTTGTCCACATCTCACTCCCATTGAGCAGTGTGCTGATGACGCAGGCGCTGTACACTGCCATCTTCGTCTTGACAGAGAGTTTGGGATTCTCCCACACTCGTGTGGTGAGGTGAGCGAGTGTGAAGGCTGATTTTCCAATCCTCTTGTTGATCTCTGTATCAAGGGAGAGGTTGTTGCTGATCGTGGACCCCAGGTACGTGAACTGATTCACGACCCCCAGCTCGTAGTCGTCGATGGTGATAGTTGGTGGTGCTTCCGTGCCTTGCGCCAAGACATTAGTCTTCTTCAGGCTGATGGTAAGCCCGAAGTCCTTGCATGCCTGGGAGAAGCGGTCCATCAGGGTCTGAAGCTCCTGCTGTGTGTGGGTTGTGACTGCAGCGCCGTCTGCGAACAGCATGTCTCTGATTAGAGCCTCGTGTACTTTGGTTCTGGCTTTCAGGCGGGCGAGGTTGAAAAGCCTGCCGTCAGATCTTGTGTGCAGGTAGATTCCCTCTGTTGCTGTGCTGAAGGCATGCCTCAGGAGCATAGCAAAGAAAATCCCAAAGAGGGTTGGCGCAAGTACACAGCCCTGTTTCACTCCGCTGCGTATGTTGAATGGCTCTGAGACGTTGCCATCGTGCTGCACTATCCCCTGCATGTTGGTGTGAAATGATTCGATGAGGCTTTGCAACTTTGGTGGGCATCCTATCTTTGGCAGGATCTTGAAAAGGCCCTCTCTGCTGACCAGATCGAACGCTTTGGTGAAGTCGATGAAGGCGACGTACAGGGGCATGTTCTGTTCTCTGCATTTCTCCTGGAGTTGGCAGATGGAGAATATCATGTCTACCGTCGATCGCTCAGCGCGGAGGCCACACTGAGACTCGGGGTAGACACGTTCGGCAAGCTTCTGTAGACGAACGAGAACAACTCGTGCGTAGACTTTGCCAACAACGCTGAGGAGGGAGATGCCCCTGTAGTTGTTGCACTCACTTCTCTCCCCTTTGTTTTTGTAGAGGGTGATGATCTTGGCGCCCCTCATGTCCTGTGGTACGGCACCTTCCTTCCAACACTGGCAGAGGACGTCATGCAATGGCAGCAGTAGGGCGGTCTTGCAGTGCTTGATCAGGTCAGGGGGTATGCCGTCGTTGCCGGGTGCCTTGCCAGCGGCCAAGCTATCAATGGCCTTGCTGAGTTCGTCGATGGTTGGCTCGGCGTCAAGTTCCTCCATGGATGGCAGGCAGTCGATGGCATCAAGGGCTGACGGTGTCACGGTGTTCTGTCTGGAGTAGAGGTCGGAGTAGTGTTCCACCCATCTCTCCATCTGCTTGTTCTTTTCTGTGATCATCTCTCCAGTGGAGGATTTGAGGGGGGCCGTCTTGCTCTGAGCCAGACCAAATGCTTTCTTGATGCCATCGTACATACCACGGATGTTCCCTGTTATGGCAGCGGTTTGAATGTCTTGGCTGAGCTGAGTCCAGTACTCGTTGGCACAGCGCCGAACAGTCTGCTGAACTTTGCTTCTAGCAGCCCTGAGAATCTGGAAATTCTTCTTGTTTGGGTACTTCTTGTACTCAGCAAGTGCTGAGCGCTTGGCTTCAATGACGGGGGTCATCTCGGTCAACTTGGCATCAAACCAGTCCTGTGACTTTGAGGTCTTCCTCCCAAAGGTAGCCAAGGCTGTGCGGTGGATGGTGTTTCGCAGCTCTTCCCACTTCTGCTTTGCAGATTCTCCTTCTTGTGGTACACCAAGTTCCTTCTCAAAGGTGGAGGCAAACTGCTCAACAAGTTCTGGATGAGCCATCTTGCTGGTGTCAATCCGTGCCTTTCCAGGCTGTCTAGCACGATGGAATTTCTTCAGCTGCAGCTTGACCTTGCAACACACCAATGAATGGTCTGTGTCACAATCTGCACTCTGGAACGAACAGGTGATTAGCACGTTCTTCAGTGAGGTGTGCCTGGTCAGGATCAAGTCCAGCTGGTGCCAGTGCTTTGAGCGCGGATGTTGCCAGGAAACCTTGTGTTGGGGCTTGGTCTTGAAGAAAGGGTTTGTGATGCACAGATCGTGATATGTGCAGAACTCGAGCAGCCGCTGTCCGTTGTCGTTCATTCTGCCCACGCCAAAAGGTCCAAGACAGGAGGGCCAGGAGTTGTGGTCAGCACCCACTCTGGCATTGAAGTCTCCAAGGAGAATGAGTTTTTCAGAGTTGGGGATGATCCTGACAGATGTTGCGAGATTCTCGTAGAACTCGTCTTTTGCCTCTGGTGTGGCTGTCAGTGTTGGGGCATACACACTGACGAGGGTGACTGGGCCTTGAGTGGTGTTCAGGCGGAGGGTGAGGAGTCATGCAGAGCCAGTGCTGCCCGGTTCCACCATCTTCAGCAAGGTGTTCTTCACTGTGAAGCCCACTCCGTGTTCCCTGTGTTCGTCACTGCCCTTTCCCTGCCAGTAGAACGTGTAGTCCTTCTCTCTCAGTGTGCCTGCGTCAGCCAACTGTGTTTCCTGGAGAGTGGCGATATCCACTCCCAGTCTCTTCAGCTCATTATTGATGATGGCAATCTTCCTGGTGTCGTTGATGTCCTTGAGGTTAGCAGCGAGTCCTGTCATCATAGTGCGGACGTTCCAAGTTCCCAGTTTTAGAGTTGGTCTCTTTTGTTTTATTGTCTTGCCTGGTGCGAAGGTTCTCAGCCTGCTGTTCGGACTTCTCCTCATCCCCATGCACCCAATGAGGAAAGCAAGCTGTGGCGGGACAACACCTTATTGGCTGGGGGCTGCTCAGCTTGAGGCGGGCGGTAGCTGTCCAGTGACATCCGATGATCCCTCCCACCGTCGAGAACAACCCCTGGCACCGCGCTCTACGCCAATTGAGTGGTGGCTTACAACCGGTAACTGTCATTCCCCGTGTTTTGTCTACGCCAAAGGCGAAGCTGGAGTGTCCTCTCCAGTGATCCGGTGTTCTACCTTCCAGCGTTGGGCGTTGGTGGGATTCAAGCCTGGGCAGGAAGATATGGAGGACAAGATGTTACCCATGCAGCATATCCCCCCTCTCCACGTCACTGATGAATCCAAAGGAACAGCAGGGCTGCTACAGTTCTGCACCAGCGCCGTTGCAGGAGCTGCCAGAACAATGTTGAGCACAACATAGAACTGCCTTAGGGGCTCCGATTCCGGATTTTTCCTCAGGGTTGACTCCCGAAGCCTTTCACGTGACTGGGTATGCCGCAAGGCAGTGGAGGTTTGAAATCAGGGTTTACCTTCCCCTAGATGGGCTACCTTCCCAGGTTGACGAGCCACCATCTACCCGAAGCATCTGGTTTTAAGGCGCCAGAGATCCGCCCTCGCCCCTTCTCCTATTAGTAAAAGCAGTTCCGCCGGGCTTAGAGACTAAACCACACGGGCAGGCTAGGAGTTGGACTTAGTTGTCAGAGGCTTTTCGAGACGCACGCCATAAGGAGCATTTTATGAGCACTGGGAGCTTAACCCCAGTGCCGCTCCTGGCTATGACAACCTTGGAACCAAGGTTGGAACGACTGGAACCATTCCCCAAGGTGTAAGATACATTATTATGACTGTAACTCATAAAGGATCACAGAAATGATCTGATAAAAAAAATAAATAAACAAGCGGTTTACGGTGGCTATTATTGGATGCACCAATCATTTTCAATTACTCTGTAATTAATATTCACACAAATAAATCTCAGTTCAGTCCCTTTCATATTAAGTGGAAATTGTGCTACTTTAAATTTGGCACTTTACCTATCCTTTAACTTAAAAAGCAAAAGATTTGACTATAAATATGATGTGTTGTTTACTTGTCACAATACATTGGTGTCAAAATGTCGCCATTCCTAGCAGATCCTGTTTGGACTCTACAATGAAATACACACAAATTACGTACATACACAGCGCGAAAGAGCAGCATGTAAAAAAAATAAAAACAACACCTTTTTACCCAGAATTACAATTAGCTTATTTCATCAGATATTGTTAACACAAAAAAGCAACATACAAGGACAGACGTAGCATTGAGCTAGGTCATCGTTTAAACACGATTAAGTTTTCGTCTGTCCTAAGTGAACTTTCCACTGCTGGAAAAAATAAAGTAAAACATGAATATCACATCGCTCACCGTCTCTATATCACAATATCACGGCTTCAACTGCTGAAGTTGAGTGCTGTCGTGGCCGTACATTCAATTCAATTCGGGTGGCTGGGTCTAATTCCCGGTGCGTCACCATCTATTTTCTAGTGTGTCTGCTTGTGGTCCCCACTGCAAGCTCAGTCTGCTTCCCTCTGCATTCTCTCATCAGCCGAAACGCACAGAAAACTCTGCCGGACCGCGGTGTTGATTTCTGCTGATTTCTGTTAAGCCATTCTATCGTTGTTGTATATAATATCACTTGTTGGCTGGCTCACAGACGAATAATTGCAAATGGCGACCCGCGAGCGATTCAGGAACGTTTGCGTAACATCCATTCTGATGACGCTATGCCCAGACCAATCAATGGCCAGCAGTGGCTTGACGTAGCCGGGCCGGTATACTTCGGACCTGCTCTTCAGCGGTCCAAAAAAATAGGAACAGTTCCCACAAAACAGAACTGTAAGGACTGCGGGTCCTTAGTGGAAAAGCAGACAAACCGTGCCGAACCGTACCGTACTGACCCTAGTGGAAAAGCGCCTTAACTGTCCCGTCTGATATCCCCGGAAACACCTCCTCCTTTGGTCCATTGTCCTCCCCTTCCCCCTGCCTCTCTGGGTGGAGAAAACCCCCATACTATGCCCCCACACAGCCCCCCCGAACACCCAGAAGGGGTTCTAGCCTCCCTGCCCTTTGAGCTCGAGCCGGCGGCTGTAGCGGGGGGCTGTCTATCCAGTAGAACTGTCCTGCTGGTGAGGTGTACCGGAGTCAGTCTGTGGAGGGAAGGGGGGGGGGACACATCAGTTTTGCGAGCGCAGATCCCTGCTGAGGGATCGCCAACTTGCGGAGCCACAAACGGTGGACATTCGCACCAGGATCCGGTGTGCATCGTGCCTGCCGAAAACAAAACCGGCCTTCTGCAAGCTTCTTGGGAAGAATGTGTGGCCGGGCCGAGTCGCTCCCAGCCTCCGTCTGTGTAAAAATTGTGCGGGCGGATCAGCCTCAGTGTGGGGTTTTCTGGTAAAAACTCTCCAGGAATCAGCAACAGCTGAGAAAAAATGAGTTCTGCTGGGGGGGCTGCCAAATCCTCCTGAGGTGCGGAGCGCAGCCCAAAGCTGGGGAGGCTGCCAAATCCTCCTTAGGTGTGGAGCGCAGCCCAAAAAGAACCCAGGGCTGGTGGTCAACCCAATTTGCATCAATGAGCGTACTATCCGTGTCCACTTACCAAATGTCCTGATGGTGGATCCGTTGGGGGTCGTAAGCTCAGGACAGCTGCTCCCTGCCCCCCTGTCTGCATTGACAGGCAGGATTAGGCTCTTCTGGGAGCCGGAGTCCACCAGAGACCGTCCACATGAACGTGTGTCTGTGACATACAGCACCTTGTTTCTATCTCCAGCAGTCGCAGCTGCTACTGACTGCTGACTGCTGGCCGTGCCATTTCCCAACTTCTTGCATTGGCATGGCAAAACTCATTGCTGGGCGTTTAAGCCGACACGGCGGTGACAGAAACTGATTCTCCCATTCCTGCATCTCCTGGCATCTGCTCCAGCTACCACCAACGGCTCCTCAACCTCGCTGGTATCCCTCCAGGATGCCGGCGGCTCCTGGAGCAGGCTTGCTGCCTGTTGCGTGGCACGCGCATCCAGCACCGCGACCACGTAGTAGTATCTTGTGTCATCCATAGCTATCCCGCAGAGTGCGAACTGGGCTTCTATGTGCGAAACCCACACTGCCGGGTCGTGAAGTCTGAAGTCTGGGAGTTTGACTGAACCAGCACACGCGGTGCTGGTGCTCTCCATCCGGGTAGTCTCCAGGGTGGTGCTCGGCTCGCTCTCCATGGCACGTCTTGGGGTCATCAGTGTGGCTTGCTTTTCATGGCATGTCAGGGTCACCAATGTGGAGAAAGGAATAGGTGAGGCAACGAGCTGAACGACACGAGGCTTTATTCTTTCCCCAACAACATAACAACAAAACAGCAAACAGCGAAACAGCACTACCAGGCTCATGGGTCTCTGTGTATTCCCCTTTTATATCTTTAATCCCATGCATCGAGACCTGGCGCTTCCGACCATCATATATTGTTGTTTAACACAGGAATGTGTAGCACATTAACATAACGTACACCGGCGCCGCTTCCACACCTTTCTTCTCTCCGCGGCTCCGGTCATACTTACTCTCCCCGGGGGGCACATAGAACTAACTGTCCCGTCTGATACCCCCGGTGACACCTCCTTCACGAATCTGCATGTCCATTGTTCTCCACGTCCATTGTTCTCCCCTTCCCCCTGCCTCTCTGGGTGGAGAAAAATCCCACACCTTGCCCCCGCAGTATTTACATTTTTTATTGTCATTTTACCCACAATCAAAACACAAAGCTGTGCCATTGGAGTCAAATCAGGCAAGTGGGATGTGTGGTGGCCAAAAATGTCCAACATTTTCTGCTGAATGTCCTTACTCAGGTGTGTCAGAGTGTTAAAGTGGAACTGTTTAGACAGTCTCACACTATATGGCCCTTTTCCACTAGTATCTGTTTGGCCCGGTACAGCACGGTACAGTTCAGTTTGGTCTGCTTGTGCTTCCATTACACCAGAGTACTGCTTGATGTGGGTGGGATTTGTTACAGGGAGGCGGCGCAACCCTCCCGTTACGTAAAGCAAGCGACCCAGGCAAAACACAAGATGGCAGGATACGAGGCGACTGCAGTCTCTGTTTTTTTTTGTCAGAGTAAAGGCAAAAAAGGAGAACAGAAGGCTATAGGCGGTGAGATGACACACTCTGAAAAAGTACTGGAGCCTTTAAGAAACCATATAGAGCAGTATAAAGTGGAAGATATGAGGATACAAACTACATCACATATGAAGGAAAGCTAATGTGAATGCTACTTTACTTTAAGTCCGCCGTACCACATTGTAATGTCGGCAAATTATCGCTATTAGGTACTAAAATATGTATCAGTGTTTCCTCTGGCTTAAAGACCTTGGTGCGGTGGCAACATATTTTTCCCCCAGGGGAGGGGGTAAACATACCGGAATATGTTAATTTTATACTATTTATTTCTTTTCAAAATTTTAAAGGAAATTGTAAATTGTAAAGGAATCTTTACACCATAACGTTGCACACCATAACGTTGCACATGGAACTTACCATTTGAAGTATTGTACAACTGAGGCTTGAATATTGGGCCAGTTGGGGTCCCACCCAGACATCCTGTGCTTCGACTTTTTACCTCCGCCAAGGAGGTTATGTTTTCATCGGCGTTGGTTTGTCTGTCTGTCTGTCTGTCTGTCTGTTTGTTAGCAAGATAACTCAAAAAGTTATGGACGGATTTTCATGAAATTTTCACAGATTGTCAGAAATGGGGGATCCTACAGATGATTAGATTTTGGTGGTGATCCGGATCACCGTCCACAAGAAAACCGCCATTACGCAAAATGCCATTTTCGTGAATAACTACTAAACCACTAATCCTATCATTGTCAATCCAATTGCTTGTCATATGTTTTCATGGTCAAGGAATCTGAAAACGTACACACAAACACTGTATGGGGGGAACTGTGGCGCTAAACCACCATAACGGAAAATGCCATTTTCGTCAATAACTACTGAACCACTAATCCTATCATTGTCAATCCAATTGCTAGTCATATGTTTTCATGGTCAAGGAATCTGAAAATGTACACACAAACACTGTATGGGGGGAACTGTGGCGCTAAACCGCCATTACGGAAAATGCCATTTTCGTCAATAACTACTGAACCACTAATCCTACCATTGTGAATCCAATTGCTAGTCATATGTTTTCATGGTCAAGGAATCTGAAAACGTACACACAAACACTGTATGGGGGGAACTGTGGCGCTTGGCGGAGGTCTGCGCTCTCCGAGTGTTTTTCTAGTTAGTGGTGTTATCCTTCTCTCCTTCCTCTGCCTGAACACTTTCCTCTCCTTGGCTCCTCTCTTCTGTCTCATCTTGCCCTCTCTGAGCTCTGTCTAATTCAGGTTCTCTCACTGTCTATGGTGGTATACAAACAGGGTAGAAAATATCAAGTGTCATGTTTTGTCCTGCAGGATGTTTTTGTCATAGTTTACATAAATGACAAAAATATGTGTATTTTTTTGTATTTTTATTCTAGTGCTTCTTTTTTTTCCATTGAGAGAGTAGGGAAGGGAAAGAAACATTCATAATAGTAATGTACTCATGCATACTTAAATTATATGATCAGAGGTGGGCATAGTAACCAAGAAATTCTACTCATGAAAAAGCAGTGCTTTGAAATTAATAATTAAAAGTAGACAACCAAAAATTTATAATTGAGTTAAGGGTACAAAGAGCTCCCACTTAAAAACTTGAGTAATGACTTCAGTCTTGAAGGTTTGAGGTTTTTCTCAAAAATTTAAAACAATTTTCTTATAGTTTTCTACTTTTCTCTGTAAATCTAAAGTTGAAACCATGTTCCTCAAATTTGTAATTTCCTCTTGTAAAATTGACTTTTCTTGTACATTTGAAACTTTATTATAAATTTGTGGATTATTTTATGACTAATTTTTGTCTGTTTTTTAAAATAAAATTACTGGGGTTTTTTAGATAAATTTGAAGCAGACTGGTATTTTTGTTTTTTTTTGTTTTTTACTTTTTCCTAATAACAATTTACATTTTTGACCATAATTTTGCAGTCAGAACAGAGAAATAATTTAATTCTGATTACAAAGAAAAAATATTAACAAAATTGCATTTAATGAAATAAATTAACTTAAATGACCAAGGATGCCATTATTTCTGTTATAATATTTCTTAATATTTATAGGATTTTTTTTTGTTTTTTTGTTTTTTTGTTTTTTTTTCTGAAATCTCCTCACCACCCAGACAGCAGGAAAAACCTCCCTTATTTTGAAATCAAATGTTGACATGTTTAGTTTGTCTGAAGGCTGCTGACAGATTAAAGTCATTGACTTTGTGAATTTCGGTCATCTTAACCTGCCAGGTACATAATGGGGAACTGTAGCGGACTCTAAAGACATAATTCACCACAATATGTGTTCATGTACAGCAGGGGTCACCAACGCGGTGCCCGCGGGCACCATGTCGCCCGCAAGGACCACATGAGTTGCCCGCAGGCCTGTTCTAAAAATAGCACAACTCGCAAGTGAGCTGCGTCTAAGATGTAATTTTTTCTGCCGCTATTTTTTAAAATCACACTTGCATTTGTATAGATTTTAAAATGACAATGTCTTAAAAATAAAAAAATGAAAATATGTTTATTATACGTAAAGTTAAGGTGAATCTGACCTAGTTCAAAGGTCAGTATTGTGCGCATGACAAAACCTTTGCGCTTGTGGAGCGTAAGCTAGCGGGCAGTGAAGATGGTGATCGGAGTGCAGTTTCCTAGCCCAAAAACATGGCAAAAAAAGACAGAAAATTTATCATTTTCAAAGTGAGCAGGAGGAAGAGTTCTTTTTTTACTACCGTGAAAGGAAGCTGCGTGTGTTTCATTTGCGCGGCGACAGCGAAGCGGCACTATGTAGAGCGGCACTTCACTACCCACTCTTTTTTTTGAGGGGGGGGGACTTATCTTGTACCCGTAGGTGGATTTGTTCTGCAGTCCCGTGACAAACCACCAGCCGCTGCGTGCGCAAGCGCCTCTTAACTCCCTAACCTGCATGTTTTTGCATAAAAAACCAGAACATGCAAACTCCACACAGATCACTGTAGGCCGGGGATCGAACCCACGATCCCCGCGGCCGACGGTAAACTGCTGCCGCGGTGCTAACCAATGCTCCACCGTGCACATAAGCACTCTCACTGCTGTTTAGCTTCTTCTCATGAAAGGACAGTGCTGGTTATTACTCAAGCATGATTCTTGGCAAGAACTGTATGGATATAATTCCAGTGAAGAAGAACACACAAAAGTGTGTTTATTAAATGTAACAGATTTTGAGCAGAATTGCAGCAGATTTGTTCAGTTAAAAATGTGATAAGATTTATTTAATATGAAAGTTGATTTTTCTTAAATGTTGCATAACTTTTTCAAACATGGTTCAACATAGTTCATGAATTAAAAGGGTTTAGTTTTTTATGGTTAAAAGGGACTGGTGAAAACTGGACATTTTTTTAATGAAATGTAGAAGTGATCATCTGAACAATTGCTGAGATTAATAAAAATAAAGTGTTGAATATTGATCTTGTCTGTTACCCACTCTAAGTTATTGATAATTATATATAT
This sequence comes from Pholidichthys leucotaenia, assembly GCA_020510985.1. Taxonomy (NCBI): domain Eukaryota; kingdom Metazoa; phylum Chordata; class Actinopteri; order Cichliformes; family Pholidichthyidae; genus Pholidichthys; species Pholidichthys leucotaenia. Next base: position 76,607,098 of record CM035839.1, on the reverse strand, counting down.
ATATATATATATATATATATATATATATATATACAATTTGTTATTTTAGAGGAGTGTGTCAAGCTGGTGCCCTTCACATGGCTCGATACCCATGAAGTAGCTCTTGGTTTCAAAAAGGTTGGTGACCCCTGATGTACAGAATGATCTGTTTAGGCAGTTGTAGTGGCGAAGTGACTACACGGCTGAAAGCCGGACTCCTAGTATCACAATATCTGGCCGGGAAGCGCCTACAATTCGATTCTTTTTTTTATTCAATAGTAGAAAATACACACAAATTACAAATATGCTAATAATGCAAGTAAATACCTCCTAATGTGGCTATTTGTATAAAAAAATATTTTTTAAAAAATGCACATATTTATTTATTTTCCATCAGGCGCGTCAGGGAGCCATTTGGGTCCTTCGCTCCCTGACAGCTCGGGCACTCGGCAGCTTGGGTGTTTCACACACATACACATCCACACTTCATTCATTCCCATTAACACGTTTTGGGGTTTTGTTCAATACAACGCACGAAACCACTCCTGCACGTGGGTTTTTGATTAAGTGGCTCCTGGCCACTTAGTGCAGACATAAATGGCCGATCATTTAGCAACGGCCGTTATAGTTGTGCACTCAGGCTTTCTCATCAGGCACCTCTCTAGGTAGGTGCTTAAGGACCTCGGTTTAGAGCTTGAGTTTTTAGCTGTTGCTTTGTCACTGCCACTGGAGAATAAAAACGGCATGCCTGCTCGTGCGAGAAAAATTGCCAGTCTCATAACTTAATATTGTAGTGGCTGGTGAAATATATCCTCAGCAATTCATCAGTCCCCCTGCCTTTCCCTTCATATGAAGCTGGCTGCATTTGAATTCTAACCACATCTCTGAGCTAAGCAACTCTTCCATTATGGCTCCCGTTTTCAGCGGGTTAAAACCATGATAAACGCCAGTGCTTACATACCTCTTGTGATTTTTTTTCCAAGTTTAAAGTACTTTAATAAACTCATGTTTCTGTCAGACAGTCACGCTTAGCGAGACACTGTTTGCTGACTGACTGGAAAACTTGTGTGAGCGGGGCACTTCTAAACTCCGCGCGGATGACGGTCACGCGTGTTGTTCGTGTGCACGCTTCTGGAAAGTCATTGCTTCATATATTTTTATTAATAAAATCACATTGGCTTGGGATGGCGGTACGATTTCTGGTGAGGCAGTCCACCACGGAGAAATGTTACCAGAGGAAACCCTGATGTAGTCTCTCTGTGTGCGTTTCAGATGGCTCTCTTGTGGCAAAATTATCGCTTCAAACCGTGGGTCTGGGCGTTCAACACAGGCTCCCAGTGATGAGATGTCACCCCAGCTTCACAAACGCTCAGTGGTTACAGAACTTCAGAATGTCTGTTGAAACGTTTAGCTTCCTGTGCAACAAATTGCTCTGATCTGTGTGAAAATCATGGAGAGACTGTTGAGACATCATGGGATGTACCTGGTTCATCCAGTGGTTTCGCGACAAAAAGTGATCAGCTGCCAAAACTTGATCGCCAGTTGCCATATCGTAGTTATGGGGTTATATTAGCCATAAAATATGTATTTCAACAGGTAAACAGTACTGAGTTAGGTATAATAAGATACATCTAACAATTATGATGCATTTTAAGCCAAAACAAACTGGATCTAGGATTAAAAGCAATTAAAATAATACAGTCACAAGGTTACATGGAGAAATACATGGATTTACTGGATATATATCATATCAAGTATTGCTGACTACATGTAGATACTGTATAAATATATATTCTCTGCATCAACAATGAACTATACATGTATTCATTTAGTATGGCAGTAGGAATTTTGACAGTAAACCTTTGTACTTTTTGCAGAAGTGTCTCCACTTTTGTTTTATGTGTGAAGATTACTACCAAGGGACACAAATGAAAAACTAAAAGATTGGAAAAGCTTTTTAAGAACAATCCAGCAGTTTGAGAAATTCACTTTTGGTTTGGTGTAAGTCTGCCAACAGAATTATGAACCATAAAGCAGTTTGTGTTAAAATGTTAAATCCTATTAAACCCTAACCCAGGGGTGTCCAAACATCTGCCATGGCGGGCCAAGACCCTGCAGGTTCTCTTTTCTACCCAGTCTCTTCAGGAGTTTTCACTGATCAGCAGTCAGTGGAAGAAAGTCAGTGGAATCTGCTGATGAAGAAGCTAGAGGTAAAGCCTGCAGGCTCTTGGCCCTCCGTGGCACATAATTGGACACCCCTGCCCTAACCCATTATGATAAAGTACAGATGCTAATATGGCCCAGAATTTCTCCATATACTGGTACTATCACTAAAGTGTGCAGTGTCTTCTGCATTGGCACATCCTACAATATAGTCTTCAGTAAATAAAATAATTGTTTTTGGTTACTTTTTCTTAAAAATAAGCCATTATTTTCAAAGTCACTGATAAATGGTTTGTACTGTTGACTCTTTTCCCACCGGTGTCTTAACAGACAAAATAGAAAATCATGATGCAAATACATAAGTCACTAAATTGTTTATTACAATCAGCAGCAAATTCCAGATTATTTAGAATGTGCAAAATTCAAACTGTAAAAAACAATAAATTAGAATGGGTCACACACGCCAGCCACGCTGCCTCACTGAGAAGCAACTGGATGTGCCGCTCAAGCTGGTCCTGGTTCAGCAGATTTTCAGCCTGCATTTCTGTAAATAGTGATGCAAGGTCTGGTTTAGGGTGGATCGTTTTCCTCTTGCCTAGACAAAAGACAGAAAAGGGTGGTGGTTAATCAAAGCAAGTTTAAAACATATTTGGGAAATACACTTTTTGCTAAAAGCCAGTGGTGGAATGTGACAAAAAAGTGCTTTGTTGTTGTATTTAACCACAATTTTCATGTAGCTGCGCTTCAGTAAAGTAGATTTTACAAGGGCTGGGTTATGTTTAAAATCATTTGTTTTTACTGTGGCCTCAGCAATCAGAATGAGTTGATACCTTCAGCTGAATGAAATCTAGTACTTTAACTGAGGGTGTGCCTCCCTGAGTATGGAGTCGCTCAGTCAAAATATGTCATTTTTATCAATAAAAGTTTAGCCACCGCTCTGTCACCGCTGTGTCGCCCTGGTTTCAAGTGTGGGCGGTGTTTTGTACTTGTATTGCTAAAATATAAAGGAAGCACTACAGTGGGTCTCAAATATTGGTAATGTGTCCTGTTATTATAATACTGCATGAGTTAATTGATGATAGACTATAACCTACAAATATAAACTGAATTATAATGGTGACTGAACAACTCCCATTCCCCAAAGTGCAAGATACACTATTATGAATGTAACTCACAAAGGATCACACAAGTGATCTGACAAAAAAAAAACAAAAACAAAAAAAACAAGTGGTTTATTTTACAGTGCCTAATATCGGATGTGCCATTCATTTTCAATTATTCTGTAATTAATATTCACACAGTCAAATAAATCTCAGTTCAGTCCCTTTCATATTAAGTGGAAATTGTGCTACTTTAATTTTGGCACTTTACCAATGCTTTAACTTGAAAAGCAAAGGATTTGAGTACTTTGTCCACCACTACTAAAAAAATAACAGGATACGCAACTTACCACTCAACAGCTAAACGTTGCCAGTGTCACAGCAGATGCTGGTCAGACTCTGCAACGAAAATACACACAACTTAAGTACATGCACAGCATGAAAGTGCAACATATAAAAAACACCTTTTCCACCAGGATTACAACTAGCTTATTTCATCAGATAGGGCTGCACGGTGGCGCAGTGGTTAGCACTGCGGCAGCACAGTTTACCCTTGGCCGGGGGATTGTGGGGATCATGGGATCGTGGATTCGATCCCAGCCCCCGACCAACAGTGATCTGTGTGGAGTTTGTATGTTCTCCCCGTGTTGCGTGGGTTTACTCCGGGATTTCTCCGGTTTCCTCCCACATGCCAAAAACATGCATGTTAGGTTAATTGGCTGTTCTAAATTGTCCCTAGATATCTGTTTCCTATAGGCCCTTAGAATAGAGGGTTAGTATTAATGAAAGCGCTTTGAGTGGTCTTTGTGACTAGAAAAGCGCTATATAAGTGCAGGTTAGTTAGTTAGTTAGTTAGATATTGTCAACACAAGCGCAAAATACAAGGAGAGCACGGAGTTAGCATTGACGGCTAACTAGCTAGCTTATTATCTGCACACAAGCAACAACGTTGATCGTCTGTTCAAAGTGAACTTTCCACCGCTGGGATAAATAGCGTAAAAGATGCATAATATCACATCATGTCACATCACTCACCATTCTCTATATCCTAGTATCACGGCTTTCAACTGCTGAAGTTGGGTGCTCCCGCGGCCGTAAATTCATTTCAGGTGGCTCCATCTAGTTCCCTCTGGATTCTCTCATCAACCGAAAGGCACAGAAAACTCTGCTGGACCGCGGTGTTGATTTCTGTGGGTCTGATTTCTGTGAAGTCATTCTATCGTTGTTGTTTATACTGATGCTTGCTTGCTGGCTCATGGACGAATCTTTGCAAATGACGGCTCGAGATTCTGTAATTCAGCCTCAAATGTCGCTCTCATGACGTTACGCCCGGACCAATCAGTGGCCTGCAGTCTTTTTACATCACATTTTCAGGTTGGTACAGCACGCATAGAACCACTTGGGAGCAGGTCCAAAAAATCAGGACGGTAACCGCTACAGTTCCTAATGGAAAAGCCTACAAAGCATACCAAACCGAACCGAACAGGGCCAAACAGGTACTAGTGGAAAAGGGCCATAATGGACAGATTCAGCCTTTACAATCATGCAAACTGTTCTGCTTAACACATTTGTCTGGTCTCTTGGTTACAGTCACAGAGCTCATCACCAGTGATGATCAGCAACAGAAGGCTGCATAAGAATATAACCATGCATTAGTGGACCACAAAAGAAAAATAGTGGATTTGTAGGAGTCAAGACTTGATGAGACTGGGTGCTTTTCCAGTATCTGCTTTAATTCTCTCACATCCTACGTTCTCTCTCTCGATCGGAGTAATAAGAGAGAGAACGAAGTCACTCTCATACATTTATACTCACACCTCCAATAATACATCACATATCAAGTCACACAATCAAGTCACACAATTCAGTTACATCCTTCCATTTGCATCATAAAACTCCAGAGTCCTCCTGTTCTCCTGTCTGACCCCAGATGGTCAGACGTGGGCGATCCTCTCCTTTCTTCCAAGCCATAGGTGGTCCAGACGTATTGTCCTCTTGAGGTGTGATGTCAATCCACATTGCCAGCTTAAAGTCTCTCTAGGCTGAATTCAAGCATACATCTATGTGAGTCACATAAAGTTACAATTATGGACGCCACAGATTATGAATTTATGAAAGTAGACATGCCACCTTCCACTGCATTTAGAAGTGAATGTACCCTGTCTTGGGATCATACCATATGGGCATAGAGTGTCCCTCAGTTTCTCACAGAGTTGGAGCCAAATGACAGGGTGGAGATATTGAGTAATTAGTGAAACTTGATGGGTCTATTTCACAGCAGCCATTTTGACATTAGCAGGTGAAAGTGAGTGTTTTTAACTGCATTAATGAATGTTAAGTGAACATAAGAAAAAAACCTGTTTTCCTATTCTTTTGTTTTATGTCAAAGTGGCTACCAGGAAATATGCTGTTTAGACTGTCTATATGGTCATTTTAAAAGTACCTAATATTACCTACACAGGACACATATTTTAATATCAAGTAACCTGTTTTGGTCATGTAAGTTATGGCACCAAGTGTCTTGGCAGAAGGTTACAGTTGCAATGTGAGAACAAAGTATTCTAACCCTATCCACTTCTCTAATCCTAACCAAATATTTTTTGTGCCTAACCACAACCATTACCCTAGTTTTAACAACATAAAAATGTGTATTTTATGCATAAAAGAAATTGAAATTGTATTTCTTCTGTCCCCCATCCCAGTCTACCTCCCATTTGAATTTCAGACATGTTGAAAAGGGGAAACACATCATCAAGGAATCTTTGGATAAGCCATTACTTCACTTTGTAGTACAGGCCTCTGGATCCATTAGCAGCTAATGCTAATAACAGTTAGCTGCAGCACCGTTACTGAGTGGTGACATAAATCAAATCCAATTTCAACGGCAGTTCATGTGCTGGAAACACGTTAAGTTGAAGCTTTAGCTGACCAAAATAAAACATTAATTTGTAATTAATTAATTTGAACTGCAGGCTGTCAGTATGAGACCTTATTATATGCCGCGAGAAATGAAGTGTGCTTTAATTGTTATCATCTACGTCCCTCCGTCAGCTGACGCAGCGGTGGCCTGTGACGTCATCGGCTCCACTGCGGCCACATTACTGGAGAAGCACCCGGATGCATTCATGGCCATCACAGGTGATTTTAACCATGTCTCAGTGGGAAAAACACTACCAAACTTTCACCAGTTTGTTGACTGTCCCACCAGAGAAAACAAAACACTGGATTTACTGTATGCCAACGTCAGGGATGCATATAGTGCCACAGCTCTGCCCCCCATTGGTAAATCAGATCACTGCATGGTCATGTTAACACCCAAGTATGTTCCCCTTGTGCAAAGGTAGCCTGCTTATACACGAACTGTGAGGAGGTGGACACAGGAGGCTGCTGATGCACTGCAGAACTGCTTCAAGATGACAGACTGGAGCGTACTCTGTGAACCACATGGGGTGGACATAGACAATATGACCGACTGCATCACAGAATACATTAGATTCTGTGAAGACATGACCATGCCAGCTCAGACTGTACACTGCTTCTCCAACAACAGACCATGGGTCACCAGTGACCTGAAAGGACTTCTGAACAAAAAGAAGAGAGCTTTTAGGGCTGGAGACAAGGAGAAGCTGAGGGGAGTGCAGCATGAGCTGAGAGAGATGCTGAGGAGGTGCAAGGACAATTATAGGAGGAGGTTGGAAGAGAAACTCAGGCAAAATAACACTAAAGATGTGTGGGAGGGAATGAAACAAATCACTGGGTACAAGGGGAGAGTCGGGCAGCCATCTGGGAGCCAGGAGAGAGCTGAGGAACTGAATCTGTTTTTTAATAGGTTCAACTCACAGTCTGTCACCCGAGCAACACAACCAGACCCCCACACACCCCTCCCTACCCACACTCCCATGCAGAACCTCTCTCCATCTCCCTCCTCCTCCTCCTCAGGGGGCACCAGGACCTTCCCTCACTTCACGGTGACTACAGATCAGGTGGAGAAACAGCTGGAGAGACTCCGTCAGCGGAAGGCTTCGGGCCCGGATGGCATCTCCGCTAGGATCCTGAGGACCTGTGCCAACCAACTAGCTCCGGTACTGAAACACCTGTACAACCTGAGCCTGAGTCTGGAGAGAGTACCAGTGCTGTGGAAGACATCCTGCCTGGTTCCTGTCCCCAAGAAGTCATCTCCATCGGATCTGAATGACTACCGACCAGTTGCCCTCACATCTCATGTGATGAAGGTCCTGGAGAGACTGGTCTTAGCCCACCTGAGGCCGCAGGTGGAGACGTGGCTGGACCCTCTGCAGTTTGCATATCAGCCCCATTTAGGAGTTGAAGATGCTGTCATCTACCTGCTGCAACGAGCCCATCAGCACCTGGATGGTGGAGAAGATACTGTGAGAATCACTTTTTCCCAGGTGCACAACCGAGAGGTTTCGTAGGTCCTTCCTACCAACGGCTGTCAGACTGTACAACCTAAGCAGGGCTGCTCGCAGAGATAGCAAAAAGACGTAACAAACTAATAGTTTTTTGAATGCAAAAGATGCAATAGACTTACACAATGGTCCCCTCCGGCATACAACTAGGAACATACCGGTCGCTATGGAGGGTGAGAATATGTATGGGCACATAATCATACCATGTAGGATAACTAAGTAGACGGTTATGCTGTTTCATTCCATCTAGCAACAATGCTCTGCACTGTGTGTGTTTATATATTTGCATATTTATTCCATCTAGCTACAATGCTCAGCACTGGGTGTGTTTATATATTTATATATCTACATATTATTCCATCTAGCTACATTGCTCCGCACTGTGTGTGTTTATATACTTGCATATTTATTCCACCTAGCTGCAATGCTCCGTACTGTGGGTGTTTATATATTTACATATTTATTCCATCTAGCTACAATGCTCTGCACTGTGTGTTCATATATTCATATATTTATTCCATCCAGCTACGATGCTCTGCACTGTGTGTCTGTGTGTGTGTGTATATATATATATTTTATAGTAATACGTACATATGTTTATTAGCTGCTCTTGCTTGCTTGTTTTTTTTCTTGCCTTCTGATTGTTGCTCTGAGTGTTGCTATCCCTGTGCTGTTGCAATCCTGGAATTTCCCCGTTGTGGGACTAATAAAGGCTTATCTTATCTTATCTTATCTTTTTTTGATTTCTCCAGTGCCATTAGCACCATCCAGCCACTGCTGCTGGGCGAGAAGCTGCGGGGGATGGGGGTTGACAGCTCTGTGATCTCCTGGATTACCAACTACCTGACAGGCAGGCCACAGTTTGTCAGGCTGGGCAGTGTCTTGTCTGGAGTGGTGGCTAGTGATACAGGAGTGCCACAGGGGACTGTGCTCTCTCCTTTTCTTTTTACCTTATACACCATGGACTTTCAGTACAACACTGAGTCATGTCACCTGCAAAAATTCTCTGATGACTCAGCTGTTGTGGGGTGTATAAGAGGAGGAGAGGAGGGGGAGTACAGGGCACTGGTAGACAGATTTGTGGAGTGGACGGAACAGAATCACCTGAGGTTGAATGTCAGCAAGACCAGGGAGATGGTGATTGACTTCAGGAAGAGGAAGGCTCCTTCTCAGCAACTGCAGATTAGGGGGGAGGATGTGGGAGTGGTTGAAGACTACAAATATCTGGGTGTCAGGATCAGCAGCGGGTTGGACTGGAGATCCAACACCGATGCTGCACACAAGAAGGGGATGAGCAGACTCTATTTCCTGAGAAAACTGAGATCCTTCAACGTGTGCAGCAGGAGGCTGGAGCTTTTCTATCAGACTGTTGTCGCTAGCGCCATCTTCTTTGCTGCGGTCTGTTGGGGTAGCAGTATCAGGGCCAGAGATACCAACAGACTTGACAAGATTATCAAGAGGGCTGGCTCTGTAATTGGTCTCAGACCGGAGACCTTTGAGACAGTGGTGGAGAGGAGAACACTAAATAAACTGCGATCCATCATGAACAATCCTGATCACCCCCTCCACCACACACTTGATTGGCAGCGAAGCACTTTCTCCAGTAGACTACTACAGCTTCGATGTCGAACAGCCAGGTACAGGAAATCTTTCCTGCCACATGCAATCTCACTGTACAATAACTCACTATGATGTTGTATTCTGGTCATAGCTATGCTGCCACACTGCACCTTACAGACTAACTGGTACATCACTTTTCACTCTGTTCCTGATAGTCCTTCTTTGTGCAATGGGATGATTCATGTGTTTATACGGGTCATCATCATATATTAAGCTATGATGTATATAGGTTCTATAGTCGTGTTAGTTTCTTTTTACTTTCCATGGGTAATCCCTTTGTCTGTCGTGTGTGTTTCTGTTGTTTGGCTGTCAACTGTCATGCTGCTGTTACACTGTAATTTCCCAGTTTGGGATCAATAAAGTACATCTATCTATCTATCTATCTATCTATCTATCTATCTATCTATCTAAAATAATTCATTAAAATGTGTCTACTGTAAGTTATAGCTGAAGTTAAAAACAGTAACTTTAGATCAAGGATTGGCAACTGGCGGCCCACAGGCCACATGCAGCCCCCAATGTCATTCACTGCAGCCCAACAGTCCATTTCCAAAGATCAATTATTTATTTACAGTGGTGTGAAAAAGTGTTTGCCCCCTTCCTGATTTCTCGTTTTTTGTATGTTTGTCACACTTAAATGTTACAGATCATGAAACAAATTTAAATATTAGACAAAGATAACACAAGTAAACACAAAATGCAGTTTTCAAATGAAGGTGTTTATTATTAAGGGGGAAAAAAAATCCAAACCTACATGGCCCTGTGAAGTGATTGCCCCCAAACCTAAAAACTAGTTGGGCCACCCTTAGTAGCAACAACTGCAATCAAGCTTTTGCCATAACTGGCAATGAGTCTTTTACAGCGCTGTGGAGGAATTTTGGCCCATTCATCTTTGCAGAATTGTTGTAATTCAGCCACATTGGAGGGTTTTCAAGCATGAACTGCCTTTTAAGGTCAGGCCACAGCATCTCAATCGGATTTAGGTCAGGACTTTGACTAGGCCACTCCAAAGTCTTCATTTTGTTTTTCCTAAGCCATTCAGAGGTGGACTTGCTGGTGTGTTTTGGATCATTGTCCTGCTGCAGAATCCAAGTGCGCTTCAGCTTGAGGTCACAAACAGATGGCCGGACATTCTCCTTCAGGAGTTTTTTTTAGACTGCAGAATTCGTGGTTCCATTTACCACAGCAAGTCTTCCAGGTCCTGAAGCAGCAAAACAGCTCCAGACAATCACACTACCACCACCACCATATTTTACTGCTGGTATGATGTTCCTTTTCTGAAATACTGTGTTATTTTTACACCAGATGTAATGGGATACACACCTTCCAAAACGTTCAACTTTTGTCTTATCAGTCCACAGAGTATTTTCCCAAAAGTCTTGGGGATCATCAAGATGTTTTCTGGCAAAGCTGAGATGAGCCTTTATGTTATTACTGCTCAGCAGTGGTTTTCATCTTGGAACTCTGCTATGCAGGCCATTTTTTGCCCAGTCTCTTTCTTATGGTGGAGTCATGAGCACTGTCCTTAACCCAATGACTGCCACAGGCACTCCGTGGCGCCATAAGCCCCTAGTGGTCAAGATTTTTTCAAGAAAATATTCAGTTCAGATGTTAGAGATTTCCAAGGCTATAACTTGAAAGTGGTAAGAGATAATGGCTTACTGTCAATTAGAAAGCTGTAGAATATGATCCAAAGTTTGAGATAGGAGTAAATTTGCATAATGCAAAGCAGTCATAACAAATTACATAACTTTTGGTCAAAAATGGACTTTTGGACATATTTACACAAAGGACGATTTGGCTTTCTTGTCACCGGTTTTGTTTTGGTTTTTTTTGTTATCTTCTCTTCAAAGTATATGAACCAGAACATTAGTAGAATGTCAACAAACAAAGAAATTTGTCAGTCATAATTTGTCAGACTTACCACTGGGCAGGCGGCTCTCTCTTTGTCCATTTCTGTCCATCCTGGTTGTTATTTTGCATTCTGTCGGTCATTTGAGCTTTCTCTCCCACATCCAGAAACTCTTATGATTATTCCACCTCAATTTTGCTTTTATTCCGCCACAATTTATCTTACATGACGACATGGAACCGGCGCGATTGTTGTCTAGTCACATGGCGCTGGGGGCAGCAGCAGGTGAACATCAACCAACTTCACCCACCCTCTGTTATAACAAAATGTAAACATTTACCTTCATAAGCTAAATAATCTCTTTTTAGAATCATAGTTGACAAATTTGGGAAAAAATGATTCCTCCATCTGCGATTGAGTACGTCCACAGCGATCGGTAATGTCCACATTTGTTTGTCTAAAAATTTCTTCTTCTCTGGTGTCCAGAAGGATGCTTCTATGTCCACCATCAGTCCTCCAAGGCAAACACTTTTTCACACCACTGTATATCCCATTTGAATGTATTTGGAACTGGATTCTTAAATGCAGTTAGGGAGTCAGCCAGCACAGGGAGCTCTAATCAAAACGTAGGTGCCGCTCCGTGAGTGGTCAAACAAGAATGAAGGAGCCTCAGAGCAGAGTGCCGTGGAATATGTCTTTTTAAGTTATGTACAGTATGTGTTGCATGCTGAGACCGCATTAATAGGCTGTGAACAGCAATGAATGTACAGAGTAGGCTGCTTTTAATTAAATAACAATAACTGAGGAGCTCATTTAGCAGCAGACTACATCATCCTAGGTGCGCAACCAAGAGGTTTCGCAGGTCCTTCGTACCTACGGCTGTCAGACTGTATAACCTAAGCAGGGCTGCTGGCAGAGATAGCAAAAAAAACGTGACAACCTAATAGTATTGAGTGCAAAAGACGCAATAGACTTACACAATGGTCCCCTCCAGTATATACAACTAGGACAATATCGGTCGCTACGGAGGGTGACAATATGTATGGGTACATATTCATACTATGTAGGATAACTAAGTAGACGGTTATGCTGTTTATTCCATCTTGCTACAATGCTCCGCACTTTGTATATATATTTATGTGTATGTATGTATAGCCACTGCTCTTATTTATATCTTCCGTATCTTCTTAATTATTGCTCTGAGTGTTGCTATCCCTGTGCTGTTGCAATCCTGGAATTTCCCCATTGTGGGACTAATAAAGGCTTATTTTATCTTATCTTATCTTATCTTATCTTAAATGCTACAGCTCCTCACTGAGGAGTATTTACAGTAACAAGTTTCAAAGTAAAAGGCAAATTTATATAAGAAACGGTAAATTTACGACAGAAAAACACAAATTTAGAAAAACCCCGAAGACAACTAAAGTTATAAATTTTTTAATAAAATGATGCATATTCAGTAGAAAAATGATGCAAAATCAGTAGAAGCTTGCACATCTAATACCAAAATAAAATATAGATTTACAAAAAAAAATGCTAATTTAAATGAGAAATGTAGCATATTTATCAGTAAAACTACTTTTTACTTTGATCATATTCTTGTAATATTTTAAGAACATTTTTCTTAATAGTCATATTTCCTTTTCTTCTAGGCTTTTTTTTATTAGAATTTCTCTTTGCTCATTTTGATGGAAAGACTTTTAAAAATTAGGTCATGATATAATTTTATCAGTAATTTTAATTCTAATATGATAAAACACGGAGTAGCTTTTAGTTTCATTTGTATTTTCAGTTTTAATTGTGCAACTTTTGACTTTGAAGAAAAGACCCCCCCCCCCCCAAAAAAAAAAAGGTTTACATGTAAATCTGCCGCTTGGTAAGTGAGGAAAAAAAAATTGTTGCCCTCACAACCACCAAAGTTGCCCATCCCTGCTTTGCTGGCTCATACCTGCTCTTACTGAGACGTAATGATGTACTAGGCTGCCACTTGCAAACAACTTTAGTAGCTGTCATATTAAATGTCACATAATTCACAAAATATGCAGTATATTTGACAGTCAACTTACCGGAAGTGGAGGAAACGTCCTAACTCTCCAACTGGTAAAATCTGTCTGGTGGCCAGAAAAACTCGGTGTTGTATTCTGATTGAAAGCCGACTAAACTGCAGCTCTTTGGTGAGCTAAGACGAAACTGCCCAGCATGACCTAAAACCAATCTAGTGGAAATATTTAGTGGCGTAGGGCAATGCTGATCTGCAGCCGATGCTTATCCAAGGTTACAGATCAGGTAGCTGACGTACTGGCATCGGCAAGACGTACAGTATGTGTGCTGACTGAGACCATGGAAGTCAGCAACTTCAGTCTTCAACATGGACCATATGGTTTTGTTCAGAGGTTGGGAATGCACAATATATTTTTATATTTTGTTTGAAAGACATGTCAGGGCCAATAACACTTGTGGTTCATACTGATTACCTTGTATCATGACCATCTTATCAGAGAAGCGGAGGCACATTTAACATACAACCATCCATCCATTTTCTTCCGCTTACCGTCAGTACATGCTACAGATTATTTCTAGGCAATGCAAAAAAACAGCTGTCTGTGCTTCAACCCTGTTTGAAATGCTACGGATGCTACATTAGGGAACACTGTTTTGGTTGCTCTTTAAATGTTTGTTAAATTTGTCGTTAATCGGAAAAGCTCTTGGGCCGTACAAAAATGTACAGTTTTGCAACTTTAGCGGTTATGCAATATATCATACAAATTCCTTGTCGTGCATCCACTGCAATTCAACAACTTTAGCTTCACTGTTGCAGACGAATTCATCAAGTTTCATTAGAAAAACTAAGGAATTCTGCTGTCTTTTATCATAAAAACATAATGTAATTTCGGTTTTACTACTTTTACTTTCTGTCTTTGTATCAGCATAAATTACTCTCTTGAATGTCATCCAAACAAAATCCATGCTGACTTACAGCTCGGCTGTGCGACTTCAGGTCAGACAGCAGTTGAATCCCATCACAGATCATATTGTAATTTCTGCGCTGAACTGTCAAATCTAATGAAACCCACCACACGCCTTTAATCAGAGTGACACTGCAGCAGGAGAGTTGGCCTGAGACAGGGGAGAGTGAGAAACCAGGACTGAGTAATTAAAGTGAGGATGAGGATGAAAAAGAAGAGAAATGCATAAATAAGGGAAGAGAGCGCAGTAGAGGTCAAAGGACTTGCTCGTCACTCATGACTGTTGGCAGCGGAGAGTGGATGGAGAAATAAATGTGTATGCAAGAAGCTGAGGTGGATGAGAAGAAAAACGCAGTGTTGGCTGACTTCATGAGCTGAAAAACCGACTTGTGACGGAATTAGAGAGGCGCAAACATGGGTGCAGAAGGAACGCCACATAATCCGTCTACTCTTCGTTCTTTTAATATTTCGTTTGTGAAACGAAAACAGAACTATCAAAAATAGCCATTATATTGTTCCTGCCTTGTCAAAATAAAATCAAAATTGAGCAAAAACGACATAAACAGATCTGATTCCGTTTGGTGTCGTTTTCCTTTTATTTTGTCGGTCACAGCCGGACATGGTGATAGCAGCCGCAGAGCGCTGCCATTTTCAAATAAGCCTGAAAGACTAGCTGCTAAATCTCACTTTAAAATCGGAAAAATGCCCAAAGTTGCAGCATAGACTCATGCAGACATCAGCATCTGATGAAAGAGGAGAAGGACTGCCAGAAATATAGGTTTATAGAATTCTCATCAGCCAGCAGAGAGGATGTTGTGGACAAATGGATACCGAAGGCCTGGGGAGTCATGAAAGGTTGACTTGACCGACCTCTGGTAGGTCTACTGGGAGACCAATTATTAAGGTCCATTGATCTGAAAATTAGGACCAAATTAATTAGGCCTAAATTAATAGACTATTTTTCTTTGAAAATTAAAGTTGCATTTATGTCTCACCCATCATAGGGGTAAATTAGTTAAACATGCTATTTATGACAGACATGTTTAATTTTTATTGACCATATTATTAAATGCAGTACATTAATCACTATAAAAGCAAGAAATCTGTCTGTCACGCTTCATAGGACATCATAGGACGGCCTATGAGCTCTGCCTGAACATCATAGGATGTCCTATGAACTCAGACATCACAGGACAAATAGACAAATGTGTCTTTATGATGTCATATAGACCATGAACTCAGGAATCACAGGACGACTAGCGATGCCTATATGACGGCACATAGACAAATGTGTCTTTATGATGTCATATACATCAAGCCCACGGCACACAGACAAATGTGCCTTCATGATGTCATATACATCAAGCCTGCCTTCATGTCTTTATGATGTCATATACAGTGACAGACATCAGGCAACATGTCTTTATGATGTCATATACAGTGACAGACATCAGGCAACATGTCTTTATGATGTCATATACATCAAGGCTGCCTTCATGTCTTTATGATATCATATACAATAAGTCCATGCCAGAAAGCCTCTTTTTGCCTAGATGTATTTTCATGATCCTGTCCATGAACTGGAATTACAACGCACCCCCTCAACCAGTGGTCTCAATGAAGAAGAAGAAGAAGAAGAAGAAGAAGAAGAAGAAGAAGAAGAAGAAGAAGAAGAAGAAGAAGAAGAAGAAGAAGACGAAGAAGAAGAAGAAGAAGAAGAAGAAGAAGAAGAAGAAGAAGAAGAAGAAGAAGAAGAAGAAGAAGAAGAAGAAGAAGAAGAAGAAGAAGAAGAAGAAGAAGAAGAAGAAGAAGAAGAAGAAGAAGAAGAAGAAGAAGAAGAAGAAGAAGAAGAAGAAGAAGCAGCAGCAGCAGCAGCAATGGAGAGCAATAGAATGACAACTACTGCATGTCAGAAAAGATGCCATGAAGATGAAACAACTGAGGTTCCAGCAGTACATCGCACCCGACAGGAAAACACCCTTCACCAGCACAGGGTATGACAGACTTTAAAGCATGTTTCTAGGACATCATAGGACGGCCTATGATCTCTGCCTCATCATCACAGCGCGTCCTATGAACTCAGGCATCATAGGATGACTCACCATGCCTACCTGACGGCAAATGTGTAACCTTGACGAATGCCACTCTACACTACAAATGTGTAAAATGCCAAGCAAAGCACTGATTTTCTCCAGGTCCTCCGATTTCTTGGTTTCTACGGGCATGCACAGGCCTTCCTGAACAGGGTCAAAAGCCACTTTTTCAGGATCATGCCCATGAACTAGAATTACAACGCACCTATCCCTCAACCAGTGGTCTGAATGAAGAAGAAGACCCACCAGATGGAGAGCAATAGAATGAGGAGAACTGCTGCACATCAGAAAGGATGCCGTGAACATGAAGCACCTCAGGTTCCACCAGTACACCGCAGGGATGACTGAACAACACGGCCGTCTGAGACAGGAGGAGACCCTTCAGTGGTCTGAACGAAGAAGAAGACCCACCAGCACATAGACAGAACACATGACTCCCTACAAGACATACTGTATATATACTGTATGTAGACACAGGTAAGCAACATAACACTGAACAGTGACAGGCAGGAGAAGAAATAACAAGCAGGGGCAAACAGTCCCAGATGACAGGGCATATTTTGTGTGATTTTTATGTTTTGCTCCATGCAAAAGCCATCACATGTCATTGCTACTTAGTGTTGTGTTGCTATACCAATTGTCCTGTAACAGGCAAGAATTCTCTTCCAATGCATCCCCCTCTACGGGCATGCACAGGTTTCTACGGGCATGCATATGCACTAGTCACTCTATAAATTCAAGAAAGCTGTCAGTGTGTGTGTCACGATCATAGGCCGCCTATGATGTTCCTATGATGTCTGCATGATGTCCTATGATGCTCCTATGATGTCGGCGATCATAGGGCCGTCTACATGATAGAAGACTTTTCAAAAAAGGCTTTATTGTACATTCCAAAAATGCAAAAAGACCAATATCACTGGCCCAAGTGTGTCACATTTCAAAAGTGCAAACATAACTCATCCCCCTGACCCACAGAACACAAAACGTTCCCTACAGTCCATCTATTGATGAATGCCTCCAAATTGTCCACCATTTGATAGTAAGCGAACTCCACCTGGAGTCTGACTTTCAACATGACCTTGAAAGCAGACACCGGATCCACATTGCCAGCATTGCTAGCCCGATTTTTCCTCGTCAGCCAGATGGCAAGTTTAGCAGTACCAGATAGGAAGTTCATTAAAGTGTGGGCAGCCTTCCTTGCCACTTTATACTTTGGACCGTAAATGAACAGACCAAAAGAGAAACGTTCACCCAAAGCCTGAAACCACTCTCGCAAAATATCAAAAAGTCCAGATAAACGAAAACATTGGACAAACAAATGCTCCAGGGTCTCAACTTGGGAACAAAACAAACATTCCCCCCACCACAGTCGGATCAAGGCGTGCTCTGTATTTATTCGTAGCTATTGCCCCATGCACAATCCTCCACTGGAGATCTGCTGTCCGTTTCTCAATAGGTAGCTTGTACATGTACCGCCAGCTGCCTTTCGGGGAGACCTCTGGCCCCAAAAAACCCGCCCACCTCGACTCTGTGACATCCATCAGAGAGCGCAGATTCAGAACCTTCACATAGATGTGATACACCGCCCTTGTCCCGACAAACTGGAACTTGCCCAGGCGAGGAATTCTGAAGGTCAGCAGGTGATCCTCTCTTCCCTGCCACTCCCCCACAGCTGGAGTTATGGAAATTTCAGGAAAGGTGGACACAGCGTCATCATCCCATTGACTGGAAAGAGTGCGGTTTGTCGCAAACGCTCGAAGCGGTTGTGGCAGGGCGGCGCACACGTCCCCCACCACCCTTTGCAGCAGTCTGACAGATGTAATGTTGGCACTCCGCCTCAGCGTATCCATCGATGTGGTCAACATCTTTATAAGATGACCAAGCTTGTTACTGCGTGCCTCCCGCAAACAAGTCCGCAGGCTGACAGACTGCAGCACCTCAGCGTCGATGAATCGATTGAAAAACAGTGGTTCCTCGAACAGCCACATTCCCGGTGTCTCGTCATGGAAGCGGGCCACGGTGAAGACTCGCCATGCATGCAAGACGGACGTGTAAAAAGCAGATAGTCCAGTAAGGTCCACCTCCCCAGATGTCACGAGGAAGAGCTGCTTATCATAGCCCAAGCGACCAACTCTCCTCAGGAGCAGTTTAGCAGTGTCCATCCAGCAGGGTCCGCATCCGTAAAGGAGGCGTTGTGCAGTTCGAAGCCTGAAGCAGGCGATCTTGGAATGTATGTCCACCAGGCCCTGTCCCCCCTCGGCCACAGGCAGGTAGAGAACAGGCGCACGGACCCGGTGGCGACCAGACCAAAAGAAGTCCACGATGATCTTCTGAATCTCCTCCACGAGGCTCCTGGGCGGTGTCAAAGCCACCAGCCTATGCCAAGGAGCCGAGGCGACCAGATTATTTGCGACCAGAACCCTGCCCCATATGACAGCTGTGGTAGCAACCATTTCCATTTAGAAAAGCGAGCAGTCACCTTGTCCTAAACACCCTCCCAGTTCTTTCATTCAAAAGCCTCCGAACCCAGAAAACCCCCCAACACTTTGAGACCGGCCGTCCCCCACTGAAGACCACCGGGTAGGTGAGGGACACCTTGACGCCACCAGTGGCCCACCAATAGACCCTCACTCTTGGCCCAATTCACCCGTGCAGAAGTTGCCCTTTCATAAACTGACAAAAGGGCCTTTTCCACTAGCACGCTTTAGCGCGACACGGGACGGCTCAGCACGCTTTGTACGCTTTTCCACAAGCCCCAACACGGTTTAACAGCCGCAATTCTCAGCCCCGCTGAAGGGCAGGGTACAGCAGTGCTGAGCTGTGCCGTGTTGTGACGTTAACAGACTGG
The DNA here is from genome assembly GCA_020510985.1 of Pholidichthys leucotaenia. Classification (NCBI taxonomy): domain Eukaryota; kingdom Metazoa; phylum Chordata; class Actinopteri; order Cichliformes; family Pholidichthyidae; genus Pholidichthys; species Pholidichthys leucotaenia. Next base: position 76,588,050 of record CM035839.1, on the reverse strand, counting down.
TCGCCGCTGATTGGTCAGGTCGTAACCGGCGCTGATTGGTCAGGTTGGAACCGCCCCTCTCCTCCTCCTCATCTACCAAATCTTCACGACCTTCTCAATAAAGTTTTTGAAAAAAAAAAAAAAAGAATCTTCACGACCGCCTTTACTCAGCACGCAACCACTGTTGGCGGTTCCTTTCAGTGTATTGCTGTGCTATTTTTCATTTATTCTCTATCAAAAATGGCTTCGCGTAATAAGGGTGTTCCATGGACCAATAAGGAGCTGCAGTGTCTGTTCACTGCATTGTCAGACGAACGTATGCAGCGCGAGTTAGACGGAGCTGCCCGGAATGAAAAAATATACCGGGAGGTCTCGACATCGGAGTCCTTTAACAGTGAGTTTTAATTTTTTTTTATTGTGCGTTTTTTCGCAAATATATTCGGTAAGACGCTCAGTTTATTTATGCAATAAAAAAGCTCTTCATTTGTGGATGGATCGCTGCTTTATTGCAGCACACTGCGGACTCAAGCTTTTATTTTAATTATTCATGTGAACAATACGCTGAAATAAGCTTATGTATTCTTGTTAAAAACTATTGTGCTGTATTTTATTGTGTGCATTTTCCTTGTAGAATCATCCCACGCGTCCGCCGCGACAGCCCGTCCGGATTATTCAACCGAGCCATCCTGACCCACAGCTGGCAGAGACGCCTTCATTCATCCGAGTCGTGACCCAGTTTGGGAAGCTGGTGTAGACACTCAGTGGTCGGCGTGTATAAAATGTCGATTAACCTTCATGTTGTGTTGCAAAGTTTTTTTTTTTATTTTAATATTTTGTATATAATAAAATGGAATTGTTTTGGAAAGTGTGGTTTGTCTGTTATAACACTGAATTATAAAACAGTATAATTACATAGAAATTCCATTGCCTAGTCTGATCAAAATGATACTGATCTTCCTGTCAGGGTCAGCCATTGTAAAGGTAATGTAATTTTTAACTAGACCAAAAAACAAATGTTTTTGTAAGCTTTCTGTTCTTTTTATTGAAATATCATAAAAAATTAGCCCCACATGATCCAGTTCTAAACTTTGGGTACATTTTTTATGTTAACTTATAAGAAGTTGCACAGTTGGACTTTAAAATGCAGCAGGAGAGACTGATCAAGCTTACAAGTCAAAGTATGTAAAAAAAGTAAGTATATGTAAATTGAATGTTCTATCGGCATTCCAAATTCAGAGATTTACAATACTTTAGAAGGAGTGTAGCATCATCTAAACGGAAAATAATAATACTGTTGTTCCAAACGTTGACCTGAAGGTGAAAAACATGAATTTTTTTAATTCAGTACAACCAAAATGCCCTAGGATGTAAAAAATAATAATTTGGTGTAGGCCAGTGTGCCACCGTCTCATTATTTAATACGAATAAAAACAAGTTTCAGCTCTTTATTTCTAGGTCATTTGGCAGTTAATTCAAAACAAAAGTGACTTGTGTTGTTGCAGCTTAATTATGAGATAAAATTAATTGTGAGATAAATCCACAGAGCGAGCAAGGCAATAATCCTTGAATCCTTTTTTGTCTCGTGTAAATTAGGACTCAGTCGGGTGCGTAACGTCACGGGAGTGTGGCCCCGCCTCGCTAAGAATCTGCTGCTGCCCCGCTTCTAAAACCTCCTAACAAACCATCACAGCACAAGCACAACACCAATGGAGACAGAAGCATTCCGAGCCGTACTGAAGTGAATCGAGCCGTACCGAGGTGTGCTGGGCTAGTGGAAAACAGGCTAAAGTGTCCACCAGACACTGCACATCCCCGTGGGAGGTGATGAAAACGTTGACGACATCCGCATAAGCAGACAAGACGATCGGGCGGCAACAGCTTGATGGCCCCGGCAGAACCAGACCACCCAGCCAAGCGCGCAACCTGCACAGCAAAGGCTCAATAGCCAAGCTGTACAGCTGACCCGAGAGTGGACACCCCTGGCGTATTCCCCGGTGTACAGGGATTGGCCGACTCAGGCCTGCCCCCATCTTTACCAAACACTCAGCTCCAGTATATAGCAGATTGACCCACCTCAAAAACATATTGCCAAAACCAAACCCCCTCAGGGTGGAAAACAAATAGGAATGGTCAACCCTATCAAAAGCCTTTTCTTGGTCCAAAGACACAATCCCGAACTGTAAGTCATGACATTTACTGAGCTGGAGAACGTCACGTATGAGGAAAACATTGTCCATAATGTTCCGGTCAGGAATACAATATGTTTGATCCTTATCTACGATCAAACCCAAGACAGTGTTCAGTCTGTTTGCCAGGGCTTTAGAAAGCACCTTGTAGTCCGTGCAAAGAAGAGCCACGGGCCTCCAGTTTTTCAGCAGGGCCAAGTCCCCCTGCTTAGGCAACAGAGACAGCACTGCACGGCGGCAGGAGACAGGTAATGTTCCCTTCCTGTAACAGGCAGTCAGAACGTCATAGAAGTCTGATCCAATAATATTCCAAAAATGCTTAAAAAATTCTGAAGAAAGGCCATCAAGTCCAGGCGCGCGTCCCAGAGCCAACTGATTTACAGCCACAGTCAACTCATCCAAAGTCAGGGCACAGTCCAGAGCGGCCCTGTCCTCCAGGCCGAGCACCGAAAGGGCTTCGAAGAGCTGAGTTTGAGATTCCTTGCAGCACGTTCCCGCAGCAAACAGGGCCCCGTAGTAATCCACTGCATGGCGCTGCATCTCGGATGGGTCCGTAGTCAGCCAACCATCTGGGAGTGTCAAGCAAGCCATCAAATTCTTTTTCACAGTAGACTTCTCCAAATTGAAGAAGAAGGACGTTGGTGCATCCATGTCCTGCAGGCGAGTGAAGCATGACCTCGCTAGCGCCCCCTCCACTCTTTCCTGCATGAATGTGCGTAGGGCCGATCTCTTCTTCTGCAGCAAAGGACCAGCGGTAGAATCCCGACCCGTAACCAAGCTGGCCTCCAGCCTCTTGACAGCGTCCTCAAGTTCACTGACCTTGGCCTTGATGATGACAGTTGAGTTCGCAGCGTACCGTTGACAAAAAAGGCGAATTTGCACTTTGCCAATGTCCCACCACTGTTCGAGGGAACTAAAACGAGCCTTTGTGGTCCTCCAGTGTTCCCAGAAGTACGCAAAATACTGACAAAAGGCGTTGTCCTGTAGGAGCTTGTTATTGAAGTGCCAATAAGATTTTGCCCGTTTCCCTGGTGAGTTCAGTAACACCGCAGCAGCCAGGTGATGATCCGTGAAACTGACGGGACTTATGTTACTGTGAAGGAGTCCGGGGCTAAAGGTTCTAGAAACATATATCCTGTCTAATCTAGCAGCACTGACAACACCATCAGTGACCCTGACCCAGGTATACTGTCTCGCATTTGCATTTTTAGACCTCCACGTGTCCACTAAGTCGAACTGCACAGTGAAATTTTCCAAGATTCTAGAAGACTGCAGATGAGGTTCTGCATTAGTGCGATCTACAGTGAAGTCCAAGGTACAGTTAAAATCACCAGCAACAACAAGTTGTTCTTGGTGATAGCGCTGCAATTCAGTAGTCAGTATATTGAAAAAGGCAACCCTTTCAGCGCCGTTGTTTGGCGCGTAAACATTAACCAGGCAAAACACAGAGTCCCCTATTTGGGCCCTAACAAGAAGCAGCCTGCCCCTCACTATCTCCACCACTGATAAAACTTGTGCATTTGCTGATTCCCCAAACAAAATGGCCACTCCTGCGCTTAGATTGGTGCCGTGACTGAGTGAAAAAGGGCCTTTCCACCACAAGCCCCAGTCCACTTCATCTGCCGAAGTGGTATGAGTTTCCTGCAAAAACAAAACGTTGAGACCTTTCCGTCTGAACAGGTCACTAATGAATCCCCTCTTGTGATTACCCCTCCCACCATTGATGTTTAAGGACCCTAATTTTATGTTCTGCATTAGGCGGTCGATGTGAGGAGCACCGTGCTTTTGCCATGGAAATCATTCCATCTTTGCGCGCTTGGCCTTTTTCCCCCTGCTGATTTACGCAGGGCTGTGAGGTGCTTTTTCAGGTGGAAGCGTTTTCTTTCATCCAGGAGGTCAACACCAACCTGCTTCGTCAGTACATTAACAGACCGAATGAATTTGTCAGCGTTACTGAAGTAATCAGCAACGTTAACGGCCCTATTATTATAGGTTCCATCCAGGAAAGCATTTACTTCATCTAGTGAATACAAATCCCCATTGGCTTTGCAAGTTGCCCCAATAGACTCATTTTTAGCAGACACAGTGTCAGATTCACACTCCATTCCCTCGTCAGCACAACTTTGCTGACTGTTAGATCCAGCCGGCACGTCAGCTGGTGCAGCTGATCCTTCATCAGCCACGTGTGCCACGTGTTCCGGGGCGGCGCCTATATCAGGCGACCGGCGTTGTTCCGCCTGCTGCTCTGAAGTGGCAGCAGGCTGCGGAAGCACAGCCGCTGATGTCACACAGCACGATGCTGAGTCAACGTCACTGACTGCTTGGGCGCCATCACCAGTCAAGCCCCCAGCTGCAGGCCGCACTGCGGGCGCCACAGGGCGACTGTCCACAGACACAAGCAGCAGGCTCCGGAGCAGGAGCGGCGGAAGCCGCCGCAACGCCGTCCGCAGCAGCGTCGCGAGCGGAAGCCGCACCGGCAGCCTCAGCCGCGGCTCCACCAGAGCCCCCCGCCAGGCGCCTGTGCGGGCAGGTGAAACGTTTATGGCCCACGTCGCCACATTCAAAACACTTCATCTGTCCCGAGTTCGCATACACCATATAGTAGCCGTCCCCGTGTTTGACTCGGAAGGACACTTCCAGAGTTTGTGTGGGCGAGTCTAGAAACATGAACACCTGTCGCCTGAGTGATTTCACATGTTTAAACTCGGCTTCCCTGAGTCCCAAACTCACGTGTTTAAACGGGCCTGCAAACTTCCCGAATCTGCGGAGCTCCGCCGCCAACTGCTCCTCAGTAATGAAAGGTGGAACACCCGAGACGGTGATAAGCGTTGATGGAACTGATAAGGGGGACACCTGTACAGACATGTCCCCGATTACAATACCGCTCGCAACCAGAGCGTGAACATTCTCCTCAGTAGCCAGAAATACAACTACAGCTCTATTCATCCTGGACGCATAGCAGATCCCACCTGGGCGCCCACAGCCATAAGGACCCCCTTCACAGTAACAGTGTCGTCCGGGGGGACGATCCGCACCCCCTGGCGGATAGATGGAGGTGGCATTTCCAAGGTCGCCATCCTCCTCCCCAAAAATCAAAAGTGTATTATGCGGGCAGTGATGGGAAAAGGAAAAAAAAAGTCCAAAAGACCACGGAGTTCCCTATTTCCGTCCTCAGAAGAAGAAGAAGAAGATGATTGTTCAGAACTCCTTATAAGAACTCCTTATACAAAGATATAGAGTGAAGAAGACGAAGAAGAGTTTCAGTAACAAGCAGGAGAAGAAGTAACAAGCAGGGGCAAACAGACAGCAGGTTATGGTTACAGAAAACGGGATGGCCGGGGCTGCACAGATTATCACACACAGGGGACCAGAGGGCACACAAGACCAAGGCAATAATGAGAATGACCATAATAAGAATAAGAATGCTGATAAACAAACTAAGAGGAAGACCAATGAAGAAATAAATATGCAAGACAGAATAATAATAATAATAATAATAATAATAATAATAATAATAGCAACCCAGGATAATAATAATAATAATAATAATAATAATAAGGTGAAATACAGAAAATCCCAACTTAAAGCGAAGATGTGGGCTGGGACCCATGCCTTGGAGACAAGGAATATCACTCTATATAGAATTCAAGAAATCTCTGTCACAATGTCATGATGTCACGATCATAGGACTTGCTAAAACATCACAGAACTTGCTAGCAGATCAAAGCCAGGCTGCACTCATGATCATAGGACTCGCTATGACATCATCAAAAATCAAAGGCAGCCATTACTCATGATCATAGCACTCGCTATGACATTATCAAAGATCAAAGGCAGGCATCACAGAGCAAAGGAAGGCATCAACGAACAAGTGGTGACATCAAAGGTCCAACGCAGGTTTCACCATGGTTGCTGTTGCCATGGTAACAGTAACTTTCTACGGCCATGCAGAAACGTTTGCTTACACTTACTTTCTATGGCCATCCACGGGTATGCACGGGCATGCACAGGTATGCACTAATACACTAAATGCAAAGTGTACACATATGTGGCGTGGTGTGGTGGATGGGAAGGGAGGATGTCATGTTGGATGGTTGAGTTGTAGTAAACTTATTCATTTGAGGGCTGGTTTGAACTGCATAGAACCAGTTTTAACAATTAGACTTTAGGACCAATGAGCCTTCAGAATATTGACTAGTCACCCAAATTGTGCTTTCTATTATTAATATAAAATGGTCACTAATTTACTGAATTGTGTTTCTACTATTGATGAGCACATTAAAAAACAAATATATATGTATATATATATATATGTATATACAGTATATATATATATATATATATATATATATATACTGTATATATATACAGTGGGGAAAAAAAGTATTTAGTCAGCCACCAATTGTGCAAGTTCTCTCACTTAAAAGATGAGAGAGGTCTCTAATTTTCATCATAGGTATACCTCAACTATGAGAGACAAAATGAGAAAAAAAAATCCAGAAAATCACATTGAAGGATTTTTAATGAATTAATTGGTAAATTCCTCGCTAAAATAAGTATTTGATCACCTACAAACAAGCAAGATTTCTGGCTCTCACAGACCTGTAACTTCTTCTTTAAGCGGCTCCTCTGTCCTCCACTCGTTACCTGTATTAATGGCACCTGTTTGAACTCGTTATCAGTATAAAAGACACCTGTCCACAACCTCAAACAGTCAGACTCCAAACTCCACTATGGCCAAGACCAAAGAGCTGTCAAAGGACACCAGAAACAAAATTGTAGACTTGCACAAGGCTGGGAAGACTGAATCTGCAATAGGTAAGCAGCTTGGTGTGAAGAAATCAACTGTGGGAGCAATTATTAGAAAATGGAAGACATACAAGATCACTGATAATCTCCCTCGATCTGGGGCTCCACGCAAGATCTCACCCCGTGGGGTCAAAATGATCACGAGAACGGTGAGCAAAAATCCCAGAACCACACGGGGGGACCTAGTGAATGACCTGCAGAGAGCTGGGACCAAAGTAACAAAGGCTACCATCAGTAACACACTACACCGCCAGGGACTCAAATCCTGCAGTGCCAGACGTGTCCCCCTGCTTAAGCCAGTACATGTCCAGGCCCGTCTGAAGATTGCTCGAGAGCATTTGGATGATCCAGAAGAGGACTGGGAGAATGTCATATGGTCAGATGAAACCAAAATAGAACTTTATTGTAAAAACTCAACTTGTCGTGTTTGGTGGAGAAAGAACACCATACCTACTGTGAAGCATGGGGGTGGAAACATCATACTTTGGGGCTGTTTTTTTGCAAAGGGACCAGGACGACTGATCCGTGTAAAAGAAAGAATGAATGGGGCCATGTATTGTGAGATTTTGAGTGAAAACCTCCTTCCATCAGCAAGGGCATTGAAGATGAAACGTGGCTGGATCTTTCAGCATGACAATGATCCCAAACACACCGCCCAGGCAACGAAGGACTGGCTTCATAAGAAGCATTTCAAGGTCCTGGAGTGTCCTAGCCAGTCTCCAGATCTCAACCCCATAAAAAAATCTTTGGAGGGAGTTGAAAGTCTGTGTTGCCCAGCGACAGCCTCAAAACATCACTGCTCTAAAAGAGATCTGCATGGAGGAATGGGCCAAAATACCAGCAACAGTGTGTGAAAACCTTGTGAAGACTTACAGAAAACGTTTGACCTCTGTCATTGCCAACAAGGGTATATAACAAAGTATTGAGATGAACTTTTGTTATTGACCAAATACTTATTTTACTGAGGAATTTACCAATTAATTCATTAAAAAATCCTTCAATGTAATTTTCTGGATTTTTTTTTTCTCATTTTGTCTCTCATAGTTGAGGTATACCTATGATGAAAATTGGAGACCTCTCTCATCTTTTAAGTGGGAGAACTTGCACAATTGGTGGCTGACTAAATACTTTTTTCCCCACTGTATATATATATATATATATATATATATATATATATATATATATATATATATATATATATATATATATATATATATATATATACGTATATATATATATAAAATAAACCAATAAATGAAACTTTTGAAGTCGTTCGCTGTCCAACAGCCACACAAGTCAGTAAAGGTTATTTTCTGTTGTAAATATTCAGCTGAGCAGAGGAGGTAATGTACATTAATCACTGTGAATTTTTTTTAATCCAGCAAATGTCTATGTGATCCATGATGACTACTTCTGACGTGGAGCTGAGAGCTGCAGAGACCAGGGGACCAGTCTGGGTGTGAATGGTGTCCACATCCACAGGTTTTGAGATGGGAGCACCTTCTCTTTTCTTCTTTAAGACCTGCATTGATGTTTTACATGTTTACAATTTAAATCCATAAAAAAGTCTAACTGTGTTAACCTTTTAAATAACCAGTCATTCACATGTTACACAACTGTGAGCTGCACCTCAGTTCACGCATTCTTTATGCATTTATTTATGACAAGATAATCTGGTATTTCCAAAAAATGTTTTTTTAATTATTAAATAAAAGGTGTATCTCAAGTACTTTATCTGTATTCACTTACTTATAATAATTAATATTCACTGCAGGTTTGGGTAGAATACAAGTTATATTTCTTCAGAACAATCAGACATTGGCAGTGATGCATAAACATGCTGCCAGAAAAAGTTCTTGTACTTGTAGATAATTTGACAAAACAGGACTTAGATGAGTAACTTTATTGCAGGATACTTTCTACTCAAGTACATGTGAGGATAAAACTATTTTTACTCAAGTACCTTTGATCACAGTCACTAAATTTTAATTTCACTGATTTGAAAACTGATTGGAAATGTGCCTGTTTAAAATGACTAATTAGTCTTACTACAAATTATTGCATCTTTGGTCATTTTAGTAAATTTATAACCTTATTTAGCTGAGATGAAAATCTAATTTATGTGGAAAAACTCCAATTTATAGGATAAAAGTTGTATATTCAGAAAAGACAAATTGTATGAAAAGACTCACAAATTTAGGAGAAAAAGTTTGCAAATTTAGAACCGTCATTACTGCTCCAGTAGCGTTTTATTGAATACTTTCATCCTCACCTTTTCTGGTGATGACTCTGATACTTGAACAATTCCAATAACAGTAATATTACTGGAGAACAATTTCTGGCTTCTCTACCCACCTCTGGTTTTAAACAAAGATGTAGATAGAAAAATAACAAATAAATAAGAAAACGTCTTTTGCTGCCCTGTTAAATTTTATTATAACAATTAAAACAGGGAGAAGAGTGCACGGTGGTGGTGATGACAGTGTGAGTCCTGGTCGCTCCTGGTTGGTGTGAAACATCCTGAACAGGAGGAGGTGAAGGACCAGGCATCTTCTATGCTTTCCTCTGGAAACAGAAGTGATTTTAGGTCCCAGCATGGTCCCAGTCATTTAAGACACTGAATTTCACCTGTGATGGTTGGGGTCATGAACTGGTTCTCATCAGTCTGGGACAAGTGGTCCACACTGTCTTCAGTTTCCACATTATGAAGATCTTTTATCGGACAGAGAAATAGACTATGACGTCTATTTTTCTGAGTTTATTACTTTGCATGTTAAAGTTTGTGAAGAGACTATAATAAATAAAGCTGTTTACTGTAGAGACAGACAATAGTCATATAAAAATGATGACTTGTATATTAAAATAGTTTTATGGAAGAAAAAATTTAAAGCTGTAACACTTGGAGGAAAAGACAAAAACATCAGTTTCTAAAGTGGGACATATTAAAACACAAAAGACAATCAAGTACAAATACCTTAGAATCACCCGGAATGCAAATATCAACACTAAATATCACATAAAATCAAAGAGACTTCAGTCATATTAAAACTGCTGGAAACCTGCATCATCTCAGTAATCACTGAGCCGACATGTGGAGCCCAAACTAATTCGAAAAGAGAAAAAAAGTAATAGAAGCATAATTTATAAGTACACCTTACCAGTTGTAAAGTGGTCAAAACAGAGGTCGGTCATGTCAACCTTTCATGACTCCCCAGGCCTTCGGTATCCACAATGTCCTCCTTTTGTCCTCATTGCTGGCTGATGGGAATTCTATAAACCTATATTTCTGGCTGTCCTTCTCATCTTTCATCAGATGCTGATGTCTGCATGAGTCTATGCTGCAACTTTGGGCATTTTCCCGATTTTAAAGTGAGATTTAGCAGCTAGTCTTTCAGGCTTATTTGAAAACGGTGGCGTTCTGCTGCTGCCATCACCACTTCCGGCTGTGACCAACAAAATAAAAGGAAAGCAACACCAAACAGAATCAGATCTGTTATGTCGTTTTTGTTCAATTTCGATTTTATTTTGACAAGAGAGAACGATATAACGCTATTTTCGGTTGTTCTGTTTTCATTTCACAAAGGAAATATTAAAAGATCTGTTACTACCAGGGGAATAATAATACTTTTACATTTGGAAAAGTTTCAAGCCAAGGTTGCAATACAAAAATAAAATTAAAATGCGATATTTATGTACAAATACTAAATTTCTCAAGAACATCAAACATCTCAATAGTGCTCTTATTTTTTATGCTGCTAATAGTTGTGCCATATTGTTTCAGTTCAAAATAAAAATGTTCAAAGTTTGGTTTCATTCTGGAGTCTGTCCACTTCTTCTTGTGTGCGTGAAACTTTCCTTTAAGCAATAACAATTGTATGAAATAAACAAAGTCCTTGTCCACTGATTTTTGTTCAAATCCAAAAATGATGTTTCTTTCTTTAAACAGAATTCTTTGCTCAGTCCTCTGCAAAATAAAATGTTCAACATCTGTCCCAAATGTCTTTGTGTAAATATAATTAACAAACAGATGAGATATCGACTCTCTTTCCAGTACACAAAAAGCACAAGAATAATCTATTTCAAGTCCAAACCTTTCAAATAAATCTTTAATAGGGTATATGTATACGATGCAAAATTTTATAAGAAACTTCCTTTTCCTTGTTAACAAAAAAATTTATCACTGACAAATTTTTTTCCCAAATTAACCCTTGATACTGAGCTGCCCCAAAACATTAACCTGTAGATATTCCCACTGTCTGCATAACACTTTCTTATATACAGTGGTGTGAAAAAGTGTTTGCCCCCTTCCTGATTTTCCTTTTTTTTTTGTATGTTTGTCACACTTAAATGTTTCAGCTCATCAAACAAATTTAAATATTAGACAAAGATAACACAAGTAAACACAAAATGAATTTTTTAAATGAAAGTGTTTATTATTAAGTGGGAAAAAAAATCAAAACCTACATGGCCCTGTGAAGTGATTGCCCCCTAAACCTAATAACTGGTTGGACCACCGTTAGCAGCAACAACTGAAATCAAGCATTTGCAATAACTGGCAATGAGTCTTTTACAGCGCTGGGGAGGAATTTTGGCCCACTCATCTTTGCAGAATTGTTGTAATTCAGCCACATTGGAGGGTTTTCGTGCATCAACCACCTTTTTAAGGTCATGCCACGGCATCTCAATCAAATAGAGGTCAGGACTTTGACTAGGCCACTCCAAAGTCTTCATTTTGTTTTTCCTAAGCCATTCAGAGGTGGACTTGCTGGTGTGTTTTGGATCATTGTCCTGCTGCAGAACCCAAGTGTACTTCAACTTGAGGTCACGAACAGATGGCCAGACATTCTCCTTCAGGAGTTTTTGGTAGACAGCAGAATTCATGGTTCCATTTACCACAGCAAGTCTTCCAGGTCCTGAAGCAGCAAAACAGCCCCAGACAATCACACTACCACCACCATATTTTACTGCTGGTATGATGTTCCTTTTCTGAAATGCTGTGTTACTTTTACGCCAGACGTAATGGGACACACACCTTCCAAAAAGTTCAACTTTTGTCTCACCAGTCCACAGAGTATTTTCCCAAAAGTCTTGGGGATCATCAAGATGTTTTCTGGCCAAACTGAGGCGAGCCTTTATATTGTTTTTGCTCAGCAGTGGTTTTCGTCTTGGAACTCTGCCGTGCAGGCCATTTTTGCCCAGTCTCTTTCTTATGGTGGAGTCATGAACACTGACCTTAACTGAGGCAAGTGAGGCCTGCAGTTCTTTGGATGTTGTTGTGGGGTCTTTTCTGACCTCTTGGATGAGTTGTCGCTGTGCTCTTGGGATAATTTTGGTCGGCTGGCCACTCCTGGGAAGGTTCACCACTGTTCCATATTTTTGCCATTTGTGGATAATGGCTCTCACTGTGGTTTGCTGGAGTCCCAAAGCTTTAGAAATGGCTTTATAATTGTTTCCAGACTGATAGATCTCAGTTACTTTGTTTCTCATTTGTTCCTGAATTTCTTTGGATCACATCATGATGTCTAGCTTTTGGGGATCTTTTGGTCTGCTTCACTTTGTCGGGCAGGTCCTATTTAAGTGATTTCTTGATTGAGAACAGGTGTGGCAGTAATCAGGCGTGGGTGTGGCTAGTGAAATTGAGCTCAGCTTTCCAAAGATGTGATTAATCACAGTTAATTTATGTTTTAATTGGGGTGGGGGGGGGGCAATCAGTTTTTCACACAGGGCCATATAGGGTTGGATTTTTTTTTACCCTTAATAATGAACACCTTCATTTAAAAACTGCATTTTGTGTTTACTTGTGTTATCTTTGTCTAATATTTAAATTTGTTTGATGATCTGAAACATTTAAGTGTGACAAACATACAAAAAAATGAGAAATCAGGAAGGGGCAAACACTTTTTCACACCACTGTATTTATCGCATATGGGATCTTAAATCGAAAAAAATTCTCCATTGAAATGAATGTCAAGAGCAAAATTATCTTTTGATCCTAATCAAATTTTGCCACAACTTTCACATATGATGTTTGTCAATTTAAAAGATAATTTTCCATGTAATTAAAGTTGTCGGCTGTTGTATAATAACAGTGTAATATTTAGTTTTTGTTTAAACGACTAGCGGACAACAGCTCCCACCATCCCACATCATTAAACACGATTAAAGTTTTTAAAAAATTTTTGGGACTGTCAACCATGCTGTCAATTTGCTATTGCTTATGCAGAATGCATGTCTTTTCTTTTGATCAGAGTTTAAGAATTTAAGTTATTCAAAGTTTTTATGTTGACTGTGTTTACTATAAATTTGCTGTTGCCTATGCAGAATACATATATATTTTCCTTTAATTAGAGTTTATAAAATTCAGTTATTCAGTGCTGACTGTGTTTACAGTCAATTCACTGCAAACAAAAATAAATCAATATATCTATACTGTTATCAAACAGCCTCTCTTTTACATAATGTGGTAGGCTGGCTGTTGGGCTTTTTTTGGGCTTGTTTCCACAGAGCTGGTTGCTTGTTTCTCTGGCGAGATCTGGCAACACTGCTTAAATGCCTCTCACCCTCCTATTCCTGCAGAAACCATAAATCATGCCATGTCTCTCATGGGGTTTGACCTGCTGATGAACCATTCAAAAAAGAAAAAAAAAGTCAATTAAATGGCTAAAGCAGAGGCCACACACATGAAGGCACTTCTGTTGGTGTTAGAAGTTTAATATTTAAAAATACCATTTTACTGTGCTTGTGAATCTCCTTAAAGGACCTAAAAGAAGGTTAACCCTGACACAAGCAGTGACTGGAGGACAGTAAAGTAGGTTCATTCAGAACTGACAAAGCTTCAAGGTCCCATTTACTGCACTTTTTCCACATGTTGACAGTTCCCACAGGTTTTAATGGAATGTTTGTGATATTTGTTAGCCATATTGCCTTTAATTATGTAATTATTGCAGCGTCATTGTGAATCATCTTTTGCAGCCTTCCTCGGAACCGTTTGTTTCAATGCATGTCTCTTTAAATACCCAAGAGTCACAGTTAACTCTGCCCCCCTTTTGGTACTATTGCTAATCTCCTAGCTTGAGTAGTAAGCCTGAGCCAATTCATGTGAATTTGTCTTAAAGAATTAATGAAATAAAGTATCATCAGTGGACAGGGCTGTGTGGTTTCAGTGGTTGATAGGATATGACCGATCCCTGGAGCATAATAAGCACAGAAACATTCGGAAATTAGTGAATGTGCCCAAGTCAGCTAGCTGCTAACGCCAATTGTTTATTAGTGAACCAGGTGGAAACAGGAATGTCTATGGGGGTGACTGAAATTTAAATTAAATGACAATATAAACCACACTTAGTAAGCTAACTCAATAGTAGCACTGTTAGCTTTAAAGCTAACATGCTCATCTGGGCAGGACTGAATCATCACAGCCAACAGGAGGATGAAGGGTTGTAACTGAGGACTGTCAGTGACGTAAGTAAAAAGATCAGGAAGAACAAATCCAACTTCTGCCTTTTCTGCCAAAATGTTAAAATATAATTATTTCTAAGTGAAGAGAGAGTTTAACATTTTTGCTGTAGTCAGGGCTCTGACCCATGAAAGCATTTTTAAAGGTTAGGACCCCTGCACGCTCTAAAAATTCAAGTGATTCAGATAGACAGTAATTCAAAAATGTGTTGGCTGTGGTAGATATTATGGTGCTGTATGACCATATGCTCCTTGTTTTGCTCTGGCTAGCAGCAGCAACTTTTGAAAGGTCTGCTGGGTCGCCATCAGGTCATCATGAGAGAGGAGCTAATAAAGAAACATACAAACAAAAATAAGGCAACCAACAGTCAGAGAAATGGCCACAGCACGAGCCACATAGAGTGAAACAAACACTGGGAAGGCCAAGGTGGAAAAATAAAGAAATAGAAAACCAGAGGGATGCAAGAGTAGACAAAAGCATCCTGGGGTGAGGCCTGCAGGAAATGAAGTCAACAGTTTTAGAGAGATGAGAATGTGAAAAGCAGCTGTGGGACTCCTCTGTTTCCCCAATCTGTAAACCCTCCAAGGACCAGTTCATCTGACACGGCTCCGTGGTTAATGGTTGAATCCAGACAGTCACACAAATGACTGCAATTAGGTGCAGATTAGATGGTGATTCCAGCTTTCACAAGTGTTCTGACCTGTTGATACTGTAAGCTTAGCAAAATTAATACAGCCACAGTCAAGCACTGCAAAGTATACACTGGTGTTTAAAATGTTTAAAAACAGCTCAATGTTAGGGCATATTTTAAAAACTGAGGTATGCAGAATGTCTGAAAAAATAAAGGTGGATTGTTGGATGGGATAACTGGAATATCCCACTTTGTCACTGTTAATCCTTACTTAACAGTTTCCATTAATCACTTTGTGAGGTAAACATTTCTGCAAACAAACTAGATAACATCCTGAGCTCCATAAACCAAATAGACTTCCCTCCAAGCAACATTTTCTACACTTGATTTGAAAGGATTAAAGCCATTGTTTGTACAGTAACAGGAGAGAAAACTGTGTTGCTTAGAAATCTCAGTAAAGAGTGGAATAACAGAGGGACAATCGGGGTCTTTACTGGTCGAGGAGGAGCCCACACAGATGCAGGATGATTAATGATTAATCCATCTTGGCCATGGCAGAGAAGATGCAAACATAGCCCAGGAGAAGACACTTCAAAGTTTGGCAAAGGAAGAAGAAAGGCAGGCAAATATGCCATCCATCAGCATGTACCCAGTACACGTGATGGATCAGCGAGGGACAGAGCAATTTAGGGCCTGGCAGACCTTAAAATTACATAATGGTTAACAGGTGATAACATGCATGTGATGATCTTTGAGTGAAATAATTAAAAGGAGACCCTATGGGAGCACAGATATATAAAATATTTTTAAAATTGTCATTTATGTCATAAATCCCCCTCAGGGCAGAGGCGGAAGGAGACCCAAACACTGAACTGTGAGTTGCTAACGTTTAATAACAAAAACACAAAATATAACAAAGGACTAAAACTTACAAGATATAGTCTGGAGTAAATAGCGGCAAGGCGTGTGGGAACGCCAGGATAAACAGAGACAAAGAGAACAGCCTGGATGGAACAAGGCTGAGGCGTGGAGTACATGCCGGAGAGCTGCGGAGCCCCCCCCCCCCCACTGGGAATAAGGCAAGACAATTTATTAATGGGTGTTAGAGAATGAAAATGTACTTGCCTTAATTCAGGTGTGGTGGTGGCTGCTGCAGAAGACCCAGAGAAATCCCTCACAGCAGCTGCAGTGGACGTGGGCACCAATGTAGAAGGTAGAGGAGCCGGCTCAACAGGCATGAGGATGGCCGGATTCTCAGCAGTAGGAGATGATGCCGTAGAGGAGAGGGGGACAGTAGCATCAGATGAGGAGGAAGGAGCTGACGGAACAGTTGATGAGGAAAAAGTCTGGAGTGACAAGGAGACTGCAGCTGTGGTTCTCCGAAGCGGCGAGGGAGGAGCTGCTGAGGAGGCGGAGGAGTTCCTCAGGCGTAATTCAGCTGGGTGGCGGTGAGAGGCTGAGATGTGTGCACCCGGGGACGCTCTTTTGTCAGCTCAGGTACAGACGGGAAACAGTGAGGAATGGAGGCTGGAGACGGCTGCACCAGGGGACGTTTTTTCATTGGCTCAGGCACAGTTAGGGGAGAGCTTCTTACCAGCCCACGGAGCATGTGTTGAAGGTTGGGAATGGAATGAGGAGACCCGTGAGTCCCGGATAACTCCACATGGCTGGGGGTTTCCTCATTCACTTCCACCACACCTTCCAGCCATTCCAGAGCTTCCTCGGGAGTACAGGAAATATGGGCATCTCAGATGAAATCTTCAATTAACTGTGCCGCCCAACACTCATCCTCTATCCAGTCCGAGAGAACGGTAGTCTATGTCAGCTGACATCACAGCAGAAAAACAGACTTAAACAAAAATAACCCGGGATGGAAAAAACAAAAAGCAAACTCACAGTCCGCTGGGTCCACTCTGGAAGCGTCCTTCTGTCATAAACCCCCCTCAGGTTAGGGGCGGAAGGAACCCAAATGCTGAACTGTGAGTTGCTAACGTTATAGCAAAAACACAAAATAATAACAAAGGACTAAAACTTACAAGATATAGGCTGGAGTAAATACAGGCAAGGCATGCGGGAACGCCAGGATAAGCAGAGACAAGGAGAACAGCCTGGACGGAACCAGGCTGAGGCGTGGAGTTACATGCCAGAGAGGAAAAATAAGACAGAGAAACTCCCATCATAACACTCCGTTGCAGTGGACCTTAAATAGCACACAGGGAAATGATTACAAATGATGAGCAGGTGTGGGTGACATTAGCGAGCGCAATCAGAACACAAATGACAGCTGCGACTGCCCGTGAACTTGAGCTACAAGGGGAAGTAAACACAGGACGCTATCACAATAAAGGCACAAGAGGACATGGCAAAAGGCAGCTAACTACAAACATGAAGTGATCCCAAAAATAAGAAACAGACCAGATAATGTAACCAGGGAAAAATGACCTATAAAAATGAGGACAAGATAAATACACAAACAAGGAGATGCAAATCCAGAATACTACATTACCAAAAGCAATGGTGAAGGTAGGCTCATGTCAAAGGCAGATAATATAAGGATTCGTGATCCCAGGATTAGTAGGAAAATTTGGCCTTGGCCCAAAAAGTGGGTTGTAACAGAAAGAGGGGGCTCGTCCGGATATGACGCCTGTACCATTTCCTTTAGGAGGGGGGAGTTATGGCACCCCTCCATAGGGGAATTAGTCAGTGGTGCAGTCCCTGACACCTTAGAGTACACCTCCATTACTAGCTGAGAGCTAGTGAGGAATTCCTCAGTGGTAGAATAGAGGTTTTCAGACCATAGTGTCATGGGTTCAAGACTCGGCCTGGGATATTTGTAGGTGCTAAGTCTACCTTGCATAAGTGCAGAAAAGACTTATTAGGTGCTAGTCATTCTTTGCCTGTGGGGTGAAAAATGACTTAGGTCTGTTCACTTTGACTGAGGGTCAAACGGACCTTTGTGATTTATGATTCAGGATTAGTAGGCAATTCTGGCCTTGGCCCAAAAGTGGGTCCTAACAACCATGACATTGGACTTGGCAAGTCCACTTAAACCAGCGTCATGTTTTTTTAAGGTTGAATCATTCAGATTGGTTTTCATTTTTTTCCTCCTCTCTTCTCTCTTACAGTTTTACTGACAAGGTTCATAATTATTGAGCATATTACACAGACAGAGCAGTATCATATCACAGTCGTGCGCAGTAAATGAGCATGATAGAACAGGCCTATTGTGATTCACAATGAAAACATTAAACATTGTCCAGTGCTGAAGTTAGTGTGTTGTACCTACTGTGTAGGTCACGTGCTCGCAACGGACATCCTTAGCTTGTCTGCTGGTACATGCCGCCAGCGTTACATCTGCACGCACTCTGAACCCCGTTTTAAACTGCATATTTGCTTGCTTTTTCTTGGCGTCTTCAGCTGAAACAATGTCAATCATCACATACTATTTGGATGGAGACCACATTTCTTTTCAGTTCAAGCCATTTTATTTTTTCTGCAGTGTTTGGTGGTAAACAGTGTACTGCTTCCGGGGTGTGGAGGTGTGTGGCCACGCAAGTGACTCCGTGGACACATCTTAAAGGGGAAGTATATGAAAAACTCAATATTCATTCATTCATTCATCTTCTTCCGCTTAATCCTTTTCGGGTTGCGGGGGGGGGGGGGGCTGGAGCCTATCCCAGCATCTTTGGGCAAGAGGCAGGGTACACCCTGGACAGATCGCCAGTCCATCGCAGGGCCAAGCTCAATATTAATATCTAAAATAATTTTCAAAAAATTCCAAAAGATTCTAATCATCTGTTTCCCGTGCCATTACACACATTTCCTGAAAATTTCATCAAAATCCATTGATAACTTTTAGATAGATAGATTAGTTTATTTGACAGGGACAGTGCAATAAACATAGACAATTAATCAATGACAATCAATCTGATGTGTTGCACATAGTGTATAGCTGTTAGCTAATTTGCAACTCTTGTCCCTGGATGGGCTTTAGAAAAGAGAATCAAGTAAAGAAAAAAAAATACACAATAACCACATACATCAATGCAAAAAAGATTATAAATACACAATTATAAATATTATAAATATTATAAATATTATAAATACACAAATATAACCAACTCTTGTCCCTGGATGGGCTTTAGAAAAGAGAATCAAGTAAAGAAAAAAAAATACACAATAACCACATACATCAATGCAAAAAAGATTATAAATACACAATTATAAATATTATAAATATCATAAATACACAAATATAACAACCTGACTCACATTTGCCTATTTCAGGCCTCCCTCCCTTCGTCACTCACTATAAACAAACACATTCATTCCTTCCCTTCATTCACTCTCACCTTGCAGACAATCAATTCATACATGAGTACATTCTTGTTTATTTTTCAGCCAGTTTTTAACCTTTTTAGTGAATGTTTTAAAGTCCGTTATTATTTTAATTACATTTGGCATTGTGTTCCAGATGTGACTGCCCTTTATAGAGAAAGCTGTTTGTCCAAATGTGGTTCTGCGGTGGAATATTTTACAGTTATTGTTAACAGAACTCCTGGTGGCTCTGCTGCTGTCCTGTCTTTGGACGAAACCAGCAAGTGGCTCGGGTGCTGATTTATGGAAACATTTGAACGTTAATTTCAGAAAACAGAGGTCAATGAAACTCTCAAAACTCAATAGGTTGTATTTTTTTAAAACATTACAGTGATGCCACCTAATGGGCTTTTTGTCCAAGAATTTTAGGGTTTGATTATATAATGAACCTATATGTCTTATTGTGGAAGGGGCTGCTTGAGCCCAGACTGTCAAACAGTATGATATATGAGAAAAAACCATAGAATGCATATACAGTACAGCAGCTTCGTAAGGTATGTAATATCTAATTAATTTAAAGCAGTTCAGATTTTTTTTTACTGTTTTTGAAATTTTCTTTATATGAAGATTAAATTTGAGTTGAGGATCTAGTACAATGCCAAGGTATTTGAATTCTGTAGCTAAACTGATGTCATGATCATGTATATTAACTTTAAAATGTTGCAGGTTACATTTTTGGATTGAAAAGCACATTGAGACTGTTTTCTGAAGGTTCAGCAATAGATGGTTCTGGAGGAGCCACTCTTGCACATCAACCATACTTGTAGACAGTACATCTGCAGCCTGTGCTGGAGTCTTGGCAGCTGTGTAAATAACTGCATCGTCTGCATAAAGTTGGCATGTTGCAGCTGAACAGTGTAACGGCAAGTCATTAATAAATATGCTGAAAAGTAAAGGACCAAGAATGGACCCTTGTGGGATACCCATGCGGTTGTTTAAAAATGAGGATTTATCCTGGTGAACTTTTACACACTGTTCTCTATTCTGGAGATAAGATGCAAACCATTCTAATGTATCTGGGGAGAAGTTAAAAGATACCATTTTGGATAAAAGCAAACTGTGGTTTACAGTATCGAAAGCCTTTTTGAGATCTAGAAAAACAGCTCCTACCACATTACCCCTGTCCAAGGACTGTTTGACGTTATCAATAAGGCAACAATTTGCTGTTTCTGTTGAGTATCCTGGTCTAAAACCAAATTGATGTGGATGAAGAAGTTGACTGTCTTGTAAATATTCAATCAGCTGTGTAGCTACAACTTTTTCAAGAACCTTAGACAGGACTGGTAAAATAGAGATTGGGAGGTAATTGCATATATCGTCTTTACTGCCTGATTTATGAACTGGTATGACGACAGCTTTTTTCCAGCCAGATGGAAATGTACTAGACCTAATGCTGGTGCTCATATTGTAGATATCATTAGTTTTTGAGTTTGACAGTGTTTTAATGATACCAGCAATTAACTCCTCATTTACCTCATCGATGTGAAAAGAATCTGTTGGAAGTATGGAATTTGTGTTGTTGAGCACATTTGGGAGCACAAAAATTTTTGTTAAGTCTTCCACAGAGTCCACAAAGTATGAATTAAATTCATTTGCCAAAGTAGCCTTGTCACTGACGGTCTTGCCATTGATTCTAAGTTCCTTTACCCCCTTCTGATCGTTTTTTTTTTATTAGTTAAGTTATTTAAATGCCTCCATAGGGAACTGTTGTTACCCTTTGCATGATCTACCAGTTTATTGTAATAAGATACTTTTGATTTTCGCAGCTCTTGTACCACTTTATTTCTTAAACTTTTGTACACAAGGTGATCATTTTGTAGTTTAGAGGTTAATGATGTTTTCAATGCATAGTCTCGCCTCTTCATAAGTTTTCTTATTTCATTATTTAACCATGGTAGGTTAATCTTCTGTTGTCTGCTATTAATTTGCTTTGTAAATTTTTCCATGGACTTTGTAATTGTTGCAGTTATAAAATTACAGCAATCATCTACTTCATTTATTGACATGAGCTGCTCCCAATTTTGATTCTCTAAGTGATGTTCAAACTCCTCATTTTTTGATTTGGGAATAATAAAATTTGATTTGTCAATATCGATTCCCCCAAAATACTGTAGTCGCTTTTTAGTGAGTTTTCTGACAGCAAGAACCATGTTATGATCTGAGAGGCCAGTTACAAGATTATAGGTTCTGGTTATTCGTTCTGGTTTATTAGCGAATACCATGTCAATAAGTGTTCTCGATTGTTTGGTCATCCTGGTAGGTCCTTTGATCAATTGTTTGTAATTAAATTTAGTCATGAGGCTTTTCAGTTTCTGTTTTTCCTTATTATCAGACCAGTTGATATTGAAATCACCATAAAATATGGTTTCTCTGCTCCTCTCAAGTTGTTTAACCAGAGCACTTAATTCATTATAAAAAGAAGAATTGTGTGACGGTGGGTTGTACAATACGGCATTGTTGAAATTCATTACCGGTGAGAGGCATACGTTCACAGCTAAACATTCAAGTGAAGTATTCAAATCAACCAATTGACATTTAAATTTTTCTTTGATGTAAATTACATGTAATTTTGGATTAATGTTGCTAACAGACAGACAAACAGACAAACCAACAAACTGATGCCAGCAAAAATATTACCTCTTCCTCTTGGTGGAGGCAATAATGAGTCCCTAATTGCCTAAAGCCTGTTTTCCACTAGCCCAGCACACCTCGGTACGGCTCGATTCACTTCAGTACGGCTCGGAATGCTTCTGTCTCCATTAGCACGGTGTTGTGCTTGTGCTGTGATGGTTTGTGTTAGGAGGTTTTAGAAGCGGGGCGGCGGCAGATTCTTAGCGAGGCGGGGCCACACTCCCGTGACGTTAGGCACCCGACTGAGTCCTTATTTACACGAGACAAAAAATGGAGGATCCAAGGATTATTGCCTTGCTCGCTCTGTGGTTTTATCTCACAATTAATTTTATCTCATAATTAAGCTGCAACAACACAAGTCACTTTTGTTTTGAATTAACTGCCAAATGACCTAGAAATAATGAGCTGAAACTTGTTTTTATTCGTATTAAATAATGAGACGGTGGCACACTGTCCAACACCAAATTGTATTATTTTTTACATCCTAGGGCATTTTGGATGTACTGAATTTAAAAAATTCATGTTTTTCACCTTCAGGTCAACGTTTGGAACAACAGTATTATTATTTTCCGTTTAGATGATGCTACACTCCTTCTAAAGTATTGTAAATCTCTGAATTTGGAATGCCGATAGAACATTCAATTTACATATACTTGTACCTACTTTGACTTGGTGCTAATTTTTTATGATATTTCAATAAAAAGAACAGAAAGCTTACAAAAAGATTTCTTTTTTGGTCTAGTTAAAAATTACATTACCTTTACAATGGTTGACCCGTGACAGGAAGATCAGCATCATTTTGATCAGACTAGGCAATGGAATTTCTATGTAATTATACTGTTTTATAATTCAGTGTTATAACAGACAAACCACACTTTCCAAAACAATTCCATTTTATTATATACAAAATATTAAAATAAAAAAAAAACTTTGCAACACAACATGAAGGTTAATCGACATTTTATACACGCTGACCACTGAGTTCCTCTACACCAGCTTCCCAAACTGGGTCACAAAGACTCGGTTAAATGAAGGCGTCTCTGCCAGCTGTGGGTCAGGAAGGCTCGGTTGAATAATCCGGACGGGCTGTCGCGGCGGACGCGTGGGATGATTCTACAAGGAAAATGCACACAATAAAATACAGCACGAAAGTGCAATATATACAGAAAAGACAATAGTTTTTATCAAGAATACATAAGCTTATTTCAGCGTATTGTTCACATGAATAATTAAAATAAAAGCTTTAGTCCGCAGTGTGCTGCAATAAAGCAGCGATCCATCCACAAATGAACAGCTTTTTTATTGCATAAATAAACTGAGCGTCTTACCGAATATATTTGCGAAAAAACGCACAATAAAAAAAATTAAAACTCACCGTTAAAGGACTCCGATGTCGAGACCTCCCGGTATATTTTTTCATTCCGGGCGGCTCCGTCTAACTTGCGCTGAATACGTTCGTCTGACAATGCAGTGAGCAGACACCGCACCTCCTTATTGGTCCATGGAACACCCTTATTATGCAAAGCCATTTTTGATAGAGAATAAATGAAAATAGCACAGCAATACACTGAAAAGAAACCGCCAACAGTGGTTGCGTGCTGAGTAAAGGCGGTCGTGAAGATTCTTTTTTTTTTTTTTTCAAAAACTTTATTGAGAAGGTCATGAAGATTTGGTAGATGAAGAGGAGGAGAGGGGTGGTTACAACCTGACCAATCAGCGCCGGTTACGACCTGACCAATCAGCGGCGACCAGTCTGTTAACGTCACAACACGGCACAGCTCAGCACTGCTGTACCCTGCCCTGCAGCGGGGCTGAGAATCGCGGCTGTTAAACCGTGTTGGGGCTTGTGGAAAAGCGTACAAAGCGTGCTGAGTCGTCCCGTGTTGCGCTAAAGCGTGCTAGTGGAAAAGGCCCTTAAGTGTGCTTGCTAAAAACAGCTATAAGCACACAGAGAGTCACTTGATCCATTAAAAAAGATACAGTTAAAAACCAAGTATCAAGACCACTGCATGCCCACTGAGAGCATGTTTTCCTGGGAGCATTTATTGAGTGTTTAATCAACACCCTCGGAGCATAAAGGCTCTCAGTAGTAAGTAGTTTTTGTCGCTGCACTCAGAGTATTTAAAGTTGAAAAAAGTTCAGCTTTTGGAGAGCTGTGTTGCTTGTCACCGGCACACCTCCATAACCAGCCAACCAGAATTAGGCTAAAATTATGCCATGATCAATATTTGAAAGGAAAAGCATGGAGGGATGCGTGTTTTCTTACCAGTTTGATTGACGCTCATAAAATGTTTGAGTGCAAAATGTATGAAACGCTGACGGTGAGCTGTGAGTGACAGGTCAAGTGGATACAGGGCAGAGACTCTTTTTAAAAAGAGTTTCAAAGTGCTCCGAGTGACAAAAAATGCACTTGGTGGACGAGCACCAAAGAGAGATACTCAGACAAGTGAGCATTTGAGAATGCCCACAGATAATGGGACATGGTGGGTGACTGCTCACATTAAATCACAGCCACCGTGAGTAATTGCTCAGTTTGTATTTATCTCAGGTGTCTGATTGGATGCAAGTCTTGATTGACGGAACCAAGAGGGAGACACCAAACCTGTGGGAGCTTCATAAGGGCTGAGTGACATATTGAGGGGAAAACAGACCAATATGGGTAACTATGTCACAAGTAAAAAAGAATTAAAGGCAGTTGGCCATAACACCAGGGAGTAAGCCAACAACAGTTCACACCCCAACAGCGCACATACGTTGCACTGACATTTGTCTGGTGTACCAAGTTTACATGGGGAATACATCTTAGGCCAGAAACACACCAAACCAACGTTTGGCTATCTGACAAGTTCAAGCCACCAGTGAGCCTCATTTAATGTGTCCTGTACTGTCAGCACAAAACAAACCGCATCTGTTGTTTTGTTTTGTTTTTTTTAGAATAGACTAGAATAGGATTTATTGTTATTGTACAGTTCTACAGCACAGATTTTGACAGATTCAATACGGTGAATTGGTGTCACACTTGTCGGTGAAACAGAGCTCTCTGATTAGCTGTTGAATGTAATGAATGAGTGAGCGCAGGCACAGAACATATGCTTTTTATGGTTTTTCTGTAGTCTTCCCAGTGTTTACAGGTGGAACTGGTTTTATGTCAAAATATTTAAAACGGGACACAAGACGTCATTCAAAGGGTTTTGTAAGAGTTGTGATCTTGCTGTGTCTTTAGCCTTATAGAGGTCCTTGGCACATTGGCAAGACGTCAAATAGACATCAGCAGTAGATTGTAGACCTAAAATTTTAATCTTTCGGTTGCTCCCTTTTGGGGTTGCCACAGTGTATCAGCATCTGATATTGTGAGCATCTGCATAATTGATATGGCAAGGATTTTATATGGTCTTTAGTATAACCCAGTTGTGAACCCAGAGCCGTCCAGCTCTGGGGTGAATACTCTACCACTAATCATGATTTGGTAGTTGTGTTTCTGCCTTTGAATAGCAAAATAGTTGCGGTCTTAACGATCCAACCTAAATAACTAAAGGTTGTGATTCACATTTGACTGCAAGATACTGGAGTGGTGCCCACATTGTAGAGCAGCTGCCCCACAGGTCGAAGGTCATGGGTTCATGACTTGGTCAGGATGGGCATCTCGCATAAAATCCTTGCTAAATCAAATATGCAGCTCACCTCGATATCAGGTATTGATATGCTGTGGTGACCCCAAAAGGGAAAAGCTGGATGAAGATTAGCATGTGGCTGCAGGCGCTATGATACGTCGGCTAGTGGTTGTAGTTGACGCCTTGCCAATGTGCAAACATTATGGATTTTATATATTCCTGATGTAAACTTGGTGACATCGGCATGACATATGTGTGCTGTTGGGGTAGTTTTCAACAAAATTTGGCAAGAGGATTCTCATCAGTCATTACCCCATTTCCAGTATGAATGAAATTAGCTACTGTTGACTTTAGTGTCATTAGCAAGGTAATCCAACATTGGTTTGACTAAGATAGGAATATACAGTGGTGTGAAAAAGTGTTTGCCCCCTTCCTGATTTCTCATTTTTTTGTATGTTTGTCACACTTAAATGCTTCAGATCATCAAACAAATTTAAATATTAGACTGTGGAGAAAGGAAGCAGATGAGGCAACGAGCTGAACGATACATGAACTTTATTCCATCTCCAACATACAGTACAGTAAAAAGAGCTCCCAGGTCTCTGTGCATTGCTCTTTTATACCTTTAATTCCATGCACTGAGACCCGGAACGTCCAACCATAATACACTGCTTGGAACAAAGACCTGTGTGGGACATTATCATAACATAACGCCGGCCCCGCTGCTCACACCCTTCTGTCTTCCAGCGGCTTTGGCGGTTCCTCCTCTACCCGGGGGGGGCATAGTCTAAACTTTCCCGTTTGAGACCCCCCAGTGGCACTTCCTCCTCCGGTCCATTGTTCCCCCTTATCCCAACTGCCTTCTCTGGGTGGAGAATCCCCCACCTGTGCCACCACACAGCCCCCCCCCCCGAACACCCAGAAAGGGCACTAACCCCCCTGTCCTTTAAGCTTGAGCCGGCGCCTATAGCGGCTGTAATGGGGGATCACCGATCCAGTTAGAGCACCCTGCTGGGAGGGTGTACAGGAGGGCACTCAGTCTGTTAGGGGAAAAAGGGAGGGGGGAAAAACACATCAGCTTCACATGCGCAGCAGGTCCCTACCCGAGGGAACACCAACCTTGCAGAGCCATCATTGGTGGACATCTGCGCCAGGGAGCTTGGGCCACAACCTGCTTGTCTGCCAACACAAAAGCGGACTTCAGCCCGTCGATGCAGACGGTCTTCCTACGCCTTCCCAAGTCTAACAAAAAATGTTTCACAGCAGATTCCAACACCCCGAACCGTCTGTCGTACGGTGGGCGCAGCGGGGTCCGGTGCACATCATGCCTGACGAAAACAAAGCTGGCGTTCTGTAAACTCTTGGGGATGAAAGTGCGTGGAAAACAATGGTGGGCCAGGCCCGGTACATTAAAAGCCTCCATACTGTGGAAAAATTGCGCGGGTGGATCAGCCTCTGGTGCGGGGTTTTCCAGTAAAAACTCTCTGGGGATCCGCAGCGGCTGAGAAAAGATGAGCTCTGCCGGGCAGGCTGCCAAATCCTCCTTAGGTGCGGAGCACAACCCTAAAAGAACCTAGGGCAGGCAGTCGACCCAATTTGTGCCTGTGAGCGAAGCTCTGAGCACTGCTTTAAGTGACCTATGAAAATGCTCACATAACCCATTAGCTTGGGGGTTGTACGCGGTAGTGCGGTGAATTTTGACCCCCAGGCTCTGGGCCATCGCAGACCAGAGTTCCAAAATGAATTGTGGACTCCCTGTCGGAGTGATGTCTGACGGGGATCCCAACTGTGCCACCCAAGCCAACAAAAAAGCATGAGCCACTTCGGATGTGGTAGAAGCCAGCGGGACCACTTCAGGCCAGCATGTGGTGCAGTCCACGATTGTTAAAACGTGTGTGAAACCTTGCGATGGTGGGAGGGGTCCCACCAAATCCACGTGGACGTGGTTGAAATTCCTGGCTGGGATTTGGAAGGGCTCGAGGGGGACTCTGGTGTGCTTGTGGACTTTGGCCTGCTGACACGCAATGGAAGCTGCAGCCCACTCCTTTATGTCCTTGCGCAAGCGTGGCCAGATGAATTTTGCCCCCACTAGCTTCACCAAAGCGCGCAGGGTCCCCCCCCCCCCCCCCCCCGGATGTGAAAGGGAGTGGACCGACTCAAAATGTGACGTGCCAAGAGCTCGGAACCACTGGCTGCGCGGGCGGCCGGTGGAGATGTCCCCGCAGAGCAAGGGAGGGCACCCTTCTTGCACCACCTGCTCTCCAGCCTTAAACCCAGTAGGCGCAGACTGGAATGCCGCCAATGTCCACATCCCGGGTTGCTCCGCATCCATCGCAGGGAAATCTATTCCCATGTAGACCAGGGAGACTAATGTGTGCGACAGACGATCGGCCACGATGTTGAGCTTACCAGCGACGTGTTGAATGTCAGTCGTAAACTCCGAGATCGCGGCCAAATGTCGTTGCTGCCGGGCCGACCACGGTTCCGAGAACTTGGACATTGCGTACGTCAGCAGCTTATAATCCACAAACGCGGTGAACTTGCGCCCTTCTAGCCAGAACTGGAAATGGAGTGTTGCCAGGTGTAGAGCAAACAACTCTCTGTCAAACGTGCTGTATTTGCGTTCGCTGTCCCGCAAAGTCCGACTGAAAAATGCGAGTGGCTGCCACGAACCGGAGGACATACTGCTCTACCACTGCTCCTATGGCAACATCAGACGCGTCCGTAGTGAGCGCTATCTGTGCCGATGGATCCGGATAAGCTAGCAACGCGGCATCTGCAAGCGCTGTTTTGGAGTTCGTGAAAGTCTAGACTTGCTTGGAGTCCAGTCGCCATTTTCCGCGGGCTTCTTTTTTTTTCAGCGCGGCATACAATGGCTGCATCAGCTGGGCTGCCTGGGGAAGGAAATGGTTATAAAAAATTGACCATCCCCAAAAACTCCTGCAGGGCTCTCACTGTCTGCGAACTTGGAAAGTCCGACACGGCGCGCACCTTAATCCGGTAGTGGAATCGCACCCTCCGGCGTAATTGCAGTGGCCGAAAAAATCAATCACAGGCACACCGAACTGCTCTGTCTCTGGGGCGGTGTACGGCTTGCTTTCCATGGCACGTCTTAGGGTCACCAATGTGGAGAAAGGAAGCAGGCGAGGCAACAAGCTGGGCGATACATGAACTTTATTCCATCTCCAACATACAGTACAGTAAAAAGAGCTCCCGGGTCTCTGTGCATTCCTCTTTTATACCTTTTATTCCATGCATTGAGACTCAGAACATCTGACAATAATACACTGCTTGGAACAAAGACCTGTGTGGCACATTATCATAACACCGGCCCCGCTAATCACACCCGGGTTCCAGCGGCTCTGGTGGTTCATCTTCTCCCCGGAGGGTGCATAGTCCATACTGTTCCATTTGAGACCGCCCGGTGGCACTTTCTCCTATGGTCCATTGTTCCCCCTTATCCCAGCTGCCTTCTCTGAGTGGAGAATCACCAACCGTGCCACCACAAGACAAAGATAACACAAGTAAACACAAAATGTAGTTTTTAAATGAAGTTGTTTATTATTAAGGGTAAAAAAAAAAAAAAATCCAAACCAACATGGCCCTGTGTGAAAAAGTGACACCCCCCCCCCCATTAAACCATAAATTCACTGTGTTTTATCACATCTTTGGAAGGCTGAGTTCAATTTCTCTAGCCACACCCAGGACTGATTACTGCCACACCTGTTCTCAATCAAGAAATCAATAGGACCTGCCTGACAAAGTGAAGTAAGCCAAAAAATCCTCAAAAGCTAGACATCACACTGCAATCCAAAGAAATCCAGGAACCAATGAGGAACAAAGTAAGTGAATCCTCATCATCATCATCATCATCATCATCATCATCATCATCATCATCATCATCATAGCAGTCTGTTGTGGGCGACAATGACTGTTTCATTTAGGTCTGATCAGATTCCACCACGCAGCTCTGTCCTTAGCCTTCCACTGCCCGGAACTCCTGTCTATATCCACACTTCTTCAAGTTTCTTTTTACAGTGTCTTTAAATCTGAGCCTTGGTCTACCCTGATTGCATTTGCCCTCACATAACTTTGAGTAGAGTAACTGCCGAGGGAGACGTTGGTGGTCCATCCTCTCAACATGTCCAAGCCACCTCAGGTTCATCTGTATTAGCATGTCCTCCATTGATGGTAGACCAGCTCGTTTCAACACTTCTATGTTGGTTATCTTGTCTTTCCATGAGATGTTCATTATGGCTCTAAGGTGTCTTATCATGTACGCATGGAGTTTCTTTACCTGCACTCTGTAGACAGTCCAAGTTTCAGCACCGTACGATAGAGTAGCCAGTACTGTCGCTCTGTACACTTTGCATTTCACATGGATAGACAGATGTCAATTGTTCCACAGTCTCTCCCTCAAGTTTCCAAACACAGCACTTGCTCTTCCCATTCTGAGAGATAGTTCATCTTCCAGCCTAGCATTCTCTGAAACAGTACTCCCTAGATACTTGAAAGTCTTGCACTTGACTAGTGGCTCTGTACCAATGCTGATTTCTTCTGGTAGTGATGTCGATAACTGGAACTTTGATGGTTGATAAAGGCACTCTGTCTTCTTGATGTTGATTTTGAGACTGAATTGGCTAGCTGCTCTTGCAAATTTCTCCACTAAAGATTGCATATCTTCCGCACTGTGTGTGACTAGAGCACTGTCATCAGCAAAGAACATTTCTTTTACTACCTTTATTGATGTTTTACTCTTGGCTTTAAACTGTGCCACATAGAACAAGTCTGCTTCTTTCCTTGTTCGAATGTATACTCCGTCTGAAGTGTCTTTGAAAGCCACCTCAAGCATAGCTGCCAGATATAGCGAGAATAGTGTAGGCGCCAGCACACACCCTTTTTTCACCCCCGTTGCTTACTGAAAAGTCTTTAGATACTGAACCACTCATGACCACATTTGCTTGCATACCTGTATGGAGTGCCTCAATCAGGCTGAGAAACTTCTCTGTACAGCCATATTTCTTGAGTACCTGCCAAAGTTCTTGTCGCAAAACAGTATCAAAGGCTTTACTAAAGTCTATGAAAACTACATAAAGCAGCATTTTCTGTTTGATACACTTTTCTTGAACCTGTTTCAAGCAGAAAATCATGTCCATTGTGCTTCTTCCACTTCTAAAGCCGCACTGGGTTTCTAGTAGTACATTCTGTGAGATGTGTTCATTGAGTCTGTTCAGTAGTACACGTGAGAGAATCTTACCAACAATGGCTAGCAGTGATATACCTCAGTAGTTTCCACAATCTTTCCTGTCACCTTTCTTGAACAAAGGCACAATACTTGCATCCTTCCAGTCTTGAGATACTTTAGAGATACATCCCATATCTCTTGGATGAGCTTGTGCAGGCAGTTGGTCAGCTGAACACCACCAAATTTCCACACTTCTGCTGGAATTCCATCCCTTCCTGGAGCTTTACCATCCTGTGTTGTCCTGATAGATGCCATTAGTTCATCAAGATTTGGTGGTTCATCTAGACTTGATACAGCTGGTCGCTGCACTAGAGCTTCTTTAGCCTCTTCAGTGAGATCTCCAGGGTTGTTTAGTAGTTGGTCAAAGTGGTCGGCAAATCTGTCCAGGATCTTATCTTTCTCCTGCAAAACCGTTTCACCATCCATAGCCTTTAGTTGGATCAGTCTTCTTGGTTTAGGGCCGTAGATTTCTCTCAAACCTGTGAAGAATGTTTTCATGTCCTCCCTGTCTGTTGCAGTTTGAAGTTCATCTGCTTTTGCATCCCACCAGTTGGACTTCATCTCTCTGGTGTACTTCTGTAGCTCACTCTGAGCCTTTGAGTATTTCTTCTTCTTCGACCTTGTGTTACACTGTAGGTTTTCCTGCCAAGCTGTATTCCTCGCTTCTAGTAGTTTCTTCAGATGCTCATCATGCTCATCAAACCAATCTTGATGTTTCCTCTCAGGGTGGCCTAAAACATCATTCGCAGTCTGATACACCTTATCCTTCAGTGTTGCAGATTTCTCTTCTATGTCATTCTCTGAGTTGTTGCTGTCCCAGTCTTTCAATTTTTCATCCATTTCCTCTGTAAGTTCTTCCTGCTTTTTTTGGCCTTTCAGTGCACTAGTGTTTAGCTTCCGTGGTGGCTTCGCACCCATCCTGCAGTGCTGTTTTCGTCTGCAATCCTCTAGATCTCAGCATAACATGATCAGTACCACAGTCCGCACCTCTCATTGCTCTGGTGTCCAATACATCCATTATGTCTCTCTGCCTTACTATGATGTAGTCTAGCAACAATGCTCCACACTGTGTGTGTTTATATATTTACATATTTATTCCATCTAGCTACAATGCTCCGCACTGTGTGTGTTTATATATCTACATATTATTCCATCTAGCTACAATGCTCCGCACTGTGTGTGTTTATATATTTACATATTTATTCCATCTAGCTACAATGCTCCGCACTGTGTGTTTATATATCTATATATTTATTCCATCTAGCTACAATGCTCCACACTGTGTTTATATACTCATATATTTATTCCATCCAGCTACAATGCTCCGCACTGTGTTTATATATTTATATACCTATCCCATCTAGCTACAATGCTCCGCACTGTGTGTCTGTATATATATATATATATATATATATATATATATATATATATATATATATATATATATATGTGTGTATATATATATATATATATATATATATATATATATATATATATATATATATATATATATATATATATATATATATATATATATATATATATATATATAAGATAAGATAAAATAAGATAAGATAAGATAAGCCTTTATTAGTCCCACAATGGGGAAATTCCAGGATTGCAACAGCACAGGGATAGCAACACTCAGAGCAATATATGATTGTATATTGTATATTGTATATTTTTTCATATATTTCTGCAAAGTGTGGTTAGTCGAGTAAATAACTGCATATATTCCTGTATATATTTGCATCCTTTTATAGAAACGTGGACAGACTGTAATTTACTGTAACATACTCTGGTTGTCATTGAATCCTTATTTAAATCCTTCACCTGAACAACGAGAGCAAGTTTTTAGCCAAAGTCAAATTCCTTGTATGTGTTGTGCATACTTGGCCAATAAAGCTGATTCTGATTCTGATTCTGATTCTGATTCTGATATATATATATATATATATACTCGCTGCTCTTGTTTTTTCTCTTGCCTTCTGATTGTTGCTCTGAGTGTTGCTATCCCTGTGCTGTTGCAATCCTGGAATTTCCCCATTGTGGGACTAATAAAGGCTTATCTTATCTTATCTTATTTTATCTTATCTTATCTTATCTTAACAAGTGCCAGTGCTTGGATCTTGGGTGCATCCATGTCTTCTTGTGTGTGTCCTTGTGCTTAAATAGAGTGTTGGTTATCACAAGGTTGTACTCTGAGCATAGTGCAAGTATAAGTTCTCCATTAGCATTGCACTTGCCTACTCCATGACTGCCTAGCACTCCTTTCCATTTCTCAGTGTCCAAACTAACTCTGGCATCAAAATCCCCAACGAGTATCAGCCTGTCATCAGTGGGTACACGCCTGATAGTCTCACGTAAATTACTGTAGAACTCTTCCTTCGCCTCCTCTGTCTTGGTCATTGTTGGGGCATATACACTGATGAGTGTGGCATACATCTTCCGCTGTAGTGGGAGTCTCATAGTCATTATCCTGTCTTTGATTGGCATTGGTTCCTCATCCAGCATTGCTGCTATTGCCTTTCTAACTGCAAAGCTTACTCCTGTTTCTCTCCTTTCTTGAGTTGATTTCCCACTCCAGAAAAAGATGTACCCATGGTCTTCCAAGCTGTCATATCCAGGCAATCTTGTTTCACTAAGTGCAGTCTTTCTATAGTCTTTCTGGGTGCTGTGATGTTTTGTGTCCAACAGAGTGCATACATTCCATTCTGCTACACACAAGGCTGCTGTTTTCTTCTTCTTTTGTCTTCTTGCTCCTAGCTTACTTTTCGCTGCCTGTTGGAGTGTGAACAGATCAGCGCAGATCTTGTTAGCCTGGGCGACATCCAAGCCAGTATGAGTTGCTTTCTGACTGACCATTTCATGAAACTGCTTGCAAAGTATTTGAGTACCGCTAGCTTTTGCTGGACTAGAGGCACATTCTCAGCAGATAAAGGTATTATCAGTGGCAAGGACAAGCCAAGATAAACTGACTTCAGTATCTGTTGCAGTGACTGACCACATGATAGGTTTGTTTATCTCTGCTCTTTGTGTAGTGCATGTCGCGATGCACCGACTGGCACAGTCCACCACAGACCTTGCGACAGATGTGTTTATCTGCCAGGATGTCCAGTCTCACCCCATGTAACTGGGAGTGATCCACCACAGACCTGTGGCAGATATTGCTTTTAGTTCTGCCAGGATGCCCTGTTTCACCCTCCACGCCCTCGGAAGGGCTGGGAGACCAGTTGAGTCGCCGGCGGCCCAACCCATGAGACAGGTAGTACCAGTTTTCATGGTTATCTGGTAGCAAGCAAGCCAATGCCTGAGCTCTATCAGTCTGGAAAAGGTTATAAAGCCATTTCTAAAGCTTTGGGACTCGAGCAAACCGCAGTGAGAGCCATTATCCACAAATGCCGAAAATATGAAAGAGTGGCAAACCTTCCCAGGAGTGGCTGGCCAACCAAAATTACCCCAAGAGCACAGCAATGACTCAGCCAAGAGGTTACAAAAGACCCCACAACAGCAGTTCCAAAGAACTGCAGGCTTCACTTGCCTCAGTTGAGGTCAGTGTTCATGACTCCACCGTAAGAAAGAGACTGGGCAAAAAATGGCCTGCATGGCAGAGTTCTAAGATGAAAACCATTGCTGAACAAAAAGAACATAAAGGCTTGTCTCAGTTTTGCCAGAAAACATCTTGATGATCCCCAAGACTTTTGGGAAAATACTCTGTGGACTGATGAGACAAAGGTTGAACTTTTTGGAAAGTGTGTCCCATTACATCTGGCGTAAAAGTAACACAGCATTTCAGAAAAGGAACATCAGACCAACAGTAAAAAATGGTGATGGTAGTGTGATGGTCTAGGGCTGTTTTGCTGCTTCAGGACCTGGAAGACTTGCTGTGGTAAATGGAACCATGAATTCTGCTGTCTACCAAAAAATCTTGAAGGAGAATGTCCGGCCATCTGTTGGTGACCTCAAGCTGAAGTGCACTTGTGGCCCTTTTCCACTTATGTCAGTTTGGCCCAGTTCGGTTTGGTACGGTACACTTTGTAGGCTTTTAAATTAGGGACTGTAACGGTTAGCGTCCCGATTTTTGGGACCTGCTGAAGAGTGGTTCTAACCATACCGTACCGACCCAAAAATGTGATGTAAAAACATTGCAGGCCACTGATTGATCCGGGTGCAATGTCATGATAGGGGTGTTTGAGGCTGAGTTTACACAATCTTGATCCGCCATTTGCAAAGATTTGTCAGTGAGCCAGCCAGCAAGCAAGCGTCAGTATAAACAACAACGATAGAATGGCTTCACAGAAATCAGACCCACAGAAATCAACACCGCGGTCCAGCAGAGTTTTCTGTGCCTTTCGGCTGATGAGAGAATCAAGAGGGAAGTAGACGCTGCCACCCAAAATGAATTTGCGCCCGCGGGAGCACCCAACTTCAGCAGTTGAAAGCCGTGATATTAGGATATAGAGGATGGTGAATGATGTGATATTATACATCTTTTACGTTATTTATCCCAGCAGTGGAAAGTTCACTTTGAACAGACAACAACGTTGTTGCTTGTGTGCAAACAATGAGCTAGCTAGTTAGTCATCAATGCTAACTCCGTGCTCTCCTTGTATTTTGTGCTAGTGTTGACAGCATCTGATAAAATAAGCTAGTTGTAATCCTGGTTAAAAAGGTGTTTTTTTACATGTTGCACTTTAATGCTGTGCATGTACTTAAGTTGTGTGTATTTTTGTTGTAGAGTTTGACCAGCATCTGCTGTGACACTGGCAACGTTTGGCACGACACAGCAATGTCTCATGAGTGGTGAGTTGCATATCTCGTTATTTTTTTTAGTAGTGGTGGAATCCTTTGCTTTTTAAGGTGCCAAAATTAAAGTAGCGCAATTTCCACTTAATATGAAAGGGACAGAACTGAGATTTTTTGATTGTGTGAATATTATTACAGTATAACTGAAAATGAATGGTGCATCCAATAGTAGCCACTGCAGAATAAACCATTTATTTATTTATTTATTTATTTTTGTCAGATCACTTGTGTGATCCTTCATGAGTTATATTAATAATAGTGTATCTTGCACTTTGGGGAATGGAAGTTGTTCAGTCATCATTATAATTTTGTTTATATGTGTAGTTTTTAGTTAATCGTCAATAAACTCATGCAGTATTATAATAACAGGACACATTACCAATATTTGAGACCCACTGTAGTGCTTCCTTTTATATTTTAGCAATACAAGTACAAAACACCGCCCACACTTGAAGCCAGGGCGACACAGTGGTGACAGAGCAGTGGTTAAACTTTTATTGATAAAAATTACATATTTTGACTGAGCGACTCCATACTCGGGGAAACACACCCTCAGTTAAAGTACTAGATTCCATTCAACTGAAGGTATCAAATCATTCTGATTGTTGAGACCACAGTAAAAACAAACAATTTTAAACATAACCCAGCCCTTGTAAAATCTACTTTACTGAAGCACAGCTACATGAAAATTGTGGTTAAATACAACAACAAAGTACTTTATTGTCACATTCCACCACTGGCTTTTAGCAAGAAGTGTATTTCCCAGATATGTTTTAAACTTGCTTTGATTAACCACCACCCTTTTCTGTCTTTTGTCTAGGCAAGAGAAAAACGATCCACCCCAAACCAGACTTTGCGTCACTATTTACAGAGATGCAGGCTGAAGATCTGCTGAACCAGGACCAGCGTGAGCGCCACATCAAGTTGCTTTTCAGTGAGGCAGCATGGCCGGTGTGTGTGACCCATTCTAATTTTTTTTTTTTACAGTTTGAATTTTGCACAGTAATTTTATCACAATAATTATTTCTAAATAATCTGGAATTTGCTGCTGACTGTAATAAACAATTTAGTAACTTATGTGTTTGCATCATGATTTTCTATTTTGTCTGTTAAGACACCGGTAGGAAAAGAGTCAACAGTACAAACCCTTTATCAGTGACTTTGAAAATAATGGCTAATTTTTAACAAAAAGTAACCAAAAACAATTATTTTATTTACTGAAGACTGTACTGTTGGATGTGCCAGTGCAGAAGACGCTGCACACTTTAGTGATAGTACCCATATATGGAGGAATTCTGAGCCATATTAACATCTGTATTTTCTAATAATGGGTTAGGGCAAGGGTGTCCAATCAGGTGTCATGGAGGGCCAAGACCCTGCAGGCTTTACCTGCAACCAGTGTCT
This sequence comes from Pholidichthys leucotaenia, assembly GCA_020510985.1. Lineage (NCBI taxonomy): Eukaryota > Metazoa > Chordata > Actinopteri > Cichliformes > Pholidichthyidae > Pholidichthys > Pholidichthys leucotaenia. The sequence goes on along the minus strand of CM035839.1, from coordinate 76,550,915 downwards.
TCAACAGCAGATTCCACTGAATTTCTTCCACTGACTGCTGATCAATGAAAACACCTGCTGAAGAGACTGGGTAGAAGAGAGAACCTGCAGGGTCTTGGCCCTCCATGGCACATGATTGGACACCCCTGGGTTAGGGTTTAATGGGATTTAACATTTTAACAAAAATTGCTTTATGGTTTATAATTCTGTTGGCAGACTTACACCAAACCAAACGTGATTTCTCAAACTGCTGGATTGTTCCTAGACAGCTTTTCCAGTCTTTAAGTATTTCATTTGTGTCCCTTGGTGGTAACCTTCACACATAAAAAGAGTGGAGACACATCTGCAAAAAGTACAAAGGTTTATAGTCAAAATTCCTAGTGCCATACTAAATGAATACATATATAGTTCACTGTTGATGCAGAGAGCATATATTTATACAGTATCTACATGTAGTCAGCAATACTCAATATGATATATATCCAGTAAATCCATGTATTTTCCATGTAACCTTGTGACTGCATTATTACCTCCGCCAGGCCGCAGGCCGCAGGAGGTTAAGTTTTTGCCAGGGTTTGTCTGTCTGTTTGTCTGTTTGTCTGTCTGTTGGTTAGCAAGATAACTCAAAAAGTTTTGGACGGATTTCGATGAACTTTCAGGCGTTGTTGGAAATGGTACAAGGAAGAACTGATTAAATTTTGGGGATGATCCGGATCACCGTCTGGATACAGGAATTTTTTAAAGGATTCTTTAACATTGTGAGATACGGCCATTTTCAACATGTGTGCAGGTGCAATGGAGGGCGCTGGTCGTCGTGTCTGACGAACACAAACTCCGCGTTTTTCAAAGTTTTAGGCACAAAAGCACGTGGAAAACAGTGGTGGGCAGGGCCCGGCAGCGTGCCTGTGTTTGCGCTACGCTGCAAAAGCTGAGACGGGCAGCTGTCCGGCGCCGGATTATTTGGCAGAAATTCCCTGGGCAGCCATAGTGGCTGCGCAAAAACAAGCTCTCTGCCGGGGAAGCTTCCAAATCCTCTTTTGCCGCAGAGCGCAACCCCAATATAAAACCCACGGCAACCTGTCTACCCAATTTGCATCCGTCAGTGAAGCCCTGAGTACTGCTTTCAGTGATCTATGAAAACGCTCGCATAACTCATTGACCTGTGGGTTGTACGCGGTTGTGCAATGAATTGCAACGCCCGCAGCCTGGGAGTTTGCAGATGGAGGAGATGGACACAACACCAACACTTCAGTTTATTACCTCCGCCAAGGAGGTAATGCTTTTACTACTGAACCACTAATCCTGTCATTGTGAATCCAATTGCTAGTCATATGTTTTCATGGTCAAGGAATCTGAAAACGTACACACAAACACTGTATAGGGGGGAACTGTGGCGCTTGGCGGAGGTCTGCACTCTCCAAGTGCTTTTCTAGTTTTAATTGCTTTTAATCCTAGATCCAGTTTTGTTTTGGTTTAAAATGCATACCTGCCAACTTTTCAAACCCGAAAAGCCTAGTAGCTAGCCGGGGTCCAGGGGCCGATGCTAATGCTAATAATGCTAATGCTAATGCTAATAATAATAATGCTAATATTTGCCAAACAAATATTAGCATTAAATCTAGTTAAATGTAGCTAACAACCTCATATTTCTTCACTTTCAAACCTGAAAAAGCATAGTAGCTAGCCAGGGTCCAGGGGCCCGGCAGGCCCTGGTAGGTCCAGGACAAAGTCCTGGTGGGGGGTCAAGGGGGGCGAAGGCCCCCCCGACGCCAAACAAATATTAGCATTAAATCAAATTAGAATGTAGCTAACAACCTCATATTTCTTCAACTTTCAACCTTGAAAAGCCTAGTAGCTAGCCGGGGTCCAGGGGCCGCAGTGTCAAACAAATATTAGCATTTGACATAGAAGTCACATATTAGTTATATTAAAGGTAAAATATCTAAATCAATTGCAATACTACACAGAGCGAAATATTTGCTGAATCAACAACCCACATTATATACTATGTATCATTCATTAATACTCCCATACATGACATATTGTACTGAAGTATGGGGGAAATACATATAAAACAAACATATATCCAGTCTTTATGCTTCAGAAGAGAGCTATTAGAATAATAAACCACGCTGCTTACAGGGAACCAACAAACCCACTTTTTCTTAAATTAAAAGCTCTAAAGTTGAAAGATCTGGTTGACTTTAAAACTGCAGTAATAATGTTTAAAGCTAAGAATCTATCACTGCCCGCAAATATCCAAAAGCTGTTCCAAATAAGGGAGAAACAATATCATTTCAGAGGAACATTTCAATTCAACTTTATTTCTATAGCGCCATTTCACAACAACAGTCATCTCATGTATATTTCAAAAACCTTCAGTGAGAACTACCACCAAGCAACACTGTGTTTCAGTGCAAGGAGTCAGATTATGGAACGATTTTGGACCTGAATTAAAATCATGTACAACCCTTGGACAATTTAAACAAAAACTAAAGGAAGAAATACTCCAAACATATATACAAGATGACATGTAAAATCACATAAGGATTGTCATATCCAGTCTGTATTGTGTTGTTACTTAGTTTTTTTTTTGTCACATTTTGTCTTAGCTTTGTTCTGAATTGTAATCGCTCTTATTTTGTTTTTCTTTTGAATTCTTGGATGGAATATGAGTGGGCAATATAAGCTGTGGCTTCAGCCATCACCTATTTCAGATAACTTATGTTGAACTGTATAATCAGAGGAGTTCTTGTTTAATTTGACCTTGTTGGATTTTTTCGCCTTTGTTATATTATTCTGTTCCTTTTTAATCTTTACTTTTAATCTATCGAAATAAAGATTCATTCATTCATTAAATTTGCATTCAAAAGACTATCTTAACACTGCATAGAACTTTGAATAGGCCAGATGTGATGTATTATGAATACTAGAAAGCACTCGGACAGCGCAGACCTCCGCCAAGCGCCACAGTTCCCCCCCATACAGTGTTTAACATCACAAATAAAATACTGAAAATGGCCCTATCTCGCAATGTTAAATTAAAAAAAAAAAAAAGAATCCTTGAAAAAATTCCAGGATCCAGACGGTGATCCGGATCACACCAAAATCTAATCATCTGTAGGATACCCCATTTCTGACAATCTGTGAAAATTTCATGAAAATCCCTCCATAACTTTTTGAGTTTATCTTGCTAACAAACAAACAGACAAACCAACGCTGATGATCACATAACCTCCTTGGCGGAGGTAACTAGAAGACTAGAAATATCAGCAGGCACAGGCACGTGCGTAAAAGACGGCAAAATCGCTCTGATATTTTGTGTTTACATGATACACCAAGCATGACAAGGCTTGCAATTACACAGCACATGTTCTTCAGAATCTTAGGCATTATATAAAATGTATTCTCCCTTTAGATCCATGGTCCATTTGCCAGGGCTGAAGTGCAGTCGTGCGAACGTCTGCAGCAGTTTACATCGTGTTTACATCTCGCCATGTACGCACGCCTCTCCGGGATTTCGCGCGAGAATAGAAACCTCAATACCCTCAATAGCGATAGCATTAGCTTAGCAAACGCTTCAGGTAAAGCGTAGCAGCGAACCACGAAAAGAAACGCTACTGACGCTACTATGTTCTAAATTTAGATACGATTCCTAGCGATCTCGTGTTTGGAATTGCTTTCGTATTTTTTTTTTACGATTTAAAATTTTTGACTGAATTTTTAGTGAAAAAACCGTAATTTTGATTAATAAAGCCGTAACCCCGGAATGGGGTCTTGAAAACCGGAACCATTACGGCAAAACCGGAGTAGTTGGCAGGTATGAAATGCATCATAATTGTTAAATATATTTTATTATACCTAACTCAGTACCGTTTACTGTTGAAATATATATTTTATGGCTAATATAACCCCATAACTATAATATGACACCTGGCAATCAAGTTTTGGCAACATAACATGTTTTGTCACGACACCAGCGGCTGGAGCAGGTACATCCCATGATGTCTCAATAGTCTCTCATGATTTACACACAGATCAGAGCAATTAGTTGTACAGGAAGCTAAATGTTTCTACAGACTTTCTAAAGTTCTTTAACCACTGTGCATTTGTGAAGCTGGGGTGACATATCATCATGGGAGTCTGTGTTGAATGCCAGACCCACGGTTTTTGAAGCAATAATTTTGTCACAACGAAAGCCATCTGAAACATGCACACAGAGAATACATATTTTAAGTACCTATAGCGATAGCTTGCCAACATTACAATATAGTACGACGGACTTAAAGCAAAGTAGCATTAGCAATCATTAGCTTACCTTCATATGTGAGCTAGTTCGTATCCTCATGTCTTCAGCTTTATACTGCTCTATATGGTTTCCTAATGCTCCAGTACTTTTCCAGAGTGTATTGTCTCGCTGCCTATAGCCTTCTGCTCTCCTTTTGCTCTCCTTTTCTGCCTTTACTCTGGCAAAAAAAAACCAGACACCACAGTCACCTCGTATCCTGCCATCTTGCGTTTTACCTGGGTCGCTTGTTTACTTAATGGGAGGGTTGCTCCACCTCCTGTAAACAAATCCCACCCACATCAAGCGGTACTCTTGGTGTAATGGAACACAAGTGGAACCGAACTGAACTGAACTGTGCCGTACTGTACGGGCCAAACTGACACTAGTGGAAAAGGGCCATTGGGTTCTGCAGCAGGACAATGATCCAAAACACACCAGCAAGTCCACCTCTGAATGGCTTAAGAAAAACAAATGAAGACTTTGGAGTGGCCTAGTCAAAGTCCTGACCTGATCTGATTGAGATGCTGTGGCATGACCTTAAAAAAGGTAGTTCATGATCGAATAACCCTCCAATGTGGCTGAATTACAACAATTCTGCAAAGATGAGTGGGCCAAAAATTCTTCACAGTGCTGTAAAGACTCATTGCCCAGTTATGGCAAAAGCTTGATTGCAGTTGTTGATGCTAAGGGTGGTCAAACCAGTTATTAGGTTTGGGGGGCAAATCACTTTTTCACACAGGGCCATGTAGGTTTGGATTTTTTTTTACCCTTAATAATAAAAACACCTTATTAAAAACTGCATTTTGTGTTTACTTGTGTTATCTTTGTCTAATATTAAATTTGTTGATGATCTGTAACATTCTAACTGTGACAAACATACAAAAAAACGAGAAATCAGGAAGGGGGGCAAACACTTTTTCACCACCACTGTAATTGCAATATTACTTAGTTGTGAGTAATGTATAACTGCTAGTCGGCAGTTGAGTACAGCACCTACTGTGCATGCCACAGCCATAATAATTGCCTCCATCAAGAGGAAGAGGTAATGTTTTTGCTGGCTTGTTGGTTGGTTGGTTTGTCTGTCTGTCTGTCTGTCTGTCTGTCTGTCAGCAACATTACTCCAAAAATTATGAACAGATTTTGATGAAATTTTCAGAAAAGGTGTGTAATGGCACAGGGAACCGATGATTAGATTTTGGTGGTGATCATGATCATGATCAGGACCCAGGAAATTTTTGAAAATTATTTTAGATATTAATATTGAGCTTTTCATGTACTTCCCCTTTAAGATGTGTCCACGGAGTTACTTGCGTGGCCGCACACCTCCACACCCCGGAAGCAGTACACTGTTTACCACCAAACACTGCAGAAAGAGTAAAATGGCTTGAAATGAAAAGAAATGTGGTCTCCATCCACATAGTATGTGATGATTGACATTATTTCATTTGAAGACACCAAGAAAAAGCAAGCATAGTGTGCACTTTTAAAACGGAATTCAGAGTGCATGCCGACGTAACTCTGGCAGCATGTACCGGCAGACAAGCTAAGGATGTCATTGTGAGCCACATGACCCACACAGTATGTAAACACACTAACTTTAGCACTGGACAATGTTTAACTTTTTTGTTTGTGAAATCACAATAGGCCTGTTCTAGTATGCTCATTTACTGCGCACCGCAGTGATATAATACTGCACTGTTGTGTAATGTTGCTTAATAATTATGAACCTTGTCAGTAAACAGTAAGGGAGAAGAGAGGAGGAAAAATAAAAACTAAAACTGAAAGATTCAATAAACCATGGTGTTGATTTAAGGTGGAATTACCCATCCCCAATGTATGGTCAATACAATTATGACAGTGTTGTTATTATAATGTAGTCATACAATCAAGTCATTGTTTTGCTTCCATTTCTCTGTCTGTTAGCAGGATCATGCAAAAACTCCTACATGGATGTGGATGACACTTTCACCAGAGATAGCCATTGGCCCAAAGATGAACTCATTAGATGATGGAGGGTGATCCATGACAGCATACCTCCGCCAAGGCCCTGTCTTTCAATGTACAGATGGATGGCAATATGGACAGACAAAGGGATGGAGGGGGAGGACAATGGAACGGAGGGACAGACCCTCTAGTGCCCTCTAGTTACAGTATTGAATTTAAGCAGTGTAAATATGCACAGCAGCAGAAACACATGCAGGGTAAAGGCACAAAGGAAGAAAGTGACACTGAAGGGGTGTTTCAAATGAAGCGTGAGTATCAAGTATGCTTTACATAGTTCACATGAGATCATAACACAGGTGTGTGTTTGGCTTTTTTGAGCCTGTATGGAAGATACTTTGATTAATTGATTAATTTCTTGAAGACAGCATGGTTATGTTTGTATTGCCACAGTTGATTGATTAAGTGGCATTTTGCAAAGCCCTGTGCATTCAGTGCCATTATACATATGCTTATGAATTCAGTGAGGTAGATTTGCCATTTTTTTTAGCAAGATTTCAAACCCCATGTTACCCTGCAGGCACTTTAGGTGAAAGGCTCCTCCTTTCATGTGTGAGAATAGAGCATCCACTGTGAATTCATCTCGTTACTGTTTCTGTAACAGTCATCTGACAGCAAGAGTCTGCTACATCAGAGCCAAGGTGATACTTCTCTGGGAGATGGACAAATACTGAGAATAGATCATGCTGTCGCTCTGCTAGGTGAGGATAGCAATAAAATCTCCTGGCAGAGCATACAGGGTGGGTGGGAGACAAAAAACAGAGTGTACATCAGTGGGAATATGAGTGTTTGTGTGCCTTTGCAGGTGGGGTGGTTGTACTTCTGTATGTAGCCCCGGTGGTGGTAGGGCTTTCATATGTGAGATTAAAATCACAACAGAATGACATCCGAAATGAAGCCGAAAGGATCAGACTCCAGCCGGCATTTGTGGTCTGATGGACTGTCAAAGCCCTTTTGACGAGATTACACACCTGTCAGTGGAATGCTGTTGTAGACATTACACAAGGCTGATAACATAATGGGATTCCTGTTATGAATTTTAGCATCACACTAAAAGAAAAGACAAGAGAGAAGAAAAGCCCCTTTCACTATTATTTACCCTTCTCTTCAGTTTGCCTGCCAAACAGAGCTGTCTTCAATAAAGCAGCTCTGTTGGGGCAAGAGGCGATCAAACTGCTTACTGCTACCTCCATGAACCCCAACCACCTATTCTATTTAAACTTTTATTCACTGGGAGTTTTCTGTTCTCTTCACATCTCCTCTTCCTCTTCTCTGCTTCTCAGGTTGTTGACACCAGAGGCTGTTGATCAACCAATCAAATGAATATCTGCTAAAACCTACAGTATATACTAGGTTTGTCAGAAGTATTGAAAAATTCCAGATGCTGGATCCACTGTCATCTGATCAGGTTGCATGTGACTGATATAAAAACAACTCTGTATATTCAATCATCTTTTATGGTTCCCAAGTGAATTGGCTCAAATTTGAAAAAGAGAGTGATTTAGTTTTTAAATTGGTCAGCTATATTCCTTTCCCAGCTTAATAGTTTACTCTCTGACACAGTTCTCAGTGGCTCCTCTCAAATTTAAGATGACTTCCTTCTAATTTATTGCTCCATAGAAAGAGAACGTGTGCAAATGAGAGGGAGGCAGGTGTAAGAGTGAAGATGCAAGGAACAGAGGTTGTGAAGGTAGATAAGTTTAAATACCTGGGATCAACCTGGGATGCAATGGAAAATGCACAAAAGAGGTGAAGAAGAGAGTGCAGGCAGCGTGGAGCGAGTGCAGAAGAGTGTCAGGGATGATTTGTGACAGAAGGATAGCAGCTAGAGTGAAAGGGAAGATGCACAAGACGGAAGTGAGACCTGCTATGGTTTGGAGACGGTGGCACTGACAAAAAGATGGGAGGCAGAGCAGGAGGTGGCAAACTTGAAGATCCTAAGATTCTCACTGGGAGTGACTAGGAGGGACAGGATTAGAAATGAATATATCAGAGGAAGATGCAAGGCATAAAGTGAAATGGAGGGAGATGATCCACTGTGGCAACCCCTAAAGGGAGCAGCCAGAAGAAGAAGAAGCTCAAACATGATACATTGTTTGAAAGTTTTGTGTGAAACTATATCTGGCCATGTTAACTAAGGATACCTGTTGTGAAACTCCAGCTCACAACAGACTGGATGGACGTGACGTTGGACGCACGTCGTGACGTTGGACGCACGTCGTGACGTCATCACGCCGTGACTATATTAAGGGTCCAATGGCGGGAGACTGTCTCTTTGGTGCTCTACCTCCATGCCAGCAATAGCATGTTACCAGTTTGAGGTTAGGTTGTTTGCTATCAACTGTATACGTGTAGCTAACAGTGTGTTTTTAATAAAGTTATCATTCGGTACAACTCTTGCCTCCACTGTCTTCCAGACATAACATTTGGCGACGAGGAGAAAAGTTTTTCCAAAATCTGGACGCTTTCTGGAAGAGTGATTGACGCTTCCCACCGATGTTCCTCGGGACCCGGGTGAACCGCCCATCCCATGGTGTTGTTGGTTTGAGTCATTTCAGACATACGGTTTGTGTCAAATAGGGGCCTAGCTAATGCTGACGAGTGTAGTTTACGTGCTGAGCTACGTGATAGCCTTGGCTTAGAGAGACAGCGAATGTTGGATGCACTGGGCCCAACAGAGACCTACAGCAAATGTGTCACCTTGTTAGCCCAACATTTCACTGCTCCACAGAACGTGATGGCCCAGAGATAAGATAAGATAAGATAAGATAAGATAAGCCTTTATTAGTCCCACAATGGCTAAATTCCAGGATTGCAACAGCACAGGGATAGCAACACTCAGAGCAACAATCAAGAAGACAAGAAAAAACAAGAGCAGTGAATATACATATGTACACATAAATTATGTAAATATATATACACAGTGCAGAGGCATTGTAGCTAGATGGAATAAACAGCATAACCGTCTACTTAGTTATCCTACATAGTATGAATATGTACCATACATATTGTCACCCTCCGTAGGCGACTGATATTGTCCCTAGTTGATATACTGGAGGGGACCATTTGTTTTTTACCAGATTTGTGTTGCACAACAGCGACCGGGACGAGTCGGTCCTACAGTACGTAGCCAGCCCTTCGTTGTCTGGCTAGCATGTATGAGTTTGGACACACAAAGGATAGGTTGAAACACCTCAATTTGAACTGGTATGCTGCAAATTCATCGAATGGCACGTGCTGCAGAAGGAACCAGATGACCACCCAGTGGCAGACACAGTGAAAAGCTACAGGAGATGCCGTTGGAGATGCTGCACCCTCCTATCGGAGATGGAGGCAATGGAATTAGTGTCCCAGATGGAGAGACGGCCCATGTAGCATGGCAGCTAACAGGCCCCCGCCACCCACATTTGGCTCTGCTGGTGCAGACAGTTGCCCCGATTGCTGAACCCACCAACCCCACACTTTCTCGGGAGGGCCCCGAGGTAGACACTGCGGGACAGCAAGACACCACAGTGCAATGACCCAGTGGTAAACTCAGTTTGGACAACAGCTCGAATCCACTGCACTCAGACGTGGATGCAGCCACTCCATGCGTCGCACCACATGCCAAACAGAACCAAGCAGAATCAGAGCAGCCACAGGAGCCCCAGTCCACAGCCACACAGGATCAGGAGCTGTTCCTCGCACAGCACAAGCATTCTTGAGCTGCTGCCGCTTCGCAGGAGGAAGACTATTATTCCCCGGACGTGGGTACAGCTGAAGATCAGAACACAGAGAGAGAATACAGTACAGAGAGAGAACACAGCAGGGAGAGAAGGCACAAACTGGACTTGCCGCCAATCCTCACGCGGCATGAGCCTCAAGGAGCTGCAATGGAGCCACAGGAGAAGGAGTTCGTGGAGAAAGGGGACCCCGGTGAAACACGACAACCGGTGTGCGTCCTGTCGCCGATGACAGCGACACATCATAGCGATCACAACCAGCACCAGGAGAGAAGGGGCAGAAGCCGAACTCATCTCGTATCCTCATCCAGCATCAGCCTCAGAGAGCCACCGCAGCACTGCAGGATAGAGAGTTTGTGGCCCAGCAGAACCCAGCAGAGCAATGCCAACCGAGGGCACATCCTGCCGTTGGCATGAATGGCGTGCCGCCACAACAGCAGCCAGCATCCGGGATGAGAGAGCAGCAGCACTGAAAGCAGCTGAACAGATTGCTGCTCGCACTTCTTGATTGAGTTTGGGTCCAATGATCCAACCAACTGGACTCCCAGATGGTCCCGTCATCGCAGATGAGAATCACCACTAAGTTGAGGCCAGCCGCTGTCCAGATGGCCGATGGTTTGAGATGGCACGCTAGCCAGCTGTGAAAGGTAAGAGCAGTTGCCTCGGATCAAGACACAGCGCTGGAGCTGACCCAGCTGGTATGGGACCCGGGCATTGACGTTGCTGATGAGCAAACCATGACTCCAGCCAGAGGGCACCCAGGTCTGTTGCAGCTGGCGCCTCCAGGGGTGGGCCCACTTCGGGCTCAACTGAGGCCCCTGAGGTTGGACTGCAACAGTGATTCTGTTTTGCAATGTTTAGACAGAGCACGGTTGATTTCAGTGGGAGAATAATCCATTCAACCACGCAGGGCCTACCGGCAGTCTACCCAGTGGCCCAGGTTCTGTTTGAGTCTGTTTGGCAAAAAAAAAAAAAAAGAAAAAGAAAAAAGAGATTGTTGTTGTGGGTAAAAGCTGCCACGAGTTAAGAATGTTTATGATGTTTTCTTGGCTTTCCCAGGAGGGGGTTGTGTGTCAATGTTGTGAAGCTCCAACTTGCAACAGACTGAACGGACGTGACACTGGACGCACATTGTAACGTCATCACGCCATGACTGTTAAGGGCCCAACAGTGGGAGACTGTCTCTTTGGCGCTCCGCCTGCAGTGTTGCCAACTTGGTGACTTTCTTGCTATATCTGGCGACTTTTCAAAACCTCTTTGTGACTTTTTTTGTCAAAAGCAACTAGCGACAAATCTAGTGACTTTTTCTGGTGTTATCAGAGACTTTTCTGGTGTTTTGGAGACTGACTTGCAGGGCTTGGCAGGTTGTAGTTTCCTTAGACAGCATCTAAAATATAACCTATCTGTAATGTGAGACTACGAAACTACAACTCCCAGAACCACTATTTGCACACAGTGTGTGGTCATTTGGTCCACTCTCACCTGGACCCCTGTAAACTCGCAGACAGTCTCCTCCACGGGTCGGTTTCCTGTCCTGCCCCAGTTCACGTTTCAACCTGGTGGGAAGAAATGCCATGGCAGTGGCAACTTGTCATATCTAACTCCTCACTGATCATCTGTTGTCTGCACGGTGAGTAACCCCCAACATCAGCTCCTACCTCTGTGGTTAAACATGATTATTTTTAGATCCAGAAGCTAGCATTTAATGTCTGCAGTTGTGTAAATGTCAGTTTTCTTACCACACAGAGAAAACGTGACGGTGATTTGTTGTTGTAAAGAACAAATGAAGCTTCTTCTAAGGTGAACTTTCATTTATCTGTGCTTTCTATTTTGTTTTTTTCTTATTCATTTACATGCTGTTGTGATATGCAATTATTTCATGTAAGTAAATCCTCTAAATATGTATTTTTAATCGGCTGGTCCAGGGGTATCAAACATATGGCCCGTGGGACAAAAACGGCCCGCCAGGGGTCCCAAATTTTCTTTGTGAATTTACAGCTTTATTTCTAGTAAATTTCTGACTTTCTACTGATTAGAATAGTTTGTGTAAATCTGAGGCATTTTTCTCTGTAAGATGAGACTTTTTTTCTCATCAGTTTTCTTTTTCTTCTTTTTTTGATGAGAACAAGGGGCCCTTGATTTCAAGGGCCAAGAGGACAGTGTAGAAATGACAATTGGGATGGACCTCAAATCTACCTGTACTTCACTCTCACATTGCAAATATTTTTCTCAACTGTTTTACAGTATTTACTGCTGTTAATAACTACTTAAATAGACAATGTTTCTCTTGCTATTTTAATGGACAGTATCTCACAAAAGTGAGTACACCCCTGACATTTTTGTAAATATTTTATTATATCTTTTCATGGGACAACACTGAAGATATGACACTTTGATACAATGTAAAGTAGTCAGTGTACAGCTTATATAACAGTGTAAATTTGCTGTCCCCTCAAAATAACTCAACACACAGCCATTAATGTCTAAACTGCTGGCAACAAAAGTGGGTACACCCCCAAGTGAAAATGTCCAAATTGTGCCCAAAGTGTCAATATTTTGTGTGGCCACCATTATTTTCCAGCACTGCCTTTACTCTCTTGGGGATGGAGTTCACCAGAGCTTCACAGGTTGCCACAGGAATCCTCTTCCACTCCTCCATGATGACATCACGGAGCTGGTAGATGTTAGAGACCTTGCGCTCCTCCACCTTCCATCTGAGGATACCCCACAGATGCTCAATAGGGTTAAGGTCTGGAGACATGTTTGGCTAGTCCATCACCTTTACCCTCAGTTTCTTTAGCAAGGCAGTGATCATCTTGGAGGTATGTTTGGGGTTGTTATTATGTTGGAATGCTGCCCTGTGGCCCAGTTTCCAAAGGGCTGCTTCAGTATGTCACAGTATATGTTGGCATTCATGGTTCAATCAATCAATCAATCAATCAATCAATCAATCAACCTTTGTTGTCATGATGATATGCATACAACTGTAGTGCAAGCAAGATGAAATTGCATTTCTCTAGGCATCCATATTGTAAAAAGAACATAATTTACTTCACTTCCGGTTCCTGTAAGGTGAGGACGCACAGGTAAAGGCTCCCAGTTTGTTTCTTGCTTAAAACTCAGTTTAGAGCTAGCGTTTTGAGCTGTTTTTTTTTTTTTTTGTTACTACCGCTGGAGAATAAACCTGCTCGTGCGAAAAAAGAGAAATTGCCAGTCTCATAACTTAATATTGTAGTGGCTGGTGAAGCAATCAGACCCCTCACGCTCAGGGAGAACAAAGGGATTTCTCCCATGTGTTTTTTTTTTCCTACGATCACAATCAACGATCATCGGCCAGGATCATGGGTCCCAAGAAAGCTCAGCAGACTGAGGAGGTGGACGAAATTAAAAAAGCACTGGATTTCTTGGCGGAAGAGATTTCTGCCGTTAAGCTGCAGCAAAGAAACATCCTGGACCTGATCGAGGAGGTGAAAGCGCTGCGGATCCAGAACGCTGAGAAGGACAAGAGGCTGGCGTATCTGGAGAGCAGAGTGTCTGAACTGGAGCAGAACACTCGGGTGATCGACATGATCATCATGGGGCTCCACATTAAACCCCGATCGTACGCACGAGCGGTGGCCACAGACAGCGGAGGGAGGCTCGACGCGCTGGAAGATGAATCCACGGAGCAACAAGTGGCGGCCTTCATGCAGTCCAAAGGAATCCAGCTGGACTGTAACACCATAGAGTCCTGCCACCCTCTGCCCAGGAAAAACGGCAACAAACCAGCTGTGATCATGAGGGTTGTGAACAGAAAACACAAGACTGTGCTGTTAAAACAAGGTAGGAAACTGAAAGGAACGAACATTTACATAAATGAGCACCTCACAAAAGAAAACGCAGAAATAGCCAGAAAAGCAAGATACCTGAGAAAGCAGAAAAAGATTCAAAACACCTGGACATCAAACTGTAAAATATACATCAAATTAAACGGATCACCTGAAGAAGCCAAGGTCATTAACATCCGTAATATTATGGAACTGGACAAATATCAATGAATATTATTAACTGGAGTCACAGCAACAAAAGACAATTGTAGGACACTGAAGGATTATACTCATCTGCTACAAGACATTTAACAACATGAAACAAAAGATCAACGAACAGGAACAACAGGAACTGAAAGTTTTTGAATATACAGATCACAACCCACAGGATGTAGAATATAACATAGACCAGGGGTCACCAACCTTTTTGAAACCAAGAGCTACTTCATGGGTATCGAGTCATGTGAAGGGCACCAGCTTGACACACTCCTCTAAAATAACAAATTGTATTTATATATATATATATATATATATATATTTATATATATATATATATACACTACCGTTCAAAAGTTTGGGGTCACTTAGAAATTTCCTTATTTTTGAAAGAAAAGCACTGTTTTTTTCAATGAAGATAACTTTTAAACTAATCAGAAATACCTCTAATATCTAATATACATTGCTAATGTGGTAAATGACAATTCTAGCTGCAAATGTCTGGTTTTTGGTGCAATATCTACATAGGTGTATAGAGGCCCATTTCCAGCAACTATCACTCCAGTGTTCTAATGGTACAATGTGTTTGCTCATTGCGTCAGAAGGCTAATGGATGATTAGAAAACCCTTGTGCAATCATGTTAGCACAGCTGAAAACAGTTTAGCTGGTTAGAGAAGCTATAAAACTGACCTTCCTTTGAGCAGGTTGAGTATCTAGAAAAAAATATATTTCAAATACAAATCATTATTTCTAACCTTGTCAATGTCTTGACTATATTTTCTATTCATTTTACAACTCATGGTGGTAAATAAGTGTGACTTTTCATGAAAACACAAAATAATTGTCTGGGTGACCCCAAACTTTTGAACGGTAGTGTAATATATATATATATATATATATATATATATATATATATATATATATAATTATCAATAACTTAGAGTGGGTAACAGACAAGATCAATATTCAACACTTTATTTTTATTAATCTCAGCAATTGTTCAGATGATCACTTCTACATTTCATTAAAAAATGTCCAGTTTTCACCAGTCCCTTTTAACCATAAAAAACTAAACCCTTTTAATTCATGAACTATGTTGAACCATGTTTGAAAAAGTTATGCAACATTTAAGAAAAATCAACTTTCATATTAAATAAATCATATTACATTTTTAACTGAACAAATCTGCTGCAATTCTGCTCAAAATCTGTTACATTTAATAAACACTCTTTTGTGTGTTCTTCTTCACTGGAATTATATCCATACAGTTCTTGCCAAGAATCATGCTTGAGTAATAACCAGCGCTGTCCTTTCATGAGAAGAAGCTAAACAGCAGTGAGAGTGCTTATGTGCACGGTGGAGCAGTGGTTAGCACCGCGGCAGCAGTTTACCTGCGGGGATCGTGGGTTCGATCCCTGCCCCCGGCCAACAGTGATCTGTGTGGAGTTTGCATGTTCTGGTTTTTTATGCAAAAACATGCAGGTTAGGGAGTTAAGAGGCGCTTGCGCACGCAGCGGCTGGTGGTTTGTCACGGGACTGCAGAACAAATCCACCTACGGGTACAAGATAAGTCCAAAAAAAAAAAAAGAGTGGGTAGTGAAGTGCCGCTCCACATAGTGCCGCTTCGCCGTCACCGCGCAAATGAAACACACGCAGCTTCCTTTCACGGTAGTAAAAAAAGAACTCTTCCTCCTGCTCACTTTGAAAATGATAAATTTTCTGTCTTTTTTTGCCATGTTTTTGGGCTAGGAAACTGCACTCCGATCACCATCTTCACTGCCCGCTAACTTAAGCTCCACAAGCGCGAAGGTTTTGTCATGCGCACAATACTGACCTTTGAACTAGGTCAGATTCACCTTAACTTTACGTATAATAAACATATTTTCATTTTTTTATTTTTAAGACATTGTCATTTTAAAATCTATATAAATGCAAGTGTGATTTTAAAAAATAGCGGCAGAAAAAATTACATCTTAGACGCAGCTCACTTGCGAGTTGTGCTATTTTTAGAACAGGCCTGCAGGCGACTCATGTGGTCCTTGCGGGCAACATGGTGCCCCCTGACATAGACCCTGACAATAATTTATTTAGCTCCATCAATAATGGCTGTAGTTACTATACAAATGATCAGTTTAACACAATGGTCACATCTGATTTCAATATTTCTATGATCCACTTCAACAGCAGAAGTCTCTATGCCAACTTTAATAACATTAAAGATTATTTACATCAGTTTAAATAGCCATTCAATATAGTGGCAATATCAGAGACGTGGCTCAGTGAAGAGAACGGAGTGGATTTTACCATGGATGGCTATGAATTCAATTATATAAATAGAAAAGTGAAAAAAGGAGGAGGAGTTGTAATTTATGTTGACAAGAGCTTGAAATACAAGGTTGTTGAAAATCTGTCACTAACTGTGGATGATTTATTTGAATGTATTACAATAGAAATCTGTCTGGACAATGTGAAGAATATAGTAGTGAGCTGTGTATATAGAACACCTGGATCAAACACTGACTTATTTAAGGACTGGATAGAAAAAATGTATGCAAAACTAACTCATAAAGTTATGTTCATCTCTGTGGGGATTTCAATATAGATCTGATGAACTCAAAACAACATAGTTTGACAGAAGAATTTATCAACACAATGTACAGTATGGGCTTACATCCAACAATACCGGACCTAGCAGAATCACATCACACAGTGCCACACTAATAGATAACATATTCACAAACATTACGGAAAATAATATCAGGAGTGGGCTTTTATTGAATGATATCAGTGACCACCTGACGATTTTTGTTGTCTATCAATGTGATTATAGGAAGGAAAAGTATACCAAAAATATTAAATATAAAAGAATAAGAACCGAAGAATCAATGTATTTACTGACAATGGAATTATTAATACAAGATTGGAAAATGACATAAATAAAGCATATGATTTTTTTTTACAAATATTTCAATCATTGTACAATAAAAACTGTCCTATAAAACAATACAGTGACAGACAACAACAACAAAAAAATATTCCTTGGGTCACCAAGGGGTTAATAAATGCATGTAAAAGAAGAATACATTATATAAACAATTCATTAAATGCAGAATGGTGGAAGCTGAGATCAAATATAAAAGATATAAAAATAAGCTTACTAATATAATGAGGACCTGTAAGAAAGAATATTACAACAGAATATTAGAGGATAACAAAAATAACTTAAGAGGAATATGGCAAGTACTCAATGGGATTATTAGTAATCGACCTAAGAATGCTAATTATCCAGAATATTTTATTGAAAATGGCAATTTGATAAATAATATGGAGGATGTGGGTGAGTGGTTTCAATAAATTTTTGTAAACGTTGGTCCTGAATTAGCAAAATCAATAGTGACACCAGAAACAAACAACAGTGGTTCTGTAAATGAAATAGAAGATAGAAATCCAAACACAATCTTTTTGGGTGCAGTTACTGAAAAGGAAATTATTGAGACTGGGCGCATGCGCACGCAGCGACCAGCAGCTTGGTGATATAGTGCGTGTGTGCGTGTGTGTGTTTTTTGTACTTTTTTACGTTTTTAGAAAATCCTCTGTGTCATTTCTGCCCTGGAGTGTTTGTGGAATATATGGCGAACAGCTCCCTGGTATCTGCAACATGGATTTCCTGTCATATCTCGCACTGCTGCTTTCTGTGCTGTGGCTCTTTGTCTCTGAGGTAAACGCGTTCGGCTCCATGGCGAGCAGAATAGCGGGCAGAATACAATATTCCAGGGACGTGTTGCTGCGCTTTAACACAGCTGGTGCAGAGTCTCTGATTGCGCCCAGATTTCAGCTGCCGGACTTTATTTTGAGAGACGGACACAGCGGTGAAAAAAGAAGCGGCAGGAGGAAGCGTGGAAGACGTGGAGGTGTGAAATTGCGCCTTAGGAGACGTCAGTTTGGTAACATTCCTCTTCCTTCGATCATTTTTGGGAATGCACAGTCTGTGAGAAACAAGGTGGAGGAAATTCAAGGCAACGTACGTTACCAGAAGGATTTTAAGAACTGCTGCGTCATGGCTTTCACTGAATCTTGGCTTACTGCGCATGATCGAGACGCAGACCTGTGGATTGACGGCTTTGGAGCTCCGCTGCGCTCGGATTGGCAGGAAGAGAATGCACTGAGGAGCTCATTTAGCAGCAGACTACATCATCCCAGGTGCACAACCGAGAGGTTTCGTAGGTCCTTCCTACCAACGGCTGTCAGACTGTACAACCTAAGCAGGGCTGCTCGCAGAGATAGCAAAAAGACGTAACAAACTAATAGTTTTTTGAATGCAAAAGATGCAATAGACTTACACAATGGTCCCCTCCGGCATACAACTAGGAACATACCGGTCGCTATGGAGGGTGAGAATATGTATGGGCACATAATCATACCATGTAGGATAACTAAGTAGACGGTTATGCTGTTTCATTCCATCTAGCAACAATGCTCTGCACTGTGTGTGTTTATATATTTGCATATTTATTCCATCTAGCTACAATGCTCAGCACTGGGTGTGTTTATATATTTATATATCTACATATTATTCCATCTAGCTACATTGCTCCGCACTGTGTGTGTTTATATACTTGCATATTTATTCCACCTAGCTGCAATGCTCCGTACTGTGGGTGTTTATATATTTACATATTTATTCCATCTAGCTACAATGCTCTGCACTGTGTGTTCATATATTCATATATTTATTCCATCCAGCTACAATGCTCTGCACTGTGTGTCTGTGTGTGTGTGTATATATATAGTATATTTTATAGTAATACGTACATATGTTTATTAGCTGCTCTTGCTTGCTTGTTTTTTTTCTTGCCTTCTGATTGTTGCTCTGAGTGTTGCTATCCCTGTGCTGTTGCAATCCTGGAATTTCCCCGTTGTGGGACTAATAAAGGCTTATCTTATCTTATCTTATCTTAAGAGGTAACGGGGAAACGTCAGGGGGACGGAGTATGTTTATACATTAATAAGCAGTACTGCACATCTGTCACGGTCAGAGAGCGCATCTGTACACCCCATGTGGAGCTGCTGTCTGTGTCGCTTCGCCCCTTTTATTTGCCTCGAGAGTTCCCCCAACTTTTCATCACAACTGTGTACATTCATCGAGGGCAGACGCTGACTCCGCCTCCAGCACCATCTCTGATGTGATCCAGCGGCTGCAGTCAATTTCTCCAGAGGCGCCAAACTTCATTCTTGGGGATTTTAACCATGTTTCTTTAAAGAAGACACTTAAAAACTTTCATCAGTATGTCTCCTGCCCAACCAGGCGAAAAAAGACATTGGACCTGTGCTATGGATCCATAGAGAGGGCCTATAAATCACTCCCCCTTCCTCCTTTAGGATCATCAGATCACAACTGTGTTCATTTGCTGCCCACATATAAAACTGCTCTCAGAAGAGGCAAGGTGGAGATGAGAGACATTGATGTGTGGACAGAAGATTCAGAGCACAGCCTCCAGGATGCTTTGACTGTACAGACTGGAAGATGTTCATAATGGCCTGCGGGGATGATTTGGACTCTCTGGCTGAGCTCACATGCTCATACATGGCTCACTGTCAAATAAGTTTGTTCCACGTAAACGTGTCAAAATATATCCCAACAACAAACCATGGGTTACTAAATCAGTTAAATCCTGCTTACAGAGGAAAGCACTTGCCTTTAAACAGGGGTCTGTTTCTGCGCTACAGGTTGCCACTAAGGAGCTAAAGGCCGAAATTTTAAGAGCAAAACAGAATTATAAATCAGAATTGGAAAGCAAGATGGCAGCAAATAAACTTGGTTCGGCCTGGGCCAGTATGAAAAAAAATTGCAGGCCTTCAGAGCACAGAGTGCAGTAATCGTGTGTTTTTAGATGGTTTTAGTTCAGACACAGAGCTGGCTAATGCTCTTAATTGTTTTTATGGCCGTTTTGACTCCTTTGATTTTAGCACAGAAATCCAAGATTTGAAACAGAAACTCAAAGACAATCAGCACTTTAATATTGAGATGCAGGATGTTGAAAGGGAGTTCCGCGCTGTAAAAGTGAACAAAAGTCAGGGCCCTGATAATATATGTGGACACCTGGTAAAGTCCTGTGCACATGAACTGAGTCCTATATTTCACTACATTTTCAATAAGTCCTTACAGACACAACATGTGCCTAAGATCTGGAAAGATGCCGTGGTTGTTCCCGTTCCAAAATCCAGCTGTCCTAAAACGGTAAATGACTTTAGACCAGTTGCTTTGACTTCAATTTTAATGAAAATTTTTGAAAAACTGGTCAGATGTGAGGTCCTAAAGCAGACTGAACATGCATTGGATCCTCTGCAGTTTGCCTATAGGCCTCACAGAGGAGTGGAGGATGCCACTGTCACTCTGTTTAACATGCTTTTTAAACATCTGGATTTTAATGGGACACACGCCAGGCTTTTATTTGTGGACTTTTCTTCTGCCTTTAATACAATCCAACCTCATATTTTAGTTGAAAGGCTCCTGCAACAATTTGATTTAAGCAATAATCTGGTGGGTTGGATTCTGGATTTCTTAACCAACAGGACGCAGAGAGTAAGGTCAATGGCACATTGTCTGACCTAAAGTGCTCTTCTATGGCTCTCCTCAGGGGTGTGTGTTGTCACCACTACTCTTCATCCTGTACACAAACATGTGTCGGAGCAGACATGACAACAGACACATTATAAAGTATGCTGATGACTCAGTCATTGTCAGTCTCCTCCAGGATGGTGAGAGTGGCCACGGCCCAGTAGCTGATGACTTTGTTCACTGGTGTGAGGATTCCTACCTGCAGCTGAATACAACAAAAACGAAAGATATGATTATTGACTTTAGGAGGAACACTCCCAGGCACAAAGTCACCATACTAAAAGGCCAGACCACCGAATGTGTACAATCGTACAAATATCTTGGGACGATTATTGATAGTGGATTGAACTTTGAGGTGAACTGTGAAAGGGTGTGCAAAAAGGGTCAGCAAAATTTGCATTGTTTGAGGAAACTTGCACGCTTCCAAATTGACCTAACCATAATGACTATGTTCTATCGGGCTTTTATTGAATCTGTTTCTGTAAGCACGGTGGCGCAGTGGTTAGCACTGCGGCAGCACAGTTTACCCTTGGCCGGGGGATTGTGGGGATCGTGGGTTCGATCCCAGCCCCCGACCAACAGTGATCTGTGTGGAGTTTGCATGTTCTCCCCGTGTTGCGTGGGTTTACTCCGGGATTTCTCCGGTTTCCTCCCACATGCCAAAAACATGCATGTTAGGTTAATTGGCTGTTCTAAATTGTCCCTAGATATCTGTTTCCTATAGGCCCTTAGAATAGAGGGTTAGTATTAATGAAAGCGCTTTGAGTGGTCTTTGTGACTAGAAAAGCGCTATATAAGTGCAGGTTAGTTAGTTAGTTAGTTAGTTAGTTTTATCCTTTTCTTTAATGTCATGGTTTGGTCAGATAAAACTGAAACAGAGGAAATCCTTGGATCAGGTAGTCAGATGGTCCAGTCGTTTGCTTGGTGAGTCACAGCTGAGCCTGACATCCCTGTACACCAGACAAGTACAGAGGATGGCCGACTCGATTTTAAATGATGACTCCCACCCTTTGCACTGCAACTTTCAGCTTCTTCCCTCCAGACGGAGGTTTGCTGTCCCAAAAAGTAGAACCCAGCGCTACAAAAACAGCTTTGTCCCTGCTGCTGTCAAAGAGTTGAACAAGCTATAAAAATTATATTGTACATATTTTATATTTACCTACTTTGTAAGATGTGTGCCTGTGTTTGTGTCTATGTTGAATGTAATTGTGGCTTGTAAATATGGATGTCACCAACTGCAAAACAAATCTACCTACGGGTACAAATAAAGTAACCTGAACCTGAACCTGACTGTGAGTAAATTTAAGAACAAAAAAATCAACGGACTGGAATGAAATTGACATGACAATAGTGAAAAAAGTAATTGAAGGAATTGTTAAGCCACTCACCCACATCTGTAACCTGTCATTTCAAACTGGTAAATTTCCAGACAAAATGAAAATAGCAAAAGTAATACCTCTATACAAAACAGGAGACAGTCATTGTTTCACAAATTACAGGCCAGTCTCTTTACTCTCACAATTCTCCAAAATACTTGAAAAAATCTTCACTAAGAGACTGGATGATTTCATTGAAAAACACAACCTCCTTACAGATAGCCAGTATGGTTTTAAAGCAGATAAATCTACATCTTTGGCACTGATCGAACTTATAGAAGAAATTACTAGTTGTATAGATAAAAAAAGGTTGCTGTAGGAGTATTTATAGATTTAAAGAAAGCTTTTGATACCATTGACCACAGAATACTACTAAGGAAACTGGAAAGGTATGGGATAAGAGGGGTAGGATTGAGTTGGATGGAAAGTTATTTAAGTAACAGACAACAATTTGTACAAATTGGTGAGCACAAATCACCCTTCATGGACATCACTTGTGGTGTGCCCCAGGGGTCAGTTTTGGGACCCAAACTCTTTATTTTGTATATAAATGACATATGCCAAGTATCAAAAATTCTGAAATTTATTTTGTTTGTGGATGACTCAAATATCCTTTGCACTGGTGAGAATTTGCAGCAGGTTTTAGAGGTGGTCACAACTGAAATGAAAAAGTTAACACAGTGGTTCAACAAAAATAAATTATCTCTAAATCTAAAAAAAACAAAGATTATGTTGTTTGGAAATTATAAAATAAATCATGAAATAATGGTAACGATAGATGATACCAGAATAGAAACAGTACAGGAAAATAAGTTTCTGGGGGTGACGCTAGACAATAAAATCTGCTGGAAACCTCACATCAGTCACATCCGGGCCAAGTTGGCAAAATGTATAGACATACTGGGGAAGACAAGACACATCTTGGACTATAAATCATTGGTCTTACTGTACAATTCACTGTTTTTACCTTATCTTAACTACTGTGTAGAAGTCTGGGGAAACACCTACAAGACCAACCTACAGTCAATATGCACATCACAAAAAAGAGCTATAAGGATAATAAGCAATGCAGGATATAGAGACCATACCAATTCGTTGTTTTTAAAGTCACATGTCATAAAGTTCATCGATTTAGTTAAATTTAAGACAGCACAAGTAATGTACAGGGCAATTAATAATCAACTCCCAACTAATATACAAAAAATATTTAAAAAAAAGAGACAATGATCATAATTTGAGAGGAGACTTAAACTTTACAAAACCCAAGATACGAACAACCAAGAAAAGTATGTGCATATCTGTCTGTGGGGTGGATTTGTGGAACAGTCTGGAGCCGGAACTGAAACTATGTACAAACAGAAATCAATTCAAAAAGAGGTATAAACATTATTTGCTGAAAGGATATATGTTAGAAGGGTAGTATTTATATGTACGATTCACTATGCTCACTCTGGGACATTATGGGACACTATGGAATGGTGGGTGGGACAGCACTGTGTATATCTGTGTTGTTTGAGGCTGGTTTTGATGTATGGACATCAATGTATGTTAGGATGGATGGGTGTTAATGTTGATATGTAAAAAATACAGTAAATTGTTTACTTGGGGTCTTAAAGGTGGTAATTTGTATATAATTCACATGGGTGTATTTATGGAAAAGAGGAGATGGAATTAATAAGTGTTCACTTCTTCCTTCTCCCTTTCGAACACTGTATACTGTTACTTTATTGCATTTGTCATTTGTTTTGTTTTTGTTATACTTTTTTGTTCGAAATAAAGTAACTATCTATCTATCTATCTATCTATCTATCTATCTATCTATCTATCTATCTATCTATCTAATTTAAAAACACACTCACACCCCCCTCACACCCCACCCCAACAGCCATTCATGTATCCCTGAGACACATTTGGATATTACAGTAATGTTAGCTTATTACAGTTGCAGTCAAAATGATAATAATTGCCTATGTATATATAAAACAATTAAAATGGCTAAGTGAATCTACAGTAAGTAGCTAAGAGAAATACAAACTATAATATACATATAATATACATAATGTCCATAAAGTGCAGTAATATGTGTAAAGGATTCCAGATCAACTGTTCAGCATCCTAACAGCTTGTGGAAGGAAGCTGTTGATCAGTCTGGTGGTTCTGCCTCTGATGCTTCGGAATCGTTTGCCAGATGGCAGCAGTTCAAAGTGTTTGTGCAGAGGGTGAGAGTGGTCCTTAACAATGTTCAGTGCCCTGCTCCTACAACGTCTCTGAAAAAGTTCTTGAACAGAGGGGAGGGAAACTTCAATTACCTTCTCAGCTCCCTTAACTATCCTCTGCAGAGCTTTTTTGTCTGGCATACTGCAACTGAAGTACCATGTTGCAATGCAGTACGTCAGAACACTCTCCACCACACCTGTGTAGAAGGTCCTGAGGATGCATATGGGGAGAGAGGCCTGTTTGAGTTTCCTCAAGAAGTGCAGTCTCTGCTGGGCCCGCTTCCTGATCCCCAAGAAATTCTTGCTCCAGGTCAGGTCCTGCGAGATCTGCACTCTGAGGAACTTGATGTTGTCCACTCTCTCCACCGAACGGCCGCTGATGCAGAGAGGGACGTGTTCAGGCCGTGACTGCCGGAAGTCGATAATCATCTCCTTCGTTTTGGCCACGTTGAGCACCAGATTGTTCTCCCTGCACCAGCCCTCCAGGTCTCTAACTTCTTCCCTGTACATTGATTCCTCATCCCTCTGAATAAGTCTGACTGTGGTGTCATCCACAAACTTAATAATCTGGTTCCCCTCGTGTCTGGGCACACAGTCATGTGTTAAAAGTGTAAACAACAGTGGACTGAGTACACAGCCTTGAGGGGATCCAGTGCTCAGCGTGATGGAGTTGGAGATGTTGTTTCCAACCCGGACAGACTGAGGTCTCTCGGTCAGGAAATCCAGGATCCAGAGACATGTGGCGGTGTTCAGACCGAGAAGGAATAATTTCTCCATCAGTCTCTGGGGAATAATGGTGTTAAATGCTGAACTGAAATCAATGTACAGGAGTCTGGCATAGGTGTCTTTCTGATCCAGGTGGGTAATGACAAGGTGCAGGGTGGTGACTATAACGTCCTCTGTGGAGCGATTTGAACGATAAGCGAACTGGAGCGGGTCATGTGATGTAGGGAGGCAGGCTGTGATGTGTGGTTTAACAAGCCATTCAAAACACTTCATCACAATTGGTGTCAGTGCGACAGGACGATATTCAGACAGGACAAAACTGCTTTCTTTGCCACCGGTACTATGATAGAGGTCTTAAAGCATCTAGGGACGATGGCCTGACTCAGGGAAATGTTATATATGTCAGTCAGGACAGCCGCCAACTCACTCGCGCAGACTCGGAGCACACGTCCCGGGATGTTGTCCGGACCTGCAGCTTTACGGGGATTGACCCTAATTAGGGTCCTCCGTGTGTCTGCTGCATTTTTTTTTTTATTACTTATTTTGTACCCGTAGGTAGATTTGTCTTGCAGTCTGGTGACAAGCCACCAGCTGCCGGTCGCTGCGTGCGCAAGCGCCCCTTATCCCTAACCTGCATGTTTTTGGCATGTGGGAGGAAACCGGAGAAATCCCGGAGTAAACCCATGCAACACGGGGAGAACATGCAAACTCCACACAGATCACTGTTGTGATTGATGGTGATGGTGATTGCATTGATGGTGATAGCTGGCCCCACAGATGGTGAAGATGGGCCAGCCCTCCCTCTGATTGTCGGGTTTGATGCTTCAAAACATGCAAAGAAGTTATTCAGCCTGTCTGGAAGCAAAGCATCATCATCGACCCCCTGCCTAGACTTATAATCCGTCAACGTCCGTACTCCCTGCCACATCCGTTTGGTGTTCCCTGTGTCACAGAAATGTCCCTGGATTTTCTCCGCATAGGCGTGTTTCGCCGTCTTAATTCCCTTTGCGAGCACAGACCTGGCTAAGCAGAGGGAAATCCTGTCCTTCGCTCTAAAGGCTGCATCTCTGGCTGTGAGCAGTGAGCGCACCTCTGCAGTCATCCAGGGTTTATAGTTGCCCCGTGCAGTGAAGGTCTTCAATATAGTGACATCCTCTGTGCACTTCGCGATGTAGTTGGTGACGGTTTCAGCGTACTCCTCCACATCAATCCTGTCTCCCTGAGAGGCTGCTATTTTGAAAACCTCCCAGTCTGTATGCAGAAAATAGTCCTGAAGTGCCGAGGCTGCACCCTCTGGCCAAGTCCTGAATTGTTTCTCTACTGGTCTGCTGCACTTCAGTAAGGGTTTGTAGGCAGGTACCAGCATCATGGATAGGTGGTCAGAATGGTCGTGGTGGGGGCGAGGTGTTGCCATGTATGCATTTGGGAAATTTGTGTACACCAAGTCCAACATATCCTCTCCTCTGGTCTTAAAGTCCACACATTGTTTAAACTTGGGGAGCACAGTCTTTAGACTGGTGTGATTAAAATCCCCCGCAACCACCACAAAACTGTCCGGGTGTGAAGTTTGAAATTCACTGATAGCATCATGCAGCTCTCCGAGTGCCTCATTAGCATTAGCTTTAGCATTAGTGCTAGGAGCTATGTAAACAACAGCTACGAACACGTTGGTGAATTCCCTCGGCAGATAGAATGGTCGGCAGTTTACGATAAGGAACTCCACCAACAGAGAGCAGTGTTTAGTTGCTAACGTGGCATTAACACACCAGTTCAGCACGGTGGTGCAGTGGTTAGCACTGTTGCCTTACAGCTAGAAGGTTCCTGGTTCGAATCCCCAGGCTGGCAGGGGTTGGAACCTTTCTATGTGGAGTTTGCATGTTCTCCCTGTGCTGCGTGGGTTTACTCCAGGGGCTCCGGTTTCCTCCCACAATCCAAAGACATGCATGTTAGGTTAATTTGCTGTTCTAAATTGTCCCTAGATATCTGTTTCCTATAGGCCCTTAGAATAGAGGGTTAGTACTAGTGAAAGCACTTTGAGTGGTCTTTGTGACTAGAAAAGCGCTATATAAGTACAGGTTAGTTAGTAGTTAGTCAGTAATATAGATACATACCCCCCCCCCCCCCACCGGCTCTTACCGGAGCTAGCGGCCTCCCTGTCGTCCCAGAACAATGTCATCCTTTCCAGCTGAATGGCCGCGTCAGGGATGTTGTCGTGGAGCCATGTCTCCGTGAACGCAAACACACAGCAGTCCCTCCACTCTCTGCGGGTTTCTCTCAGCAGACGCAGCTCATCCAGCTTGTTGTCAAGGGAGCGGACATTGGAAAGTAGGAGCGATGTTACTGCTGCTCTGGAGGGGTTAGCCTTTAGCCGAGCATAAATTCCGGCCCTCTTTCCTCTCCTTTGTTTGCGTTCACGCTGCTTACGCTTCCTCTTTTCTCGAGTAGCTGCCAGCCTAACCCCCGATAGTATTCCATGCTGGTGTAGAATGTCCAAATCGCACCAGAACGCCGCAATTCTTGCAGCGTACATTACCTTGATGCTTAATAAGGTCTTTCGGTTGTAAGTTGTGCATCTGGGATGATTAAAACACTCAAAACTCTCACACTCACTGATGCCTAGAGGGGCTGCTGCGTCCATGCGCACCGCCATCCTGTTAATCCCTCAATGAACTGTAGCTCTCCAGTGCCAGCAATACTCATGAAGCCCCAAACCATGACACTCCCACCACCATGCTTGACTCTAGGCAAGACACACTTGTCTTTGTACTCCTCACCTGGTTGCTGTCACACACACTTGGCACCATCTGAACCAAATAAGTTTATCTTGGTCTTATCAGACCACAGGACATGGTTCCAGTAATCCATGTCCTTAGTCTGCTTGTCTTCAGCAAACAGTTTGTGGGCTTTCTTGTGCATCATCTTTAAAAGGGGCTTCCTTCTGGGATGAAAGCCATGCAGATCAATTTGATGCAGAGTGCGGCATACGGTCTGAGCACTGACTGGCTGACGCCCCCCCCCCCCCCACCCACCCTTTTAACCTCTGCAGCAATGCTGGCTGGCAGCACTTATACATTTTCAAAAAGACAGCCTCTGGATACGACACTGAGGACGTGCACTCAACTTCTTTGGTCAACCATGGCGAGGCCTGTTCTGAGTGGAACCTGTCCTGTTAAACCACTGTATGGTCTTGGCCACCGTGCTGCAGCTCAATTTCAGGGTGTTGGCAATCTTCTTATAGCCTAGGCCATCTTTATGTAGAGCAACAATTCTTTTTTTTTTAGTTCCTCTGAGAGTTCTTTGCCATGAGGTGCCATGTTGAACTTCCGGAGACCAGTATGAGAGAGTGTGAGAGTGATAACACCAAATTTAACACACCTGCTCCCCATTCACACCTGAGACCTTGTAACACTGAGGAGTCACGTGACACCGGGGAGGGAAAATGGCTAACTGGGCACAATTTGGACATTTTCACTTGGGGTGTATTCACTTTTATTGCCAGCAGTTCAGACATCAATGGCTGTGTGATGAGTTATTTTGAGGGGACAGCAAATTTACACTGTTATACAAGATGTACACTGACTGCTTTACATTGCATCAAAGTGTCATATCTCCAGTGTTGTCCCATGAAAAGATATAATAAAATATTTACAAAAATGTAAATATACATACAGTATCTCACATTTGTGAGATACTGTATCTGGAACTGTATCTGGAACTGTATTGAAACCTGGGGTGAAAATTTGTGTTAGACTTGGGGGGGGGGGGCGTAGGGAGACCGTCTGCATCGACAGACTGAAGCCCACTTTTGTGTTGGCAAACGAGCAGGTGGTGTTGGCCCAGGCTCCCCAGATCGGAAGCCCACCGTTGGTGGCTCCGCAAGTTGGTGTTCCTTCGGTAGGGACCTGCACCCGCAAAGCTGATGTGTCCCCCCCCTCCCTTTTTCCCTCCACAGACTGACGTGCCCTCCTGTACACCTCGCCAGCAGGGTGTTTCGACAGGATCGGCGACCCCCCACTACAGCCGCTATGGGTGCCGGCTCAAGCCCAAAGGACGGGGGGGGGGGGTGCTGTGTGGTGGTACAGGTGGGGGATTCTCCACCCAGAGAAGGCAGTTGGGAAAGGGGGGAACAATGGACCGAATGAGGAAGCGTCACCGAAGGGGGGGGGGGGGTATCAGATGGGACAGTAAGGACTATGTAACCCCCAGGGAGAGGAGGAACTGCTGGAGCCACTGGAAGAGGAAAGGATGTGAGAGCGGTGCTGGCGTTGTATCATGTTAATGTGCCACACATGTCTTTGTTCCAAACATTGTATTATGGTCGGAAGTTCCGGGTCTCAATACATGGAATTAAAGGTATAAAAGAGGTATAAAGGTATAAAAGAGGAATGCACAGAGACCCGGGAGCTCTTTTACTGTACTTGATGTTGGAGAAAGAATAAAGTTTGTGTGTCGTCCAGCTCGCACGAACTGGGCGAACATTATTTTTCTCTCCTACAGAATCCATTACAATTACATGCATATGACCAATTATGCAAATTAGGCGATGAAGTCATTTAGCGACTTCTAGCGACTTTTAGGACAGCCAATAGCTACTTTCCTTACTGAGGAGTTGGCAACAGTGCCCGCCTCCGTGCCAGAAATAGCCTGTGCCAGTTTGATTTTAGCTTGTTTGCTATCGACTGTACACATGTAGCTAACAGTGTGTTTGTAATAAAGTTATCGTTCGGTACAACTCCTGTCCCCACTGTCCTAATTCCAGACATAGCAATACCCATCTTTGTTTTCATGACTAAAAATAAGGAAACAAGAAGACCATTCTCTGCTGTCCAACACTCAAAATTCATTTAACCATTAGCTTGTATTTTCCTCCTGTGAATGTTTGCTTGCTAATTTGCACTTGGTTTTTATTCATGTCACCGGCATGTGTAATTATCAAATGCCAATGAAGTTTTACGTAACTTATCTTGGCTAGCAAATGCATTTTTGCTGTTTGTGCAGTCTAAATAATGAGCAGCTTGGCTTGTGTTATGTCTTTCACTGTTAATAATTCACACATTCATACTTCCAATGTCACAATGACCATTTCAGCTGAATGACTGAACTTTAGCTGCTTTTAGTCCTGGGGTTTCATAAGCTAAGGGGTGCACTGGTCCTGATGCAGCCGCCTGTGTTGCATCTGTAAGGATGTTGGAAATTGGAAGTGACAGAAGATTTTATTTGAGAGACTGCAGGTCATTTTATCGATGTCCGACATGGAGTGAGTGAAAAGGGAGGCTAGCCCAGGCCCCTTGGGAACCCTTCTTTGTAGTGTCAATTGGAGAAAGAGGTGTATAGCAGATCTATACAAGTGTGTGTGTGCGTGTGTGTACGTGTGTGTGTAGAAGGCGGAAACTAAAGCTTCTGTTCTCCCATGGGGTCTTAAGGATCAGACAAAGAAAGCCATTTGAAACCCAGGGAACTGCAAAAAAGTGCTATTTCAGGCAGCTCCACATGTGAAGTTACTGTGCAGACTGCACTGCACTGAGCACAGACATGTTGCCTCTGCAGAGCTTCTTTCAGCAAAGTTTCACTGTAACAAACCTCATTTGCAGTGCTTCAGTATTGTGAGAACACATGCACAGACTCGGCTGTACAAAAGAAATATTGACTTTAAACAGTATGATGTCTGTTAGCTTCTCTATTTTGAGAAGAAAAAGTAGAAAAAACCTGACTCACACTGAATAAAAATAATTGAAATTCTATGAAATGTGTTAGTTGGAAACTTCACTTTACCCATTACGCACATAAAACTTTCAGCTTAAATCACAATGGGAGCAGCAAACGAGAACCTTTCTTTACTGATTTCTTCTCATTTATTTATATGAGAATGCAAAATTATTATTGACTCTGAAGTGGTATAAATGTGCTGGGATTATTTTATCTGCTACCTTTGATTTTCAGCTTTTGTATTATAAGTTTTCAGCATTTTTCCAAATACATTTGTAACATTTTCTCTTAAATTTGAACTTTTTTTTAATGAATTTGAGTCCTTTTTTGTATATTTGTGATAAAAACCACCTCTAGCTTCACCTCCTGTTTTTTTTTTGTTTTTTTTGTCAGTGCCACTGTCTCCTAACCATACACCATAGCAGGTCTCACTAACATTTTGTAAACCTTCCCTTTCACTCTAGCTGCTATCCTTCTGTCACAAATCAGCCCAACACTCGCCTCCACCCACTCCACCCTGATTGCATTCTTTTCTTCACCTATGTTGTACTTTTTCCATTGCTTTGGATGACTGACCCCAGGTATTTAAACTCATCTATCTTCACTACCTCTACTCCTTGCAGCTTCCCAATTACACCAGCCTCTCTCTCATTCACACACATATTCTGTCTTGCTTCTTTGACTTTCGTTCTTTTTCTCTCCAGTGCATAACTCCACCCCTCCAGGTTCTCTTCCACCTGCTCCATACTCTTGCTACAGATTACAATGCCATCTGCAAACATTATGGTCCATAGAGACTCCTGCCTGACCTCATCTATCAGCCTGTCCATCATCAGGGCAAATAAGAAGGGGCTCAGAGCCGATCCCTGATGTAATCCCATCCCCACCTTGAATACATCTGTCACTCCTACAGCACACCTCACCACCATCTTGTTGTCCCCATACATGTCCTGCACCACCCTCACATACTTCTCTGCCAGTCCTGACTTCCTCATACAGTAATTCATACTTCAAAGCAAACCTCACCGATGGTTTTGTCCAACTATCAGTGAAAATGTGGGAAAGAGCCAAATGTAGCTCCGGACCAACAGGTTACAGACCCCTGATCAAGGTTGTTTTCATTTTAATCCCAAATTCATTCTATGGGAAGAAATATTTCCTGAGGTGTCAAGTTTATCACATTTACTGAAAGTCAAACAAGAATATATACTGAAACTTAGCATTTTTTTAATGTTGTTTTGGTTCGTGCAGTTAAAATTAAAGAGAATTTAAACCAAATTTGAAGGTTTAATACTTTTTAATCTTGTAATTTTTCCCCATTCTAACATTTGTCAGGAATTGTCCCTCGGGGCAGAGAGGAGAGACCCACGCGCAGGACTGCAGTTTATGAATTTATTACAAAAAACAAACACAACAACAAACCAGTGCTCAAAACTAAATCCAGCAGACAAACAAAGAAAACTTACTATATCACACCAGAAGAAGGGCTGGTTCTGGTGGAGATGAAGGTGAAGAATGTAAGACTCTGGCAAGGAGGAATGAACAAAACAGCCCTTAAATATAGTTAAACACAAATGAAACAAATTATGACAGGTGCGAATCACAAGAGCAGGGTGGGGAGACAATGACAATCAGCTGTGAGTCCTGGAGGTGACAGTTTGACAGGAGCTCCGCCCACCACCAGGGACAAACCCGGAAGTGCTCCTGACAACTGCAACTCCTAAGGGAGAAAGAAAAAATAATGTGGAAGCAAATAAGAACAAAACTACACTGAATGAAAACAGAAGGATAAATCATATAAAGAAACAATATTGAATAAGTGAAAACAAACTAAAAAACTTAACAGGCATAGAATTCCAAAAGGCAACATTATACTGGCGCCTAGCGGCTGCCCCGGCCTTGGATGCGCTCTGCAGAGCGTGCCCAAATGCCAAGTCACGTTTCGTTACCTTGTATTCATACATGTGTAATGACAATAAAGTTGAATCTCATCTCATCATCTCATTATACCAATAAGGAAAACCAAAAGGCAAAGAACACAGAATACATAATACAAATAACAAAAAGCAAAGAAACAGAGCACGGTGAAATCCCCCCCCGTGCACAGATCGTGACAGAGCCCTCCCCTCAAGGGGTGGATACCAGACACCCCGGGCAACATCAACAGAAAAACAAGGCCCACCCACACTAAGAACCCACCCCACCAAAGGACAAGAAAACAACCCCACACCAAGTGGGTGGAGGGGGACCCAGGCACGTAGGGACTGAAACAAACCAGAAAAAAATAATGCTCCCATGGCTCACACCTCAGCAAAACCTAAGCTAGGACAAAATAAAACAAAATCCCACTCAGGAGCCACACCAGACAAAAATCATGGACCTAGGCCCCCAAGATCAAGGGGCTAGGCAGTTCCGGTGGCCGGCCGAAGTCCCAGGCCTGGTAAATGGCGAGGTGGTAAGAGTCGGGTGGCCTGCCAGAGAATATGGGCCACCCAACCCAACGGCAGACTGTCAGGCAGGTGGCCAGAGTTTTTTAACTACCAGCACAGAAAGCGTGGTCCACGGGGCGGCCACCCAACTGGGACGACCAGAGATGAAGAGGGTGGAAGAATAGGGGGGACCTCGAAACCGTCAAGTGGAGAAGAAAGGGAAACATGATGACGCTGGGCAGAGCAGAGGTGACCACGATGGTGTCGGGCAGAGGAGAGGGGACCACAACAGCGTTGGGCAGAGGAGAGGGAACTACGACGGCCTCGGGCAGAGGAGGGGGAACCACGACGGCATCTGACAGCTCTGCAGCACCCTCACGTGTCCCGGACTGGGACATAGTAGCACCCACAGTGGCTTCGGGCTGGAGCAAGGTTGCACTCGCAGTGGCTCCAGGCTGGAGCAAGGTTGCACCCGCAGTGGCTCCAGACTGGAGCAAGGTTTCACCCACAGTGGCTCCAGACTGAAGCAAGGTTGCACCCACGGTGGCTCCAGGCTGGAGCAGAGCAGCACCCACAGTGGCTCCGGACTGGGGTAAGATTGCACCCTCGGTGGCTCTGGACTGGAACAAGGTTGCACCTGCTGCTGTGGATCCAGACTGGAGTGGAGCTGCACCCGCAGTGGACCCAGACAGGGTTAGAGCTGCACCCTCGATGGACCCAGACTGGGTCAGAGCTGCAGCTACGAAGGTTCTGGGCTGGGACATAGCACCCTTGAAGACCTCAGCCGGAGAGGGAGCAGCACCCACGGAGGTCCCGGGCTGGGACAGAGCACCCACAATGACCTCAACAGGAGGAGCTGGACCCACCGTGATCTTGGGCGGCGAGGCTGGACCCACGGAGACTTCTGGAAAAGCTTCACAATCCTCGGTGACCCTGGGGAAAAACAGGCGGGAGATGCAGAGAAACAGGTTCAGGGTCACCGGCAGTAGTGGAGCCCGGCGAGGTGAGCTCAGGTGCAGCTGACGACTGCACCTGGCTCTCCCCAGCAAGAGCCAGACA
The DNA here is from genome assembly GCA_020510985.1 of Pholidichthys leucotaenia. Taxonomy (NCBI): domain Eukaryota; kingdom Metazoa; phylum Chordata; class Actinopteri; order Cichliformes; family Pholidichthyidae; genus Pholidichthys; species Pholidichthys leucotaenia. Next base: position 76,516,771 of record CM035839.1, on the reverse strand, counting down.
AGATCTCTCCAATACAGAAACAACAGAAACAGAAGAGAGCACTTGCCTGAACTCGAGCTCCACCACTGTCCAGGACTCCATCGATCCAAAAGATGATGCTTTGGGCCTGGCCCTCTGGAGGTCCAGCTTGGATTCTGCTGTGGCGGCCCCAGCAGCAGGCATGGTAGTGGATGCAGTCCCGAGACTCCCCAATGAAGTGGCTCACGCTGGTGGCTCACCCAACGTTGACACAGGAGGTTGACTTTCTGCTGGCACTGGATCCTGTTCTGCTGAGGCCAGGGGACGCTCCATCATCGGCACAGGCTTCAGCTCGGTCACAGTGCTCTCCCTCCATTCAGACTGTGGCTTCAGGACTGGGACCAGGTCCTCTGCAGCTGCAGGCTCTTCCACCATCCAGCAGCTCAATTCAGGGGCCGGCGAACGCTCACGGGGAAAAGGAGGAGACACGGTGAGAGCAGGTGAATAGTCTAAAGCTGCAGCAGATGGTGAGGACTTGGAGGACTGCTTAATCTTAGCCTCACCATCAGGAGTCAGGCAAGATAATTGATGGTTAATAGAATGACAAGAACAAAACACTTGCCTGAACTCCTGGGCTGGGATGTCCTCTGCTGCAGAAGGTTGGGAATCAGCCCTCTCCGTGACTTCTGCAGAAGAGGGCCTCCCAGAAAACCCCTGAAGAGCTGCCTCTGCAGCTACAGCAATGCCAGTGAAAAAATGGCCAAACCCTCAACAGAGGGAGGAATCAACGAGGAGGAGGAAGAAGCAGCGGCAGTGGGAGGTACAGCTGACAGGACAGCCGGAGAAGAAAAAACTAGAAGAAGGGCTGCTTCAGGAGTTTTCGACCTCGGTGACGGGGAAACTGCTGATGAGGAAGTGGAGGCGTTCTTCCGGCGTGACTTCCTTGAGCGACAGCAGGGGGCGAGAGGCGGAGACGTGGGCTCAGGGTGAAGAGGGAGAGGCTCCGGAGTCAGGGGACGCTCATCAGTTGGCTTGGACTCCAGGCCTCCCAGTGAAACCTCCTCCAGCTCTTGGAGAAGATCTGGGAGGAGCCTTGGTTTATATTCTAGTCGGAGCTCCATCTCCGCTAAGTAGACCCACCTGTGCTCCTCCAGCTCCTCGGCTGATAGTATGGGCCATAGTTCAGGAGGAGAAGGTGGAGCTGTTGTGTCGGGGCCAGACGGTGTCCATTCCGGACCTCTGTGCCCCGTTGAGGATTCGGGTTCTGGATGGGATGAGCGAGTCTTTCGTGCATGAGTGCGCTTCTTCTTGTGCTCTGGTGGCACCGAAGGGGGGTCCCCCGCCAGGCTACAGAATTTGTGCTGCGCATCTATCACCAAGACGAGGAAAACTGTGAGACCCGGGTAGCTCCAAAGACCGGGATGCATCTCGATCACCCATGCTGCACCGTCCACAAACCTCCAAGCCTCCTTGGGAGAACAGGAGGCTCCAGCCCCCAAGGCAATACTGGCGATGATGAGCATAGCCACTATGCACTCCTCCTTACTCAGTCCCAAAGTTGAAAAATCCAGGGTGGCCGACATGGAAAACCCCAGGTGAAAAAACAAAACTGAGGGAGAAATAAAATAAGCATGTGAGCCGTCGCTATTGCTGGAGTGAAACAAAAGGAAATAAAGTCAAACTGCAGCCCCTGGGTCTCAAACTGGCCGGAGTCTTCTGTCAAGATTTGCTCCTCGGGGCAGAGAGGAGAGACTCATGCGCAGGACTGCAGTTTGTGAATTTATTACAAAAAACAAACACAACAACAAACCAGTGCTCAAAACTAAATCCAACAGTCAAACAAAGAAAACTTACTATATCACACCAGAAGAACGACTGGTTCTGGTGGAGATGAAGGTGAAGAACGTAAGACACTGGCAAGGAGGAATGAACAAAACAGCCTTTAAATATGGTTAAACACAAATGAAACAAATGATGACAGGTGTGGATCACAAGAGCGGGCTGGGGAGACAATAGCCAGGTTTACATGGACACAAGTAACTGGAATAAAAGCCTGATCGGAATAAAAATGCTTCATGTAAACACGCCAATCTGAATATTCTGACCCGATCACGCTCATTTGGATCAAAATTTCAAGATGGGTTGGTTATGCCGATTGTTATTCCGATTGGAGCGCATGAAAACACTTATTCTGAAGGTTGGGCAGAAAATATGTTTGCTGCACATGTCTGTACGTCAGCCACACGTCGATGTGACGTATTTCCACCTTGACAGCAGCTAGCGGAAGATATAGTGGGAGTAAAACAGAACTGGTCTGTATCGTCCTGCTGTCTCCCTCTGTTCGTCATATGCAGAAGTATGTACTTGTAGCTTCATTACGGAGACCAGCAGAAGCAAAAGTACAGTCTGAATAACACAATACAGGTCCATTTCAAAAACAGAAAGACACGAAGAGGGGCTTGCTAACACTGGAAGTTGCTTCTTCTTCTATTATTTTCAGAATGTCGAAATGTCGACGTGTGCATGTCAAAATGATTTAGTCCGTTCAAACGTGTGACACATGGAAACGCACGTCCTAATCGGATCAGTTTTTTCAGGATCCATGTAAACAGTAAAGTTCTGATCTGCACTGTAATCAGATTGAAGAAATTTTGCCCGTGTAGCCGTGGCTAATGACAATCATCTGTGAGTCTTGGAGCTGACAGTTTGACAGGAGCTCCGCCCACCACCAGGGACAAACCCGGAAGTGCTCCTGACAACTGCAACTCCTAAGGGAGAAAGAAAAAATAAAGTGGAAGCAAATAAGAACAAAACTACACTGAATGAAAACAGGAAGATAAATCATATTAAGAAACAATATTGAATATGTGAAAACAAACTAAAAAACATAACAGGCATAGAATTCCAAAAGGCAACATTATACCAATAAGGAAAACCAAAAGGCAAAGAACTCAGAATACATAATACAAATAACAAAAAGCAAATAAACAGAGCACGGTGAAATCCCCCAGTTCACAGAGCATGACAACATCAGCCTGCTGACTTGGTGACATTAGCTCTAAACATCCCTTTTATGTTATTTTTACCCACTCTGACACAGTAGGGGCATATTCAATTCAATTCAATTCAATTCAATTCAACTTTATTTATATAGTGCCATTTCACAGCAAGTCATCTCATAGCACTTCAACTGTAGGGGAGACCCCCACAATTGCAGAAAGACCCCAGCAATCAGATGTATGATACATGTAGATATATGTAGAGCAGTCTCTTATGAATGAATCTTTATTTTGGATAGATTAGATTAAAATATTAAAAGAAAGGAACAGAATAATATAACAAAGGGAAGAAAAAAAATCCAACAAGGTCAAATTAAACAATAACTCCTCAGATTATACAATTCCACATAAGTTATCCAAAATGGGTGATGGCTGAAGCTGCAGCTGTCATATAATGTGATAATTGTGTGTGCTGTGTCTTTAAGACTGTGGTGACGTCACAGGTCAGAGTTGACCTTCACCGAGTGATATTATATGAAAATGGCGATGTGTTGATGTTGCCGCCTGTTAATGTTTCCCGCTCCTAGTTTTAAAAGAGAACTTTGTTGAAACCACTATTCGTGTGGACCTCAGTTCTTTACATGGTGTCAGAACTGCTTGACGGACGCTCTGCTTCAGTAAGATGGCCAAGTTTAATCCCCCGGAAAGTTTTCCTTTTCATCGTCGAAATGAATGGGCGGGCTGGAAAGAGCGCTTTCTGCGTTTCCGGACAGCTACAAAACTGAATAAAGAGGACGGCGAAGTTCAGGTCAGTTCACTGATTTACGCCATGGGCCCCGAAGCTGAAAACATCTTCAAATCATTCTCCTTTACTGAGGAAACGGATCAAAAGAAGTTTGACGTTGTGTTAGGAAAATACGACGAGTACTTCTGTCCTAAACGGAACGTGATCCATGAGCGCGCTTGTTTTCACCAGAGGCCGCAGCGGCCCGGTGAGAAAGTGGAAATGTTTATCAGAGCCCTTTTTGAGATGTCAGAACACTGTGACTTTGGTGTAAAGAGAGATGAACATATCCGTGACCGAATTGTTGTGGGCATCCTTGATAAAGAGCTGTCACGTAAACTGCAGATGATGGCTGATCTAACGCTTGCCAAAACTATTCAAACCGTTCGCCAGTCCGAGGAGGTTGTCCTCCAGGTTCACCAGCAGGGGGAGGCACACGCCACGGTGCAGGAGATCCAGGGAAAAGCAGCAGGCAGAGGAAGATCTCCATTTAAACCAAAGAAGAGAAAAAAGTGGAGAGCAAAGAGACTCATGGTGTGGAAGATGTGGAAAATTAAAACACAGAGATCCTGAAAAGTGCCCAGCCATGAAGTCAACATGCAACAAGTGTAAAAAGGTGGGTCACTGGGAAAAGAAATGTCACAGTAAATCAGTCAGAGAAGTCACTGAAGAGACAGTTTCCCAGACACCATTTTTTTTGGGCGCAGTCACAAAAACAGACAGAAACGACGACCCATGGACCATACAGCTTACAATTGGAACAACACCAGTCAATTTTAAAATTGATACGGGTGCAGATGCAAACATTATGGGAGAAAAGACATTTAACAAACTAGTTCCTAAGAAGGAATTAGAGCCATCTAATGTCACACTGTGCAGCCCGGGTGGTCAGTTGGACTGTATAGGGAAATTTCAAGCCTTCACAGAATACAAAGAAAAACCATATACTTTTCCTGTGTATGTCATCAGTGGCAATAATGCAAACAATTTGCTGGGCAGAGACACAGCAATGTCGATGGGGCTTGTGAAGCGTGTTGAAGAAGTTCACAAAGCATTTGGTGAGCATGGAACACTTAAAACAGAACCAGTTAAAATCCTGTTAAAAGAGAATGCTCAGCCATACACAGTGCACACTGCCCGTCGTGTCCCTTTGCCACTTTCGCAGAAGGTTAAAGAGGAATTGCAGCGTATGGAGGAGAATAATGTGATTGAAGCTGTGATCGAGCCTACAGATTGGTGCGCGCCAATGGTACCAGTCCCAAGGAAAAATGGAAAAGTGCGGATCTGTGTCGATTTAAAGAGGTTAAATGAAGCTGTACGAAGAGAGAGGTATGTTCTTCCTACTGCAGAGGAAATCACTGCAAAACGTAGTGGAGCAACCACATTCACATCATTGGATGCTGCCTCCGGGTTTTGGCAGATTCCTCTCCATCCAGAAAGCAGTAAATTAACAACCTTTATCACACCCTTTGGGAGATATGCATTCAAACGTCTTCCATTTGGGATCACAAGTGCTCCTGAAATTTTTCAGCGCAAAATGACAGAAACCCTCAACGGCCTGGAAGGCGTGGCTATCTACATGGATGACATACTGGTGTACGGCGACACTCCTGAACAGCACGACCAGCGTCTCAGCAAGGTAATGGAAAGGATCGAGTCAGCCGGACTTAAACTGAACAGAGAAAAATGTAAGTTTAGACAAAACAAGCTTCACTTCTTGGGCCAAGAAATCGACGAATCAGGCGTGAGACCCGACCCTGATAAAGTCAAGGCAATCCGCGAGCTCCCTTCACCACAGAACGTGCATGACCTTAAGCGTGTCCTGGGCATGTTTAACTACCTAGGGAAATATATCCCAAATCTGTCAACAGTGGGCCAGCCACTATATGAACTGTTTAAATCCAAGTCAGTGTGGATGTGGGACCATTCTCAGCAGGAGGCATTTCAACGCATCAAAGACATTCTGTCTACTTCTCCAGTTCTGAAATTCTATGATGTGAATCGACCTACTGCCGTATCAGCCGATGCCAGCAGCTATGGTATAGGTGGAGTACTACTGCAACTGCACGATGGAAACTGGAAACCTGTGGCATACTGCTCACGTCGTCTGTCAGAGGCCGAGACTAGATATGCACAGATAGAGAAGGAGTGTTTGGCGAGTGTCTGGGCATGTGAGAGATTCGAGAAGTACCTCTGTGGTCTGGAAGATTTTAAGTTGGTCACAGATCACAAACCTTTGGTGCCTCTCATGAACAAAAAGGACCTGGACAATGTGCCAATACGGTGCCAAAGGCTACTTATGAGACTTATGAGGTTCAAACCGACAGCCGAATATGCTCCGGGAAAGACCTTGGTAGTAGCTGATACACTCTCAAGAAGTCCACTACAGTGCGTAGAAAACGAGACTGATACTCACTCTGATGTAGCGTGCTACATAGCAGCAGTTATTGATAACTTGCCAGCTACTACACATAAAATAGACACTATAAAGACCGCTACAGCAGCTGACTGTAACCTACAGTTGGTGTTGTGGTACATCAAGTCAGGATGGCCAGAATACATAGGCAATGTCCCAGCAGCTATCAGAGACTATTTTCCCATTAAAAATGAACTGTCTGAATGCGATGGAATTATCACCAGAGGAAGCCGCATGCTGATTCCGGATGTGCTCAGAGCAGACATCTTGGATCGAATACATGATGGACATCATGGTCTGACAAAATGCAGAGAGCGGGCCTGCACATCTGTGTGGTGGCCTGGCATCTCATCTGAAATCAAACGCAAAGTCCAGTCCTGTCAGGTGTGTCGTGAGATGAGACCAGCTCAGCGAAAAGAGCCTCTCTTGTCAACCCCTCTACCTGATCGACCCTGGAAGAGACTTGCTGTTGACCTGTGTGAGCATAACAAGCACACCTACCTTGTTGTGTCAGACTATTTCTCTCGGTTCCTCGAGATACTTCATCTGCCAGTAACCACTGCTTCTCAGATGATCTTAAAGCTGAAGGCAGTGTTCGCGAGGTTTGGTTGTCCAGATGTGGTTGTATCTGACAATGGGCCTCAATTCTCATGCCAAGAATTTAAAAAGTTTGCAAGGGAGTTTGACTTTTTGCACATCACCTCAAGTCCACACAACCCTCAAGGAAACGGACATGCAGAGAGGGGAGTTCAAACAGCAAAAAGAATCTTAAAGCAGCAAGATCCTTTGCTCGCCCTCATGTGCTTTCGATCAACGCCCTGCACCACCACAGGCGTGAGTCCTGCAGAGCTACTTATGGGTCGAAAGATCAAAACAACTCTTCCTACACTGGAAGTGAATCTTCAGCCCCGATGGCCTGATCTGGAAGTTGTCAGGAACAAGAATGCAATGGAGAAACAGAAACAAGCATTCTACTTCAATCAGCGCCATGGAGCTAAACCCCTACCTTTGTTGAAGCCAGGAGATTCAGTCCTCACAAAGCTGGACCATCAGAAATCCTGGAAAACACCCGCTGTTGTCACAGGAGAAAGCAGCACACCTCGCTCCTTTTTTATTGAAACACCCCAGGGAGCAACTTTGCGACGCAACCGCCGTCACTTGCAACATGATCCTGAAACAGCCAGAGAGATACACTCTTCAGCTCCAAATGACCTGCAGCCAGAGATTGTCGATCAGCAGCCTGAAACTGCAGCTGCTGCTGACACTATTTTACCAGAATCCAGTGTCAAACCGCCAGACCCAAAGCAAGGACTGTTGTTTACCCGGTCTGGTAGAATGATTAAACCTGTGCAAAGACTAGATTTGTAGAAAAAAAAATGAATGAAAAAAGAGAGAAATTCACGTGTTCACTGTGATAAGTGTGGTTATATGTGGTTCAATGATTAAGCCATGGGCTGTGGGGAAGGGTGAAATGGAAATGAAAAAATGTTTGAATTGAAAAATTGTTTTGTTCTGAAAAAAAAAACTAAAAAGGGGGAGATGTCATATAATGTGATAATTGTGTGTGCTGTGTCTTTAAGACTGTGGTGACGTCACAGGTCAGAGTTGACCTTCACCGAGTGATATTATATGAAAATGGCGATGTGTTGATGTTGCCGCCTGTTAATGTTTCCTGCTCCTAGTTTTAAAAGAGAACTTTGTTGAAACCACTATTCGTGTGGACCTCAGTTCTTTACAGCAGCTTATATTGCCCACCCATGTTCCATCTAGGAATTCAAAAGGAAAATAAAATAAAAGTGATTACAAATCAGAACAAAGCCAAGTCAAAACGTGACAAAAAACTAAGCAACAGCACAACACAGACTGGATATAATAATCCTTATGTGATATTAAATATCATTTTGTATATATGTTTGGAGTATTTCTTCCTTTAGTTTTTGTTTAAATTGTCCAAGCATTGTACATGATTTTAATTCAGGTCCAAAAGCGTTCCATAATCTGACTCCTTGCACTGAGACACAGTGTTGCTTGGTGGTAGTTCTCACTGAAGGTTTTTGAAATATACATGTTCCTCTGTTTTGATATTGTTTCTCCCTTATTTGGAACAACTTTTGGATATTTGCGGGCAGTGATAGATTCTTCACTTTAAACATTATTACTGCAGTTTTAAAATCAACCAGATCTTTCAACCTGAGAGCTTTTAACTTAAGAAAAAGTGGGTTTGTTGATTCCCTGTGAGCAGCTTTGTTTATTATTCCAATAGCTGTCTTCTGAAGCATAAAGACTGGATATATGTTTGTTTTATATGTATTTCCCCATACTTCAGTACAATATGTCATGTATGGAAGTATTAATGAAAGATACAAAGTATATAGTGTGGGTTGATTCAGCAAATATTTCACTCTTTGTAGTATTGCAATTGATTTGGATATTTTACCTTTAATATAATTAATATGTGACTTTATACACAGTTTATTATCAATTGTTACTCCAAGGAATTTAATTTCGGATACCCTTTCAATCTCTACACAATTTACAATGAGTTTAGATACTGAGTTGCTGTGATGGTTGTTAAAAATTATAAATTTTGTCTTACTTAAATTGAGCGTTAATTTGTTTGAATCAAACCACAGTTTGAGCTTTCCTAATTCCTTTCCGAGTGTATCCAAAAGTTGTTCTAAATTGCTTCCACTGCATAATAAATTAGTGTCATCTGCAAACAATATTAAATACATTTTTTCCAAAACTTTACATATATCATTTATATACATATTGAATAACAATGGCCCCAAAACTGAACCCTGTGGGATTCCGCAAGTAACCTTCAGTAACTGTGAGTTTTTGCTACCAGCACATACATACTGATATCTGTTCTTTAAGTAACTACATAACTAGAACAGTGCTACCCCCCTAATACCATAATTTTGTACTTTCTTAAACAATAATTTATGATCCACTGTATCAAATGCTTTTTTAAGATCCAGGAATACCCCAAGTGAATACTCTTTATTTTCTACAGCAGTTGACATTTTTTCTATAAATTCCATTAGAGCAAATGCAGTTGTCCTCTTGCATCTGAACCCATATTGTTGCTTACACAATAAATTATTCTTCATTATAAAGTTGTCAATTCTCTCACAGAATATTTTTTCGAGTATCTTAGAAAATTGCGGCAATAGTGAAATAGGCCTATAGTTTGAAATTTCCCCTCTGTCACCCGTCTTGTATATCAGAATTACTTTGGCTATTTTCATTGCATTGGGAAATATACCTGTTTGGAGAGACAGATTACAGATATACGTCAGTGGCATCACTAAGCATTCAATGATAGTTTTGACTAAAAGCATGTCAGCACCATCACAATCGGTAGATGTTTTACTTTTAAATGATTTAACAATTTCAATGGCCTCTTTCTCATCTGCGTTCTTTATGAAGATGGAGTCTTTTATAGCAATGTTTTTGCTTATTGTATCACCTATAGGTGCAGTAATGGGTATTTCTCATGCCAAATTAGGACCAATGTTAACAAAAATTTTATTAAATTCATCTGCAGGTGAGACTGCTTTCACACTCTGAGTTTTTTTTTTTTTTTTTTGAAAGATTGGTTGGGTAGCTTGTATTGTAGCCACACATTTGACTTACTTAATGCCTTACATAATGCCTCACATCTTAGATAAGAACAAAGTGCAGAGTTTCCTTGGAGATAACAGGAAGCTGTGAAAGTGTAATCTTTGGTATGCAAGAGACTGCTTGGAGGATCCTTTGTGTGCCAAGAGACTGCTTGGAGGATCCTTTTGGGACAAAGACTGTGAGGGGGATGCTAAGGGATTAAAGAGGAAATGCATTGTTACTTTTGATTTGAATGCAATGTGACTTGTGAGCTGTGGGGAGACCTGGGTATATAAGGGACGAGTTTTTTCTCAGATGTCCTCTTTCTACTTTGCTCATGTTGGAGACGTGTAATAAACTGCCTTGAGACAAACCCGCCTCGTCAATTACACACTCCACAGTATTTCTGTTTTTATTTCCGAGAATATTAAGTATTGTCCATGTATTTTTAGTGTTATCTCTGTTTTTCTCCAGTTCTTTACTGTAATAGTCTCTTTTACTACATCTCATTATATATATTAATTTATTTTTGTATGTTTTATACTGCTGCTCTGCTCCTTTTGTCCTTTTCTTTAGAAAAACTTTATCGAGTGATTTTTTTTACACGCTTTTTGTAATCCCTTGGTTAACCATGGCTTATCGACAGATTTCTGTTTAAGTTTTTTCTTTACTAATGGACAATTTTTTTTTTTCATAAAGAGCGGTTACAATGTTCATGAATGTATTGTAGGCTTCATTTACATCTGATACATAGACTTTTGTCCAATCTTGCTTCAGCAGGTCTTCTTTAAAAGAACTGATTGCATTTTGTGATTTGTGTCTGAAAGATTTTTAAGTTTTTTTCTGTATTGGCCCCCGTGTGGCCATGGATAATTGCAAAGACTGGCAGATGGTCACTTATGTCATTTATCAATAATCCACTTTCTATTTTCTTATCAATAATATTAACCACTTGCACTGCGGGCAATTTTCCTAAAAATGCCAAAAAAAAAAACGTGCCCAAAGTAAATCGAAAGCTGTTATTCAACCCTTTGCAGCATCTTCATGGGGTTGGTCTCATTTAAAAGAAAACACTTTGAATTTTTTGGCAAAAAAAAACATAATCTCTCTACGTGCTCCGGCCACTGAGTTACAGTCATCTAAACATACTGAACTTGAAGAAAAAAAATTTGGACACAGTGTTTTTTTGGATACAAATGCTTGTAAATAACACACAGCTGTCCGATCCGGCTGGAAAATGCAACAGAAATGTAGAACCAAGTGTTATCCAGCTGAGATCCAAATTTGGTAACAATACCACAAAAAATGAATATTTTACACAGCTTTGTTCTCAGGTAGTTCCCAGGCGTTATGGAACTGTGCCAAATTGTGCCAAATGGCACAGTTTGGAAAAACGTCTGTAACTTTTGAATAATTCAATGTAGAATCTTCATTTTAGGCTCTAATGAAAGGTCACACTCAGGGCTGTGTCTGTGTGTGTGTGTGTGGGCGGGGGGTCGTTCCCCCCCCCCCCCCCCGCTACCGAGGACCAAATTCGGCCCTCGCTACATGACGGAATACACTCTTTTTTCTTTTTTTTTTTTTCCTTGCATGTTTTCACAGCGGCTCCCCCCCCCTCGCTACTGTGTGTGTGTGTGGGGGGGGAACCGTGAACGGACCGTGAACGCCCCCCCTCCTCGCTACAGAAGAGGGCTATCGCTACATGATGGAATAGACTGATATGCTTCCTCCCGCGGACCGAGGACCGTTCGGACCGTGCCCCCCCCCCCGCTCCTCTTCTGCAGCGGGGGGGGAAGGGCGTTCACGGTCCGAACACGGCAAATGAACCGTTTATCGTGGCGCACGCACTTTGTGCGCAGTACAGTTGTAATTTACCGATCGGTCAAAAGTCATTTTTGGATTACAGTTTTCAGGGATAAATAATAATTTAGCTTATAACACCTTACCTCTTCAAAGCAGCAGAGTCGTGGCGAACAGCTCTTCCCATGCGTCAGACGAACGCGACGCTGCTCCGCTCGTGGATCCCGATCAACATAATTCCATTACATATTGCCGTTTTGGCGAATGATTTACGACTTTTGTCGTCGGCCTCCGTCTATTCTGCTGGAATGAGTGCAGGTCCCACTTGTGGGTGTTTTCCATGCTGCTGGGTGAGCCTGGGTCTGTAGGAGATTCGTACAGAGTCCTTCTGCAGCAGTAAATATCGCTTCACCCAGCCAGAATTTCTGTGCTTCAGTTGGCTCCTGCGTTCACAGTAGGCGGGTCCTCCTTCCTAGATTTTCATTCATTGGCTCCTCAAGGTTTCAGAAACCCAATTCAAGGCTCTTATTAGTCGAATGAGAGGTCAATCAGATGAACTAATCTGTTCGCGGCTGTGTTTGCAGATTTTTTTTTCAGTGGCGCTTGGAGGGCACACCACCTACACCATCACCATCAATATCCTTATCATGCGTCATGCGCACGAGGGCGCACGAGCGCGCTCTCGTGCGCCCTCGTGCGTCATAGGACGCAGAGACTTGCCCGCCCGCGGAACAACGGAGCGCAAGTGGTTAACAAACAGGCTGTCAATAAGTGTAGCAGTGTGGACTGTGATTCTACTGGGATGTGTTATTGTAGGATATAGACTCATACTGTACATAGAATTCATGAACTCTGTAATTACATTTTGTTGAAATGGATTTAGTAAATCAGTATTGAAGTCTCCACAGATTACAACCATTTTCTTATTAGTTATATTATTGTACAGCTTGACTAACTTATCTCTGAATGTTTCAACGCAAGTTCCCGGCATTCTATATTCTATATACAACTTATAATTAGATTTTTTGTTTTATCCTGGTCAATCTCAACAGTAACACATTCCAGAATCCCTGGTAGTGCAAAGGACATTCCATTTACAAGTTTTCATCTATACAGGTCATCAATATACAGTGCAACACCACCACCCTTTTTTTGAGATCTGTTAATATAGAGCATCTGATATCCCTCTATTGCCATCAAAGAAGCCTGCTCTTCATTGAGCCAAGTTTCAGACACTACGATAGCTGTAAATTTTCCATATAGCTGTTTTAAATAGTCCTGAATCTGTGGAAAGTTTTTGTTAAGACTTCTGGTGTTAAAGTGAATTATTGATAATTTACCATATACTTGCACTTGACTTTTAAATTGCTTTTCAGTGTAATATTCACAGTGATTATGAATATTGTTGAAGAAGTGGTTGTCAGGATCAATATCATTGTCTATCTCTTGTAGTTTGTGTTTAGCATGATGAGATATTTTCAGAGTCTGAATTTCTTCTCCCTGTGTCAAATGACTTCCTCCAATTTGGGATGATTGATGTCTGCTAAAGTCAGTCATGAGTACATTATCATGTTATGTCACAAAAAGACGGTTCTTGTCGTGTGTGTGGAATGGATTATCGTTTTTTAATCAGTGTTCATCTATATTTATTTAAGTCAGTGAGATCTCTAATTATTATGGCCTTTGCTTCTTCAGGTGTTCCATTTAGTTTAATACAGACTCTATAGTTTCTCATCCATGTTGCCTGTATCTTGCTTTGTCTTTTCAACATCCGTGCTTGCCGTGCTATTTCAGCATTAGTCTTTGTTAAATGTTCATTTAGGTAAGCTTCTGTTCCCCGCAGCTTTCTGGCCTCCCTCAGTATGTCATTTTTTACCCTTCTGTTCACAAAGCGCATCACAATTGATTTCTTTGTTTTATTATCTTTTCTGGGTAGAGTATGGCAGGCTGAAATTGCATTTACATCAACCTTTATGTTTCTGCTTTCAAGGAACTGAAGCACCTGGATTTCCAAGGAGACTGATTCACTTGGGGAGCCTCCTCACCTCTCATTCCTGCTGTAGCATGAGCATATGATTGATATTTAATGTCTACTCCACTAATAATTAAATCATCCATACGGGTATATTGTTCAAGATCCTCGGTGCATTGCTCCAAGTCTGCAATTTTTTTGTCTCTTTCCTTAATTGTTAATTTCAGCTCTCGGACTTCCTCCATTAGCCCTAATAATTTGGACTGCTGATTGGCTGCTTTGGTAAGTTCTTCTGACATGAAGTTCAGAGATTTTTTAATCTCTTCCATTTCCTCTTTCTTTGGTGGCATTTTTTACTGACCTGATGATAGCAGGATTATTTCTCCTGGTGTTGCCGGTATCTGGTCCAGCTGACCTCAGATCCAGCTGGGGCCTCAGCTAGCCCCTCCGTTGCTAGCCCCGCCACTTACCGCCGCTGTAGTTGAGCTCCAATCCAGTTGGGGCCTCACTTAGCTCCTCCGCTGTTCTCCACCGCCTACCACCGCTGTAGGTGAGCTCCAATCTGGCTCCTGTCCAGCTGGAGCCTCGATTAGGTCCTCCGCCGAGCCCCGTCGCCCACCGCCACTGTAGTTGAGTTCCAATCCGGCTCCTATCCAGCTGGGGCCTCGATTAGCTCCTCCGCCGAGCCCCAATCATGAGATTCTGAGAATCTGTGCAGGAGGCTCAGCCGTCATCTACCGGGCCGATGCCCAGTAGATGAATGGGCACAATTGCAGAAAGACCCCAGCAATCAGATGTATGATACATGTAGATATATGTAGAGCAGTCTCTTATGGTTGTCATGTGGAGAGTAAGTTGTACTTGTTTTGAAGTACAACTTCTATACAAGTACTGGACTATGAGGAAGTTGTATTTGTTTAGCTTGTGGAACCTACAGTATATATTTAGTATACTAACATAAGGGAAAATGGTGAAACAAATAAAATTGTTAATTGAGCTTCAACTAAATGTCACTATCTAGATGCACAGTAACTACTACGGATTGTTTGCTTTGTTTAGAAACACTGTCTACTTAGGGTTATAGGTTATAAAAATGTTATACTTGTCATCATCTTGAATGTTGAGTAAGCAGTACCAATGATTTGACTAGTGTAAACTTTTACTCCAGAAGTCACTGCATGGTACTATATAGTGGCTGAAATAGCTCAGTTGGGAGAGTGTTAGACTGAAGATCTGAAAGTCCCTGGTTCAATTCCGGGTTTTAACAGTGGTGACTTTTAGGGACAGATTGTCTCAAAGAAACTGTTGATTCATCACCTTACCTGATCATATTTATTCTACAACAATGACTTAGTCTCATACAACTAAAGTTGTGGCACATTAAAGAGGTGTCTTTGAACCAAACACTAAATAAAGCTAGTAAATAGTACTAGCTTGAAGTTGTACTTGTTATTTAGGCCAACAGAAATGAGGCATGGACAGGGTCGTCAATTCCATCTGTCTGGCTGTGTTCTAACTAATGAACTGATACAATCAAAGTCGCCAAACTTCCTACACAAGTTGACCTTTTGCACTATGGCTGTAGTTTGGGGGTCAAACAGTCAAAGGTCAAGATAAGGCTAAAAAAGATAAGGCCTCAGTTTGCATGCAGGTCAAACAGATCCACAGAAGATGCCATCGCTGCTGCTCTCCATCCAGCCCTCACCCACCTGGACTCAAAGAACTCCTACATGTGAATGCTGTTCTTGGACTTCAGTTCAGCATTCAACACAATCATCCCCCAGCACTTAATACAAAAACTCAGACACTTGGGACTCAAAACCTCTATCTGTAACTGGGTGCTGAACTTTCTCACAGGGAGGCCACGGAATGTGCGGGTTGGTAGCAACACCTCAAAGACCATTACACTGAGCACAGGGGCCCCACAATGGTGCGTGCTCAGTCCGCTGCTCTTTACCCTGCTGGGGGGAGGAAGCCAGCTACAGAATGAGGTGAGCCAACTGGTCCAGTGGTGTAAAGACAATAATCTCTTCCTGAATGTGGGAAAAACTAAGGAGATTGGGGTTGACTTCAGGAGGAGACACACACACACAGCATCCCCCTCTGATTCTCGATGGTGCAGCTGTGAAAAGGTTCCTGTGGGTGCACATCTCTGAGGACCTCTCCTGGTCCAACAACACCACATCACTGGCCAAGAAGGCCCAAACTCCCCTCCATTTCCTCTGTAAACTGAGGAGAGCATGAGTCCCACCCTCCATCATATGCTCATTCTACCAGGGCACCACTGAGAGCATCCTCATCAGCTGCATCACGGTGTGGTATGGAAGCTGCACTGTCTCCTGCCAAAAGACACTACAACGCACAGTGAATGCAGTCAGCATGATCATTGGTGTCCCTCTGCCCCCCCCCCCCTGACATCTACCTCACCCACAGAGCCATCAACATTGCAGGTGACACCTCCCACCCCTCGCATTCCCTCTTCAGCCCCCTGCCCTTGGGGAAAATGTACCGGAGCCTCCGGACCCACTCCACATGACTGGCGCCTAGCGGCTGCCCCGGCCTTGGATGCGCTCTGCAGAGCGTGCCCAAATGCCAAGTCACGTTTCGTTACCTTGTATTCATACATGTGTAATGACAATAAAGTTGAATCTCAATCTCAATCTCAACAAGACTGCTAAACAACTTTGTTCATCAGGCTATCAGGACCCTAAATTCTGTCCACCCCCACCCCCCCAGGACCATACCGAACTCACCTGCACAATAACTACCTCAGCTGTTGGCACAGAAAGACTGGCACACCAACAGTAATACATCTGCTGCTGTATGTCTCTGCACTTTACTGCAACCATTTGCACAAGTGCCATATCTGCTGCTGTTTGTTATTGCAATACTGATCATGTGCAGTCCTTTCTGTCACTGTCTGCACCTACACTACTGCATCAAACTTGCAACTATGAGTATTACTGCACTACTTTTTCTGAATATAGGATTGGTTGCTTTTATTGTTTATCTTTATTTGCACTATGGGATGTCTGGGTCTATCTTGTGTCGCTATTTGCACTACGGGTAGCATGACTGTACACAGACTGCTGTTATTGTTTTTCCAGCCTTTTTTGTTTTTTATATTGCACACACCACTGAAGAGAGCGGAATGCCATTTCAATTCTCCTGTATGTCTGTACGTATAGTAGTATTGACAAATAAAATCTTTGAATCTTTGATAACAACATCATCTACATTCCCAACTCGTGAAAAAAAAAAATAACGCTAGGGCCCCCAAACTCAGTACTCTTTCTAGAGAAAGCAGAGAGACCTGGGTCTGCATCACTGTGTACTGCAATTCTAGTTATCTCTGCCAAGGGAGGAGGTAATGTTTTTGGAAGTATTGGTAGGTCTGTCTGTCTGTCTGTCTTTTAGCAACATTACTTCAAAAGTTATGAATGGAGTTTGATGAAATTTTCTGGAAAGGTGTGTAATGGCATGGGGAACAGATGATTAGATTTTGGTGGTGATCCAGATCACAATCTGGATCCAGGATTTTTTTGAATATTATTTTATATATTAATATTGCACTTTTCATGTACTGCCCCTTTAAGACATGTTCACGGAGTTATGGTGGAGTTACAGTGCATCCGGAAAGTATTCACGGTGCTTCACTTTTTCCACATTTTGTTATGTTACAGCCTTATTCCAAAATGGATTAAATTCATTTTTTTCCTCAAAATTCTACACACAATACCTTATACATTCACCTGTTCACGTTTGGTCTGAATGCACCTTAAGAAGTAACCAGCTTTGTAGTACAAAAAAACCCAGAGTTGACCCCGAAGTTACCTTGCTAAGGTAATAGGTCCCTGGTCTCATACTGCTAATATTGTGGCAATATCATTTAGAGCCAACCAGTAGGTCAATACTGCTAGCTTGAAATTGTACTTGGCTCGGGTCACTGGTTCCATCTTTCTGGTTTGGTTCTAATTTGAGAACTGATACAGTCAGGGTTACCAAATTTGGTATACAAGCTGACTTTTGCACTCTCAACTGTGACTGTAGTTTTGGGGTCAAACGGTCAAAGTGTTATGTCCGAATAACATGAGACTGGAGCCACTCTCAGCTAAACACTAAACTGACTTTATTATCAAGGACAACACTCAGAACTCAGAAACTCAGAAAAGGATTTATTGCCAAGTACATTAACAGTAAACAACTGATAACATACGAGGGATTTGACTTGACACTGAAAACAACATGCATTTCCGGTGACACGGCAGCGTCGATAACACGCCTGCCAGCAGACTAGGAACAGGAAGCATAGGGAAGAAAAGGATAAACACAATTGGAGAGAGCAAAAAAGCATTGTCAGAATACCGGTCATAAATGATCAATATTATGATTGCAAGAAAAAAAGCCCTCAATGCACAATTAGCAGACAATAGCATGTATACAAAGACACAAAGAGAGCAGTGAGTGAATGATCTTCTCATCAGTTTATTGAGTCAGTATGAGTGTAGTGTTGAGTGAAGGTGTTTATATCAGTTAAGAACAACAAGGTCTCTTCAGCAGGAGATGTTGTGTCTACCGTCTGGCACTTTGTCCTTGAGCCAGGCAGCTGGCTGTCCATACGAGTCAATGCCGCTCAAATGTTTTGAAAACAAAAAACTGCAGATAATCTGGAGGACTTGATTGTAAGGGGCAGGTCACATAAGTCGAATAGTACTGTTCCCAGAGAAAAAAAAAAACAACTTTATATTCTCTTACAGATTCAGTACTTTAATCCTTCAGTGCTGGATGTTGAATTCTTCATGGACGGCTCTCAGCGTGATCATGATGTAATCCATTTTCCTAGACAGTTCTCCATTAGCCGCTGTCAGAGTCCTACCCATTTGTTCAATTTGATGGTTAAGCCTCGCCTGGTCAGCATTTTGATAGGCTCCCTCCATCTTCATCAATTTACGGTACACCAGAACAATCCTAGATCCAATCAGAAAGATTCCGATTACCATTGCTACGAAGATGTATAAATCTTCGACATCTTCAATAGAAAGATCACACAGGCACAAGAGTTTCCAATTACTTGTGTCCTTCAAATAGCCCGCAGCCGCTGTTCCTGCGGGGCAAACTACCTCCCCCGGGGCACTTTTCCTCGTTGAAAAAATAGTGTCAATTGCATTCAAAGCCCAGCTTATTAAATCCATAATTTTGTTCGATAATCAGCAGTAGAGACACGCAGACAGACGACAGCAAGCTGGGATCCAGTCAGTTAGGGGAGGAAAGAGATAAAGAGTCAGAGCTGGAGAGAAGGAAAAAAGCGTCTGCTCTCTTTGGAGGGCGGAAGTGAAAAAACACAATATACACTCCAGCCGTAGCCCGCCTGACGTCATTACCCAAACCCCCTCAGCTAGGCTATGGCAAGCCCCGAGAGTAAAATCTCACACATAACATTCTCCCCCTCACAAAGTCAAAGAACCCCCCCATACACACCAGAACAGAAAAAAAAAAGAAACAAACACAGCATTGTCTCCCTTTTTTAAAAAAAACTAAGTAGGCAAAACTCAGCCAACCAAACGGGCATCTAGGTAGACTACCAGAATGCCCCACCGTGTTGGAGCAGGTTATTCTGCTGCTTAGTCCCAACACGCATTAGCTAGTACTGTCTTCAATACATAGTCTTTCAGGTACCTGGGCCTCTGACGAACTCTAGCCGGGTGTGCCCTAGACAGGGACTCTGCACCAGGCACCGTTGGCCGCACCTGTGAGTTCTCATCATCCCAGTCCAACAAGTCCCACCTCACATCAGGTTGTCCCACCGTAGCTCTAGTCCTCTGTTCCGGTCAAGACTTTTTGAGTCTACTGGAGTGCCACCGCAACCCATCCGCAAGCTCAAACGTGTCCCGGACCCGTCACCTTGTGATCTGCAGGGGCCCCATCCAGAAAGGCTACAGCTTATGTGTGCGGTTAGGGTGTTTGATCCAAACTTGATCCGACACCTTCAGTCCGTGGGCTCTCGCCCTGTGCTTCCTGTCAAATCATCGCTTCATCTTATGCTATTGCGCAGCAATCTGGTCCCATGGAGAGTCCATATTTCTTGGAGGAGGAGTCGTGGGCGGTCTCAGTCACCCAAAGGCAGAAGTAGTTTGCGTCCCAGCATGAGAGCCGCTGGGGAGCATCCTGTCATAGCATGGGCCATTGCCCTGCAGTGTGCTCTGGAGGGCGTCCGGAAATACAAAGCCGTCTGCCAAGTGGCTTCTCAGTCCCATTTTTCAGGGCCTTGTTAAAACATTCAACGCCCCCATTGGCCTGGGGATGGTAGAATGCGGTTTTAATGTGTTCCACGCCCCTAGCACTCAAGAACTCTTCAAACGCCCCAGAGGTGAACTGTGGGCCATTGTCAGTTGTGAGTACATTCGGGACCCCCCCACCTGGTGAACAGTGAGGAGAGGAAACCCATAACCACATCCGTCGCAACTGAATTAGTGGGTAACACCTCCAGCCACTTTGAGAACGGGTCGTAGACCACAAGCAGGAACCGGCTGTTCGGGGGTGCTGTATGTAGTTTGTCGCAGCTGTCCAATTGTACGTGTTTCCAAGGGCCCTCTGGGTATGACAGCAGCCGCAGGGGTGAAGGGGGTGGTCCGCCGGTCTTCCCGTTCTCCCAGCACGGAACACAGTTTTTCACCAAAGCTTCAATGTCCTTATCAATACCTGGCCACCAAACTGAATCCCTGCAGCGCTGTTTTACCCTGACCACGCCCAGGTGGCCCTCGTGGAGCATTGCTAGGACATGTGATCTCAGAGACACCGGGATTAGTATGCAGTGTCCCCTCACCACACACACCTCATTCCAACAGCGCAGTTCGTCTTTAAACCGGTGGAAGGGTGCCAGCCTGTCCTGCAACTTTGTGGGCCAACCCTCCCTAATCACCAAGCACAGTTGTGACAGTACGGGGTCTCGTTCCGACTCCACCCGAAGTTCTTGGAGGGATACTATATCCCGGAGGGCCCCATGCAGTGCATTGACCAGATCCGCCTCCATGGGATCGTTGTCATCGTCGTTGTCAAATGTTATGTCCAAATAACGAGACTGGAGACACTCTCAACTGAACACTGAACTGACTTTATTATCGAGGACAACACAATATACACTCCAGCCGTAGCCCACCTGATATCATTAACCCAACCCCCTCGGCCAGGTTACAGCAAGCCCTGAGAGTCAAATCTCACACATAACACAAAGGCCAAGATGACAACATCATCTACACTCCAACTTGAGAAAAAAATGAAGCTAGGACCATCAAATTGCATATTTTTCCTTGGCAATGAATTGGGAATGAAAAGGTTAAAGATGGAAGAGCTACTCAGAGTTGTTTCTAAAGAATGCAGAGGAGAGGCTTGGGTCTGTAATTCTTGGTTTTATTTTGTTTTATTTATTTGAAAGGAAAAGCTGTGTTCTGTGGATCAGCTACCCAAAATGTATACTTCAATTCTGTCATTTATGACTCAGCTGATGGTCTTGATGTTGTTAATACAGTATATCAATATAGCATTTATTGCAGCATTAACTGATTTTTAGATGGAGTGGAAGTCGCTGATGGATAAATATTACAAATGCTTTAAACAGTTTGGAAATGCTTTGACATTTTTACTATGATTCATTTAATCTGCTGTTACTCCAAGCTGACTACACAGCAGCTGACATTCTCTTTGAAGCACTGCTGCCATGCAAAGTAAAATCACATTAGTCATTTCAGCAAGTGCAAACTTATGATGTTATAATGTCCAAATCAGAGATGTTTATAAGTCAGTCATGAGCAAAGAAAGCATGTAACATTGTTTTATATTAGCATACACAAAAAGAGAAATTTTGTTGAAGGATGTGTGTATATACGTATATATATATATATATATATATATATATATATATATATATATATATATATATATATATATATATATATATATATATATATATATACGTATATATATATATATATATATATATATATATATATATATATATATATATATATATACTGTATATAGTGAAATTAAAGGGTTTTATAGGTAATTTAATGTTGGTACATGTATTAGTGTAAATATGAATGTGAGAAGGAATGAAGATTTACTTTCATTACACTCAATTCCTCGTTAGGTGCGGCGGATGATAAAATAAGGCAGCAATGCTGAGGTTTTAAGCAGGTTTTATTAATCATACCGCCGTCACGAGCTCCTCTCCCGGCGCTGTGCGTGCGTGCCGGGAGCGAGCCCACGGCTCTCAGAGAAGGAGAGGAGGACACAAAGTCTGTGTCCAGCAGCTGTAGTTGCAGAAGTGAGATTGAGAGGCAGATTTACAGCACAGTGCAGCTTATATACTCAACTCAAACAATAGATCAAAGACATTCACAGCAGTTAATCTGGGCATTTGCATATCAGAAGTACAGACAGGATGCATGAACACAATGCATGGATGACAATTTAACCTCACGGCTGTAAACGCAGCATGCAGCGGAAAAAACCCAGGAGTGCGAGCTGACTGTCTCTGTGTTCTGTCTGTGCGTTGTGGGGGTTGAATCAAACCGCTACACTGCTCCCCCCCCAGAGGGAATGGTAGGGGACCGTGACCTCGATGTTGCAGTCTGGGCAGCGAGCAGGGAAAAGCTCTGTGCAGGAGGAGGGGGGGGGTAGTACATGCTGACCGGGCGCGGGAAAATCGTTCGAGTCGCGCCAAAAGTGTTTGCTGCTCCGCGATGTCCCGTCTGAACATGCACAGATCAGAAGAAGAAAAATTTGTCACTGGTTCCTCCCGCGATTAAGTCCTGCAAGGATTAATAGCGGCCATGAAGAAAAGACGAGGCTGCGTGGCGGCTGTAATGAGAGCAGAGGGACTGGCGTGTTGACTTTAGGTTCAGGCGTAACCCTAAAGCCTCGGGAACCGCAGACAGCTGAATTCCCCTTGTGTGCCGTGGCTAAGACCATAAAATCCAGTGAGCAAGCTGCGTGCCTCAGGTGAACGAGCAAGCCTGAAGGGCCAGTGTGCAGCAGAAGGAAGGCGGTCAGAAAAGCCGTATGTGTCCCGTGCGTGGTGCGCCGTCCTCGTAACTCCCCGGTGCGTGCGCCGGGGTTCCGTGATGGGTGGGCCAGCTGGAGAGGAGAACCAGGTTCAGGGAGCTTAATCATCCCTGTTCAGTGTGTTGGAGCGGTGCAGGGAAGTAGACGCTCTGTCACTTGCTCGATCATGGTGCGTTCAGGTCCACGTGTGCTCCGTCGGCCGTGGGAGTCGCTGTCGTGGAGAAAGGACGAGGTACATGCGCTCTCGATGTGGAGGAGCTGCGAGCGCGGCTGGTCCAGCGTGGATGTGCCGATCTAGGCGTGCAGATCTCACCATGAAGTTTGCTGCGGCTTTCCCGGTCGTGGGTGGTCTCCGGAGAGTTTCACCTGGAAACTCTGCGTCGAAATCTCCCTGAAGCAGAAGGGAGCTGTTGCGTTCGCTTGTCGTCGGAGAATCACCGCCGGGTGTTGCGTTCGCTGGCAGCGTGTTCGTTTCAGCGTCGGGTCACCAGTGCGGCAGATGATAAAATACGGCAGCGTTGTTGGAGGTTTTAAGTAGAGTTTTATTATCATACCGCCGTCACAAGCTCCGCTCCCGGCGCCGTGCAAGCGTGCCGAGAGCGAGCCCACGGCTCTCAGAGAAGGAGGACACAATGTCTGTGTCCAGCAGCTGTAGTTGCAGAAGTGAGATTGAGAGGCAGATTTACAGCACAGTGCAGCTTATATACTCAACTCAAACAATAGATCAAAGACATTCACAGCAGTTAATCTGGGCATTTGCATATCAGAGGTACAGACAGGATGCATGAACACAATGCATGGATGACAATTTAACCTCACGGCTGTAAACGCAGCATGCAGCGGAAAAAACCCAGGAGTGCGAGCTGACTGTCTCTGTGTTCTGTTTGTGTGTTGTGGGGGTTGAATCAAACCGCTACATTAGGGCACCATCCATGTTTTATAGAGGTGAAAACTCTTATGAACAAAGACTTAAGCTTAAGAATTTAGCAACTGGCAAGTTAAGCCTTAGTTAACCTCTTGCACTCCGGGATACCATGGGCGGTCACGTCTCTGCGTCCTAGGGCGCACTGAAAAAAAAAAGCTGCATTTCCGATCTTCCACTACAGACACAGCCGTGAACAGAAAGCCAAAGGAGTGCTTTGATTGGTTTAGATTTGATTGACCTCTCATTCGACTAATAAGAGCCTTGAATTGGATTTCTGAAACCTTGAAGAACCAATGACTGAAAACCTAGCAAGAAGGACCCGCCTACCAACGGCTGCGAATGCAGCGAGCCAATTGGAGGAGAGAAGTTCGACAATTGAAAGCGTACGTCCCGTGCGTAAAATCTGTTTTGTGTAAGCCGCTGGGTGACACCACACGCGTTCGCCAGTCTTTTTTTCTTACTACTGTTCTTATTTGTTTTGAAAAATCGTTCGCCAAAACCGCAATCATGGAAGCGCAAAACCGCAATAATGGAATCATGGTTTGACCGGGTCGCGTGACCAGAACCACCAGTCGTAACAAGCGGACCAGCGTCATGTTCATCTGACAATGAGGAAGAGAAGTTCGCCAGTGGCACTGCTGTTGTGGACGGGTAAGTGTTATAAGCTAAATTATTCTTTATCCCTGAAAACTGTAATCAAAATGACTTTTGACCGATCGGTAAATTACAAGTGTGCGTCATCGCCACATGACGGACCGTTAACGGACCGGTCCATGCGCCGCGTGTGGACCGTGAACGCGCCCCCCCCCCCCGCTACTCTTCTGTAGCGGGTTGCAGATATATTGCAGATATATTGCAGTTATTTTAGTACAACTGTGCGTAGTAGAACGCGGCGCACCGTCACCGCGGTCCGTCATGTAGCGATGGGCGATGTCCGTCCTCTGTAGCGGGGGGTGGGGGTGGGAGTTCTTATCTTCTACATTGCAGATATTTTAGTATAATTTTTATTGCACTGTAGGTTATTTTTTCTTGTAAAAAAAAAAAAAAGCCACACATTTTTTACGTGGCATGCTTCTTTGTGTGTGGGGGCTTGTTTGTTCATTCATTCATTCATTCATGAATGAATAAACAACTCCACACCCACACACACACACACAGCCCTGAGTGTCACCTTTCATTTAGAGCCCAAGATGAAGCTTCTATATTGAATCATTCAAAAGTTACAGACGTTTTTCCAAACTGTGCCATTTGGCACAATTTGGCACAGTTCAAAAACGCCTGGGAACAACCTGAGAAGAAAGCTGTGTAATATATTCATTTTTGTGGTATTGTTACAAAATATTGACCTCAGCTGGATAACACTTGGCTCTACATTTCTGTTGCATTTTCCAGCCCGGATCTGACAGCTGTGTGTTATTTGCAAGCATTTGTATCCAAAAAAACACCCAGGCGAAATTTATTTTCTTCAAGTTCAGTATGTTTAGATGACTGTTACTCAGTGGCAGGAGCACTTAGAGAGATTATGACTATTTTGCCAAAAAATTCAAAGTGTTTTCTTTTAAATGAGACCAACCCCATGAAGATGCTGCAAAGGGTTGAAGAACAGCTTTTGATTTACTTTGGGTATGTTATTTTTAGGCATTTTTAGGGAAATTGGCCAGAGTGCAAGGGGTTAATAATTCTGTTCAATAATTCTATTGATTTGATCAGTCTCATAATAAACCCTTGTGTGAGTTCTTGTCTCTGATGATCCAGAAAATGGACATGAAATCAAACAATAACTCCCATATGTATTTCAGTGATTTAATAAGAAATGTCAGAATAGGTTAACATACAGTGGGGCAACCAAGTATTTAGTCAGCCACCAATTGTGCAAGTTCTCCCACTTAAAAGATGAGAGAGGTCTCCAATTTTCATCATAGGTATACCTCAACTATGAGAGACAAAATGAGAAAAAAAAAATCCAGAAAATCACATTGAAGGATTTTTAATTAATTAATTGGTAAATTCCTCAGTAAAATAAGTATTTGGTCACCTACAAACAAGTAAGATTTCTGGCTCTCACAGACCTGTAACTTCTTCTTTAAGAGGCTCCTCTGTCCTCCACTTGTTACCTGTATTAATGGCACCTGTTTGAACTCGTTATCAGTATAAAAGACACCTGTCCACAACCTCAAACAGTCAGACTCCAAACTCCACTATGGCCAAGACCAAAGAGCTGTCAAAAGACACCAGAAACAAAATTGTAGGCCTGCACCAGGCTGGGAAGACTGAATCTGCAATAGGTAAGCAGCTTGGTGTGAAGAAATCAACTGTGGGAGCAATAATTAGAAAATGGAAGACATAAAAGACCACTGATAATCTCCCTCGATCTGGGGCTCCACGCAAGATCTCACCCCGTGGGGTCAAAATGATCACGAGAACGGTGAGCAAAAGTCCCAGAACCACATGGGGGGGACCTAGTGAATGACCTGCAGAGAGCTGGGACCAAAGTAACAAAGGCTACATCAGAAACACACTACGCCGCCAGGGACTCAAATCCTGCAGTGCCAGACGTGTCCCCCTGTTTAAGCCAGTACATGTCCAGGCCCGTCTGAAGTTTGCTAGAGAGCATTTGGATGATCCAGAAGAGGATTGGGAGAATGTCATATGGTCAGATGAAACCAAAATAAAACTTTTTGGTAAAAACTCAACTTGTCGTGTTTGGAGGAGAAAGAACACAATACCTACTGTGAAGCATAGGGGTGGAAACATCATACTTTGGGGCTGTTTTTCTGCAAAGGGACCAGGACGACTGATCCGTGTAAAGGAAAGAATGAATGGGGCCATGTATCGTGAGATTTTGAGTGAAAACCTCCTTCCACCAGCAAGGGCATTGAAGATGAAACATGGTTGGGTCTTTCAGCATGACAATGATCCCAAACACACCGCCCGGGCAACCAAGGAGTGGCTTCGTAAGAAGCATTTCAAGGTGCTGGAGTGGCCTAGCCAGTCTCCAGATCTCAACCCCATAGAAAATCTTTGGAGGGAGTTGAAAGTCTGTGTTGCCCAGCGACAGCCCCAAAACGTCACTGCTCTAGAGGAGATCTGCATGGAGGAATGGGCCAAAATACCAGCAACAGTGTGTGAAAACCTTGTGAAAACTTACAGAAAACGTTTGACCTCTGTCATTGCCAACAAAGGGTATATAACAAAGTATTGAGATGAACTTTTGTTATTGACCAAATACTTATTTTACCGAGGAATTTACCAATTAATTCATTAAAAATCCTTCGATGTGATTTTCTGGATTTTTTTTTTTCTCATTTTGTCTCTCATAGTTGAGGTATACCTATGATGAAAATTGGAGACTTCTCTCATCTTTTAAGTGGGAGAACTTGCACAATTGGTGGCTGACTAAATACTTTTTTACCCCACTGTATGTGGATAACGTTAAAACAGATAATTCACATGTATCTTGGGTATCATAGATTGTTACTGAGTTACTTATGAATCAAGCATTTGTGGAACCACATGAAGTATAGTTTAATTTGTCAGTATACTGGAAATTGGAAAACCATAAAATAGCATTGGTTGAGAAAAGTGGATGCGATTTTATGATTCATCTTTCATTCATCTTCTTCCGCTTAATCCTTTTTGGGTCGCGGGTGGGGGCTGGAGCCTATCCCAGCATCTTTGGGCAAGAGGCAGGGTACACCCTGGACAGATCGCCAGTCCATCGCAGGGCCAACACAGAGAGACAGACAACCATTCACTCTCACAGTCATACCTAAGGATAATTTAGAATCCCCAGTTTTGATGCCAATTAACCTAACTTGCATGTTTTTGAGATGTGGGAGGAAACCGGAGAAATCCCGGAGTAAACCCACGCAGACATGGGGAGAACATGCAAACTCCACACAGATCACTGTTGGTCGGGGGCTGGGATCGAACCCAGGATCCCCCGGCCAAGGGTGAGTTGCTGTGCTGCCACAGTGCTAACCACTCCATCACCCCGCCGCCCTGCGATTTTATGATGAAAATGATAATTAACTTTATAAAAAAAATTAGAGAATTTGTTTTACTCTGAAAAAGAACGTAGATTAATGAAAGACAACATGCATTTTGAGATTCTGATGGGTGTTTGCATAAAATTAGGTTCAACGAACTTATACCAGGAATATTCTAAAGACAAATGTAAATTACATAGCAGACCGTCAGCCGCAGAAACTTTGCATCCCCGTGGGTAGTAGGCGGGTCCACCAGATTCTGTTCAACTGGACCAGGAGGGGTTCTGTTGGGAGGCTGGCAGACAGACTCCTTACCACTGTCATGGCCTCCTCCCGGCATCACAAAGGATGCTCTCCAGCAGGCTGGGCGAGGTCTTCTCTGATGCACTGAAGAAGGAATTAGTTTACAGTGCAAAGTCCCATCAGAAAGTCAAATTACATCACAAACTTGTTTCTTCCGATGTTGGTGCTTCAAATGAGTTGGTTAAAACTTTTAAAAAAAATTAAACAAAATCTTCTTGTTACGACCCGAGCATCGATCTTGTCCGCGCTCGGGCCATGTATCATCTCTGCCAGCCTTTGACAGCTGTGGATTACATTCTGGCTCCACCGGGCTCTTATTGTGACAGCGCTCAGTGGGGTTTCCGGCTGTCAAGGTCGATCAGCTGTTTGGCATCACTGCTCGTTAGCGACCGGTTTTATTACCGGGCGCTGGCAGCAGTTGATTGCTGGAGTATCGTCGAACAAACCTCGTCAGACCTTTGTGAGACATCCTGTCAAACTTCCCTGGTGTATTATCATCATGTTCAGGTTCGGGTGTTTATTTTCGTCTTTGTTCATGTTTTAGATCGTAAGTGGCTGGGGTTAGCCTTACGATCCCATGCTCTATGTTTAGTGTATTTTTTGCCACAGTGCCTCACCGTTTTGTGTTCATGTCTTGTTAATAAAAACACCTTTGCAAAACTCACTGGAGACTTTTGGCGTCTTATGGGGGCCCACGAGGGTCACCACGACAGTATACTCCAGTCAAGGACATCTAAATGGAGACGCCACACCGAGACGCCTTTTCACCGTGAGTTTTTGCCATAGGGTGGTTTTCCCCGTTAGTTGGACTTGGTAGAGAGATGCCGGCCCACGAGTGTGGTTTTTGCCCAGAGTGGCTGGAGGAGACTGACGGCTATCTAGCGGAAGCCGCCCGTCTCATGCCCACCGAAGCGGCCGATTACCACTTATGCCTCGCCCAGCGGGCCCTGCGCAGTTACCACCTTACCTCTACTCCGGAGGGAAGCAAGAGGTTATCATGGATTGTGGCACAGCGCGAATTGATGGCAAAAGCGCTCCAGGAAACCCCTCCACCTCCCGCGAGGACAGCGTTCCTGGCGAGAGTGGAGATCCATAGGCTCGAGGGAAAAGCCGGCAGGAGACCAGCGGATCGGAATCCAGCTCCTGTCGCCTGTCCAGTCCCAGCGCCATGTGTTCCTGGGTCCCTCGCCGCACCATTGGCCAGTAGGCCTCATCGCCATGCTCCTACCAAGTCCCAATGAGAATCCCGTCCGGATTCAGCTCCGGGTCGTCGGAGGGACCCAGCCTCCCAGTTGGCCGCATCACTCACGTCACGACAGGAGGGAACCCCTGCAGTCTTTGACGTCATCCCCAGCAGCTGGGAGTGCTGTGAGTCGTGCTTTGGCGAGGCCCGTCAGCAATCCTTCCCGAGTGGCTCCTCCTCATCTCCCCCAGGGGCCTGCCATTACCTCCCGGAGGGATAGAAGGAGGACTCCACCTGCTGCAGCAGGCACCATCTTCTCCCCAGGAGGCAGGCAAGTGCAAGTTCATTCATTCCACCATAATTATGATCTGCCTTGTCTGACTTCTGGGGGCGGAGTTCGGGGTTCGCAGCCCCCCGAGCTCCCGCCACCTGCTGTAACTGTAATTCCTAAACCCGCTGCCTCTGTGTCTTCTTCTGCTGAGTGGTCCGCGACGCCAGTTCTACGTCGCTGGAGGAGGAGGAGGCCTGCAGTGCTGGAAAGCCTGGATCTGGCCCTGCAGCCACGTCGTGGACAGAGGAGAAGAGCGGACTGTGGCCCGGAACCTGTGTCAACGATGAAGCGTCCCCGGGTCTCCTTGCCGGAGCGGTCCAAACCAGTGGGTCAAGGGTGCCCTGCCTCCATGCCATACGGGTCATCGGCATGGACATCTGTGCGAGAGGAACCTCGGGCTGCGGAAACCATCTTGCCAGCTGCGGAGCCTGACGCAGCTGAGTTGGAGCCTACGCACAAACTTCTTCGCCCTGAGCCTGGATCAACGGAGTCCTGGATGGCAACAGGACCCGAGTGCAGGCAAGTGCTCCCTCTTGTGTCTCTGTCCCCTGTTTTGGAGCATTTTTGCCTGCCTCTCGGGGAGGCGAGTGAGGGGCAGCCGCCTGCTGCGCCCGAGCTGGTCTCGCTGGGTTCTGTTGCTGCCGGTGATACTGACCCCAGTTCTTCTGTGTGTTCTGAGCTTCCTCGCAGAGTCACCGGCATGGAGCCAGTCGGGGTCGCTGAGTTGGAGGTTCCAGGTTCGGTGGTGGAGGTCTTCAGCGGAGCTGCACCCACCCAGTCGGGGTCCCTCGTGGGTGCTGCTGTGGCCCATTTGGGGTTCGACGTGGGTGCACCTGAGGCCCAATCGGCGCCCATCGCGGGAGCTGCGTTGGCCCAATCGGGGTCCAGCGGAGGTGCAGCGCCGGTGTGGTCCGAGGACGGTGGAGGAGCGGCAGTCCCTTCGCCGCCTGGCTCGGTATGGGCTCATTTTGGTCTTCTGTTCCCTCTACAGAGTCATCGCCCCTGCGCATCATCGCCGGGGGCCGTGGGTGTCCATTTTTGCTTGCCCCCGGTCTCCCGTGTTTTGTCCTCACCAGGGAGGCCGCCGCGAGCTGTTTTTCCCCGGTACTGGTGGCTGAGGGACGTGGGTCGGCAGCCCGAGGAACTGTTTCGCCAGTTCGGCGCCTTGGGTCGGCCACCCAATTTGTCATGTGTATTACTGGGCGACCTGGTTCGGCCACCTGAGGAACTGTTTCGCCGGTTCGGCGCCTCGGGTCGGCCACCCGACATTTTGTGTGTTTTTCTGGGCGACCTGGTTCGGCCACCAGAGGAGTGGACTTTCCGGGCCTGGGACTATGATAAGCCGCCCGGTCATGTTCCGCCTCCCATGACCACCCGCCGGCTGTTGGACGCGGGGAGACTGCCTGAACTGTTCCTGTGGCACTTGGTCTCCGCCGCTCGGCATGAACTGTCAGGGGGGGGGGGTTAGAGGTCATTTCTTTGTGGTAGGCGGATCCAGTATTTGTTCTGTTTTTCTTGCTATCATGTGTTTTGTTTCTCGTATGGTTATTTGTGTATTTTGGGGAATTTGTGATTTATGTTCTGCAGCTGTCGCATGTGTCCTATGGGTATTTGATTTGTGTATATGGGAATGCGGTATTTTTGTCATTGTGCCTGGTATAGTTGGGTTTTTTTTCTCCCCTTTTTCTGCCTTGTTTTGATCGTGTTTTTGCTCTAGTGGGTGTATTTTTTTTTTTGTTATCATGTCTGTGCTACGGCGTTTCATGTACTTTTGTTTTTTTTTCTGGTTGTCTGTGCCCTGTTGTGTCTTGCAGTTGCCTCATTTGTCCTGTGTATTTGATTTGGGTATATGGTATTTTTTGTCATCGTGTTTTGTATAGTTGTTTTTTTTTTTTTCTCTTGCCGGATCTTGATTCTGTTTTGTGTTCTAGTTAGTGTTGTGTTTTTTCTCTGTACCATGTCTTTACTACGTGTTCCATGTATTTTTTTTTTCGAGTCTTTTTTTTTTTTTTCTGATTGTCTGTGCCTGGCTTTGTATAGTTGTTTTTTCCTGTTTTTTGCCCTAGTGAGTGTTGTATCTTCTGTTGTCCTGTCTGTGCTGATTCTCAGCTTTTGTCTCTCCTGCCAGGCCTGCCCCCATCCGCCCACCCTGGAGGGGGTGGGGGGGTGGCATGGATGACTATGGGCGTTCTGGAGCCCGCCCTCGGAGAGAGGGTACTGTTACGACCCGAGCGTCAATCTTGTCCGTGCTCGGGCCATGTATCATCTCTGCCAGCCTTGACAGCTGTGGATTACATTCTGGCTCCACCGGGCTCTTATTGTGACAGCGGTCGGTGGGGTTTCCGGCTGTCAAGGTCGATCAGCTGTTTGGCATCACTGCTCGTTAGTGACCGGCTTTATTAGCGTGACCAGAACCACCTGTCGTAACAAGCGGACCAGCGTCATGTTCATCTGACAATGAGGAAGAGAAGTTGTATATATATATATATATACTGTATATACTGTATAGAGAGAGAGAGAGAGAGAGAGAGAGAGAGAGAGAGAGATTTGATTTTTCAACACACCTTTATTGTCACAAGTTCAACAGAAAAACACAACAACTAAAACAACTAAAAGAAGCAATGGAAAAGTAAAATGACTCACTGACAAGAAATCAAAGACACAAGTAACTGAACCAGGAAAACTAAAACAAAAACTTGCTTCTTACATCAGAACCATACCATAGGTAATTTTCCCCTCCTTAACACAACACAGGATGTGCTTAAAGCACCACATAGCCCCAAAAATTTCAACATTTTGCATCAGATGATAGTAAATGTAATCAATCATTATTCGAGTCTTGATCATGCCAACAAGCACATCTTTTACATTACAATCCAGCATTTGTTCAATTTTTCTTTTCCTACTAACATAAATAGCCATTTTAGCCTGACCCAGGATGAAATTTAAAAGTTCACTCTTTTTCTTACTTCTCTGTCTATATGGAAAACCCAAGATAAAAATCTGCAGGGAAAAGACTTCTCCAAACAGATAAAACAGCTTCCCCAAAAATGCAAATAACAATTGCAGTCTGTTACAATCCAGAAAACAATGGAACACAGTCTCTTTCTGAGGACAAAATGGACAAACCTCAACAACATTTGGGTTTAAAATAGAGATAAAAGCATTTACAGCCACAGTACCATGTAAAACTCCCCATTGTAGGTTTCCAACCTTTTTAGTTAATGGTGGTTTATAGAGTGCTCTCCAGGCAGGCCTCACCTCTGAACCCAAACCCAAGTGTTTCCTCCATGGTGTATCAGCTCGACCTTTTAACTTATTCACATTTAGAACTTTCACCAAAAGTCTATACATTTTTTTACCAGGAGAGTGACAAATATTAATGTGTTCAGAGTTTAAAAACACACCAGTGCCATCTTTAAAATCAGGAGATAAAACACTAAAAGGAAAAGGCTCATCAGCAGTTCGCACAGAGTTTTTGCAGTGTAAAACAATAGCAGAGTGTTCTTCTGCGGACAGGCAGTCTCTCCAATCTTTCAACAAGTTCATTATAATTCTGACTGAAGAAATCCCAAGAGCCGAGCACAGGGCAACAGCATTGCCCAAGTTAGGACCACATAAATTCACCAAATGTCCCAGCGTTGTAACCTTTGCAGAAAGGAACTTTTTTAAAACAGAAGGTCCTAAAGCATTGCCCACATCAAAACGTGTTCCGAACACAAGTGGTTCCTTTAAAAGCCAAAAAGGTGACAAGGAAACCTGGGGAGAGTTCTTTTTAAAAAGTCCCCAGATTTTAAAAGCACTTTGGTAAAACTGGAGAAGTTCTGGGAGTTTTTGGCTCCTTAAGTCCATTAAAAACAGCAACTCCTCTAGTCCTAGCCCTCCACAGCGAGCCAGGACAGCCCTGGCAATAGGTCTCCACACAAGGTCGAGAGGGCCACTCAGCAGTCGCTGAATGAACTGCAGGCAAAAGACAGCCCCCCTGCTGGCCAGATGGATGAGCCCTTGGCCACCTTCTTCCCTCAGTAAAAACAGGATGCTCTGTGGAACCCAGTGAAGACGGTCCCAGAAAAAGTCCACGACTATAGATTGCACTCTGGCTAGCAAATTGGGTGGAGGGTCCAGACAAGACAGTCGATGCCACAGCATTGAAGCAATCAAGTTGTGGATGATTAAAACACAACCTCTGAAGGACAAGTTTGGCAGAATCCATTTCCATTTTTTTAGTCTTCCTTCAACTTTTTCTAAAAAACACTCCCAATTTTTCCCAGTAAAAGTCTAATTTCCTAAAAACACACCAAGATATTTAAAACCACCTTGTGTCCACGAAAGGCCACCAGGTAGGGCA
Source organism: Pholidichthys leucotaenia (assembly GCA_020510985.1). NCBI lineage: Eukaryota > Metazoa > Chordata > Actinopteri > Cichliformes > Pholidichthyidae > Pholidichthys > Pholidichthys leucotaenia. Next base: position 76,483,091 of record CM035839.1, on the reverse strand, counting down.
ATTTTTTGTGGTCTCCCCACCACCACAACAGCCTCACTCTTACCCCAATTCACTCTCGCTAAGGAGCACTCACCAAAAAGATTAACAGTTCTTAAAAGGTAGTCTACATCATTTTGATTTCTTGTAAAAACAACAACATCATCAGCATATGCAGACACTTTAAAAACAGAGTCAGAGTTGGGGACTTTAAAACCAGTGAGGCCTTGCCTTAGTTTACAAAGGAGGGGCTCGATGGCAAGAGAGTACAGCATACCTGAGAGGGGGCAGCCCTGTCGGACACCCCTCTCAACTTTGAAAGGAGCACTCAAACCACCATTAATCTTAATACTCTCAATGTCTCTATACAAGGCCTGGATCTTGGCGGTGAACTCTGAGCTGAAACCAAAGGCCTCTAGTGTCGGTCAAACGCCTTTTCTTGGTCTATTGAAATAAGACCAAGTTCTTTGACCAATGAGCTGGAGAGGTCCAAAACATCACGAATTAAAAAAATGTTGTCTGTAACCAACCTACCAGGTACACAGTAGGTCTGGTCTACATGTATGACCTGCTCCATCACCTTCCTCAGTCTGGTAGCCAACACTTTGGAGAGAATTTTGTAGTCAGTACAGAGGAGGGCCATCGGACGCCAGTTTTTAATGTCTTTCAAGTCGCCTTTCTTGGGAAGGAGGGTGAGGACTGCTCTCCTACAACTTAGGGGCAGGTGACCCTTCCGCAGACTGTCAGACAGTACTTCCAGCAAGTCCTCACAGATCTCAGACCAGAACGCCTTGTAGAACTCAGATGGAAGACCATCTATCCCTGGGGCTTTTCCACACTGAAGAGACTGGACAGCCACTGCTAGTTCTTGCAGAGTGATCCCGCTCTCCAGCTCTGCATTCATGCTAGCCATCACCTTTGGCAAGTCCATCAAAAAATGACTCAGCGCATGTGGATTCTCAACAAATTCTTTCTTAAAGAGATCTTTGTAGAAAGCAGCTGCAAAGCGACAGATCTCCGAAGACTCATGGATCGGCCGCCCGTCTTCGGAGCTGAGAGAGTGGATCATCCTCCTCTGACCATTCTTCCTCTCCAAACCAAAGAAAAAATGAGATGGAGCGTCCATTAGTGCGACGTTCTGGAACCTACTGCATACCACAGCGCCCCTGGCGGCCACACCCAGTAGGTCAGTTAAAACAGACTTTTTGCCATTGAGGGCCTCAAAATGTCCTCTTTCTCCTGTGGAGCCTGCCAAAGACTGCAGCTCCACTACTTCTCTCTCCAGGTCCCTGACAGACCTGACCAAGTCTCCAGAGACATTGCGAGTATACTGTAGGCACAAATTCTTTATTTGGCTCTTCCCTACATCCCACCACTGCTGCAAAGAACTAAAATTTGATTTTGTTCATTTAAAATTACTCCAAAAAACATAAAAGCAGTTTTAAAACTGTTATCCGATAAAAGTGATGTGTTAAAATGCCAGTATGCACTACTGCACTTTATATTCTTGATAAAAACACAACACTGAACCAGAGAGTGATCTGTAAAGCCAACAGGGACTATAAAAGCACTTTTAAAAATGCTAAAATGGTGCTTAAAACTGTAAACCCTATCCAGTCTAGCTAAGGACAGAATATTATCCTTTCTATGGCTCCACGTGTACTGTCTAGCCCTGCCATGAAAATTCCTCCACACATCACACAGATCATGAGCTTCTATGAGACCTTTTAAACTTCTCTTGGATGCAGCATGTGGCTCTGGGTGATTCCTATCCACAAGAGGATTTTCTGTACAATTAAAATCACCTCCCACAAATAAAAAGTCATCATTACTGCAATTTTTGATCGTGTCATCTAAAATATTTAAAAAGGCCAATCTTTCTGTGCCTATGGTTGGAGCATGCACATTTATAAAAACAACTTTCACATTCTCAAAAAACAGCTCGAACTTTTAAAATGTGGCCTGCAATTATTTCATCAATGTCATAAGAAAGTGGAATAAAATCTCGAGAAAATAAAATACCCACTCCACCACTGCTGCTGTTTTTATGACTGAGAATAATTTCCCCTTGAAATTCCCTCCTCCAGTCAGCAGCATTTTTTTTTTTTTTGTTACTTATTTGTACCCGTAGGTAGATTTGGTTTGCAGTCTGGTGACAAGCCACAGGCTGCCAGTTGCTGCGTGCGCGAGCGCCCTAAACCTACATGTTTTTGGTATGCGGGAGGAAACCGGAGAAATCCCGGAGTAAACCCACGCAACACGGGGAGAACATGCAAACTCCACACAGCTCACTGTTGGTCGGGGGCTGGGATCGAACCCATGATCTCATGATCCCCGCGATCCCCCGGCCGAGGGTAAACTGTGCTGCCACAGTGCTAAACCACTGCGCCACCGTGCAGCCCGCAGCATTGTCCTCAGAACTATGAGTCTCCTGAACAAACAGAACATTAATTTTCTTGCATTCTGCAAGAGTAAAAACACACGCTCGCTTGGACATTTCTCTTGCTCCATTGATGTTGAGGGTGCCAAGATTAAAACTGCACATGCATATAAGAGGGCAAAGCCAATACAAAAACAGAAAAGAAAGAATGAGCGATAAAAGACTAATCATCCTGGGCAGTTTGGTTCTTAACTTTTAGTACAAGCTTTTTTAGTCTGTAGACCTCCTGATCAGTAAAACTTTCCTGCTCAAGCTCTCCCCTATTTTTCATGTAGGCCCGAGCAGAGTCAACAAAACGTTTTAGATAGGGGAAGAAGTTTTCAACTCTAACCATTCTGGATCCCTTAGTGTCCTGCAAAAACTTCTGTATTTTTGTGAAGGGGTAACCACCTCCACTGGCCACATCATTACTGCTTTCACCATCACTCTCTATCTCAGACCCAGCATGAGAATCTGGTTGAGATAGAGAAACCTCAGAACTTTCTTTGACAACCCTTTTTACTTTGCTCCTCTGCTGTTTGTTTTCCAAATTTTTCCGCTTGATTGAGATTTTAGATAACTCTTCATCTATTTTAATGTCATCCTCATCCTCCAACACTGACTCAGCCACCCTGGTAGCTGTTTCTTCTTGCTTTTCGCTCACCCTGTGCTGTGGTTTTATATTCATCTTTCTAGTCCCACCATCTACCTGTGCCTCGTTTGGCTCATCTGTATGATCCTCAGCGTGATCCCTCTCGGTAATCTCACCCTTGTCCACAATGTTGGTCTGTGCAGCAGCCCTGCGATGTACTTTAACTTTTGTTGCTGTTCCATTTATGATTGACAGGCTGGCTGCGGAGGGCGGCAAAACCGCCCCGCCGCCAGACAGCCTCGCAGCCTCGGCCAAAGCGCCGCTGCCAGACGGCCCCGCGGCCTCGGTCGAAGCGCCCGATGGCGCCAGCAGCCCCGGAGGACGGCGAAGCTGCTCCGTCGCTGGACGGCCCCACGGCTGCGGCGCCCAACTGCGAGGCCGCACTAGCGGCCTCCCCCGAGTGATAACCCCCCACTCCCTGAGGGCATGATCGAATCAAATGTCCCTCCATTTCGCAGCCGAAACACTTCATATTATCAGAGGTGACGTGGATGGTGTAATCAAAGCCGTCAATCCGGTACATACATACGAGGTTGAGGCTTTCCTCGCTATTCTTTAAAATCATGAGCACCTGTCTCCTAAAAGACATGACATGTTTTAAATGCGGGGACTTACAACCAAGAGGGATGTGCTTAATGGGGGACAAAAGCTGCCCGTGTCTCGACAGCTCCTTCTCCAACAGCTCATTCTTTAAAAATGGTGGGACATTTGATATTGTGATTCTCTTCGCGGGATTTACCAGAGACAGAACAGGAACCAGTGTGTCTTTAATTACAACCCCGCTCTCCACTACCTGGTTAACTTTTTCAACACTATCTAGGAAGATTACCACGGCATTATTCATTCTAGAAGCTGACCTAACGCTTTCATAACCAACCAACTCCCCCACAGCCAGACTTCATTCTTCCACTGAGCAGCTGACAGCCGGAGCCAGTTTGACAGCATGCCGATGTGTCAGCTTCTCGAACCCGGAGCCTCGCTCCAAAACCATGCTGACCAGCAGAGCTGGCAGCAGAAACCCCCCTCCCAGAACGCCTACCCCACCCCAGCTACAGAAAACAACAAAAATTAAGATTATTTAGCAAAAAAAAACACCTTAAACACAAAAAGATAGAGAAAGGTTTGAGACAATTCACTCTTCATTCACTCACTGTCACACGCTCCCAGCTCGCACTCACGACCACGCCCACTCAGAGAGAGAGAGAGAGAGAGAAAGAGAGAGAGAGACTTTGACTTTTCAAAAAAGGCTTTATTGTACAATTCAAAAATGCAAGAACACCAATATCACGGCCCCAAGTGTGTCACATCTCAAAAGTGCAAACATAACTCATCCCCCTGACCCACAGAACACAAAACGTTCCCTATAGTCCATCTATTGGTGAATGCCTCCAAATTGTCCACCATTTGGTAGTAAGAGAACTCCACCTGGAGTCTGACTTTCAACAAGGCCTTGAAAGCAGACACAGGATCCACATTGCCAGCGTTGGTAGTCCGATTTTTCCTTGTCAGCCAGATGGCAAGTTTAGCAGTACCAGATAGGAAGTTCAGCAAAGTGTGGGCAGACTTCCTTGCCACTGTATACTTTGGACCGTAAATGAACAAGCCAAAAGAGAAATGTTCACCCAAAGCCTGAAACCACTCCCGCAAAAGATCAAAAAGGCCAGATAAATGGAAACATTGAACAAACAAATGCTCCAGGGTCTCAACCTGGGAACAAAACAAACAGTCCCCCCCCCCCCACAGTTGGATCCAGGCGTGCTCTGTATTTATTTGTAGCTATTGCCCCATGCACAATCCTCCACTGGAGATCTGCTGTCCGTTTCTCAATAGGGAGGTTGTACATGCACCGCCAGCTGCCTTTCGGGGAGACCTCTGGACCCAAAAAACCCGCCCACCTCGACTCTGTCACGTCCATCAGAGAGCGCAGTTTCAGAACCTTCACACAGATGTGATACACCATCCTCGTCCCGACAAACTGGAACCTGCCCAGGTGAGGATTTCTGAAGGTCAGCAGGTGATCCTCCCCTCCCTGCCACTCCCCCACAGCTGGACTTATGGAAATGGCAGGAAAGTTGGACACAGTGTCGTCATCCCATTGAATTGAAAGAGTGCGGTCCTGGATGAAAGAAAACGCTTCCGCCTGAAGAAGCACCTCACAGCCCTGCGTAAATCAGCAGGGGGACAAAAGGCCAAGCGCACGAAGATGGAATGATTTCCATGGCAACAGCACGGTGTTCCTCACATCTATCGCCTCAATGGTGGGAGGGGCAATCATAAGAGGGGATCCATTAGTGATCTGTTCCGACGAAAAAATCTCAACATTTTGTTTTTGCAAAATTGTTGGTACCCCTCTGTTAATGAAAGAAAACCCACAATGGTCAATAACTTGAATCTGACAAAAGTGGTAATAAATAAAAATTCTATGAAAATCAGACAATGCTTTTGAATTGTGGTTCAGCAGAATTACTTTAAAAAACAAACTCATGAAACAGGCCTGGACAAAAATGATGGTACCCCTAGAAAAGATTGAAAATAATGTGACCATAGGGACATGTTCAACCAAGATGTGTCCTCTAATTAACATCACAGGTGTCTACAAACTTGTAATCAGTCAGTCGGCCTTTTTAAAGGGTGACAAGTAGTCACTGTGCTGTTTGTTGACGTGGTATTTACCACACTAAACATGGACCAGAGGAAGCAAAGGAGAGAGCTGTCTCAGGAGATTAGAAAGAAAATTATAGACAAGCATGTTAAAGGTAAAGGCTATAAGACCATCTCCAAGCAGCTTGATGTTCCTGTGACTACAGCTGCACATATTATTCAGAAATTTAAGATCCACGGGACTGTAGCCAACCTCCCTGGACGTGGCCGCAGGAGGAGACGGATAATACGAATGGTAACAAAAGAGCCCAGAACAACCTCTAAACACATTCATGGTGAACTCCAAGGTCAAGGTACATCAGTGTCAGATCGCACCATCCGTCGTTGTTTGAGCCAAAGTGGGCTTCATGGGAGACGACCAAGGACACCACTGTTGAAAACAAATCATAAAAAAGCCAGACTGGAATTTGCCAAACTGCATGTTGACAAGCCACAAAGCCTTGGGAGAATGTCCTATGGACAGACGAGACAAAACTGGAACTTTTTGGCAAGGCACATCAGCTCTATGTTCACAGGCGCAAAAATGAAGCATACCAAGAAAAGAACACTGTCCCTACTGTGAAACATGGAGGAGGTTCTGTTATGTTCTGGGGCTGCTTTGCTGCATCTGGCACAGGGTGTCTTGAATCTGTGCAGGGTACAATGAAATCTCAAGACTATCAAGGTATTCTAGAGAACAATGTGCTGTCCAGTGTCAAACAGCTTGGTCTCAGTCGCAGGTCATGGGTCTTGCAACAGGATAATGACCCAAAACACACAGCTAAAAACACCCAAGAATGGCTAAGAGTGAAACATTGGGCTATTCTAAAGTGGCCTTCTATGAGCCCTGATCTAAATCCTATTGAACATCTGTGGAAGGAGCTGAAACATGCTGTCTGGAGAAGGCACCCTTCAAACCTGAGACAACTAGAGCAGTTTGCTCATGAGGAGTGGGCCAAAATACCTGCTGAGAGGTGCAGAAGTCTCACTGACAGTTACAGAAATCGTTTGATTGCAGTGACTGCTTGAAAAGGTTGTGCAACAAAATATTAAGTTAAGGGTACCATTATTTTTGTCCAGGCCTGTTTCATGAGTTTGTTTTTTAAAATAATTCTGTTGAACCACAATTCAAAAGCATTGTCTGATTTTCATTGGTTAATTTTCATAGAATTTTTATTTATTACCACTTTTGTCAGATTCAAGTTATTTCTGTGACCTTTGTGGGTTTTTCTTTCATTAACAGAGGGGTACCAACAATTTTGTCTGTGTGTATATATACGTATATACTGTATATATATATATATATATATATATATATATATATATATATATATATATATATATATATTAGGGTCTCATAAAATAGAATGGAAAGAATAAATAGAAGGAGCACAAAGGTTGATTTTTTTTAATGACCATTTATGCCGAACAGTTCAAGCAATACAGACATGTGACATGACAAATGGCATCATGATATCATCTGACTCAGGGAAATATACAGTTTTAGTATTATTGGAGCTTTCATCAGCTTTTGATACTGTTGATCATAAAATATTAATTAGCAGATTGCAAAATTTTGTTGGTATGTCTGGATCTGTTTTAAAGTGGTTTTGTTCTTATATTTCTGATAGAACTTTTAGTGTTTTTACAAATCATGTCATGTCTGAAACTGCAGAGCTGTCATGTGGGGTTCCCCAGGGTTCTGTTTTAGGGCCTTTTCTGTTCCTATTATACATGCTTCTTTTAGGACAGATAATTAGACAGTTCAGTGATGTATCGTATCATTTCTATGCTGACGATACCCAGCTATACTGCTCTTTTAAGCTTGCTGAGCTCCATAAACTCACTTCCTTAACATACTGCCTAACTGCCATAAAGCAGTGGTTAATTGACAACTATTTGTCACTAAATCCTGAAAAAATTGAAACCCTAATTTTTGCACCTGACAATATTATCCCACAGATCAGACAAAAGATTGGTGTTCTTTCCTCTTCTATGCAGTCAAGTCTCCGAGACTTGGGCGTGGTCCTGGATAAGTTCATGTCACTGAAGACTCACAGCCAGAAGCTTATTAAAAGCTATTATTTTCACCTGAGAAACATTTCCAAACTTAAATCACTTGTCTCTAAGAATGATGTTATTTTCACTTGAGAAACATTTCCAAACTTAAATCACTTGTCTCTAAGAATGATATGGAAATGATTATGCATGCTTTTATTGCAACACGTTTGGACTATTGCAACAGTCTTTTTACTTTATTAAGTGAAAGAGAGCTTGACCATCTCCAAGTTGTTCAAAACTCTGCTGCAAGGCTTTTAACTCACACCAGTAGAAGAGCACACATTACTCCAGTTTTATTTTCTCTTCACTGGTTGCCATTTCATTTTAGAGTTAATTTTAAAGGCCTCGGACAGTGACATTTTTTTATTGAACCAATCAACTGATTGTATGAAAATATTCCATTCTGCCCATTCCCGTGATTTAATATGTGTCACCAGCCTCCATAAATGACCTTATTTGGTCATAGCCCATCTTTCACTTAGTGATGCTGCAGTACTGCCATCTCTCGATAGGTGCGGGCAGTAGTGACGTCAGATCAGGAAGACAAAGAAAATGGCAGAACGAGAGCAAAATGATTCGGACAGCGATTATTTTCTCGAGTTTGATGACCTCAATATAAATGATGACATTGAAAATGAAGAATCTGATGATGAAGTAGTTTTGGGTGGTGCTGAGGGGGGTATTCAGCCTTATTTGTTCGAGCCAGAGGGAGAGGAGGAAGACGAAACAGAGACGGGAACAGACCAAGTTTACGACGATCGGCTCGAAGATTTATCTTGGTAAAAGATGCTTAGAAATTTTTTTTTTTTTGGCGACATGCATGGTCACACACTTAATTTTCAAACTAAAACTACCAATTGGTCACTCGCTGCCTTATTTGGCGACTTAGAAACATTTGAAACATTTAGAAACATTTTCATTCGAAATAAATGGATAATCTATGTGAGCAATAATATGTGTACTTTACGAGTTTGTCATGACATGTTGTTAATCATCATCATGTTAATACTTGTCTCAAAAGCTACATAATTCTCTAAGAGATTGATGGATCATGTTTAAGAATTATTGTGATTCATTATTGTTTTACTATAAGTTTTCTTTCCGCTCAAAATTTTTTACATGTTTTTAATTTTTTCTAATCAAACTTCATAGACCAATTTATATAGCACTCCCACGAGCCATTAGTTTATTATAAGCGTCTGATTATACCATTTTTTTGCACAGGTGCACTTGTGAGAAATGTAACATTATGCCAACATCAAGTGAATGTCGGTGCTGCCAGGAGATATTGAAGGTGAAGGAGAAAATAGAAGAACTGAAGGGCTGCGGATACACCGATGATAATCTACCAAAGTGTATCACTGATCACCCCGGTTTTCGTTCTGTCTGTCTTGACATCTGGGTTTTACAGACAGCTTATCTGGCCTACAGACAGCAATATGGTGATCATGACGCAAGTCAACGCGAGTGAGTTTATAAACAATATTTATTCATGTGATTTAATTTTCCAGATGAATTATGAACAAATCATTCAATACATTCAATAATCAATGCAAACGGAATAATCAATGCCAACCCCATATTTTTCAGGCGATACAGATTCATAGCCTACAGGCAACTGGTACGGTGGTGTTGGGGATTTCTTGGGAAAGAAGTGAGGGTTATGTTGCCTGCCTGTGCTGTGAGCCTCATCAGAGAAACATTCCCATCTCATCACTACAAGGGATTTTGCCTACCAAGATTAGATTTGTGAACAATGTTATTTAAATAAAGTTTTGTAAAATCATATATTGAGTTTATTAATGTTCATGTCAATGTTATAATTCTCATAGTTCAGCATTCATCAAATCATCCATCCGTGTCAACCTCCTCAAACTTCCTCTTTGCTTTCCTTGGTGTCGATGTGCAAGGCCGTGTTGTTGCCAGTGATCTACGGCACGTATCACATCTGCTCGGTTGACTTGGGTCCCATTCTGTGATCTTTGGATCGGTCTGAGAGTGTGAGCCTGGAGATCAATAAGTGAAACAATGTATTAGGGTTAACAAGTTATTTTGATAGTTACCAAGAATAACAATTGTCAAAAAATTGTTAATTTAAAATCGATGATACTCACGTTTTACCGTTTTTTTTTTTCTGGTCAGACAATAAACTTCCTGGTTTGTGTCAAACTGTTTTTTGTGGTAGGTTGCAGTCTCTCAGGAGCTGGGGGATCGTATGTAGTGCTCGCATCTTTGTACTTGGGTTGCTGTGATGGTTCGGCTTTGAGATCTGGATTGGGTGTTGGCAGAAGAGGAGCTGGTATTGGCTGGGCTGGATTTAATGTAGGTGGGACATGTTGGTCTAGTGGATCTGAAATTGGATTTACATAAAAGTCCTGTTCATCAGCTTCCTCTGCTTGGTCAGAAACATCAACACTATTTGAAGGTTGAGTGACAGTTGATAAAATCTGCAAAAAAGGTAGATCATCATAATTTTCTCCCAGAGGTCTCAAATTGGATTACATACATAGAAATATAAATTGATCAAACAGGCACAACCACCTCCCTATACAGCACTGAATATTTCATATTTGATTAGTATGAATACCCTAATATGCTAATATTTGATAAGTTGGTAAGGCAATGCAAACCATTGCTTGGAATTCATTTAAGATGTTTAGTAAACATTTGCAGTGAATATTAAAAATACAAAACTTACCCTGTTTACTTCTCGTTTTCTGACAGCTGATCGCATCGGTAGATCACCCTTGCTTTTCACGCCACTGTGACTGACACTTGTCTCAGAGTCAGACTTGGGAATCGAGGGATATATAGTTGGAATAGCCATTTTCTTTATCAGCAATCTTTTTGCAAATTTCATTTCAACTTGCATCTTATTCTCGAAATCGCTGTCAACGAAATGTCTACTGCACATGTTGGGTGTTTTACCGACATCATTCCAATTTTTTCGCGTTTTCTGAACGAATTTCACCCATGCCGTTCTGATTTTCCCAGGGACAGGAAATTCAAAAACACTCACCGCATGCTCCTCTGGTATACCGTCGCACCCGTAGACAACACAACGCCAAACCATAATTAATTTGATTCCTGAAATCCTAATCTTAATAAATAATCTATTTGTTATCCACAAGTATTCCGAGAAATATTCGTAATCACCAATTTTAAAACGTAAGCATCAAGTGTTGCATGAAGCAAAACACAGCAATGTCCGCCGACCGTGTGCGTGTGTCTTCCTGAACTAACGTCACACAGTCAGTGGCCATTTTAGCCACTGATCGCTTGGCTGGGTCCGCCAACTCTCTACTACAGCATACTTCAAGAGCGCATTGTCACCTTATGCCATATTCGTTGAGACCAAAACATGTGCAGTTCAAATTAACTCGTCTCAGACAACAATTTGAGATATGATTTAGCGATATTGAATTTTCGTCTGTCCGACACCTTTAAAATCTTAGTTCTTACTTTTAGAGCCTTACATGGTGAAGCTCCCTCATGCATCCGTGACCTGTACAAAGCGTAAGGTCATCAAATTTGATGCTTCTAAAGGTTTTACACACACATTTTAAAACCAGAGGTTGTTGGCACTCCACCCAGGACAAGGGGGTTGGTGGGGGAGAAGTTAGTTAGAGATGCTAATGGTGAAAGCTGAGTGGAGCCAACCAAACAAAGATACACCTTTCACCCTCTGCCACGCCAGGCTGACACCTGAGGATGCACGGGTGCAAATGTACTGTAGCTAGACCTGCTCTGTAAAGCGTGGGTCAATGTTATGTTAATGTGTGTGCATGTCTTGCAGTCTGAATGTGAATGTGTTTACCCTGAGTGCCGAAGGGGCAAATTAAAGGGTATAAAGGAGTTGGCTCAGGCACTCAGGTTTCAGAGTTTCTGTGCTTATGTTGGAAATGGAATAAAGTTTGTATGTCGTTCAGCTCGCTGCCTCATCTGTTTCCATCTTCCACAAGGTGACCGATCATTTCAGTCTGTTGCACCAAGACTGTGGAATGAACTCCCACTTTCTTTATGTTGTTTAAATTGTGTTGATTCCTTTAAAAAAACAGCTGAAGACTCTACTTTTTGAAAAGTTTTTTAGTTAGACACAGGATGTTTGTTTGTTTTTAATTCTTTCACGTTATCTGTTTTAATATCATTTTTATGTTTTTACTTTGATGCTTTTTTATCTTTTTGTGTGAAGCACTTTATGATTTCTGTCTGTGAAAGGTGTTGAATAAATAAATTTTGCTTGCTTGCTTAGTTGCTGTAACAGGATGCCATACACTCTCAAGATTTTTTTCTTAGTGTGCAGATTTGTTTTTTTAAAAAAGGAACAGAATGTGAATAACTGAGCAAAGCTATCTAGTTTTGATTAAATGAGGACAATTTCCCTTTTTTCAGTTGTTTGAATACACTCAGGATTAATGATTGTGAGAGTTGCGAAACACTCAGAACTTTTCATGACTGAAAAGTGACATTTCTGGGGCCACGCTCAGTTTCAGTACACACTTCATATTAGCTAAATGAAAACACAAAAACTAGTTGTGTGATTTGAGGACAATACTTCCATGTATCAAAGTCATATGCTGACACTTCCCACTGTTGTAAGCTTATGTCCCATCGCGGCATGTGGCTACAGCTCACAGATCAGACGGTGGTGTTCCGTATCAAAATTCATATTCAATTTCCATCAGTGTTGCTCAAATACAAGTACACTTTAATCAGAAAAAGACACACTAAGCCTCCCATTGTGATGGAGAGAAGGGGGAAAAAAAGAGCTGCCTTTTATTAAGGCTGAAAGCCAGTGAGTCATAGTTTTGGGAGATTAAATGAAAGGTTTTATTTTGATTTTGATGTGATTATCAGGCATACATTACATTATGATGATGATTTTTAAGATTAGAGAAAAGAAACTTATGGAATGACTGTAAGCTATTAGATAGAAGCTCTTAACTTCTAAAATTTCCTTTGTGAATTGTTGGTGTTGCACCTTCTTGACGAGAGAAAATGTGCAAGGACGTGTACAGATATGGGCTACTGTTGCCTGGGCAAAAACCCATTTGCAGTCTTTGTCTTTGCCCCTCCAGAGGTCAAAATAATATTTTTTTTAAATGACTTGTGCCTTTTTTTTTATAGATGTCACTTTATACTAGTACTTTTTTTCTTGCTTCTTTCATATTTTTTTTCATGTCATTGAAACTTTATTCATATGTTTTCACCACTTTTAAAATAAACCTGGAACTTTCTCATTATAAATTTTACCCCTTTTCGCTGAAATTTCAGGGGTTTTTTATTTAGAGGTTTTTTTCCTTGTAAATTTGGAATTTTCACATGTGATTTTGAAACATTCTCATAAATTACTTATGCTTTTTGTCGTGTTTGAAAGTGATTCAAGGGTTTCTCGATTAAAAATTTGGAAACTAAGCTTTTTTTTTGTTCATGAATTTATCTTTTTGATCATGGTGGTTTATTTGTTTGTTAGCAGGATAACACAAAAAGTAGTAGATGAATTTGGATGAAATTTTCACAAGAGGTGGCCCTTGGACTACAGATGAACCAATAGATTTTGGAGGTGATCTGAGAGTGCATACCTCCACCAAGGCCCTATTGCACAATGTATGGACAGATGGACAAAAGGAGGGAGGGATGAACGGAGCCTTGGTGAAGGTATGTGTTCTCTGAGTGCCCATTAGTTTGCTTATGAAGTCACTTTTTTCATGAATTTGTGACTTTCAATCATAAATTCATATTCAATTCATTTCAACTTTATTTATATAGTGCCATTTCACAACAACAATCATCTCATAGCACTTTCAACTGGAGGGGAAACCCCCACAATTGCAGAAAGACCCCAGCAATCAGGCGATCCCCTGTGAGCAAGCGCTTGGCGACGGTGGAGAGGAAAAAACTCCCTTTTAACAGGACGAAACCTCCAGCAGAACCAGGCTCAGGGAGGGGCAGTCATCTGCTGTGACTGGCTGGGGGGTGAGGGGATAGAGAAGATGAACAGAATAGACATGTAGAGAGCAAACAGCATGATGGAGACTCAATCTATGGGAGAGAACAAACAGATGTTAATGACCAGCAAAAAAAAAAAAAGAAATTCATTGAGAGTGAAGAAAGGAGTGAAGCCCAGTGCATTATTGAAGGTCCCCCGGCTGTCTAAACCTATTAGCAGCATAACTAAGGGAGGGTTCAGAGGCACATGATCCCTCCCTAATTGTAGGCTATATCAAAAAGGAAGGTTTTAACCCTATTCTTAAAAACAGAGATCGAGTCTGACTCCCGAATCCAGATTGGCAGCTGGTTCCACAGGAGAGGCGCTTGATAACTGAAGGCTCTGCCTCCCACTGTACTTTTGAAGATTCTAGATATTACAAGTAATCCAGCATTTTGGGAGCTTATTGCTGTGTTAGGATAATAGGGTAGTATCAGATCTTTTAAATAAAAAGGGGCCTGATTGTTTAGAGTTTTGAAAGTGAGAAGAAGGATTTTAAATTTAATTCTAAACTCTATGGGAAGCTAATGAAGGGAGGCCAGAACCAGAGAGATATGATCTCTCTTTCTAGTACCTGTTAAAACTCTTGCTGCAGCATTTGGATCAACTGAAGACTTTTTAAAGATGTTTTAGGACAACCTGATAATAAGGAGTTACAATAATCTAATCTCGAGCTAACAAAAGCGTGGATCAGTTTCTCAGCATCACTCTGAGACAAGATGCTCCTAATCTTGGCAATATTACGCAAATGATAGAAGGCAGTCTTAGAAACGAATTTAATATGTGAATTGAAAAACAGATCTTAATCAAAAATAACTCCAAGGTTCCTCACAGAGCTATTAAGAGAAAGAGTAACCGCATCCAAACTAAAAGTTTGATTTGGAAAGGTATTTCTAAGGTTTTTTGGACCAACAAGAATGACTTCAGTCTTATCTGAATTTAATAGCAGGAAATTACAAGTCACCCAAGCTTTGATTTCCATAAGACAGGCTTCTAACTTGGCTAATTGATTACTATCATCTGGCTTCATTGACAGGTATAATTGTGTGTCATCTGCATAACAATGAAAATGTATACAGTGTTTTCTAATAATGTTGCTTAATGGAAGCATATATAATCTAAAAAGAGTAGGGCCTAGCACAGACCCCTGTGGAACTCTATGAGTGAGCTTTGAGTTGAAAGAAAACTCATTATTGACATGAACAAGCTGGAACCTATCAGATAAATAAGATCTAAACCACTGCAACAAAGTTCCATTAAGTCCAGCATAGTATTCTAGTCTATCAAGTAGAATATTATGATCAATAGTATCAAAAACTGCACTAAGGTCTAAAAGGACAAGTACAGAAACCAGTCCATTATCAGATGCGATAAGGAGGTCATTAGTGCCCTTCACTAAGGCTGTTTTCAGTACTATGATGGATTCTAAACCTAGATTGAAACTCTTCAAATAAACCATTTCCCTGCAAGTGGTCAAATAATTGCGTAGCAACAACTCTTTCTAAGATTTTTGAAATGAAAGGGAAATTAGAGATTGGTCTATAGTTAGCTAAAACTCCTGGATCCAGCATTGGCTTTTTGAGTAAGGGTTTAATTACAGCAGTTTTAAAAGCCTGCGGTACATGGCCTAAAGTTAATGAAGAATTGATTATTTGAAGAATAAAGCTACCAATAAATGGGAAGACTTTTTTAAATAACCTGGTAGGAATAGGATCTAAAAGACAAGCTGAAGGCTTGGATGAGGAAATTATTTTGTCTAACTCTAAAAGGTCAATTGGAGTAAACTCATCCAAACAGATGTCAATTGAAGGAGGTGTAGTAGTTACTGTATTTAAGTTAACGGTGGGAAGAATCTGATTGATTTTATCTCTGATGGATGAAATTTTATTTTTGAAAAAGTTCATAAAGTCCTGATTAGTAAGCTCTAAGGGAATGCTAGGATTGACAGAGTCCTGACTCTTTGTCAGCCTGGCTACAGTACTGAAAAGAAACCTGGGATTATTCTTGTTCTCTTCTATTATTGCAGAATAATAACTCGTTCTAGCTTTTCTAAGAGTTTTTTTTTATGAATTGAAAGATGATTTCTCCAAGCTAAATAGATTTCATCTAAATTAGTGGAGCACCATTTTCTTTTTGATTGATGAGTCTTCTGTTTTAAGCTACAAGTTTCTGTGTTGAACCGAGGAGTTAGAAATCTCTGATTAGACTAACGGGGCCACCATGTCTAGAGTCTGATGCAGAGAAGCTATAACACTATCTACCATGCTATCAATTACAGAAGCAAGCTGTCTATAGCTTATTTCCATTGTGTTGACACATGGCATAGAGGAAACAATCTGCATAAATTTGGTTACAACATCATCTGAGAGGCATCTACTGTAGTAATGTTTTTCTTTAGGAGCCAAATAGTCATAAATAGTAAAATCAAAGGTTAATAGACAATGGTCTGACAGTACAGGGTTATGAGGAGACACTACCAGATTTTCTATTTCTATGCCATATGTCAGAACAAGGTCCAACGTGTGGTGGAGATACTGGGTAGAATTTCCTACTTTCTGAGAAAACCCCATCAAGTCTAATATTGAATTAAATGCCATATTAAGGCAATCACTATCTGCATCTACATGTATATTAATGTCCCCTACTATAATTATTCTCTCTGATTTCAGCACTAAATCAGCTAAGAATTTGGCAAATTCGGATAAAAACTCTGAGTAGGTTGATGGAGGATGATAAACTATGGCAAATAAAATTTGGCTTAGCCTAAAATTGCTAAAATGCCCAATACTGAGGACCAGGCCCTCAAAGGAATTATAACATGTTTTTTGCTTTACATTAACTAGTAATTTAGAATGGTAAAATGTTGCTGCTCCTCCACAACCAGAACTTCTGGGATTTTGACAGTTTAAATAACCAGAGGGAGTTGATTCATTTGAACCAATATAATCTTCTTGCCCGATCTTTCCCCATCATGTCTTTCAGTCAATATTTTTTCCTCAAAAAAGTTTGATTTTTTTCTTTTAAGTGTGTTACCTTTTAAATTTTATTTTCTCACAAATTATTGCATTTTAAATACATTTCTTGTTTTCTTTTACATTTTCAGTTATTTTAACTGATCATATCTGATTCTTTCCCTCATAAAATTGCGAATTTTCTCATAAATTTGTGACTTTTGCCTTGTAAGTTTACATTTTTTGCTTGTAATTTTGCCCATATTTCAGGTTAGAGCAACATCCCTTCAGAATGTCTGCACACGTCCCTGTCAAAATACATCTGACTGCCAAGTTCAACCTTACAAATCTCCCCTTCCCTCAGCTGTGCTTGTATACTGATAGGCATGTTAGACATGTATACACACACACAAACACACACGCACATATCCACAGACTAGCACATAAACACACTATTACCATTTCAATCCCCGTCATTGCTTCTCTTTAAAAATATAAGCGGCTTTCCTGCTGCTATTTATGCATGCTGAATGTTTACGTTTGGTGTTCAGATTAGCACTGTGGCTAAATGTGTTATCCGTGTAACGTGTGGCCTCCTGTGGGTGGATGCGCAGCTCTTGTTTTTCAGCGACCAGCAGACAGCCAACCCCGGGTAGGCAGCTCCGAGACACAACAATCCACTGTTATTAATGAGGACATTTTTCAACCTACTTAGAAAGGTAAATATACCCTCTGAATGCTAAGCCATATAGGCTGCTTCAGAGGAACCGCATCAAAAAGGATTCAGTGATTCAGTCTGACATCAGGACAGCCCTGAAATAACAATGATCAGAGAGTGAATAACCACCCACAGATTGTACTTAACTTTGCCTGGTTAGCTAACATCACACTTAATTCCCTTGCAAAGGCATTGTTTTGTTTGGTGCCATATCGTAAGTGTTCAGCAAAAATGAAGCAATATAATGTTTTTGAATCTGAATGGATGAAGGGCTTTGGGATAATTGGTTGAGAAGATTTTCTAACAATGAGAATGCTGGTTTCGGGGATATTTATAATATTGTGACACACTATGTTTCTTAATTTTGAGAAAACCGTTTCAACATGAGTTTAGCACAAAATGTCAGTCAATACATTAAGTTTGCTTCAGAGCATTTTAAAGACTCACTCTGGCGGCTCTAAAACCATCTCAAAAACAAATGTGTATTGCCCAAAATAGTATATCATGGCTTGTTTCCCACAAAAAAAAACAAAAAAAAAACTTCCATTGCCTTAGAATTGCTTAGAAAGAGCTTTTACATCTTCCACCTACTTAAGTATGCATGGATCTATGAATATTGTAATTAGCTCCACCTACGTATATCCCCATCCACCAGTAGTGTATGTTGCAAGGCCCCTCCCTCTGACCTGAAAACATCGAAGACTGCTTCGCTAAACAATGGCCAACTTGTCTCCCTCCTCCGGAGGCGGTGGGGGGGGGGGGGTAATGTCTCCTCCTCCGTCCTCCCTGACGGAGACACAATGTAGCACCAGGGGGGATTTGTGCCCCCCCCCCCCGAAAACCCCATTCACCAAACCGAGTCAAATGAATGGAAAATGGACAGGTTGTGGTCTTGGCGCCTACATCCTTGTGAGAGCAGATGTCTCTCTCTGGTTCAACCTTCCAACCATCTGCCTCCAGTCCTCTGGGACCCCGCATGTGCGGCACAGCAGCTAATGGACTCTGGTCCCCTCACATGCGCTAAGGGGCTCTGGAATACGGTAACCCTAGCAGTGGAAAACTACGGGCAGCCGCGGTCGGTTTCGCGCTATCACCAGGAAGAGACCCTGGTTAAACCAATCAGGTTAAGCAGGAATGGTTACGCAGCTAGAAATGCTCTGTCCAAAGTCACCCATTTGGGGGTGTGGGGGGTGTGGAGCTCAACTGGAAAGTCACAGTAGAAAAAGTCAGATTTTGCTCTGGATATGTCTTGTAAGTCACAAAAAATATGTTACAGACATGTTAACAATAAGCAAAAAAACATGATTTTTTTGGCGTAGTGTCACTTTAAAGACTTTTCTTGTTGACTGTTCATTAAAAAAGCTAATGATTTAAGTTTATTTCCAATCCTTGGAAAAAGAAACACTCTGACCACCATCCACATTATTAGCTGTTACCATTTAATTTTCTTTTCATGCACTTGTGTCTCAGTGTTGGTATTTCTGTAATATAAATTTGAACTCGGCCAATTTCACTGATCTCTTTTGGGTGGGGGGCACAAACTGCTGTTCAGAACTTCATACTTAAAAGCTTGATAATGTGTTTGCCATCAAAACAGCCAATTCAGCTCCAGTTTCAAAACATGCTTCAATAGAACATAATTTCAGACAGCATCCTCTACTGGCAAACATGTTTCTCTAGAAAAAACTTCCATAATTCAGAGTTGTCAGATTGTCTATTAAATGCAACCTACACACACAGCCCACACACAATGTCCACCCATCTAACACTACAGTTTAATGTACTGTAGACACACTTCCATAAAATTACCAGTGACCTGCTATTGGACAGTTGCTGGATTTGAAATTCAAATTTAATGTACTTGTCATAGTCTTTGTTGAAATGCTAGTTAAGAAGTAGTGGGAAACAACACAGAATATCAAATGAGGCATTTAAAACACGTCCCTAAATTTATTTTCTTATATTTAGCAGGAATTGATATTTCATATTATTCTACCATGGTATTGCTCATAAGAATCATACAAGTTGCCAAAGGAAGAAAATTGTCACGAGTTTATATTTGTAAACATGATAATCTGGGATGTTAAATTTTTGATTCATTCCCACCTCATAATTCTCTAGCATAATTTCCTGCAGACACATCCTCACACACAAAACTTAAGCTCGGTCACACCTGAACAGAATGTACTTTGACCTCTGCTTTCAAACTAAGCTGACTGTCCTGTGTCTCGTGGGACAAAAATCGGGCAGCATTTGACATTGCATGAGCCGCAGACTGCACACATGGCTACTTCTGGAGATTCTCTCTCTGTGCTAAAAGACACCAGTGTCTGGACCATATACAGGAGTCCCACACTCTGGATGCTTTACTTTCTGTTGGATTTTCATGCATTAATCAGGGAAGGGATAGAAATTTTGCTCAAGCCAAACAAAATGACACAGTAATAATCACAGGTGGGTAGAGTAGCCAGGAATTGCACTAAAAAAGTAATAATATTATATTAATTACCATATATTATTTAATTTTCATTAATTTCTTATTTATAGGGAAAAGGTAGATTTGAAAGTGAGAAATTCAGCAAATTTGTAAGCTAAAAGTCACAAATTTAAATTGATAATTTCACATATTGTCATGATTGTAAATAACAGTCAGCTCACGTGCGCGATGCAGCAACAAGAAAGAGAAATCAAACAACAACACACGTTTGAGATCTTTATTAAATGTCAAAATAGATGCACAGCTACTGAAACAGTCACTCGCCAGAGGAAATGGCCCGTGGAGAGAAGACGAGAGCTGTAAATGGAGGAACAGAGTAAGGGAAAATGGGCTGGCCAAATTACCGCTTACGTGAGCTCCAAGGGAGAACTGGCAGTTGCCCCAGCGGGGAATAGACCAACCAGCAGGGTGAAGGGAATGGAGCTGGTGGTACCTGACCGGATGGAGGTTGAGTGCCGTAGATTGGCGACGAGGTGGCAGGAGCTCTCCTGCCACCTTGCGCGCAGTCCAGGAGCCCCCCCCCCCCCCCCCCCCCCCGATGGCAGCAACCTGAAGGGAGAAGAGAATAAACAGGAGAGTAACGTTTCCACCTGTGTGAATGATTATACTTGCTTGTCCTAATAACGGGCAGCATACCCAGATGAGCCAGCATTGAGTCACTGAAGAGTGCTTCCTTATAAAGGCTGGCTCATGAGAGGGAGCAGGTGCGTCTTCTCACTCAGGTGCATTGATGACCTGAGGAGAGATAAACGGGAAGGAGGGGACGCGTTCTCGCCGCCCATGACACAAACTGGCAAGAATAAAGGGAATTTTCACTGCTCAAGTAAATTTATAGCTGATATTTTCTTACTCTTTCTTAAATATAAGTAAGCATAGTTTGCAAAAAAAAAGATACTTGAGTAAATGTAAGAAAATAGCTATAAAAATGTCATGATTCTGAGCACGGCA
This sequence comes from Pholidichthys leucotaenia, assembly GCA_020510985.1. NCBI lineage: Eukaryota > Metazoa > Chordata > Actinopteri > Cichliformes > Pholidichthyidae > Pholidichthys > Pholidichthys leucotaenia. Next base: position 76,462,240 of record CM035839.1, on the reverse strand, counting down.
GAGACCTGTGCTCAGCCTTTAAGTGTAGTTAAGTTTTTTTCCTGCATTTCTGTATCTCTGTTTATCTTGTATTTAGTATGGTTTGGTATTTTGTTATCTGAGTCTGTCCTTTTGATCCTGTTCTTAGTTTTTTGTGAGTTTTTTGTGACTTTATTAGGGCCCGAGCCACTGACAATGTCAGTGGGCGAGAGCCCTATTGCAATTAGGGCCCAAGCCACTGACAATGTCAGTGAGCGAGAGCCCGATTGTAATTGTTAGAATTGTTTTTTTTTTCCTTCTTCCTCTCCATCTAAGAGCTCATTTTTGGGGTAGTCACTGTGCATGAAAACTCACCATTTTTTACAGGGACCTCAAGACTGGCAAAAAATTTAATGTTTTGAAGGAAATATGAATGACCCCAAAAAAATGGCTCTACAGCGCCACCTAACATGTGAAGTCAATGGGGAGTGGCCCACGCTTACTTTTGTGTAGAAAGATGAAAATCGGGTGAGATGTTTATCATGTCAAGATATGCAAAAAACTCCATAGAAGTGATGGTCTACACCAGTGTCTCCAAACCTGGGGTCTGTGCGCCCCCTGGGGGGGGCACCTGAGCACACGAGGGGGGGGGGGTGCGGAGCTCCGTCTGTTTTGAGGTCATGAAATACGTGGGTAAAAAAAAAAAATGCATGAATGACATCAAATAAAGAAAGAGGACGGTGTGGTGGACACGACACTCATGGCACTCCACCCAGTACAGGGGGTTGGCGGAGGAGAAGATAGAGATGCTAATGGAGAAAAGGTGAGAGGAGTGAAACAAAGAAAGACGTGCCTTTCACCCCCACAGCACCAGGTTTGCATCTGAGGATGCAGGGGTGTGAATGTATTGTAGCAAGACCTGCTTTGTGATGTGTGTGTCAATGTTATGTTGACGTGTGTACACGTCTTTCAGTGTGTATGTTAATGTGCTTACCCTATGTGCCGGAGGCGGGAATAAAAGTGTATAAAGGAGTTTGCTCAGGCACTCAGGGTTATTCTGTTCTATTCTGTGTTGGAGGGGAAATAAAGTTCTGTGTCGTGCAGCTCGCTGTCTTGTCTGATTCCATCCTCCACAATGGATGAAAAACGTAAATGTGCGGAGGACCCCGTGGAGTTAAAAAAGAAAAAAAGACAATATATTGACAGTTACCTGAACTATGGATTTATAGAAACACAATACTCTATTCGGCCAGAATCTGTTATTTGTGGTGAAAAGCTCGCTAATGACAGCATGAAGCCCAGCAAACTGAGAAGGCATCAGGAGACTCGACACCGAGAGACCATTGGTGCAAGTCAGGATTTTTTTTGAGAGGAAACGGCACCTGGCACTTTCAAGGAGACACGGGGATATCAGAAAATCCTTTGAACGGGCAGGTAGTGATTTACTCAGAGCCATTGAAGCATCATTCGACTGTGTGCTGCTCATTGCGAAGGCAAAAAAGCCAACAATATTGGTGAGCAGCTGATCAAGCCCGCATTCCTAAAAATTGTGGAGAAAATGTTTGGAGTACAAGCAGTTGATTAAGTCAAGACTGTGCCCCTCTCTGACAATACTATCAAAGACAGAATCGATAAAATGGCTGCAGATTGCCAAAACCAGCTGCAAAAGAAACTTAGGAGGATTCCCTTCTGCATTCAACTGGATGAGACTACTACGGTGGCAGACGAGGCTCTGTTAATTGTATATTGTCAGTATATTGATGATGGCGACTTAAAACAAGACATTCTTATGTCAACAAATCTAGTAACAACGACAATAGGCGCGGATATTTTCACGGCTGTGGGTTCATATTTCACATTCCACAATCTGCCTTATGAGAACTTGGTGGCGTGCTGCTGCACTGACGGAGCCACAGCAATGATGAGAAAAAATAAAGGATTCAACACACAGCTGAAAAAAAAAGGCTCCGTAATGCGTCATTTTTCATTGCATGCTCCACCGCCATGCATTGGCGGGTAAAAAACTTTCAGAACTCAGTAACACCCTGTCAACTGTTGTCAAAATCGTTAACTTTATTAAAGCACACCCTGCTAATAAGCGACTTTTTGCACTACTGTGCAAGGACAAGGCGCACCAAACATTACTGCTCCACACTGAAGTACGATGGTTGTCAAGGGGACAGGTGCTTGTCTGATTTATTGAATTGCAAGACAAAGTTAAAGAATTCTTGCATGACCACAGTTGGCCACTTTATGAGCAGCTGACAGACGCATTTTGGATCCAAGCAGCATACCTGGCGGACACATTCGCTCTTTTCAACAAAACAAACAAGTGGATGCAGGGGCCTGAATCAAATATCCTACAATGCAAAGACGCACTGGAAGCTTTTGTGCGAAAACTGGAGTACAGGGTCGTTAAAATGTCAAAAGGGGAGTTGCAGCAGTTTTCACTTCTGCAGAAGCAGTCCGGTGGTACCGTGCGTGCGTCTTTACGCACAGACTTCACGCGCCACATGAGCCTGCTGTGTGACGAGATGAGGAGTCGCTTTGCCAACATCAACGAATATTTATCCAAGAAAGCATGGGTGATGGACCCCTACATTTCCATTCACAAGGATGTTGAATACTTGGGCTGTGAAAATGAGCTGTGTGACCTTCAATCTGATTCAGTGTCAAAAAAATATTTCCAGGAAAATGGATACAAAAAGTTTTGGATGGTCAAAGGACACACTGTCGCTCCTACACTGGCCAAACACACAATCAAGAAGGTCATTCTTCCTTTTGGTACTACGTACCTGTCTGAGGCAGCTTTCAGTGCCCTTCTAACTATAAAAACAAAAGTAAGGAACAGGCTGCCTGTCCACCAGGACTTTAGACTGGCTATCACCACTATCACTCCAAACATCACATCCCTGGTCAGAGACATGCAAGGTCAAGGTACACATTAATATTCTTTTTTGAATCAACACACTGGAGAGAGTAAAAAGCAAAGAATCATTGAACTATTTTTTGCAATGTTGCTGGGTAGTGTTATGAGAAAGAGCAGTCAAGGATATTTGTTCTTTGTGTATGACAGGGGTGTTTTTAGGCCTACTGCCATTAGGCCCATACTGACTGACCTTTAGGCCTTTACTGATTTATGTTGTCATGTGTGTGTGTACCCACTATTTTGGTTGTTAGAAATGTTTGCTTTCACAAGGGACATGTTCTTGTTAACATTTCTCTTTCCTACCTCTGGCAAAGATGAAAACTTTGTTACTGACAATGAACATTGAAGACTCAGAACTGCCTTCTGGCATTAAAAAGGCCATGTTTAAACGTAATGCTGTCTTAAAACAAAAGGACAAATATTTTAATACCATTGCAGTTATTTGCCACATTTATTTTTTGTCTGTGTGTGATACACATGTGCATATACAGTAATTCAATTTAGTTTAAGTATAAAGGAAAACAAATCTACATTTCAAAACAAATTGAATAGGTTAAGCACAAAACTGATGTTATTTTTTTCCTAAATAAATGTTCTAAAATGACTTAATTCCTCTGGCGTGATCGTGTGGGCTCGGGGGGGGGCGGGGGACTTCTGTGACACAGGCAGGGGGGGCTCCTGGGAAAAAGGTTGGGAACCACTACACACCCAACAGGAAATTGGCCATTTTGGCACGAAGTGGCAGTGACCTGATTTCCACCTCACGCATCTGATCAAACTCTTCCTAGGATTTTAGTCCGATTGAGCTCATTTGTGGTGACAATCATCTATACCCATCTGCCATTAAAAGTTATCGAAAACTTTTCCCAAAGCTCGACGGTTTGGCTGTAGGGGTGTGGCAAAGTTTGATGTCTTGCCATGATCATTCTGTGACCATTCTGACGGCAATAACTCTGGTATGCGTTGTCGGATTTCAACCAAATTCAGTATTACGGATATCAGTCCAATTCCAAACAGTTCTATAGAACAATATTCATAGAAATCTACAGTGCCACCTATAGGAGGCAGAAAGCTTTGCATCAGAAAGTTTGCATCATATTGTTTTTTTAATACCTTGGGAATGGAATGTTGGATTAGCACCAAGATAGGTATGATGTATATGGGTATACCTCCGAACAATTACAGCTATGAATATTCATGAGTAGCAATAGTGCCCTCTCTGGGAGACATGAAGGTTGCACCAAAGGTTTTCTTCAGTATCTCTGAAATAAATAGTCTGATTGGTACCATTTATGGTGACAGTCATCTATACCCATTTGCCATCAAAAGCTCATGAAAATTTTTCCAAATGCTTGATGGTTTGGTGGAAGGGGCGTGGCCAAGTTTGCAGTATCGCCATCACCCTTCCAATGGCTTTTACTCTGACATACATTGACTGATTTTAACCAAATTAAGTGTGGTGAATAGGTAGCCAATACTGATAATTTCTGTAATAAAGAATGACACAGTGACAGCACCCCCTATAGCCAATGGACAGGAACTTGCCATAAGTGACATGGCATACTCATGCGCCGCTTGCCAGAATGACGTGCAATTTTCTGAGGTTTATCAGACAACCTGGTAGATCATAACTGCACATCACCTTTAACATGGCATCAATGTTGTTACCATAAACATGTCCACCTCGCTATTCAATCCGTGATCTTGTTGGGATGGTTGGGAACTACCTGGAGTTATGAAATCTTGAATATAGGTTAAGGTGACTGTCATTTGTAGTCCTATATGGGTGGGCAACACATAACTAATAGAGAAGTGTTGCCATAGCGACATGGTAAAGGTTGACTCCTCGCCATGGAACATCGGAAAGTTGTAATTTGGACAAACTTTGTCTGATTTTCACCAAATTTTCTACGATGGATATTAGTAACACCCCACACGCTCCTACATAAAAATGATTGACAAAAGTTATAGTGCCACCTACTACTCACAGGAAGTACTGCGCCAAATGTTTTACTTTATTATTCACTTCCGCCCTCCCAAGAGAGCAGACGCTTTTTTCTTCTCTCCCGCTGACTTTTTCCTCCCCTCCTACTACTGGATCCCAGCTTGCTGTTGCCTGTCTGCGTCTAACTGCGACCGCCGAAAAGAAATTATGGAGTTAATAAGCTGGGCTTTGAACACAATTGACACTATTTTTTCAACAAGGAAAAGTGCTCCGGGGGAAGCTGTCTGCCCCGCTGGAACGGCTCCAGTGGGCTATCTATGTGACACAGGTAATTGGAAAATGCTGTGTCTCTCTAATCTCTCTATCGAAGATATTGAAGATTTGTTTATCTTCGTAATCTTGGTGATTGGGATAATTCTGATTGGGACGGGAATTGTCTTGGTTTACCGCAAATTGCTGAAGATGGATTCAACCTATCAAAATGCTGGCCAGGCGAGGTGCATCCAACAAATTGAGAAACTGGAGAAGACCCTGATAGCGACTACTGGAGAACTGTCTCGTAAGGTGGATTACATCATGGGTTCGCTCAGGTCTTTCCACGACGAATTCAAAGCTGCGCAATGAAGGATTAATGTACTGAATCTACAGAAGAAATACAAGTCTTCTCTGTGATCAGTCCTATTTGGCATTATTATTCCCCATGAAAATTCCTCCTGGCTGTCTGCAGACTGTGTTTTTTCAAAATCATGAGCACAAGGCCTTGGACAGCCAGCTGCAGCGCCAGATAAGACTGGGCTGCCGTGTCGTTGTGTCGCGCGCATGCGCACCAATGTCAAGTCAAGTTCCTCGTGTGTTTTTTACATGCTTGGCAATAAAGTTTATTCTGATTCTGATTCTGACGCAGTGCTTGCTGTGTGAATAATAAAGTAAACAATAAAGTAAATAATAAATGGGAAATTTTCTGAGCCATCTAGGTACGATGGGCGCTGGGGTCCATTGTTGTGTGGCGGGTGAGGACCCGCTTACAGCTGCTTGCAGCTTTAATTTTAGAATAGAATAGAATCTTTATTGTCACTGTACACAAAATACAATGAAACTCTGTTCAGCAGTCTCTTAGCCGCTTAAAATACAGTCATCTTAATAATAAATAATAATAAATAGATAAAATAATAAATTAATAGATAAAATACTAATGCACTCTACATATATGTGACTGTGTGCATGCCTGCTAAAAGGATTATGAGTGCGACCGTCTGTTTACTGCTCTAGGAAAGAAGCTCTCTTTCATTCTGCTGGTCCAGGTTTTGATGACTCTGAGCCTCCCTGAGGGAAGGGTGGAAAACAGGTAATGTCCTGGGTGTGTTGGGTCATTCTTGATGTTTTTAGCTCTTCTAAGGAGGTGTGTGGAGTAAATGTCCTCCATGCTCAGGAGCGGGGAGCCCACAATCCACTGGGCTATCTGTATGACCCGTTGCAGCGCCTTCTTTTCTGCCTCTGTGCAGCTGGAGTACCAGACAGTGCAGCCATACTTCAGGACACTCTCTACTGTACAGCAATAGAAGTTCTTAAGCAGAGCTGGAGGAAGTTTGTTGCGCTTCAGGGTTCTGAGAAAAAAAGAGTTGTTGCTGGGCTTTCTTGATGTTGTGAGTTGTGTTCACACTCCAACTGAGGTCTCTGGATATATTCACACCCAAGAATTTGAAGTCAGCTACCTGCTCCACCTCCTCCCCTTTGATGCTCAAACCTGCATGCTGTGCTTTTGATTTCCTGAAATCTATAATTAGGGCCTGAGCCACTGACAACGTCAGTCGGCGAAAGCCCTATTGTATCCGCTCGCGTTTCTTTATTATTATTTTTTATTTTTCTGCCTAAATGATCGCATTTTTCACCCTCTGAACGTTAACCAAAACGCGATTTTTTTTTTGGCAAACCCCTCTGACAGGGCCAAAAATTCGATAAACTGGAAAAGATATGTTCCCCCCCCGCCCCTCATTTTTGTGGGTGGGGCAAAACGTACAAAGTCAATGGAGACAGAAGACCATAAACTTTACCGTAGACACATCAAATTTGGGTGAGGTGTCAAACACCTCAAGACATGCAAAAAACATCATTGTGGCCCATACCCACCACCAACAGGAAGGCCGCCATCTTGCCTCAAAGTCGCCCCACCTCCAATTCGGAAAAAAGTCACACCTCGCATTTGAACGCACTTGTCCTAGGGACCTGCTCCAATTGAGCTCATTTTTGCATGGTGGCATCTATAGGCATTGGCCATTAAAAGTTATATAAATTAAGTCAAAATCTCAAAAGGCGTGGCCAGGGCGCCATGGCGAAATTTGACTCCTCCCCTTACAAATTCAACCACCTGTAACTCCCGCAAAACTTGTCCAATGTCCACAAAACTTTCCATCAAGGAAAATAGTGCCACCCCAGATACAATGACATCAAAATAACGGACAAAAGCTATAGCGCCACATAGTGGCTAACGAAAGAATTGCTGAAAACTGTTTTATTTATTACTCACGCACGGCTGGCCAGAATGATGTGAAATTTTCAGAGATTCATCACAACACAGACATGATCATAACTGAACACCAACGTTAGTATGACATCATACATGTTACCATGGACACGCCCTTCTCGCCATTCAACCCATGAGCTTATGGGGTGGGATGGGAAGGTCTTGGTGGTCTAAATTTTTCAACATATGTTGAGGTCACTGTCATATGCAGTCCAATATGGGTGGACAACACATAACTTACAGGGAAGTGTTGCCATGGCAACATGGCGACGGTTGACTACACGCCATGAAGTTTCGGAAAGTTGTATCTTGGACAAACTTTTTCTGATGTCCACAAAACTTTCCATCAAGGAAAATAGTGCCACCCCGGATACAATGACATCAAAATACCGGACAAAAGATATAGCGCCACATAGTGGCTAACGAAAGAATTGCTGAAAACTGTTTAATTTATTACTCACAAGCGGCTGTGCAGAATGAGGTGAAATTTTCTGAGATGCATCAGAACACAGCCATGATCATAACTGAACATCAACAATAGTATAACATCAATCATGTTAACATGGACACGCCCTCTTCGCCATTCAATCCGTGAGCTTATGGGGAGGCGTGAGAACGTCCTGGAGTCATGACATTTGGAACATAGGTTTAGGTTACTGACACATATAGTACAATATGGGTGGACAACACATAACTGACCAGGAAGTGTTGCCATGGCGAAGTTTGACTCCTCCCCTTACAACTTCAACCACCTGTAACTCGGGCAAAAATGGTCCCATGTCCACAAAAATTTCCATGAAGGAAAATAGTCCCACCCCGAACGCAATGACATCAAAATACCTGACAACTGATATAGCGCCACATAGTGTTTAATGACAGAATTGCCAAAAACTGTTTCATTTATTACTCACAAGCGGCTGGGCAGAATGAGGTGAAATTTTCTGAGATTCATCATAACAAAGCCATGATAATAACTGAACATCAACAATAGTATAACATCAAAAGTGTTAACATAGACACGCCCTCCTCGCCATTCAATCCGTGAACTTATGGGGAGGGGTGGGAAGGTCTTGCAGGTCTCAATTTGTCAACATATGTTGAGGTCACTGTCATATGTAGTCCAATATTGGTGGACAACACATAACTTAAAGGGAAGTGTTGCCCTGGCAACATGGTGTCGGTTGACTACACGCCATGAAATTTCGGAAAGTTGTATCTTGGACAAACATTTTCTGATTTTCAATAAATATTTCACAGTGGATAATAGTCCCACCCTGTATATACACACACAGTGCAGAGCATTGTTGCTAGATGGGATGAAACAGCACAACCGTCTACTTAGTTATCCTATATGGTATGATTATGTACCCATACATATTCTCACCCTCCATAGCGACCGGTATTTTCCTAATTGTATGCTGGAGGGGACCATTGTATGTCTTTTGCATTCAAAACTATTAGGTTGTCACGTCTTTAGGCTATCTCTAAGAGCAGCCCTACTTAGGATGTACAGTCTGACAGTCGTTGGGAGGAAGGACCTGCGAAACCTCTCGGTTGTGCACCTAGGATGATGTAGTCTGCTGCTAAATGAACTCCACCGTGCGTTCAGTATGTCCTGCATAGGGTGGAACTTGGACTCCAGCAGAGATGACAGTTTAGCCACCGTCCTTCTCTCGCCTATCTCCTCCACTGGCACAACGCGCTACCCCAGGACAGAGCTAGCTTTCTTCATCTGTTTGTTCAGTCTCTTCCTATCGGCTGCCATAATGCCACTGCCCCAGCAGACCACCGTGTCATACAATGTCTTCAGCAGCGCCCCTTGTACACCAAAAGACATGAGTCTCCTCAGTAGGAACAGCCTGCGCTGTCCCTTCTTGTACAGTGCGTCAGTATAGTGTGACCAGTCTAGTTCATTGTTCAGATGAACACCCAGGTACTTATAGGATGTCACCATCTCAATGTCTGTTCCCTGTATATTTACTGGTGATGTGAGGTGTTGTCCTGAAATGACAGTGGAGGAACTTCAGCAGAGGGACATGAGTGACAGTTTGGAGACATTGTTTTTGGTCACAATGACTACGGCACCTCCACCTAATTCTGCGTGGAAGAAGTCGATTGGAGTAAATGGCCAGCAGGTACGGTTCAAAGCGAGGGAGGACGGGCGCCGGGTTCCGCGGTCGCGCGGGGGGCGAAGGTCCGTTCACACCTGCTTGCAGGTTTATTACTTCTTTAGTCTTCTTCATGTTTAAGCACAGGTTATTGTCTCTGCACCATGCCAACAATGTCTGGATCTCCTCCCTATAGGCTGATTCATCATTGTTTGCCACTAAACCCACTATGGTCGTATCATCCGCAAACTTAATTATTGCGTTAGAACTGTGGGTGGGGGCGCAGTTGTGAGTATACAGGGAGTACAAGGACACGGCAACATTTCCCGTTGCCGTGTCTTACTGTGTGCTTCCTCAGAGTGATCATCTGCTACTCTGAACATATGTGTTTTTCCGCAGAGGTGAACAGGTGCCCTCCATCTTGAAATTATTCTGTTTCCCATCTCCCCAGACATGAGCCCCGTTTCCCTTTGGGTGTGACTCCAGTCTAGGGTTCTTCTCTTTTTCCTCCCGGCGTGTCCAAGCGCCTCAGCCCGGGTCTGTCCAGGCTGTTCTCATTTCCCCTCAGACGTGAGCCTTGTTCTGCTCTAGTGTTCCTCTCACCTTTCCTTATTTGTAAGTGTTGTCTAGCATTTGTGTTTAAGTTAATAAATGTTGCAAACTCACAGCTGGCGTTTGGTGTCTTCTGTCTGCACGATTTAAGACAAAAAAAGCTTATTCTTGTCTATTGATGTTTTTCATGATAAATCTGTGACTCATTTCTAACAAATATGCAGATTTTTTTTTTCATCTTCATAATTTTTTTAACTCATTTCCTATAAAGCTACACTCCTCTTGTATAATTTGTAAGTTTATGTTCACCCAAATGTGCATTTTTTTTGTCAGCCATTTGAATTAATTGTAATTTTGTGACTTTTTTGTACATTTTAGATTTTTACTCTGAATAATTTGTTTTCTCATAAATGTCAGTTATCTTTCTTGTCAATTTTCAACTTAATTCATATATAAAACTTGGTGATAATTTTGTGATTTCTTAAAAATTTGCAACTTTTTCCCTTGTAAATTTGCATATAGTCTTACCAGTTTTGGAGTTTTTTCCTCTTAAATGTGTTTGGTCCAAAGAACATCATATATAAACTATTCATATGTTCCCTTCACTATAATCCAAAAGACCAAATGTATTTGAATAAGAGTACAGTTTCTTCTTCATATAAATACACAAATAAGAGTTAGCTTTTTAAAATTCCAATTTAATGTTTCTGGTACCACTAACAGTAAAGTGTAGTAAACCTGTTGGGAGTTGGGAGACAAGTCATATGTCGTTTGAAAGCTTAGAATCCCATCTCTTTGGTTAATAAAACAAATTTGAGACACAACCACAACAGCAGAAGTAAATATCACATCAAAATGAGCTAGCATAAAAAATCAACATTGTAGTGATTCGCCAATCAATTATTAATTCCTAGAATTAACCTCTTGCACTCCGGTGTACCGCAGGTGGGCACATCTCTGCGTCCTAGAGCGCATGAGGGCGCACGAGTGCACACGAGGGCGCTGCGTTCTAGAGCGCACTGAAAAAAAGCTGCATTTCCGTTCTTCCACTACAGACACAGCCGCGAACAGATTAGATATGATTGACCTCTCATTTGACTAATAAGAGCCTTGAATTGGGTTTCTGAAACCTTGAAGAACCAATGACTGAAAACCTAGCAAGAAGGACCCGCCTACCAACGGCTGCGAACGCAGCGAGCCAATTGAAGCACAGAAGTTTGAAAGCTGTTTTGTGTAAGGCTGGGTGAAGAGAGACTGGCTGCTGCAGCAGGTGAAAAAAGGACCCGCAGGAAGAACCGCCACAGACCCAGCAGCACGGAGACCACCCACAAGTGCGACCCGTGTGACAGGGACTGCCATTCGCGCATCGGCCTGTTCAGCCACAGGTGGTGCTGTCCCAGCAGAGAAGACGTTTAGGATTCTCTTCCATGGTCATCATAGACCGACGGAGGCCGACAACGAAGGCTGGGTGACATACACGCGTTCGCCAGTCTTTTTTTCTTACTACTGTTATTTGTTTTGAAAAATCGTTTGCCAAAATCGCAATCATGGAAGCGCAAAACCGCAATAATGGAATTATGTTTCGACCGGGTCGGGAGACCAGAACCACGAGTCCGTAATAAGAGGACCAGCTTCATGTTCGTCTGACAATGAGGAAGAGAAGTTCGCCAGCTACGCTGCTGCTGTGAACAGGTAAGTGTTATAAGCTAAATTATTCTTTATCCCTGAAAATTGTAATCAAAAATGACTTTTGACCGATCGGTAAATTACAACTGTGCGGCGCACGAAGTCCGAAGTCCGTGGGGGGTGGTGGGAGTTGTTATCTTCTACATTACAAATATTGTAGAATAATTTTTAGTGCACTGTAGGTTATTTTTTCTTGTAAAAAAAAAAAAAAAAGCCACACATATTTTACGTGGCATGCTTCTTTGTGTGTGGGGGCTTGTTTGTTCATTCATTCATGAATGAATGAATAAACAACCCCCCCCCCCACACACACACACACAGCCCTGAGGGTCACCTTTCATTAGAGCCCAAGATGAAGCTTCTATATTGAATCATTCAAAAGTTACAGACGTTTTTCCAAACTGTGCCATTTAGCACAATTTGGCACAGTTCAAAAATGCCTGGGAACTACCTGAGAACAAAGCTGTATAATATATTCATTTTTTGTGGTATTGTTACAAAATTTTGACATCAGCTGGATAACACTTGGTTCTACATTTCTGTTGCATTTTCCAGCCCGGATCTGAAGCTGTGTGTTATTTGCAAGCATTTGTATCCAAAAAAACACCCAGGCGAAATTTATTTTCTTCAAGTTTAGTATGTTTAGATGACTGTTACTCAGTGGCCGGAGCACTTAGAGAGATTATGACTGTTTTGCCAAAAAATTCAAAGTGTTTTCTTTTAAATGAGATCAACCTCATGAAGATTCTGCAAAGGGTTGAAGAACAGCTTTTGATTTACTTTGGGCACGTTATTTTTTGGCGTTTTTAGGGAAATTGACCAGAGTGCAAGGGGTTAATAATAATCCAACAAATTCAATCTTGTTTCATTGTCAAAGGTCTAATAGATCCCAGCCCCAGACCATCACACTACCAGATTCAGGTTCAGGTTCAGGTTACTTTATTTGTACCCGTAGGTAGATTTGTTTTGCAGTCTGGTGACATCCATATTTACAAGCCACAAATTACATTCAACATAGACACAAACACAGGCACATATGAATCTGACTATAAACATGATAAGAATACTCAAGGCTCCATCAATCAGGGTATAAAAAGACAAAGAGATGGGAGAAAAACCAGAGGTAAGAGAGAAGGGTCATATTAAAAGTTATTTTACTGTTGGTAATTATATTTTACTGTTGGTATGATGTTCCTTTTCTGAAATGTTGTGTTACTTTTACGCTGGATGTAATGGGATACACACCTTCCAAAAAGTTCAACTTTTGTCTCATCAGTCCACAGACTATTTTCCCAAAAGTCTTGGGGATCATCGAGATGTTTTCTGGCAAAACTGAGACCAGTCTTTATGTCATTTTTGCTCAGCGTGGTTTTCGTCTTGGAACTCTGCCGTGTAGGCCATTTTTGCCCAGTCTCTTCCTTATGGTGGAGTCATGAACACTGACATTAACTGAGGCAAGTGAAGCCTGCAGTTCTTTGGATGTTGTTGTGGGGTCTTTTCTGACCTCTTGGATGAGTCATCGTTGTGCTCTTGGGGTAATTTTGGTCGGCCGGCCACTCATGGGAAGGTTCACCTGTTTTTTCCATTTGTGGATAATCGCTCTCACTTTGGCTCACTGGAGTCCTAAAGCTTTAGAAATGGCTTTACAACCTTTTCCAGACTGATAGTTACTTTGCTTCTCATTTATTCCTGAATTTGTTTTGGAGTTTGGAGCTGGCGTTTTGAGCTTTTTTTGTTGCTGCCGCTGGGAGTGAACCTGCTCGTGAAGAGTAACGAGGAATTTGCCAGTAGTAGCTGGTGAAGCTTGTGAAGCGGCCCCCCGCCCCCCCACACCTCGCGCTCAGGGAAAACAAAGAGATTACTCCCACGTGCGTTTTTTTTTTTTTTTTTGAACTATCCAAATCAGAGATCATCGGCCGGAATAATGGGTCCCAAGAGAGCTCTGCCAAATGAAGATGAGATAAAAAAAAGCACTGGATTTCTTGGCAGAAGAAATGTCTGCTCTAAAATCACAACAAAGAGGTATACTGGACCTCGTGGAGGAAATTAAAGCGCTGCGCAGCCAGAACGCTGAAAAAGACAAGAGGCTGGCGTATCTGGAAAGCAGATTGGCTGAGATGGACCAGAACACTCAGGCAAACGACGTGATCATCACGGGGCTCCACATCAAACCCCGATCATACGCGAGAGCAGTTGCCGCAGACAGCAGTGGAAGTCAGCTGGATGAGGAATCCGCTGAGCAACAGGTGACGGCCTTCATGCAGTCAAAAGGAATCCAGCTGGACTGCAACAACATCGAGTCCTGCCACCCTCTGCCCAGGAAAAACGGCGACAAACCTGCTGTGATCATGAGGTTTGTAAACAGAAAACACAAGACGGCGCGAATGAAACAAGGTAAGAAGCTGAAGGGAACCAACATCTACATAAATGAGCACCTCACGAAAGAGAATGCAGAAATAGCCAGGAAAGCAAGATACATGAAAAAGCAGAAAAAAATTCAAAACACCTGGACATCAAACTGTAAAATATTCATCAAATTAAACGGATTGCCTGAAGAAGCCAAGGTCATTAACATCCGTAATATTATGGAACTGGACAAATACGATCTGGAGGCACAGCAACAATTCAGACAAATATAGGACACTGAAGGATTTTACTCATCTGCAACAAAACATTCTACAGCATGAATCAAAAAATCAACAAACAGGAACAACAGGAACTGAAAGTTTTTGAATACACAGAGCACAACCCACAGGACGTAGAATATGACATAGACCCTGATAATAATCTTTTTAACTCAATCAATAATGACTGTAATTATTACACAGATGAACAGTTTAACACAATGGTCACATCTGATTTCAATATTTCTATGATCCACTTCAACAGCAGGAGTCTCTATGCAAACTTTAATAACATTAAAGATTATTTAAATCAGTTTAAAGAGCCATTCAATATTGTGGCAATATCAGAGACATGGCTCAGTGAAGAGAAAGGAGTGGATTTTACCATGGATGGCTATGAATTAAATTATGTAAATAGGAAAGTGAAAAAAGGAGGAGGAGTTGCAATTTATGTTGACAAGAGCTTGAAATACAAGGTTGTTGAAAATCTGTCAGTCACTGTGGATGAATTATTTGAATGTATTACAATAGAAATCTGTCTGGACAATGTGAAGAATGTAGTAGTGAGCTGTGTATATAGAACACCTGGATCAAACATTGACTTATTTAAGGACTGGATGGAAAAAATGTACGCAAAACTAACTCATAAAGTTATGTTCATCTGTGGGGATTTCAATATAGATCTGATGAACTCAAAACAACATAGTTTGACAGAAGACTTTATCAACACAATGTACAGCATGGGCTTACATCCAACAATTACAGGACCTAGCAGAATCATGTCGCACAGTGCCACACTAATAGATAACATATTCACAAACATTATGGAAAATAATATCAGGAGTGGGCTTTTATTGAATGATATCAGCGACCACCTGCCGATTTTTGTTGTCTATCAATGTGATTATAGGAAGAAAAAGTATACCAAAAATATTAAATATAAAAGAATAAGAACCGAAGAATCAATGTATTTACTGACAAAGGAATTATTAATACAAGATTGGAAGATAGTTTATGATGAAAATGACATAAATAGAGCATATGATAAATTTTTACAAATATTTCATTGTACAATAAATACTGTCCTATAAAACAATTCAGTGACAGACAACAAAAAAAAAATATTCCTTGGATCACCAAGGGGTTAATAAATGCATGTAAAAAGAAGAATACATTATTTAAACAATTCATTAAATGCCGAACGGTGGAAGCTGAGATCAAATATAAAAGATATAAAAATAAGCTTACCACTATAATGAGGACCTGTAAGAAAGAATATTACAACAGAATACTAGAGGATAACAAAAATAACATAAGAGGAATATGGCAAGTACTCAAGGGGATTATTAGTAATTGTTCTAAGTATGCAAATTATCCAGAATATTTTATCGAAAACGACAGTTTGATTAATAATATGGAAGATGTGGTCAGTGGTTTCAATAAATTTTTTGTAAACGTTGGACCTGAATTAGCAAAATCAATAGTGACTCCGGAAACAAACCACAGTGGGTCTGTGAATGAAATAGAGGATAGAAACCCAAACACAATCTTTTTGGGTGCAGTTACTGAAAAGGAAATTATCGAGACTGTGAGTAAATTTAAGAACAAAAAATCAACGGACTGGAATGAAATTGACATGACAATAGTGAAAAAAGTAATTGAGGGAATTGTTAAGCCACTCACCCACATCTGTAACCTGTCATTTCAAACTGGTACATTTCCAGACAAAATGAAAATAGCAAAAGTAACACCTCTTTATAAAACAGGAGACAGTCATCGCTTCACAAATTACAGGCCAGTTGCTTTACTCTCACAATTCTCCAAAATACTTGAAAAAATATTCACTAAGAGACTGGATGATTTCATTGAAAAACACAACCTCCTTACAGATAGCCAGTATGGTTTTAGAGCAGATAAATCTACATCTTTGGCACTGATCGAACTTATAGAAGAAATTACTAGTTGTATAGACAAAAAAAAGGTTGCTGTAGGAGTATTTATAGACTTAAAGAAAGCTTTTGACACCATTGACCACAGAATACTACTAAGGAAACTGGAAAGGTATGGGATAAGAGGGGTAGGACTGAGTTGGGTGAAAAGTTATTTAAGTAACAGACAACAATTTGTACAAATTGGAGAGCACAAATCACCCTGCATGGACATCACTTGTGGTGTGCCCCAGGGGTCAGTTTTGGGACCCAAACTCTTTATCTTGTATATAAATGACATATGCCAAGTATCAAAAATTCTGAAATTTATTTTGTTTGCGGATGACACAAATATCCTTTGCACTGGTGAGAACTTGCAGCAGGTTTTAGAGGTGGTCACAACTGAAATGGAAAAATTAACGCAGTGGTTCAACAAAAATAAATTATCTCTAAATCTAAAAAAAACAAAGATTATGGTGTTTGGAAATTATAAAATAAATCATGAAATAATGGTAACGATAGATGATACCAGAATACAAACAGTACAGGAAAATAAGTTTCTGGGGGTGACGCTAGACAGTAAAATCTGCTGGAAACCTCACATCAGTCACATCCGGGCTAAAGTAGCAAAACATATAGGCATACTGGGGAAGACAAGACACATCTTGGACTATAAATCATTGGTCTTATTGTACAATTCACTGTTTTTACCTTATCTTAACTACTGTGTAGAAGTCTGGGGAAACACCTACAAGACCAACCTACAAGCAATATGCACATCACAAAAAAGAGCTATAAGGATAATAAACAATGCAGGATATAGAGACCATACCAATTCGTTGTTCTTGAAGTCACATGTCATAAAGTTCATCGATTTAGTTAAATTTAAGACAGCACAAGTAATGTACAGGGCAATTAACAATCAACTCCCATCTAATATACAAAAAATATTTTAAAAAAAAAAGAGACAATGATCATAATTTGAGAGGAGACTTAAACTTCACAAAACCCAAGATACGTACAACCAAGAAAAGTATGTGCATATCTGTCTGTGGGGTGGATTTGTGGAACAGTCTGGAGCAGGAACTGAAACTATGTACAAACAGAAATCAATTTAAAAAGAGGTATAAGCACCATTTGTTGAAAGGATATATGTTAGAAGGGTAGAATTTATATGTACGATTCATTATGTTCACTCTGGGACATTATGGGACACTATGGAATGGTGGGTGGGACAGCACTGTGTGTATCTGTGTCATTTGAGACTGGTTTTGATATATGGACTCCATTGTATGTTAGAATGGACAGGTGTTAATGTTGATCTGTAAAAAATACAGTAAATTGTTTACTTGGGGTCTTAAAGGTAGTAATTTGTATAAAATTCACATGGGTGTATCGATGGAAAAGAGGAGTTGGAATTAATAAGTGTTCACTTCTTCCTTCTCCCTTTCGAACAGTGTATACTGTAACTTTATTGCATTTGCTATTTGCTTGTTTTTTGTTATATTTTTTGTGTTCGAAATAAACTATCTATCTATCTATCTATCACAGTATAACGTCTAGATTTTGAGGATCTTTTGGTCTACTTCACTTTGTCAGGCAGGTCCTATTTAAGTGGTTTCTTGATTGAGAACAGGTGTGGCAGTAATCAGGTCTGGGTGTGGCTGGAGAAATTGAACTCAGCTTTCCAAAGATGTGATAAACCACAATTAATTTGTTTTAACGGGGAGACAATCACTTTTTCACACAGGGCCATGTAGGTTTTTTTGTTTGTTTGTTTGTTTTTACCCTTACTAATAAACACCTTCATTTAAAAACTACATTTTGTGTTTACTTGTATTATCTTTGTCTAATATTTAAATTTGTTTGATGATCTGAAACATTTAAGTGTGACATACAAAAAAAAAAGAGAAATCAGGAAGGGGGCAAACACTTTTTCACACCACTGTATCTATAAAATTACTGCATTGATTGAAATGAGCCGAATGACTACAGTTTTATTCTCCATTTCCGCACTTTAAAAGTTACTTTTCCAATGGCGATGGTTTCAGAAATAGAAGCTGAAAAGAAACGTGACTCTTGAGTTTTGACTGATACCTCATCTGACCTAATCAGAGCTTCCGTTATGTTTCTCCAGACTTTAGTGGCCAATGAGTGCCCACTTACCACTGAAGTACCAGTCCAACTTCTCACACTTACAAAATGAGCCATTTGCAGCTGAGTCTGTTGGTGACTGCTGTATCGTGTAGCTGTAGTATTTCCTGGTAAAGCACACTCTCTCACCTCCTTCCACTGCTGATTACTCTCCTAAAGCTGCCCCAATCAATGCACCTGTGTCTCATCACCTCCTGCCTATAAGAGGTAGTTCATTACTCACTCTCATTGCGGGACTGTTGGACTTCTCTCTGAGCTGTCAGCATTGGATACTCCTCCTGAGTGTGCTCTCCTGCTGTTACGTCCCTACCTTCTCACTTTCTCCCTATGTGGGATGCCAAGTAACACCATTTATTCTTTGTTCACTATTCCTCACTACCTCATCTCTCCCAGCACATCACCTACCTGGATTCCCCCTGAGGCAGACCTAGAGCTCCTGTGGTGGACATTGGAGTCACTCTGGCAGCCCACTTTCCCAACCTGGATCCGTATCTCCTCCTCCTCAAAGTCTCGAGCAATATTCCATCATTATTTACTGATTTTAATTCCTTGGGCAAGGGGCAGCTTCTCCTCACCTGCAGTTACAGCAGATAAAATAAGTATTGAACACATCAACATTTTTCTCATTAAACATATTTCTGATGGAGCCATTGACCTGAGATGTTCACCTGGTATCAGTAACAACCCAAGTAATCCATACATACAAAGAAATCAAGGGAACTGTGTTCACAAAACAAGTCAAATTTAATAAAGTGGAATGACACGGGGAATAAGTATTGAACACATGAAGAAAAAGAGGTGCAAAAAGCCATAGAAAGCCAAGAAAACACCTGAAATCCATCAGAATTTAGGAAGCTATTGAACCTCCCCATCAGTGCAAATTAATTTCAGCTGGTTAAGTCCTGACTGATAGCCTTTTAAAAGGTCTGTAAATATCAGATTGTCACACCACAAAGAACTCATGATGGGTAAGAGCCAAAGACCACTCGTGGAGAGCTCCAGAAAGACCTGGAGTTAGCAAGTACTGCTGTTTGAAAGAAAACAATAAGTAATGCACTCAACCAATAAGGGCTCTATGCCCGTTCACCTCACAAGACTCATTGCTTAAGAAAAAGAATGTTGAAGCTCATTTAAAGTTTGTTGTACAACATTTGGGCAAGCCAGTAAAATATTGGGAGACTATAGTCTGGTCAGATGAGACCATAATTGAACTTTTTGGATGCCACAACACACAGCATGTTTAGAGGAGAAATGGCACTGCACATCAGCCCAAAAACACCATACCAACAGTGAAGTTTGGTGGTGGGAGCATCATGGTGAGGGGGTGTTTTTCGGTATATGGTCCAGGCAGACTTCATATAATTGAAGGAAAGATGAATGGACAAATGTACAGAGACATCCTTGATAAGAACCTGTTTCCATATGCCAAGATGCTGAAGATGAAACGAGGGTGGACATTTCAGCAAGACAATGATCCCAAACACACAGTCAAGGAAACTCTCAGCTGGCTCCAGAGAAGGAAAATAAAGCTGCTAGAATGGCCCAGTCAGTCACCTGACCTGAATCCAATTGAAAACAGGGATACAAAAACATTTTTTTTGTAAGTTGTTTGTGTTTTTTCATCTGATTTAAGACAATTTTGCACCGCTGAATCCGAAAATGACATCCGTTTCTCTCGATCAGGTCAAGTTTTTAAGAGAAAAAATCATTTTCTAACACAATTTATTGTTTGAATGTTACAAACTTCGATTACTGTAAATTGAATAGTAGACATTGATAAAGGTAAGTACAAAGTGTAAATTGAATTTTATGTCATCATTGTTCAAAATTCTGAGCTTCAACTTCCGTTTATTCAAACCTCTAGAATGCTCAGCAGCAGGGATGTCTCTCTTCAGTCCAACAGTAATCAGCCATCATGACAATTTATGACATCAGGTCATAAATTGGCACATGCAAACTCTTCAGAGTTGAGAAATTTCAAGAAATAAAAAAGAATTTTGCATCATATAAAGTGAAAATACCCATACATGTAAACAAAAACATAAAAAACAACATGTGGCCATACTTCAAAAAGATGACCTGATTGAGCAAAACCAATGTGATTTTTGGATTCAGCACATCAAAATCGTCCTAAATCAGCTAAAAAAAACTTAGACAACTTAGACAGTTCATCTCATAGATTTAAATCTATGGGACGAATTGAAGATCAGAGTTCATAGAAGACATCCACGGAATCTTCAAGATTTGAAGACAGTTTGTACGGAAGAATGGGCTAAAATCACTCCTGAACAATGCCTGGACCTAGTTTCTCCATACAGGAGGCGTCTGGAAGCTGTTATTACCAACAAAGGCTTTTCTACTAAATATTAAATGAATTTCACCAAGCATGTTCAATACTTATTTCCTGTGTCATTCCATTTTATTAAATATAACTTGCTTTGAACACAGTTGCCTTGATTTCTTTGTATGTATGGATTACTTGGGTTGTTACTGATATCTGGGGAAAATCTCAGGTCAGTGGCTCCATCAGAAATATGTTTATTGAGAAAAATGTTGACGTGTTCATTACTTATTTTCCCTGCTGTGTCTGCCCTACTCACCTCAAGAAGCGCTGAAGCAAGAAGGCTGGAGCTGTGTCATACTCACCATTCACTACTGCACCTGTAAAAGTAAGACTCTATCATTCAAGTTCATTACTGGTCATCTCACCATAATACTAACCAGTCTCCTCTCTGTCTCCCAGGGTTGCCAGCATGAGCCGCCTCTTCCTTGTTTACCATTTCACTGGTCACGTTTACATGTGCATGAATAAACTGGTAATGGTTGGATTTCTGGAGTTATCTGATTATTCAAGTGGCCATGTAAACAGAATAATCTGGTGAAATCCATGTAATCGGGGTCATTAACTCAGCTGGTTTATCCTCCAATAACCCATTTATTCAATGCATGTAAAAACAACAGCACTGATTATTGCCATTATAGGTTTATTCCCAATAATCAGTTTATTGTGACCATGTAACCAGGGTCAATAAAATTATTACTGTTTTCACTCAAAAAGTTCTCCTTTCTGTGTCTGCATTCTGGGTCCACTTTAGTAAAACATGTCAGTAGCCTTTGAATTTCTAAATGTAACAGTGTGTCACATGCACGCCCTTTAACGGGTGTGCATCTACTGCAATTTAAAGGGCTACCATCTTTAGCAGTCCTGTATCTTTCAAATTTTGTTGAGAAAATGGGCAAATTTAATTTAATAAAAAAATCCTCCAGGAAGCATTCAATAGTTATAGATGTTTTCCGTTATGTGACATAGTATGATACAGATGAAGAACACCTGGCTGGATCCTAAGTTAAAAAAAACAAACAAAAAACATAAAAACAAAACTGTAATATATTCCTTTTTTGTGATTTTGTGACAAAATTTATACCTGAACTTGGTAACACTTGGTGCTACATTCCTACTGTGTTTTCAAGTTAATATATCACTACTATATTATTTGCAGGCAAATGTATCTTCTAATTTACTTTAGGTGTGTTAGTTGTAGGCATTTTTACCTCCAAATTACTGAGTACTGCATTGTGTCAGTTGTGGCTGTTAACAGTTACTAACAAGAGACAGTTTTCTGACTTGTTGCACTGGAATATGGTTGACTTTACGTGGTGTCAATTCTTCATCTGGTTTTTTACCCTTTCCCCGATGTAGAAGAAATGTACCTGGCTAAACTTTAACAGGAATTACAGTGATGTGAAAAAGTGTTTGCCCCCTTTCTGATTTCTCATTTTTTTTGTATGTTTGTCACACTTAAATGTCATGATTCCTCGTGCACCATTGCGCGGCGCACGAGGGAAGGAATGAAAAACCCATTTGCTGGAGTAGAACGTTCCATTTATTAACATAAACTTCAACAAAGTAACAAGTCCAGAAACCATACAAATACAGAGGGTTGTAATGGTGAGATTAAGCCACCAGACATGCAGGGACGCCACCTCGATGCTCTACAGCCCAGTGGAAGAATTGCCTAGTGCCGCAGGGCTGCGGTCGGCACAGGGAGAAAGGCAAACATGAAACTTATGGAACTGGAGCGATTCGGGGCTGTCCGTGCAGTCAGGAGGATGAAGGAGTAAGCAGGGTCAGCCGCTAATATCAAGGGATTAACTGAACTTGAAATGACAGGCTGAACAAACGCGAAGGTAATGAATGTGTATACATGGAGAAACACTCTGCCACATATGGAGGTGAATGCTCCGACGATCTCTTCCCACAAACGCAGCGTATTTGTAATCATAATGCTAATGACAAGAGATTGCCGGTGTGAGGAAGTGTGGCCTGAACATAATTAAACCCTGGTGTGCATGATGAGTGTATGAGCCTGTGAATGGGAATGAATGGGGTGTGTGTGTGTAAACACCCATAATGAACTACAACTGATGACACTTGACAGGAGAAGGGGGCGTGCCAGAGCTGTCAGGGAGTGAAGGCCCAATAGCTCCCTGAAGCGCCTGGTGGAAAATAGGGCAAAAAAAACATAAGTCAGAACTGGGTTTGAAACCACCAAACCCAGGTTCGTGACACTTAAAGCTCATCAAACAAATCATCAAACAAATTTAGATCATGTCAGATCATCAAACAAATTTAGATATTAGACAAAGATATCACAAGTAAACAAAAAATGCAGTTTTTAAATGAAGCTGTTTATTATTAAGAGTTAAAAAAAAAAATCCAAACCAACATGGCCCTGTGTGAAAAAATACCCCCCCACCCCCACATTAAAACATAAATTAACAGTGGTTTATCACATCTTTGGAAATCTGAGTTCAATTTCTCTAGCCACACCCAGGCCTGATTATTGCCACACCTGTTCTCGATCAAGAAATCACTTAAGCAGGACCTGCCTGACAAAGTGAAGTAGACCAAAAGGTCCTCAAAAGTTAAACATCATGCTGCGATCCAAAGAAATTCAGGCACAAATGAGAAACAAAGTAACTGAGATCTATCAGTCTGGAAAAGGTTATAAAGCCATTTCTAAAGCTTTGGGACTCCAGCAAACCACAGTGAGAGCCATTTTCCACAAATGTCGAAAACATGGAACAGTGGTGAACTTTCCCACGAGTGGCCAGCCGACCAAAATTACCCCAAGAGCGCAGCAACAACTCATCCAAGAGGTCACAAAAGACCCCACAACATCCAAAGAACTGCAGGCCTCACTTGCCTCAGTTAAGGTCAGCGTTCATGACTCCACCATAAGAAACAGACTGGGCAAAAATGGCCCGCATGGCAGAGTTCCAAGATGAAAACCATTGCTGAGCAAAACGAACATAAAGGCTTGTCTCAGTTTTGCCAGAAAACATCTTGATGATCCACAGGACTTTTGGGAAAATACTCTGTGGACTGATGAGACAAAAGTTCAACTGTTCGGAAGGCGTGTGTCTCATTACATCTGGCGTAAAAGTAACAGCATTTCAGAAAAAGAACATCATATCAACAGTAAAATATGGTGGTGGTAGTGTGATGGTCTGGTGCTGTTTTGTTGCTTCAGAACCTGGAAGACTTGCTGTGGTAAATAGAACCATGAATTCTGCTGTCTACCCAAAAATCCTGAAGGCGAATGTCCAGCCATCTGTTCATGACCTCAAGCTGAAGCGCACTTGGATTCCACAGCAGGACAATGATCCAAAACACACCAGCAAGTCCACCTCTAAATGGCTTAAGAAAAACAAAATAAAGACTTTGGAGTGGCCTGGTCAAAGTCCTGACCTAAATCCAATTGAGATGCTGTGGCATGACCTTAAAAAGGTGGCTCATGCTCGAAAACCCTCCAATGTAGCTGAATTACAACAATTCTGCAAAGATGAGTGGGCCAAAATTCCTCCACAGCACTGTAAAAGAGTCATTGCCAGTTATCGCAAACGCTTGATTGCAGTTGTTGCTGCTAAGGGAGGCCCAACCAGCTATTAATTAGGTTTTGGGGGCAATCACTTTTTCACACAGGGCCATGTAGGTTTGGATTTTTTCCCCCCTTAATAATAAACACCTTCATTTAAAAACTGAATTTTTTTGTTTACTTGTGTTATCTTTGTCTAATATTTAAATTTGTTTGATGATCTGAAACATTTAAGTGTGACAAACATACAAAAAAAAGAGAAATCAGGAAGGGGCAAACACTTTTTCACACCACTGTACCACAGGCTGCTGTGACGTTGTAATTATGAGAAACCCTTCCTGGTGACTGGTGAATGCAAATGATGCCCTTCTTTAAAAAGTCTAATGCTTTCTATGTGCTTTTCTTACTAATTTTACCTTTTTGGTGAGTGATTATGCAATCAATATCTAAGAAATGAAAGAGCATGTATTTAGCACAATATATTGTATGTACTTGTATTTTTCTACAGGGAGTCTTCCCATTACTGTTGTGGACAAGTCAGCAGTGCCAGAAGTTCACACAATTTGAAGAATTGTTTGTCCCATAGAGACTTTGAGTCAAAAATAGAATATTAATTTTAGATGAAATTACCTTACCATCAGGATTGCACTAGACAGTAATCCAGTTGCAGAGCACAAACATAAAAATTCAGAGATTGAGGCAGAGGAGTAATTTTTATTTAAACACATAATGTCATGTGTGGAGCTGGGTTTCAGCTCCGGTCATGATTTGTGGCTGTAGCTTCTGATTGGTTGCTAATTGGTTCCAGCTGGCGGGTTAGCCCTGAGCCTTGGGCCTCGCCAACCTACAGCCACACCCCTCCCTCTACCAGGCACTCACCGGCTGTCATTGGTTTCTGTACACACATACATGCTTGCACACACACACACACACACACACACACACACACACACTCTTACACAGACTCACGCCACACACCTGCGTCCACTTGTCACCCATCAGCCTGCTTGGTATTTAATGGGTGGCAGTGGGGGTATTCAGTGTTGCGGCGTCAGTCTTCAATGCACAGTCTGATTCATGGTCACCTGCGTATGTGATGTCCTGAAGTGATTGGGTTCCTTTCCTTTGGACTACAATGGTGTTGTTTTTCTCCAGAGCCCTCTGAGCTCCGACGCCTTATGTAAGTCTCTCCTTATTATTAACTGCCCTTTTTTCCACTGCCCGGTTCTGCCTGGGAGTGCGTGGGGCTTTCCCTATATCCAACTGGACTCGAACTCCCAGTGCCAGTGTACCTGACTGTGTTTCCCCAAGTGAACATTTTCCCTGCTTTTTGTGTGTCTTTGAATTATCCCATTCTGTTAATAAATTTGTTCACTTCACCTGCGGTTTGGGCTTGTATTAATCCATATGTTTGCTGCGAGATTACGCAGCCGACATGACAGTACGCCACGACCAAACTGAGCCCGAACGGTGAAGTGACGAGTCATTTTTTCATTTTTGTGTGCTTTTTTTCACCTACTGGTTCAGAGCACGATGTCCTCGTCGAGCCGTTCCCACATTGGCAAGAGTGGATGGGCAGCGGGACATCCCATTGCGGAGGAGCAGGAGGCAGCCTGGCTGATCTAGGAGTTGCTGGAGGACGCTCATTAGGTCTTTGGTCCCGGAGAGCGATTGGCCTACCTCAACGGAGAGTTACGGATCCTGGGGGCTAATCGGGGCCTCTTGAATTACCCTCAGTATGCCGAACTGCTGTCTGCTGTCTGCGCTCTCGAACAGGCTTTTCCCGACCTGAGGAGAAGGGCTTTCCAGACCAAGCCGAAGCAGAAACGCTCTTCTCCATCGGCGGGCATCTTTCTCTCCGCTCCATCTCCTGCTCCAAGATGGCCACCACCAGGTCGGCAGCGTTGACGTCATCCAGCCCCAGATTCTCGGCGAAACAATCCAGCCCCGCTAACTGCTTCTCTCCCCACACCAAGCCCAGTTATTCCCGCAGCGGATTCTCATCTTCGAATCCTAGCAGTCCTGTCTGCAGAATTCTCCTCTACATCTGCTGCAAGGTCTCCTTCCTCGGTGAGACCACAAGCAGTAGAGGGGAGCTTGTTTTCCTCACCGGGGGCTTCTGTTCCTGTGGCAAGAGGGGCAGCTCCCATATTTTCTACAGAGGGGCCAAGCACCGCTTTTAGATTAGATTAGATTAGATTAGATTCAACTTTATTGTCATTACACATGTATGAATACAAGGTAACGAAACACATGGATGGATGGGTGATGACGTTCAAATGACAGCAGCAGCCAACACCTTAATCCGGGAGAACAGGCAAGCTATTTTCATTTGACTCCCATTAATAATGAAATGTCTTGCCTGATTCCTGGTAGGGAGGCTCAGGGAAAGCAGTCCCCTGAGCTCTCCCCACCTGCTGCTGTTAAAAACTGTTCACCAGCCCTCTCTCAACTTTCATCTGTTTGCCCGCCGGAACCGGAGCCAAGTAGTCAGGACCAGGAGGAGCCAGAGGTCTGAGAGGATTGGCTTCCCAAAGCAACGATGAACCGGACCCCAGCCGCCACGCCGGAGGAGTCACCAGCGTGGATCATGGCAGCTGGGGAAATAAAGACTGCAGCTACCATCATGCCTGCTGCGGAGGCCGCCGCAGGTGGCTGCATGGTGGCGCAGTGGTTAGCACTGCGGCAGCACAGTTTACCCTCTGCCGGGGGATCGCGGGGATTATAAGATCGTGGGTTCGATCCCTGCCCTCGGCCAACAGTGATCTGTGTGGAGTTTGCATGTTCTCCCCGTGTTTGCGTGGGTTTACTCCGGGATTTCTCTGGTTTCCTCCCACATGCCAAAAACATGCAGGTTAGGGAGTTAAAGGGCGCTTGCGCACGCAGCGACCGGCAGCTCATAGAGATCATAATCAACCAACTGCGTGAAATCAGCCTCCTTGGTTCTGTGGAGAGCAATTATGTAACTGCATAGATCTAGATACTATGACCACACCTGCCTACTATATTTGCATTAAAATGGTCATATACATTTGTTTTGTTAAACATTTTTTGATTAGGTAATTATAAAGAAATTAGGTAATGAGGGACAGACAAAAGTCCTTAATGAGATTTGGTAGGCCAGAACAAAGGCAATGCAGCCACATCGGGACTATGGCAAAATACATCCATCTTTGAAATATTGTTAGTTGCCACAGCAGACAGACATTTATCAGGTTTTTGACAGTACAAGGTGGACAGTGTGCACCTTCCCCAAGTTAAAGAGAAGTTAAAGTGTCATGAACCTGGGTTTGGTGGTCCCAAACCCAGTTCTGACCCATCTCTCTATTTATTTTCCATCAGGCGCCTCAGGGCGTCCTTTGGGTCCTCCGCTCCCCGACAGCTCGGCACGCCGCTTCTCCTGTCAATATCACCAGCTGTTCCATATTATGGGTGTTTCACACACTTATACGCACACACTTCATTCACTCCCATGCACACACTCAGACACTCAATCTTACACTCATGGTATCAATTACGTTCAGCCCACACATCCTCACATCGACTGTCTCTTCCCTCATCAGTATTATGATTATTTAAACGCTGTGCTAGTAGGAAGAGACAGCAGGAGCATTGCCCTTCATACACGGCAGCGTGTACCTCCGTGTATGCAAGTTAACACTCCCTACAGATTATATTCAGACTGTTTAATTCTGCAACCACTGGACTACACGGACAGCCCCGGATTGCTCCAGCACCGTAAGTTCATGTTTGCCTTTCTCCCCATGCCGACAGCAGCCCTACGGCACTAGGCATTCCCTCCCCCGGGCTATAGAGCATCCAGGAGGAATTTCTGTATGTCTGGTGGCCTCAGTTGTAATCATTGCATCTGTTCATCTCGCTGTTCACTTTGTGACTGTTTGCTGGACTTGTTATTTTGGGGTTTATACTCAATAAAGTGCATGAATCTACTCCTGCGCATGGGTTTTTCATTCTGCCCTCTGTGCGCCGCGTAATGGCACACGAGGGATCATAACGGAATGCTCCGGCCAGCAAGAAACAACCCAGCGGAGTAAACATGCGTTTTTTCTTTTTCTTTTTACCTTTTTTCCCTTTTCTCCCGAGTAACAACATAATGGTCTTGATGGACAAGGAGATAAGAGCACAAGACCTGCTGGAAGAGGCTCAGGTCAGTCACGTCTTTGGGTGACTTTGGCCACGCTCAGTGGCCACAGTCACCCAAAGACGTTCGGTGGGCACAGCTTGTTGCAGAAGACATCGGGCGGCATCATCCCAATCTCCGGGTGGTTCCGAGGGTGGATGACATCTTCTCCTTCCTCCTTCCCCCGCCAAACGTGAAGCTAGAGTGGGCCTCTCCGACATCGGAGCCATCCTCGCGTCAGAAGAAGCGATCCCGGCGGAAGAAGACATCCTCCTCCCACGGCTCACCCACTCCTGCACCATCCCTTGAGCCTGGGCACGCATCGTTCCCTGATCTGATGACGGAGGAAGAGAGACTGGGCCTGCCCGCCCAGATAGACCGCCTGATCGAGGAGGAGCACCACGAAAGGGAGGAATGAGAATGTGCTTCACTGGCGGTGACTGTTCCATCCTCCGGGCCGGGGGACGCCCAGGCTGCGGATATGATGACAGAGGAGGAGAGACTGAATTTGCTCACTCTCATCGACCGTCTGATTGAGGAGGAATGCTCAGTGAGGAGAGGAGATGCCTCGGAGGCCGCTGGGGACACCCAGAGCCAGGAGAACAGGCAAGTTTTTCCTAATTTTACCCTCACTTTTGATGAACAATGTTGCCTGCCTCCTGGCCAGGAGACTCGGGGTTTGCAGTCCCCTGAGTGTTCCACCCCAGTGGCATATAGTAGTTCTTCTTTTGACCTCCCCAAACCCTCTGTGTGTGTGCCTATGAGTCCGCTGGTGCCAGAACCAGATTGCCCGAGGGGGTAAGAACCAGAGGTCCTGGAGAGTCCAGGTCCAGCAAGGAGGCAATGCCTGGCCAGCCGCCACGTCAGATGAGCCGGTGGCGTGGAAGACAGTGCACAGGGGCACCAAGACTGCTACCACCATCACGCCTGCTGCGGGGCCCGCCGCAGTAGGGTCACCCTCTGGACCAGACCTCCAGAGTCCTGGACAGTGCTGGAGCTTGAGTGCAGGCAAGTAACCTCTCCTGTAATTCTCTTGTCAGTGGTGGAGAGATCTTGCCTGGGTCTTGGGGAGGAGAGTCGGGTGCAGCCCTCAGCTGCATCCGAACTCCCCTCACCGGGCTCCGCCGCTGTCAGTGACCCTAACCATCTTTCCTCTCCCGTCTCCTCTGAGCTCCTTCCTAGGGTTGGCGGAGAAGAGCCACTCCAACCTGGGTCATCCACAGACGACGATGCGGGCCCAGCCGTCCCGGACGAGGTCGACGTGGGTATAGCACCTGACGGACCGACGGTACCTGCGCACCCTAAGTCGTTGGAGTCCTGGACTGCAGTGGAGCCCGAGTTCAGGCAAGTGTGCTCCATAATGTCTGTTATGTCTATGTTGATGTCACACTGCCCGACTCATGGTGAGGAGGGCCCGGGGCAGCTCGTAGTAGCCCTCGGGGCCACCTCACCGGGCTCTGCCGCTGCCAGCGACCCTGACTTGGTCTCTTTCTGTCTCCCTCCAGGTTCAGATCTCCTGGCCAGGGTTGCCAGAGAGTAGCCAAGGCCTCCAGAGGCCGTCGAGAATCTGGACTCAGCGCCAGGGTCAGGAAAGAGCCCTACCTCCCCGTTGGGGAGGCCACCGTGGGAGCAATGAGGCCCCTGATGGGGACCACCGCAGGTGCAACGGAGCTCCAGCCAGAGTCCACCACCGGTGCAGCAGAGCTCCAGCTGGAGTCCACCACTGGTGCAGCCATGTCCCAGACCAGGACCATCACAGGTGCAGCCACGTCCCAGACCGGGACCATCACGGGTGCAGCCACGTCCCAGACCGGGACCATCGTGGGTGCTACGGTCCCCCTGCTCCAAGCTTCAGAGGGCGGGGTGGGGGGGGCTTCTATCCCCCGGTTTGGCCACTGAAGTTCCCCGGTGGGTACGCTGCCTCTCCATCTTCCCCTCCGGTCCTGGTGGCTCCACCATGCTGGTCAGCCACACGAAAGACCTGGCCCGGGTGGCCCATCGGCCCGGGCAGGCCGCTGGACGCTGTTCAATGGGCCGCCTGCTGGGCTTGGGACTTGGGCAGGCCACCCGATCAGTCATCCCTCGCCATACCAGGGCCCTGGGACGCTGGTCGGCCCCCTGAACTTTGGACTCCTGGGGGGGGCGCTGTTAGGAGGTGCACATTATTATATTTGCATATTATGTGTTGTGTTTTTCACGTGTTCTTCCCAAGAATAGAGCTGTTGCAGGCAATGCGGGCCCACTCAGGCTATGAGGGAAGTGACATTCACCCAATCAAAGGTTAATATACCATCAATGTGTCAGCCTGCTTGTTCTGAGTGTTTTGGGTGTTTTTTTTCCCCATGCAGGTTGAGCATGTCATGGCTAAGTCTTTCATTCCATCTTTGTTATAAAATCCAAATCAGCAAATCTCATAAGACAAGCTAACTTCACCGGACAATATGCACTTACTTTGCACCAACCAGTGGACTGAAAACTCAATTGGTTGATTAATCCCCAAAAGTTTGCAACATATACATAAATATAGTTAATTAATAAAAGATCAGTATGTGCATTAAGGGATCTGTGCATCATCACAAGCACCAAGTACCGCCATACATTGCTGAATCGATCTTTTGCCCCACTTCTGCAATGAATGGTTCAAGCTTTTCTCACACACTCAAACCAAACCTGAACACTCTCAACAGAATTGATTAGCAGCAGATATCTGTAACAGCTGGTACTGACAGAGTGTTGGCCATGACATCACGGAGGTCAGAGTTCAGCGTGGTTGGAGCCGAGGAGACAGCTAGCCCGGCTCTTCATTAGTCACAGCAGAGGGAAAACTAAAAGACATGAATGAGTCATTTGTCAGTCTGTGAGAGCAAATGGGTTAAAGGCATCATTCTCAACACAATGATGTAGTGTGATGAATGATCAGTTAGCCACATGGTGATATCATCTCTCTGATGTTTGCTGAGAACATTAAATTATCAAAACTTTGTACTGAGATTAGTTTTTTGTTTTTTTTTATCTCCTCACAAACGTTTAAGGAAAGGGGAAAAAAAAACCTTTTGTTGTCTGGCTCAACTTTGCACTGCATTGTGAGTTATTTTTGGGGTGTTATGGTAAAAAATACCACAAAGTACAGACACACTTCTTTTCTCTCTGAAGATCTTCTTTTATTCCGAGGTGCCACCGGGAGTTATGTTTAGGTTTGAAGTTGAAGTCAGACAGAGGGCACACTGACGGGAAGACAGTAGGTCCTAGCCCCCTCTGCCCTGTCTACATTTCGTGTTATTATTCAGGTATGCAGGGAGGAGACTGAGATGGGATTACAGTGGGCTACAGCTTCATCAGAGAGAGAGAGAGAGAGAGGGAGAGAGATGGAGTATGAGGCATCACAAATATCATCAGGAGCCATCTATGAACCACAGTAAGAGCAGAGATCCAAAAGCTACAATATTAAAACACATGGGGAGGAAGGAATATGGCAAAAATACAAGGAAATGAAAGCAATGTGGTGAGAGACAAAAAAAAACAACAAAAAAACAAGAACACACTAGTTTCCTGCAGAGAGCCTGTCAGGCCTTAGACTTATTGGCACAAATCAGTGCCGTCAGTCCCCCAGTTATGCTGACCACAAGACTTGCAAGCTAATTTATAGACTGGTTTAGGTTTTCTGTGTCTGCCCAGAACCTCTCACTCTATTATAATGTCCTCTGGGAAAGGAGCAGTTGTGACTGTAAAGTTATTAATCTTTTTCTTTTCTGCTCCAAGGCATGTAACCCAACACAACTCATAGACAGAGTATTCACATTGAATTTTTTTCTCTCCCAGCCATAGAATTTGCGCAAGAGATAACACCTTAGGATGGGTCTTTAACTGTCAGTTTGTCTGTAATGATCTCATGAAAATGCACACACTCGAAGCAGTTCTGCAGTGATGGTTTGTTTATTCCACAGAATCTCTAATGCTCCCTCTCCTACATAACAGTTCAGCACCGGTAAAAGATCCCTGGATGCACATTTAGTTGCGGGTACATGAATATTCAAGATCCAAAACAATTTTACGTACTTATATAAATAATACTGACTGCATACAGTCATTTCCTGGCTCACTGTCATTTCTCAACCAGCCTCCCCGCTTCCAGCTTTGCTGAAGTATTTTATTGCTCTCACTGTGTGCCTATAGGGCAGATGTGGAAGATGGCTTCTTCAGGAAGAGAATAGGCAGATGTAAACACTGCCCATTGTTCTGGCTGACTGCCCAAAACTCAGTTGACTTCAGGTGCTGGAATTTTGAGTAGGATGGAAAGAGGGAAGTGAGAAATGGAGGCAAGGATGGATAAATGTGAAGTGATTCACAAGGTCATCTGAGAATCCATCAACTAGTCAGCTAGCATAGCTTCTGGGGACATAAGCCAACATTTTGGGTCTTAAAGCAGATATCTGTTGCATGAACCTTTGTATTTGTCCAGATGTTGATTATAAATGTAAATTTTAAAAAAATGACAGTTTGCCACCTGACTGTAGACAATGCTTTCAAATGTAACCCTTTCTTTATTTTCCCCTTGAGAATGTCAGTCAAAAGGCTTACATTTGCCTGTCCAAAATTAGGACATGATTTACTGTTAAAAATGACAGTCCTTAGTCACTAAATTTCTTCACTGGTATGCAAAATTTTAGTCGTCTGATACAAATACATATTTTGGTAAAAAATGTTTTAACTGTGTGGGGTCCACAGACTTTTGTATATTCCACAGTTGTGTATTTAATTAATCTAACTGCCTCACCTGCCACTGATTACCTGGCTACTGTAAAACAGCAGCTCTCCAGTCACTCCTTGTGGGAACGTGATGAAACGCAGCTCGCTGTATTCCTTGAGTCCCACTCCTGGATCCACTGTCGACCTCTTGATCCTCTTGTCCTCTGTGCCCCTTGCTCCTCAAGTTACCTCAGCCTGGATGTGCTCCACATAAGCAAACTTGCAAATCAAAAAACCTTCAATTAACTCTTCACTCCAGGAAGCACCGCTGGTGGAACTCTCCCACCTACTCGGATCTCCTCCACTTACCTGGCTGCCTCCTCCCACCTGGAAATCAGAAGTAAGCATTCTTTATTGGACAATCACTAAAATTTCCCCCTCAGTGCAAGCCCCGGGCTTGGGTACTTCTACTATTCACTCACTAGCCATGTTTATATGGACACAAGTAACCGGATTAAAAACCTGATCAGAATAAAAATGCTTCATGTAAACACGCCAATCTAAATATTCTGACCCTATCACATTCATTCAGATCAAAATTTCCTTCCGATTGAGACAGGTGGGTTATGCCGATTGTTAATCCGAATGGTGCACATATAAACACTTATTCTGAAGTTTGGATAGAAAATGTTTACTGCATTTACGGCGACGTGACGTATTTCCACCTTTACAGCAGCTAGTGGAAGACATGGCGTGAGTAAAACAAAACTGGTCTGTGTCGTCCCGTGTCTCCCTCTGCTCGTCATATGCAGAAGTATGTAATTGTAGCTTCATTACGGAGACCAGCAGAAGAAAACGTACAGTCTGATATAACACAATACAGGTCCATTTCAAAAAGAGAAAGACACAAAGCGGGGATTGTTTACATCGGAAGTTGCTTCTTCTTCTACTATTTCCAGAATGTCGGATAATTGTGCGCATGTCAAAATGATTTAGTCTGTTCAAACGTGGGACACATGGAAATGCATGTCCAAATCGGATCAGCTTTTTCAGGATTCATGTAAACAGTAAAGTTCTAATCTGAATTGTTATCAGATTGAAGAAATTTTGCCCATGTAACCATGGCTACTGACTGAAGACTCCATTCCTACCTGATCCAAACCACACTCATGCTGCAGTGAAGAGATTTTCTACCCCTGTCCGTGATCTCTTTCTCCTCCTCTCCTTCATTGAAGTAAGCGCTAAACATTCAGTTAAATTCCTCCTTGTCAGTTCTACCCACTTACCTTCTCCCCTTTCTCCCCACAAGTGTTGGTGTTCACCTATAAAACAATACATTTCACAAATGTACAATGAAGTATTTATATTCAAAGTTTGTTAAATTGTAATTTTTGCTTTTCATTATAGAAAAATGGAAATTGAACAGAGCCAACTGCAATCACTGTAGCTGGAAGAGAGCTAGTTTCAAATATGCACGTAAGCATTTTCCACTTAAGTGGCTTGCAGCAACATTAATCACAGGAGAGTAAAATTTTGATGTGAGCCAGACGTGGAATTTACAACATACAATGTGAACCGTTCTTCATTCCAGATTTCATAATACAACAGCGTCCTCACTGTCTATGTCACAGTTCGGCACCTATCATGCGATGTGTCATGTGATGTGGCCGTAAACCATAAAAAATGCCCAGTTGTACTAAGTATTCCACATCACAAAGTGGCAGACGTATATAACTTACTGCTCTTGCCTTGGAGGATGTCTCCCAAAGAACCACCCGAAAACCTCACTTCTGAGGCACTGAAGAAGAAGAGTTTGTAAATAACTGTTGATGTGCTCCATCGCAACACGGATGTCAAGGCTGCCAATTATCCTCTGCTGTGCGCACACCTGCTCTCCATCCCAGCCTGGGTTATTTAAGTCATGAGGTCCTGAGATCGGCGCGGAGTCGTCTGTCTCCTTTCCCTGAGACCTTCACTTGCCAGTCTCCAAGTTGAGCTTCCTAGCCTCACCTGTTCTTCCAGTCCTGCCTGTCAACACCAGGACTAACCTTCACCTTCAACCAAGTAAGCCTTCGTCCATTCCTCTAACCTCTCTGAGTCCCCTGTGCACAGGCGGAGATCTGTGGCGGCGGACTGAGGTGCACTGCTTCACCTACCAACACTAACCACCATTGGGACTGCGGGCACTGTCTTCCTGGCCGTAACCCTGAGCTTAACCTGAGTTCCACCTTCGCATCGCAAACAGTAAGCGAAGAGCAATCCTGTACATTCCCTCCGGGGTCTGCTACTAACTCTCCCTCTGTCTGTTTGTCCATAGGGTTGCCAGGTTGCAAGGTGCTCTGCTCGGCCCAGCAGATACACACATACACACACGCACCCCCACACACACATTATTTACAATAAAGAGAGAATTGTGTTCATTCCCGAGTCGTGTCTGCTCTTTGGGTATGAAACCATGTCAGTACGACTCCGCCAAAACGACCCAGCAGACAGCGTGCTAGCGCGCTAAGTTAACAACCTGGAGGCTCGAGTTGACCAATTAGCTTATCAGCAGCAGACTATTCTCACACAGCTAACTCACATAACCGACCGGTTGGACCACCTGGCTAGTCCACAGGCCTTCCCTCCGGCTCCCAGTAGTTCCTCTGCTCCTGCTAGCACTCCAGCTAGTCAAGCTACACAGGGCTCCCCGTCCCAGCTTACCCCCATCCCTACTCCCACCCGCTTTAGTGGTAAATTAGGGGAGGCGAGGGGGTTCATTATGCAATGTAACATCATGTTTCAGTGGGTATTGGGGGATTTTCCCACAGACCATAGCCGTATAGGTTATGTAGTGAATCTGTTAGAAGGGCGGGCTTTAGCTTGGGCTTACGATGTTATGGCTATGGCTAATTATGCTTCTTTGACTTACAGACAGTTTGTCAGTGAGTTTAATGAGGTGTTTGACCACTCCGACCAGGACAATGTGCTTACCTCCCGGCTGTTAAACCTGAAGCAAGGGGCTAGCTCCGTGGCCGATTATGCTGTCGATTTCCGGGTGGTGGCTACGAAGGTGGGGTGGGAAGACGCCTCGCTATGTAGCATCTTTATTAGGAGCCTTAATCCTAGCCTGCGGGACGAGTTAGCCCACCTAGAAAAAACAACTAAGCTAACTGAGTTGATTTCACTGGCTATTAGCCTTGATAACAGACTGAGGGAACGGGCGGCCGAACGTAAAACTTCCGGTCGCTCGGATAACCAATACCACTGCTCCCCACAGCCCCCCCGTTGGCTCTACCTCCCCTGATTCCCCGGATGCCCCGGAACCTATGGTGATGGGTCAGTCTAAGTTGCCGTTAGCAGAGAAGCAGCGCCGCCATGAGCTGGGGTTGTGCCTCTACTGCAGGAGCGAGGAGCACGAGGTAACTTCATGTTCCATTTGGCCAAAAGGGGGAGTCGTGCGTCGCAGTAGGGGGACTCACGGACTCACCTCAGTTTAATCCCCTCTCTCAGTGTTATGACCCCAGCGCTGATCTCGTCCGCGCTCTGGCTATGCATCATCTCTGCCAGCTTTGACAGCAGTGGATTACATTCTGGTTCCCCGGGCTCTTATTGTGACAGCGCTCGGCGGGGCTTCCTGCAGTCAGAGCCGATCAGCTGTTCTGCATCACTGCTTGTTAGTCGCCATTAGCGGTGATGCAGAACAGCTGATCGGCTCTGACAGCAGGAAGCCCCGCCGAGCGCTGTCAAAATAAGAGCCCGGGGAGCCAGAATGTAATCCACTGTTGTCAAAGCCGGCAGAGATGATGCATAGCCCGAGCGCAGACGAGATCAGCGCTCGGGTCATAACACTCGGTTTCTTATTCCCATCCTCTTCATTCATAATCACAGGGAAATAACAACACATGCACTGATTGATTCTGGGGCTGAGTAGAGCTTTATTTTGGGGGAACTGGCAACCCAGCTGGGGCTCCCCTGTCAATCACTTGACTCCCCTGAAACTCATTGCCCTGTCTAAAGCCCCCCTGGCCATTGTTTCCCATCAGACTGCCCCAGTGTCAGTCATAGTGTCAGGCAACCATCGGGAGGAGCTGAGATTGTTCGTGTTGCCGGTTTCTTCTTCCCCTGTCATCCTCGGCTATCCTTGGCTCTGTCTCCATAATCCCTCCATTGACTGGCGTTCCGGGAGTGTGTTAGCATGGAGTTCGTTCTGCCTGAGTGCCTGTTTGCAGCCCACTGCGTGCTCACCATCGGTGCCCCTGGGTGTCCCCGTCACCCCGCCTCCCGATTTGTCTAAGTCCCTCCCGAATATCACAACTTAGGGGCCGCTTTCAGTAAGACCCAGGCCCTTTCCCTCCCCCCTCACCACCCATATGACTGTGCTATCAATCTCCATGCTGGAGCCCCGCTGCCATCTATCCGGCTTTACAACTTGTCAGCTCCGGAGCGGGAAGCCATGGAAACGTATATCAAGGAGTCATTGAGCTCGAGCATAATCCAGCCGTCATCCTCGGTGGTGGGGGCGGGGTTTTTCGTCGTTGGCAAGAAGGACGGCTCGCTGAGGCCATGTATCGACTTTCGGGAGCTGAATAATATTACCATTAAAGACAAATACACCCTCCCACTGATTAATTCAGCGTTCGACTCGCTCCAGGGGGCCTTCTGGTTCACCAAGTTGGACCTCCGCAATGCCTACCACCTGGTGAGGATCTGGGAGGGTGATGTATGGAAGACGGGGTTTCGGACCTCTAGTGGGCATTTTGAATACCTGGTCATGCCGTTCGGGCTGACCAATGCCTCTGCTGTCTTCCAGCGGCTGATTAATGATGTGCTGAGGGACTTTTTGGGTGCATTTGTATTTGTCTATTCGGATGACATTCTCATCTTTTCACAGTCCCTGGATGAGCATCGGGTGCATGTGAGGCGGGTACTGCAGCCGCTATTGGAGAATAACCTCTTTGTGAAAACCGAGAAATGTAAGTTCCATGCCTCCAAGATGTCCTTTCTCGGATTCATCATCTCCCACAACGAGATCATCCCTGACCCCGATAAGGTGAAAGCGGTGGTAGATTGGCCCACTCCGTCTTCCAGGAAGCAGCTCCAGCAGTTCTTGGGGTTTGCTAATTTCTACCGCCGCTTCATCCAAAATTATAGTATCATTGCTCTTCCCCTGACCTGTCTGACTTCCCCTAAAGTGCCCTTCT
The DNA here is from genome assembly GCA_020510985.1 of Pholidichthys leucotaenia. Taxonomy (NCBI): domain Eukaryota; kingdom Metazoa; phylum Chordata; class Actinopteri; order Cichliformes; family Pholidichthyidae; genus Pholidichthys; species Pholidichthys leucotaenia. The sequence continues at coordinate 76,423,946 of CM035839.1, read as the reverse complement.
GGTGGACTGAGGAGGCGGCTGCGGCCTTTGTGGACCTCAAGGACAAATTCTCATCCTCTCCCATCTTGGTGAAGGTGGATCCCGCTCTCCAGTGCCTGGTGGAGGTGGACACTTCGGACTCGGGGGTTGGAGCCCTCTTATCCAAGCACTCTCCGGCTGATGGCAGGATCCGGCCCTGTGCGTTCTTCTCCCGTCGCCTATCCCCAGCTGAGCATAATTATGACATCGGTGACAGAGTTGGTTGTCATTGGTTGTCAAGCTCGCACTGGAGGAGTGGCGTCACTGGCTGGAGGGGACCTCCCAGCCGTTCATCGTCTGGACTGATCATAAAAACCTGGAGTACCTCCGGACGGCCAAGCGTCTGAACACGCACCAGGCCCACTGGTCCCTGTTCTTTGGACGTTTTGATTTCCCCATTACCTACCACCCCGAGTCCAAGAACACTAAGCCGGACGCCTTGTCCCAACAGTTTGCCCTGGAGGAGGCGGAAGTGACCGAGCAGCCTATCCTCCCTTCATCGTGTGTCGTGGGCACCCTCTTCTGGGGCATTAAGGAAATGGTCCTGAGGGTCGCAGGAGGACGAGCCGGACCCGGGCGGGGGCCAGCGGGTAGACTGTTTGTTCCATCAGCCATTTGGGGGGAAGTTATCCATTGGGGCCACTCTTCCAGGTTTGCATGTCACCCCGGGAGGGCTCGGTTCAGTGGACCTTCTTCAGAGGACGTTTTGGTGGCCATTGCTCCAGAAAGACGCCGGGGATTACATCCGCACCTGTCCCCAGTGCACCACCGGCAAGACGTCCTCTTCCCCGCTGGCCGGGCTGTTCCACCCCCTTCCCACTCCCGGCAGACCCTGGTCCCATGTGGCGTTAGATTTCATCACCGGCCTCCCACCTTCCAACCATCATAAGGTAATCCTCACCATAGTCGACAGGTTCTCCAAGGCCGTCCATTTCGTCCCCCTGCAGGAGCTGCCTACAGCAAAGGAGACGGCGGACCTTCTCATCCAACACGTGGTGAGGTTGCATGGGGTCCCCCTGGACATCGTCTCTGATCGGGGTCCCCAGTTTGTCTCTCAGGTTTGGAGGTCGTTCTGTAATGCCCTGGGGGCTACAGTGAGTCTATCATCAGGCTATCATCCACAGAGCAATGGGCAGTGTGAGCTGGCGAACCAGGAGTTGGAGGCTGTGCTGCGGTGTGTCACCACTGCCAACCCTGCATCGTGGAGCTCCCACCTTCCTTGGATTGAGTACGCCCATAACACCACCATCTCCTCGGCAATCGGCATGTCCCCATTTGAGGCCTCGCTGGGCTACAACCCCCCGCTGTTCCCAGAGGAGGAGGGGGACATGGCCGTTCCTTCAGTCCGTGCTCATCTGAGGCGCTGCCGTCGGATCTGGAGAGAGACCTAGGCGGCACTACGACGCACGACAGAGCGCAACTCCTCGGTGATCTTCATTTAAAAACTGCATTTTTTGCTTACTTGTGTTATCTTTGTCTAATATTTAAATTTGTTTGATGATCTGAAGCATTTAAGTGTGACAAACATACAGAAAAATGAGAAATCAGGAAGAGGGCAAACACTTTTTCACACCACTGTATATGCCTATTCACCATTTTTTAATGGTGGCTGTGACACATGGTCTCACTTTGAATGGGCCAGAAAACTCACATCTGTGATCTGTTTCCAAAGGGAAGATTTCTTTTGTAGATGGTAATAGCAAATAGTTTGGATAAACCCTCTTGGCAGCTGCATAGACGTCTCCACTTTCATATAAATACACAGGTACCCATGCATACATATTGCATATAGAGATGTGATGCATTTTGCTACAAAGATATAAACACAGACATGCCAATGCAATCCAAGTCTGTTGTTTACATAGATACTGCATATAAGCCTTGGACATAATGTACATGAATTGAATTAAAGCCACATGTGTTTAAGTGCAGCTTCTGACTCTTGTTTAGATGGCTGAGTCGTGGCGTGATTGTGTTACACTGTGAGCCCACCTGCTGCATGAATTCTGCAGGAGATTATTTTGCACAGAGGCTCTTCTACGGTACTGCTACAGTGATGTGTGCAGCCTGGAATAATTATCCAGCGGAGGAATTGTGTATATCCCAAATAGGTGTGCCGTTACAATACAGACTGTCTTCAATAGTGGCCTTTTGCAGTCTCATTAAGTGTGGTCTCTGGCAGTGAATGTAGTGTAGGGTGTTGCAGTGGGAGCTGGCTCCGATTTCACTTTTCTTTAAATGCGCACACACACGTACAGTATATGTTTGTTTGACTGTGTTTGTGTGTTTTGCTTATTAGCAATGGATGCCATTCTGACTGATCCCATAAACATCCCCTCACTGGCTTTCCACCAACACATACCCAGGATTTAATAACTACAGACTCTACTTTTTTTTAAGCACACAAGTTTGTGTGCAGTGGTGTGTATGTTTGAAACAAACACACTCATAACTTTTAAATAAAATGTGCGGCTCGCTGAAAGGGAGCCTGCACGTCAACGTAAACTGATCTTGCCACGAAGAAATTGAAAAACCAGTTTTAACCTGGGAAGCCTTGTAAAATGTTGGCAGGAAGGAAATTATTTTATAAACATTCATCCTGCTCACTGGCCTCTGTGCCAATTCATAGAGTGTTATTTTCCTGCTCACACCAATTAAAAACCTTTCTGCTGTCTCTTTTGCTTTGTCTTCCATTTTTTCTTTGCTGCGTCCCTCTAAATCTCTGCCCTTCTTTGGCTGTCTCACCTTCTTCATGTGTCGGTGCAGAGACTGCCACACTGGCGCTACTCAGTGGGAGCATCTGACGAAACAGTACCCCGGCGGTGGGTGTTGGAGGCCTGTGATGTCTGAAGCAGCGGTGCATAAAGCCTGTGTGACAGTGACACATACTGACGCACATATACACAGAAACAACCTCTGCTAAGGCAGTACAAAGTGATAGTGCTCCTTTTAACACAATAGAAATCAAGGTTTCAGTGACAAGTCTCTTAAAAAAGTTGGCCAATGATGTCAGTCTACAGTGGAAAGGCAGACTGATGCATATTATGTGATATAAAAAGAGACAAAAAGCTTTTGTTGTGAGTTCTGAACATCACTGATTAAAGCTTCAGTTTATTATTCTGGTATCTGCCACCTCACTTTTTCTAACTGCTTGAAAGTGTAGGTAGTTTGCTGACAGTTTTTTTTTTTTTCCATTACTGTGTTGCAAAGCTGCCATGCACTGGCGTCTGGCACAGAAAGTCTGGTGGAGCAGATTAAGCACTAACTATGCTGTAAGCAACTGCTGTTAATTTACAGCCAATTTTCAACAGTAATATACTGTATTAATGTAGCACGACTTTGTACTGTAATTTGCAATGCATTGTGAGCTGTTCAACGTGAAGAAACAGCACACAGGCCATCAACAGCATGCTAATATTTTAAAATACAGTAAACTACAGTACTTTTTAGAATGGGTGTGGCAAACTCACGAGGGAAAATTTGGAAAGCCTTTCAGAGCATTAGGACTTGCTGCTACTTATGAACTAGAAATCCTGCTTCATCTGCATCAACTGGATTGTGCATCTACAAATAAGAAGGTCATTAATAACTAATTTATCTTTATTTCATTGCCAGTAGAGTATTACCAAAATTATGTTTGAAATGGTCAGGGAGCTCTCGCTTGTGTCTTGCTCTTAACTCCACATGTTGTTCTGACAAACCATAAGAGACTTTGATATTATCAACTTCATAAACATGTAATGTTATTGTACACCCCTACGCTATTTTGATTATTTTGTTTTTTGTTGTCATAGACTGGCAACACTGGAATAAAGCCTGGGAGAGGAACAATGACCAGCAAGGTGGTGATCATCTCTCTTTGACAGACAATAGAACTGAAGCAGTTTCAACTTTTGTTGTGCTTCATGTTTGGTAAGTTCTCTGACATGCACAATTATAGTTCGTTGCCATTGCAACTGTTTTATCAGAATCTCTTTGGTTTGTGTATTTGGGACATCTAACAGTTTTTTTTTTTTTTTTATTAATTACTGTTATTGTTTTTTACAGTAGCAGTGTTCATGTTGATACTGCCTGTTTAAATAAACATTTGTGCTATTAATTCCCTTTGTAAGTTGTTTATTATTGAGCATGTTTAAACACCCGTCTGGAGCCCACAGAACAATGCTAATTTTAATTGCATTAAATATTGGGATTTTAGGTGTTCTAAACTGCTAAAGTGATTCACTGCTTTATGACTGTCTACAGTAAACAGTGAAAATTTAAAGTAACCCCAGAATGTTACTGTAAATTAGAATAGTCACAGAATTATCCTGCATTTTAGTTTTTACTGTAATAGGCTGTGAATATGTAGGTAACAGTTTGAATACTGTAAAATTACAGTATTGTGGCATTCTGGGCAGCCTCTGGGACATGATTGGCCAAAATAGAGGGAGTATGCTAATGAGGCAGGGACTGAAGGATTGTGGGAGACGTTCTGAGGGGATTTAATGTGGGTTCTGGGTTCTTTACTTGTGTTTTTTGTAGTGTTGTTAAATGTTAATTAGACGACAACCTACAGTTTTTTTATGTGGAAAATTATCTTCTATACTGACAAAATATATGATATGTGTAATTCATAGCAAAATTCATTTGGGATCGAAAAATAATTTCTCCCTTGCCATTCATTCCAATACAGTTTTTTTTTTTCAAAGTTAGGTCCGATATGCGGAAGTAGAGGAGGTGGGCCTTAGGCTGCCCATGGCAATGAACGTACTGACATATTTCAAATCTATACTTTTGAATGGCTGTCCTGCTATGGCCCCACAGGTCATTACAGAAAGCAGCTGGAGCGTGAGCATACAGTTTTAACCCCCAGGATGACTTACACAGGAGTTAAGGGGCCGACCCTGTTATGTATGTCTAAGGCTGGTATTAGTAAGATGGCAGCCAGGTTGGACGGGGAACGGACTAGGGTGCTCAACTGCCGGTTTCCGGTGGTGACGCCACTCTTAGTATAAAGGAGGTGGGAGGAAGAGGCCAGTCCTCTTTCGTTGTGGAACACCTGGCCTGCAGGAGAGTGCCGTAAGCCTATATTGTATTGTAAATAGTATTCTTAATAAAGCTCTGTAAACTGAGTCCATTATCCATTCGTTATTGCCTAATTATGGATGCTACATTTGGCAACGAGGTAAAAGCAGTGGTAGAAAGATCTGTTGCCAGTTTTCAGTCGTTTTTGGAAGCCCCGGGCGAGCCACCCGTGCCGTGGCCCCGGTGGTTTGCCGCATTTACCAATTATTTGGTTATTTTGAACCTCGGCGAGCTGGAAAAGCTTTGCGTGAGGGCTGTGTTGGTCCATAATTTAGGCACGGAGGAGCAAAGAATACTGGAGAACCTTGGGGGGGAGGGTAGCTTTGACGAGGTGGTGGAACTAAAGGTGCGCTACTTTCACGTGCCAGAAAACGTCACGGTCCGGCGCATCCAGTTTTGACAGCGCCACCAGCGGTCGAGGGAACCGGTGAAGAGATTTTTGGTGGACCTCCAGGAGCTGGCGAGGGAGTGCAAGTTCGGACCCCTGGAGGACGAGATGATTCGGGACCAGCTGGCAGAACATATCCACTGCCCGGCAGCCCGGTCCAGGCTTTTGATGCATCCAGGAGAACTGACGTTGGCCGCAGCTGTTGAGCTCGCTCAACAGTTCAAGGCAGCAGAGACTATCGCGAGGGGCCTCACTGAAGGGGCCACTGTGGGTCAAGATGAGTCTTGAGCTAAGGCGCTGTTATTGGACCCTGGTGATGAAGACAGCGGAGAGGAAGAGTATGCCTCTGTAGTGAAAGTTAGGTCCGCCCCAGGTACGCCACATTGTTATGGCTGTGGGTCCCCTAGTCACCGCTATAAGTCCAGAGTATGTCTGGCGAAAGGCAAGCATTGTGGGAAGTGTGGTCTGTTGAACCACTTTGCCAGGGCATGCACAAACTTCGAACGCAGGGACCGGCGGAGTGAACTGGGTCCCGCGCAGAAGACTCCAACAATCATCCACACCGTTTCCCCGGAGACCACGGGACGGATTGAGTGTGATGTCATGCTGGATGGCATTGAGGTCCCCCTGTTGGTGGATACAGGAGCTATTATTTCCATTTTGAACCTGGCGACCATGAGGAGTTTGTTTCCCCACCGACAAATCAGGAAGCAGGAGAGAGACTACTATGGCTATGGATGGAACAGGCTGGCCGTTTTGGGGTTCGTGGAGATGGAGGCTCGGTATAAGTCTGTTGTGGTGCCCAAGGCCCATATTTATGTCACCGCTGCGGGAGTTAACATCATGGGGTGCAACCTTTTTCATAGCCTGGGGTTCTCTATAGCTAATGTGTCGGGTGAGGAGTGGTCGGGGTGTGGACTTTGGGGCTGACCAGCTTCAGTGGTGGATGGCGAGGAGGTGTGGGACCCAGAGTGGCTGGACACAACAAGTGGAGAGCGCGTTTGGCACCACGCGACGCCGCCCCGGGACGGACCCGATGCCAGTCACCATGCTTCCCTGGATGAGGGTGCTGGACGGCATGCCGGTACCCCCGGGGTGGCCCCTAAGGACGAGCTGCCCTTGCTGGAGACTGAGGGACGAGACCTGAGAGTGTGGTGGTAAAGCGCTCACAGTGACGGCCTGCCAAGAGAAAGACGAACCGGACCCGCGAGTCGACCGGATCGATGGAGGAGGCCAGTCAGAACCAGAGTGATCCAGAAAAGAAGAAAAGGGCTTCCCTCCATGTTGGAGATGAGGTTTGACCCAGGGTCGAGGCCCGGATGAGAGGGGATCACGGATCATGCGAGCGACGTGATGACCAGAGGCGGTTCCAAGTGGAGGCTGCCCGGAGTGATGGGTAGCTGCGCTTGTCTGACCAGACCTAGAGGCATCCGAATGAGCTGTGTCTGACGTTGGAGGAGAGGAGATGGCGTAGCAGGAGCCCCAAGGTCAAAAGACAGAGGCGTTTGGAGAGAGACCCGTCCAAGGACTGAGGGTGTTTTATTGTGTATGTATTTTGATTTTAACCCAGGTCCTGATGTACATAGTTAATCACTGCTGTTTTAGTGCCCCAGATATCACTGGAAAAAAATTTTAAAAAGAGAAAATAAAAGAAAGGATAATAGCAGGAAGGTGACATTTTATGGGTCAAATTTTGTAATGTGTGTGTTATATAGGAGCAAAATTTTATTAGTAAAAGATTTTTTTTTGATTATTGGCTATGGTGAGAATGGATTGATGCATTTTTTTAAATTTACCTTTTGTTCTTATTAAAGACAAAAATAGAAAGGAGACGTTTTTACCTTCTTTACATGTTTCGACTGTGCACTGTAGCGTTCGTCAGAAGAGTTAGCTGATTGCTGCCAGGTGTCATTTTATCAGCTGACTTTCGTAGGCAGGGCCAGCCCAGCAGACCTGTCAGATCCACCGAGCCGGCCCCACTTTCTGCTGTCAGATGGTCTCTGGTGAATGTGGTCCCAGGTGTGGGAAAGCATAAAGGCCCCCTCAATAGAGCTAATTTCAATAGAGCTAATCTCACAAATGAGCTTCCTAAATGCAGACAGCATATTAAATGTCCCACCAGGGACACAAATACACTCGACCACTGTTACACAGTTTAAAGAAATGCCTATCATGCCGTCCCCCGTGCAGCTCTGGGTTTTTCTGACCACTGTCTGCTCCATCTTATTCCAACATACAGACAGAAACTAAAAACTTCCAAGTCTGTTGTAAGGACTGTGAAGAAATGGACTGAGGAATCAAAGCTGAAGTTACAAGCCTGCTTTGACTGCACAGATTGGAGTGTTTTTGAAGCTGCAGCCATTAACTTAAATGAACTCACTGACACTGTGACGTCATACATCTGTTTCTGCGAGGACATGTGTGTGCAGACCAAGACCTTCTGCACATACAACAACAATAAACCCTGGTTCATTCCTAAACTGAAGCAGCTACGTCAGACCAAGGAGGAGGCCTACAGGACTGGTGACTGGACTCTGTACAAGCGGGCCAGAAACATGCTGACGAAGGAGATCAGGCTTGCTAAGAGGAGCTACAGTGTGAAGTTACAAAAAAACTTCTCAGCCAACAACTCTGCTTCTGTCTGGAGAGGCCTGCAGAATATCACCAACTACAGGAGACCATCCCCCCACCCTGTGGAAAACCTCCAGCTGGCTAACGACCTAAACAGCTTTTACTGCAGGTTTGAAAAGAACCTACAGTTCTCACCTCCCACCCACACAAAAGGATTATCTGCAGCCCCAGGAACTCCATCCCTCCTCCACTCTGACCTCCCACCAGCACTAACGATCTGTGAAGAGGAGGTGCGCCGGGTCTTTCAGAGACAAAAGATCAAGAAGGCTGCAGGACCTGATGGTGTGTCTCCATCCTGCCTGAGAGTCTGCTCCAACGAGTTGGCCCCCATCTTCACCCGGATCTTTAACAGATCACTGGAGCTGCGTGAAGTGCCTTCCTGCTTCAAACGCTCCATCATCATTCCAGTTCCCAAGAAACCCTCTGTTACAGGATTAAACGACTACAGACCTGTTGCCCTGACCTCTGTGGTCATGAAATCCTTGGAGAGATTGGTGCTGAACCACCTGAAGGTCATCACAGGCCCCCTGATGGACCCACTGCAGTTTGCCTACCGGTCAAACAGGTCAGTGGATGATGCAGTGAATATGGGACTACATTACATCCTGCAACACCTCGACTCCCCAGGGACGTACGCCAGGATCCTGTTTGTCGACTTCAGCTCAGCGTTCAACACCATCATCCCAGGCATTCTTCATCAGAAACTCCTCCAGCTCAAGGTGCCCCCCTCCACCTGCCAGTGGATCTCCAGCTTTCTGACTGACAGGTGGCAACAGGTGAAGCTAGGGAGATTTACATCCAGCTCCCGAAAAATTAGTACTGGCGCCCCCCAAGGATGTGTCCTTTCCCCACTGCTCTTCTCCCTCACAATGACTGCACCTCAGAGGACCCTTTGGTGAAGCTCCTGAAGTTTGCGGACGACACCACAGTCATCGGTTTGATCCGGGATGATGATGAGTCTGCATACAGGCGGGAGGTGGAGCAGCTGATCCTCTGGTGCAGCCAGAACCATCTTGAACTTAACCCAGCCAAAACGGTGGAGATGACTGTGGATTTCAGGCGACACCCCCCTTCATTCCCCCCACTCACCATCCTCAACAGCACAGTGTCCACTGTGGACTCCTTCAAGTTTCTGGGTACCACAATCTCCCGGAACCTGAAGTGGTCCTCCCATATAGACACTGTCCGGAAAAAGGCCCAGCAGAGGTTGTTTTTTCTGCGTCAGCTCAAGAAGTTTGATTTGCCTCAGGAGCTGCTGGTTGTCTTCTACACCACCATCATCCAATCTGTCCTCTGCTTTTCCATCACTGTCTGGTTTGAATCTGCCACTAAACAGGACAAGACCAGACTGCAGCGGATCATTAAGTCTGCGGAGAGGATCATTGGTACTGACCTACCCTCCATTGAGAACTTATATCGGTCCATAACCAGGGCGGGAAACATCTGTGCTGACCCATCACACCCCGGCCACAAACTGTTTGAACTTCTATCTTCTGGTCGTCGTTACAGATCACTGAAGGTCAAAACCACCCGTCACAGGAACAGTTTCTTTCCTCAAGCCATCACTCTGATGAACTCCTAACATTCACCTAGTCCTACCTGTTGCTGTACTCATGACTTTTCATCCATTATTACATTGCACATAACTCTCACACTGCTTTTTACTTCATTCACATTATATCACTGAATCTGAGTTCACATTGAAATACTGTGTGACTGTATATTTTTTCATATATTTCTGCAAAGTGTGGTTAGTCTGAGTAAATAACTGCATATATTCCTGTATATATTTGCATCCTTTTATAGAAACGTGGACAGACTGTAATTTACTGTACATACTCTGTTGTCATTGAATCCTTATTTAAATCCTCCACCTGAACAATGAGAGCAAGTTTTTAGCCAAAGTCAAATTCCTTGTATGTGTTGTGCATACTTGGCCAATAAAGCTGATTCTGATTCTGATTCTGATTCTGATTCATCCTGGTTCATGGTGTCTTTTCCCCGCTTCCTGATTTCTATGGCCTCCTTGATCCAGCGTTTGTGTCTGTTGCGCTCTGATCCAATAATTTTTGCGTTGTCCCAGTCCATGATGTGATTATTTCTTTTGCAGTGATCTGATATTGCTGATTTTAATGTTTCTTGTTCTGCCTTTTCCTTTTGTGATCTTGTGAGTCGCCCTTGTGTTTCCTTCTCACATTCCTTCTGGTGTTCTTTTTTCCTTGTGGTGAATGATCTTCCAGAGATCACATTTCACATTCTCCAGAGACCATCTGACAGCGGAAAGTGGGGCTGGCTTGGTGGATCTGACAGGTCGGCTGGGATGGCCCCGCCTACGAAAGTCAGCTGATAAAATGACACCTGGCAGCAATCAGCTGACTCTTCTGACGAAGGCTGCAGTGCACAGTCGAAACATGTAAAGAAGGTAAAAACGTCTCCTTTCTATTTTTGTCTTTAATAAGAACAAAAAGTAAATAATTATAAGAAGACAAAATGAACCTACTTGAGCTTACTACTTACTACTCGTACTTGAGCGATTGATGCACTGTTAATTGGGTATAGGTCCGAATTCAGATTTGTGAAGTGGAAATAGTGGAGTATGATTGGATTGTTTGATTCTATTGATTGATGATTTATAATGATTATATTACCCAACACGTATTGTTTTACTGTATGCCCAAGTGTGGGGTGGGCGTTAGGGTGGGGTCGCCAGTGGTATTTCCAATGTATGTTATGATTGTTATGTGTTGTGTTTATAAGGCGCTGTTCTATGGGATTGTTTTATTTAGAAACACGGCTTTTCTTGGAGTTGGACTGTTTTAAGTATGGTGGCAGAATAACCCGCCTGGCCGTTTAGGGGGTGCTGGCAGTCTATCCAGCCCCCCAGCCTTAGTTGTATGAGTGGATAGGCAGTTTGTTTCTTTTTGTACAATATTTTATTTTAGAGTGTGAGTCGGGAGACAAATTTGGGTGGGTTACCTGTATGCTTGACACTTTTTTGAAGGGGGGGATCGATGTTATGTATGTAAAAGGCTGGTATTAGTAAGATGGCGGCCGGGTTGGACGGGGAACGGACTAGGGTGCTCAACTGCTGGCCTCCGGTGGTGACGCCACTCTTAGTATAAAGGAGGTGGGAGGAAGAGGCCAGTCCTCTTTCGTCGTGGAACACCTAGCCTGCAGGAGAGTGCCGCAAGCCTATATTGTATTGTAAATAGTATTCTTAATAAAGCTCCGTAAACTGAGTCCATTATCCATTCGTTATTGCCTAATTATGCATGCTACAGACCCCTCATATAATGACAACACTTTTTAGGTGTTGGCCCCGAATGCTGGGACCCTCGACGCCTTGCCTGGCCTACCAGTCATGGAAGAGCTTGACGAAATGCCCACGTTGGTCCCACGTTGGTCCCCACGTTGGTCCCACGTCCCACCTTGCCTCACCTGTGGCAAGGCTCCAGGGAAAGACGGTATCCCCCCAGAAGTTCTGAAACACGGGAAAACAGCCATCTTACAACCACTATATGATCTCCTCTGCCTTTGCTGGGAGCAAGGTCACATTCCCCAAGATATGAGAGATGCCAAGATAGTCACGCTGTATAAGAACAAAGGCGACCGCAGTGACTGCAACAATTACCACGGCATCTTTCTTCTGAGCATAGTTTGGCAAAGTCTTCACCCGGGTCACCCTGTTCCGCCTGCACAACCTTGCTTCGCGAGTCTATCCTGAGTCCCAGTGTGGCTTCAGAGCCGGAAGGTCCACAGTGGATATGATCTTCTCCCTCCGTCAGCTGCAGGAGAAGTGTTGAGAGCAGCAGCCATTGTTCCTTGCGTTTGTGGACCTGACCAAAGCCTTTGACTTAGTTAGTCGAAGCGGGCTCTTCCAGATCCTGCAAAAGATCGGTTGTCCCCAAAAGCTCCTTGCAATCATCTCCTCCTTCCACATGGACATGCATAGTACTGTTTGCTTTGATGGAGCCACCTCAGATGCCTTCCCAGTCAGCAGTGGAGTGAAGCAGGGTTGCGTTCTAGCACCGACTCTCTTTGGGATTTTTTTCTCAATGCTCCTCCACTACACCTTCGCCGACTGTCCTGAAGGTGTCTACATCCGCACGAGATCAGATGGAAAACTCCTCAACATCACAAGACTTCGTGCTAAAACCAAAGTCTATGAGGTCCTCATGCATGAGCTGCTGTTTGCAGACGACGCTGCTCTAGCATCACACAGCAACAAGGGCCTGCAGCACCTGGTCGACAAACTGTCCCACGCCTGCAAGGAGTTTGGGCTCATGATCAGCCTTAAGAAAACCAACATCATGGCGCAAGATGCTGTCTCCTCTCCTGTCATTACCATTGACAACACACAGCTGGAGGTTGTGGACACCTTCACCTACCTAGGGTCCACTGTTTCAAACACACTCTCGATGGACACCAAGATCAGCTCCAGAATTGCCAAAGCAGCTGCTGTCATGGCCAAACTCAACAAGCGTGTGTGGAACAACAATCTGCTGAGTTTGAAGACCAAGTTACTCGTATACCAAGTTTGTGTCCTGTCCACTCTCCTGTACGGCAGCGAGTCCTGGTCAGCCTATGCCAGGCAGGAGAAGCAGTTAAATGGGTTCCACCTCCGCTGTCTTCGGCTCCTTATGCACATCAAGTGGCAGGACAGAGTCCCCAACACCGAGGTCCTTGAGTGCGCTGACTTGCCAAGCATCCCTGCATTTCTCAGCCACAAATGACTCCAGTGGCTCGGCCACATGCACCGCATGGAGCCTGACCGTCTGCTGAGAGAAATCCTTTACGGAGAACTGCAGGTGGGCATCCGCCGTGTGGGCCGACCACTATTGTGTTTTAAAGCTGTCTGTAAACGCGACATGTGGTGTGCACAGATGGAAGCGAACACGAGAGTCCAGATAGTGACAAAGCATGCGGCGAGGAAAGAACGTGCAGCATCAGCACATGCTCTATCAATCTTCATCTGCGCCAACTGCTCCAAAGGTTGCCACTCAAGGATTGGGTTGTATAGTCATTCCAGGCGCTGCTCCAACCCTTGACGCGGTAACCATTGCCTCTTCGAGACGAGGATGCCAGAGAGAAAGAGAGTGTTTTAGTACTTAGTATCAAGGTGTGCTTGGGGTGTCCTAATTGCTTAATTGTGTGTCAGTGTGTGATAAGATGTGTTAGAGTGTGTGTTATTAGTAACCATTAGTATTAGGTGTGTTACTACCTTATTAGTATCGTTGTGTACCTATTTACCTTGGCATTCATTCAGAGAGCAAAGTAAGAATGTCATTGCTCAGCAAATGTTGCATTTCTTAACTGTGCACATGATAATAAAGCCTTTGAATCTTGAATTTTGAATTGAATCAACATTTTTCTCATTAAACATATTTCTGATGGAACCATTGATCTGAGATTTTCACCAGATATCACTGATGACCCAAGTAATTCATACATACAAAGAAATCAAGGCAACCGTATTCACAAAAGAAGTTATATTTAATAAAGTGGAATGACACAGGGAATAAGCATTGAACCTGCATGGTGAAATTAATTTAATATTTAGTAGAAAAGCCTTTGTTGGTAATAACAGCTTCCAGATGCCTCCTGTATGGAGAAACTAGGCACAGGCATTGCTCAGGAGTGATTTTAGCCCATTCTTCCACACAAACTGTCTTCAAATCTTGAAGGCTCCGTGGGTGTCTTCTTTGAACTCTGATCTTCAGTTAGTTCCATAGATTTTCAATTGGATTCAGGTCAGGTGACTGACTGGGCCATTCTAGCAGCTTTATTTTCCTTCTCTAAAGCTAGTTGAATTTCCTTGGCTGTGTTTGGAATCATTGCCTTGCTGGAATGTCCACCCTCGTTTCATCTTCAGCATCTTGGCAGATGGAAACAGGTTCTTATCAAGGATGTCTCTGTACATTTGTCCATTCATCTTTCCTTCAATTACATGAAGTCTGCTTGTACTATGTGCTGAAAAACACCGCCACACCATGATGCTCCCACCTCCAAATTTTACTGATGGTATGGTGTTTTTGGGCTGATGTGTAGTGCCATTTCTCCTCCAAACATGCTGTGTACTGTGGCATCCAAAAAATTCAATATTGTTCTCATCTGACCAGAATATATTCTCCCAGTGTTTTATTGGCTTGCCCAAATGTTGTGCAGCAAACTTTAAAGGCCAAATGTCACGTAACAGGGTACTTTAAATATCTTGAAACTAGATATAAAAGGGAACCGATCCGTTCGGGTCTTGGTGCATATGCTTCAGTAACAACGGAATATTCGTTAATTTAAAACTGCCGCGCTTGGCCTGACACAGCCCCTGGAATCGCCTGGGGAAGAAGGTGGAAGTGACGAAATAGATTGTACCCTAGTTTGATGCTTGGGGTATTTCAATTGATTGTTTATATGGAGACTGGAAGGTTGAAGTGAGCAACAAGAAAGAAAAAATTGGATATTTCACCCATACCTTAAAACGGGACTATCAGGGACAGCTGGGTAATAAGGGACACTTCTCTGGGAAATGTTTTCATACCTGTCAAGTGAGACGTTTTCACCGTACTTCAACACCGTAAAAAGCGGCTATAAGGGACGGCGGAGCAACAAGGGACACCTCTCTGGGAAATGCCCCAAATGCAACTCGTGTTGTTATTGTCAAATATTTTAAGGATTCATGGATATTTGACAATAACAACACAACTCAGCGTCCGGCGCAAAATTAAAAAAAAAAGCAGAATTCTGTATTTGTAAGGCGATCTCTCTCTGTTCCGCAACCGCTGCACAGCTGAAAGTGTTAAACCATTGTCCTAATGACTTCTCATTGTAGTGAGAATAGCTTCCGCTGAGCGATCTGCCCGCCCCTACAATCAGACTAATGATTGAGTCCACACTTCGAACAGTAGTGATAATAGCTCCCGCTGAGCGATCTGCCCACCGCGGCCATCAGACTAATGATTGAGTCCACACTTCAAACAGTAGTGATAATAGCTCCCGATGAGCCATCTGCCCACCGCGGCCATCAGACTGATTGAGTCCACACTTCTCGTTGTAGTGATAATAGCTCCCGCTGAGCCATCTGCCAGCACCAGCTGTGGGGGATCACACACAGGACGTGCTCCTCAACACACTCAATTTTTTTTCCCGTATATTTTTCTTTTGGGCGTACAGAAATGGCAATACGCCCGTTTTTGCTAAAATTGCATTTTCCCCGTATTTTCCTTAAAATATTTGACAATAACAACACGAACTACATTTAAAACATTTCCCAGAAATGTGTCCCCCACCACTCCGCCGTCCCCCACAGCCGCGCTTGGCACCAAAATACGGCGAAAACGTCTCACTTGACAGGTATGCGCCTCCATTTTCATATTGATCTGGTCAATTTCTTGACAGCAGCGGCTCTCCTCCACTGTAATAATAATGGCTTCCGAAAAATCAATATTTATGGGGCGCCCTCGACAGACCCCCTTCGGCTTCGCAATTCTGGAGGCGATTAATGTCCAGTTCAATTACATTTTCCACTGGTTCTGCTCTCTGGTCATCGTTGGAACTGTTGTCATCAGACAAAGCATCTGATTCCGTCTCGGACGGCTCGAACCTGTAAGGTTCTATGCCTCTGTCACTGTCTGAACCACTGACAAAAAAAAAGACAAAAAAAAAAAGACAAAACTAAACTAATTTGTTCACAATCGCTGTCACTTTCCGTCATGATTGTCCAATGTTGATAAGTGTGAATGTGGATAGGCAGGGCAGCCAGGGTACAACTGGTGATGTCAAAAACATGGGCGTGGTCTGGACTGGCTGTCACAAGCCAGCAAGCAAGGTGGGGCCTTCACCTGGTGTATTTTGTGCAATTATGTAAATACAGGTGGGTGATATGGTCTCCGGTATGAATATTTGGTTTAAGCTATGTGTATTTTATCTAAATTCGTTGTCATTTAGAAAAAAAAATTACGTGACATTTGGCCTTTAAACAAGCTTCAACATGCTTTTCCTTCAGCAATGGAGTCTTGTGAGGTGAGCAGGCATAGAGCCCATGTTGGTCGAGTGAATTACTTATTGCTTTCTTTGAAACAGCAGTACCTGCTAATTCCATGTCTTTCTGGAGCTCTCTACGAGTGGTCTTTGGCTCTTAGATAACTCCTCTGATAATTCTTTTGACTCCTCTGTCAGAAATATTGTGAGGAGCTCCTGCTCATGGCCAGTTTACGGTCAAATGATGTTCTTTCCACTTCCAAACGATGGCTCCAACAGTGCTCACTGGAACATTCACCAGTTTAGAAATGCGCCTGTAACCAGTGCCATCAATATGTTTTGTAACAATAAGGTTGAGAAGGTCTAGAGAGAGCTCTTTGCTTCTACCCATCATGAGTTCTTTGTGGTGTGACAATGTGATATTCACAGACCTTTTAAAAGGCTATCAGTAAGGACTTAACAAACTGAAATTAATTTGCACTGATGGGGGATGGTATGGCTTCCTAAATTCTGACGGATTTCAGATAGTTGCTTGGCTTTCTATGCCTTTTTGCACCTCTTTTTCTTCACATGTTCAATATTTATTCCCTGTGTCATTCCACTTTATTAAATATAACTTGTTTTGTGAACACAGTTGCCTTGATTTCTTTGTATGTATGGATTACTTGGGTTGTTACTGATATCAGGTGAAAATCTCAGGTCAATGGCTCCATCAGAAATATGTTTAATGAGAAAAATGTTGACGTGTTCAATACTTATTTTCCGGTAGGTAAAATGGATTGTGTAAAATCAGTATACAGTGAATATGTTAATAAATTTGTCTGGAGAACGTGGCTGAAGCAAGTTGTGTCTCCCTGTGTGATCCTTTTTCCCGTTTTACCGGAAACATACAACTGTACACGGGTGCCACAGCCTGATGCCCGTTACACTGTTCTATGGCATATTCTGAGACTGTCTTGGTACAAAATGAGCTAGTCAGAGATCATAGTGACAAAAGTGTTTTTCACTCATATCATGTGCCTAACCTAAGCGGATGTGAATGAAGATAGCACAAATGACACTGACTTACATTCTGTCTGAAGAGACATGCAGGGTGTATGATTGAACATTAAATGCATCCCCTGTCAGTGGATCACTCTCCTAATTTTATACAGCCGTGGACAAAATTGTTGGTACCCCTCTGTTAATGAAAGAAAAACCCACAATGGTCACAGAAATAACTTGAAGCTGACAAAAGTGGTAATAAATAAAAATTCTATGAAAATTAACCAATGAAAATAAGACACTTCTTTTGAATTGTGGTTCAACAGAATTATTTTAAAAAACGAACTCAAGAAACAGGCCTGGACTAAAATGATGGTACCCTTAACTTAATATTTTGTTGTACAGCCTTTTGAATGAATGAATGAATGAATGAATCTTTATTTCGGATAGATTAAAAGTACAGATTAAAAAGAAACAGAATAATATAACAAAGGGGGAAAGAAAATCCAACAAGGTCAAATTAGACTATAACTCCTCTGATTATACAGTTCAACATTAGTTATCCGAAATGGGTGATGGCTGAAGCCGCAGCTTATATTGCCCACCCATATTCCATCCAAGAATTCAAAAGAAAAACAAAACAAGAGCGAATACAATTCAGAACAAAGCTAAGACAAAATGTGACAAAAAACTAAGCAACAGCACAACGCAGACTGGATATGACAATCCTTACGTGATTTTACATGTCATCTTGTATATATGTTTGGAGTATTTCTTCCTTTAGTTTTTGTTTAAATTGTCCAAGCGTTGTACATGATTTTAATTCAGGTCCAAAATCGTTCCATAATCTGACTCCTTGCACTGAAACACAGTGTTGCTTGGTGGTAGTTCTCACTGAAGGTTTTTGAAATATGAGATGAGATTCAACTTTATTGTCATTACACATGTATACATGTTCCTCTGAAATGATATTGTTTCTCCCTTATTTGGAACAACTTTTGGATATTTGCGGGCAGTGATAGATTCTTCACTTTAAACATTATTACTGCAGTTTTAAAGTCAACCAGATCTTTCAACTTGAGAGCTTTTAATTTAAGAAAACGTGGGTTTGTTGGTTCCCTGTAAGCAGCTTTGTTTATTATTCTAATAGCTCTCTTCTGAAGCATAAAGATGGATATATGTTTGTTTTATATGTATTTCCCCATACTTCAATACAATATGTCATGTATGGGAGTATTAATGAATGATAAAAGGTATACTGTATAGTGTGGGTTGATTCAGCAAATATTTCACTCTGTGTAGTATTGCAATTGATTTAGATATTTTACCTTTAATATAATTAATATGTGACTTCCAACACAGTTTATTATCAATTATTACTCCAAGAAATTTAGTTTCAGATACCATTTCAATCTCTACACCATTTACATTGAGTTTAGATACTAAGTTGTTGTGATGGTTGTTAAAGACTATAAATTTTGTCTTACTTAAATTGAGCATTAATTTGTTTGAATCAAACCACAGTTTAAGCTTTCCTAATTCCTTTCCGAGTGTATCCAAAAGTTGTTCCAAATTGCTTCCACTGCATAGTAAATTAGTGTCATCAGCAAACAATATTAAATCCATTTTTTCTGAAACTTTACATATATCATTTATTTACATATGGAATAACAATGGCCCCAAAACTGAACCCTGTGGGACTCCACAAGTAACCTTCAGTAGCTGTGAGTTTTTGTTACCAACACATACATACTGATATCTGTTCTTTAAGTAACTACATAACCAGGACAGTGCTACCCCACCCCCCCATACCACAATTTTGTAGTTTCTTTAATAATAAATTATGATCCACTGTATCAAATGCTTTTTTAAGATCCAGGAATACCCCAACTGAATACTCTTTATTTTCAACGGCAGTTGATATTTTTTCTGTAAATTCCGTTAGAGCAAATGCAGTTGTCCTCTTGTGTCTGAACCCATATTGCTGCTCACACAATAAATTATTCTTCAGTATGAAGTTGTCAATTCTCTCATAGAATATTTTTTCAAGTATCTTGGAAAATTGCGGCAATAGTGAAATTGGTCTATAGTTTGAGAATTCCCCTCTGTCACCCGTCTTGTATATCAGAATTACTTTAGCTATTTTCATTGCATTGGGAAATATACCTGTTTGGAGAGACAGGTTACAGATATACGTCAGTGGTTTCACTAAGCATTCAATAATAGTTTTGACTAAGAGCATGTCAATACCATCACAGTCCGTAGATGTTTTACTTTAAAACGATTTAACAATTTCAATGACCTCTCTCTCGTCTGTGTTCTTTATGAAAATGGAGTCTTTTATAGCAGTGTTTTTTCTTATTGTTTCACCTGTGGGTGCCGTAATGGGTATTTCTCGAGCCAAATTTTGAGGCAATCACTGCAATCAAAGAATTTCTGTAACTTTCAATGAGACTTCTGCACCTCTCAGCAGGTATTTTGGCCCACTCCTCATCAGCAAACTGCTCCAGTTGTCCAGGGTGCCTTCTCCAGACGGCATGTTTCAGCTCCTTCCACAGATGTTCAATAGGATTTAGATCAGGGCTCATAGAAGGCCACTTTAGAATAGTCCAATGTTTTGCTCTTAGCCATTCTTGGGTGTTTTTAGCTGTGTGTTTTGGGTCATTATCTTGTTGCAAGACCCATGACCTGCGACTGAGACCAAGCTGTCTGACACTGGGCAGCACATTTCTCTCTAGAATACCTTGATAGTCTTGAGATTTCATTGTACCCTGCACAGATTTAAGACACCCTGTGCCAGATGCAGCAAAGCAGCCCCAGAACATAACAGAACCTCCTCCATGTTTCACAGTAGGGACAGTCTTCTTTTCTTGGTATGCTTCATTTTTGCGTCTGTGAACATAGAGCTGATGTGCCTTGCCAAAAAGTTCCAGTTTTGTCTTGTCTGTCCATAGGACATTCTCCCAGAAGCTTTGTGACTTGTCAACATGCAGTTTGGCAAATTCCAGTCTGGCTTTTTTTATGATTTGTTTTCAACAGTGGTGTCCTCCTTGGTCGTCTCCCATGAAGTCCACTTTGGCTCAAACAATGACGGATGGTGCGATCTGACACTGATGTACCTTGACCTTGGAGTTCACCATGAATGTGTTTAGAGGTTGTTCTGGGCTCTTGTGTTACCATTCGTATTACCCGTCTCCTTCAGCGGCCACATCCAGGGAGGTTGGTTACAGTCCCGTGGATCTTAAATTTCTGAATAATATGTGCAACTGTAGTCGCAGGAACATCAAGCTGCTTGGAGATGGTCTTATAGCCTTTACCTTTAACATGCTTGTCTATAATTTTCTTTCTAATCTCCTGAGACAACTCTCTCCTTTGCTTCCTCTGGTCCATGTTTAGTGTGGTACACACCATGTCACCAAACAGCACAGTGACTACTTGTCACCCTTTAAATAGGCTGACTGACTGATTACAAGTTTGTAGAGACCTGTGATGTTAATTAGAGGACACATCTTGGTTGAACATGTCCCTATGGTCACATTATTTTCAATCTTTTCTAGGGGTACCATCATTTTTGTCCAGGCCTGTTTCATGAGTTTATTTAAAGTAATTCCGTTGAACCCCAATTCAAAAGCATTTGTAGCTCATGTATTTTTACCTACATATGTATAAGCACAATGGGATGCTTGAGATTGCACGTGTGGATTGACCTCACGTTTTGGATGGGACAATATGTCTGGACCACCTGTGGATAACAGCAAGAAGACGGAGGTATGGCGATAAGGAGCTGAAAGGACTTCCTGACCTCCTGGGGGCCAGGCGGAGGACTGAAGGACTCGGGGGGAGAGTTATTGTCAATAGGGGGTTTTGACGGTGATATGTGATTCTTCCTTTGATCTTGTATGTATAAATAAGAGGGTTTTGACTCAGCTCATTCTCTTCTGTTCTTGAGAGATAGCTGGGGATGTGAATGCAACATTAAAACCTGAATTAAGAAATAATTCAGCCTCGTTATTTCACGCTTCCCACATTGGTGACCAGAGACGTGAGAATGCATAGAAGGGATTCTCCTGATGCAGACTCGTCGGAGTCTGCCCGAGCGAGCGCCGTCTCCATCAAACTGCCAGAATTCTGGCAGGACAACCCGGACTCGTGGTTTCTCCAGGCTGAGGCACAGTTCACGCTCGCGGGAATAACGGCGGATGACACCAAGTTTTACCACATCATCGCAAGGCTCGACAACCGCGCAGCTCGATGCGTGCGGAGCCTGGTACAGCAGCCACCCGCTGACAACAAATACGGCGAGTTGAAGGCTGCCCTCACCGAGTGTTTCACGCCCTCAGCCAAAGAGAGGGCTAGGAGACTCCTGACTATGCACAACCAAGGAGGGCGCAGGCCAGTCGCCCTGATGGAAGACATGCTGCAGCTGAGGGAATCAGACTACGATGATTTCCTGTTTAAGCACATCTTCTTAAGTAACCTCCCGATGCACATGAGAGGGACCCTGTCCGGCATGCGTTGTGTGACCCAGCGGGACTTCCGTGCGCTGGCCCTAGAGGCGCAGCGGCTCCTCGACTCCTGCGGCGAGCAGACGGCCACAGCGGCAGCGGCAGACCTAGGTCCGGCGACCCGAGGCAACGAAGAGCCGGAGACAGCGGAGCCAATCCCACCAACAATGGCAGCGGCGCGGCCCCGACGCAGCGGAGGAGATGGCCTCTGTTTTTATCACCGGCGTTTCGCAGAGAAGGCACACAGGTGTGTGCCGCCGTGCAGCTTCAAGAGCTCGGGAAACGCCAGGACCGGGAATCGTTAGCAGCTTCGGCTCTCGGCGAAAGAAATAAGCTGCTCTACATCACGGATACGAGCTCCGGGCGGCACTTCCTCGTAGACACCAGAGCCCAAGTGAGTTTCATCACCCCGACCTATGCTGACCGGTTGGCTGGCCCCCGTGGTGACAGGGCAACGGCGGCAAACGGCTCAAGCATCAACATCTACGGAGAAAGGACTTTGTTTCTGTCCTTGCACGGCCGCACTTATGAATGGACTTTTATCATAGCGGCGGTGAGTTTCAACATGTTAGGTGCCGATTTTCTGTGCTCACATGGTTTGTTAGTTGATCTTGCCAACAGGCGCTTGGTTAATGCACTATCTTTTTATTCTATTCCTTGTGCAGCTCGAGTGTCCCCACCACTGGTGCAGACCAACGTCGCCACAGCAGGCGGTAAGTTTAACACACTCCTCACCCAGTTTCCAGCGCTCACGGTTCCCACTTTTTCGGCAACAGTTGCGAAACACGGGGTGGAGCATTTTATCACTACAGCGGCCCCCCCCCCGTCTTCGCGAAAGCTCGGCGTTTGGATGCTGCTAAGCTCTCCATAGCGCGCAAGGAGTTCGTCAGCCTGGAAAGACTTGGCATTATTCACCGTTCGAAGAGCCCATGGGCTTCGCCGCTGCATATGGTCCCTAAAGCTGACGGCTCCTGGAGACCTTGCAGCGATTACCGCAGACTAAACAACGCCACAGCGCATGACCACTACCCAATCCCACACATTCAGGATTTTTCTGTGCATCTAGCAGGGGCGCGCATTTTTTCTAAAATAGACCTGGTTCGCGGCTACCATCAGGTTCCAGTCCGGCCTGAGGACATTCCTAAAACAGCGGTAATAACCCCTTTTGGACTTTTTGAGTTTTTGCGCATGCCGTTTGGTCTTAAAGGCACTGCACAAACATTCCAACGTATGATGGATGCCGTGTTATGCGATCTTCCTTTCGTGTTCGTCTACCTCGATGACATTTTAGTCACCAGTACTTCAGAGGAGGAACACGAAAAACACCTCACTGCGGTTTTTCGGAGGTTGGGAGAGCACGGGTTAATAATTAATCCAGCCAAGTGCCAGTTTGGCGTGGCGCAGATCGATTTTTTGGGGCACCGCGTTTCCCCAGAAGGGGCAGTCCCGCTACCGGATAAGGTGCGCGCAGTGGCAGATTTTCCCCGACCACAAACGGTCAAATCATTGCAGGAGTTTTTAGGAATGGTAAATTTTTATAACCGTTTCCTACCCCACGCAGCGCAGCTCATGCAACCATTATACGCCGCGCTCAAAAATCAAAAACCCTCCAATACGATCGAGTGGTCCCCGGAGCGGGAGCGCGCATTCGCGGAGGTAAAAAAAAAGCCCTGGCTGACGCCATGCTTCTAGCTCATCCAGATCCATCGGCCCGCATAGCGCTCACCACTGACACATCAGATTTGGCCATGGGGTGGTCGTGGAACAGCACGTTGCCGGGGTTTGGCAGCCGCTGGCATTTTTCAGCAGATCCTTGAACGAAGCTGAGCGGAAATACAGCACGTTTGACAGGGAGCTGTTAGCGCTCCATTTGGCCATTCGCCATTTCCAGTTTTGGCTGGAAGGTCGGCGTTTCACCGCTTTTGTCGACCATAAGCCGCTCACTTTTGCGATGTCCAAAATTTCAGAACCTTAGTCGGGCCGGAAGCAGAGGCAGCTGGCCGCAATTTCGGAGTTTACCACTGACATTCAGCACGTAGCGGGTAAACTCAACGTAGTGGCAGACTGCCTCTCTCGCGCGGTCACAGCACCGGTGTGCGCGGAGGCAGATTATACTACCGCAGCCGCAAGGCAAAATAACAGCGCGGAAGCGCACGCGGCCCCAGTTCACGTGGGGATAGATTACGCAGCCATGGCAGCGGAACAGGGTAGAGATGCGGACGTGCGCGCGCTCCAGTCTGGACCAACAGGGTTAAGGCTGGAGAGCAGGTGTTTGCAAACCGGTATGCCCCCCTTAATCTGTGATGTATCGACTGGGCAACCGCGCCCGGTAGTCCCGGCCACGTGGCGCCGCCGTGTTTTTGACTCGGTTCACTCCCTGGCGCACCCGGGAGTGCGCGCTTCTGTGAAAATGGTAGCGGAGAAGTTTGTTTGGCCAAGCCTGCGCAAGCACGTGAAAGAGTGGGCAAGAACCTGCATGGCTTGCCAGCGGGCCAAAATTCACAAGCACACAAAACTCCCTTGGAACCGTTCCACATTCCGGCCAAGAGATTCGATCAAGTGCATGTCGACCTCGTGGGCCCCCTACCGTCGTCGCAGGGGTTCACACATCTTTTGACAATGGTGGACCGAACCACACGTTGGCCGGAAGTGGTCCCATTGGCATCGACCACGGCTGCAGAGGTGGCTCGCGTTTTTTTGACGGCCTGGGTAGCGCGTTTCGGGGTTCTGTCGGATATTACGTCCGACAGAGGGCCTCAATTTGTCTCTGAGCTTTGGTCAGCGATGGCCAGCAGCTTAGGAGCGAAAATTCATCGCACTACCGCTTATCACCCCCAGGCTAATGGTTTATGCAAGCGTTTTCATAGGTCTTTGAAGGCAGCCCTCAGAGCGTCGCTTAAGGATGCAGATTGGGTAAACAAACTACCATGGGTTTTATTGGGGTTGCGTTCTGCGCCCAAGGAGGATTTAAATGCCTCCCCAGCGGAGTTAGTTTTTGCACAACCTCTCAGGCTGCCCAGTGAGTTCCTACCGGAGCATCCGGAGCCGGGGCGCCCCCCGGCTCTGGGGCCGCTGATTGGCACGGGAGCGGACATGCTCCCGGGCCCCATTTATCACACTTTTCCACGCGTTTTTGTTCCCAAAGCTTTAAAAAATGCCGAGTTTGTTTTTGTCAGGCACGAGACTCTAAGACCGACCCTCCGACCGCCATATGATGGTCCATATAGGGTGCTGGAAACAGGTGATAAGCATTTTGTGCTAGATTTGGGAGACAGAAAAGAGACAGTTAGTATTGGCAGACTAAAGCCTGCTTTTGTGATGAACGACGAGTCTGTACGGGTGGCGAGGGCACCTCGACGTGGCAGACCCTCCAGGGAACACGTCCCGCAGCCCCCGCAGGGATCAAATAACCACTCTCTTCCTCAGTCAGCAGATTCTTTGCAGGACGGTGCCGCAAGGACGGCGAGACCTGCTTACAGCAGATTCGGAAGACGTTTGAAGCCCAAACGGCGTACGGACTGATTTTTGATGTGATCATGTTGTATAGACTATGCTATTGATGTTATCACTGATTTTTGATGTGATCATGTTGTATAGACTATGCTATTGAGGTTATCATGTTTTGTGAACTCTGATATATTGTCCATTCTTCGACGTTTGGGGGGGGGGGGGGGGTTATGTAGCTCATGTATTTTTACCTACATATGTATAAGCACAATGGGATGCTTGAGATTGCACGTGTGGATTGACCTCACGTCTTGGATGGGACAATATGTCTGGACCGCCTGTGGATAACAGCAACAAGACGGAGGTACGGCGATAAGGAGCTGGAAGGACTTCCTGACCTCCTGGGGGCCAGGCGGAGGACTGAAGGACTCGGGGGGAGAGTTATTGTCAATAGGGGGTTTTGACGGTGATATGTGATTCTTCCTTTGATCTTGTATGTATAAATAAGAGGGTTTTGACTCAGCTCATTCTCTTCTGTTCTTGAGAGATAGCTGGGGATGTGAATGCAACATTAAAACCTGAATTAAGAAATAATTCAGCCTCGTTATTTCACGCTCCCCACAGCATTGTCTGATTTTCACTGGTTAATTTTCATAGAATTTTTATTTATTACCACTTTTGTTAGATTCAAGTTATTTCTGTGACCATTGTGTGTTTTTCTTTCATTAACAGAGGGGTACCAACAATTTTGTCCACAGTTGTATGTAGATAGTGACACAGAAAGGATCCCTTTTAGATCACCTAACTCAACATGTCCTGAAAAGTTACAATGGCACCATTTGTCAAATTATAACCCATAAAAGACCACAAATTGAAACTTTATGTATCATTATAAAAACTGCTTGAGTTCCTGATAATAGAGACTGCTGTTCTCATCTAGAGAAAATTAGAAGTATTGCTATTGCACGTTAAGATTTGTATTCTGTATAGTTTCCTTGTACATTTGAAAAAAGAAATACTAAAACACATTTTTAGACTATCCATCCATCCATCCATCCATCTTCTACCTCTTAATCCCTTTTGGGTCGCGGGGGAGCTGGAGCCTATCCCAGCATCTTTGGGGCGAGAGGCAGGGTACACCCTGGACAGATCACCAGTTCATCACAGGGCTAACACAGCGAGACAGACCACCATTCACTTTCACATTCATACCTTAGGACAATTTAGAATCCACAGTTTATGCCAATTAACCTAACCTGCATGTCTTTGGCTTGTGGGAGGAAACCAGAGTACCCGAAGTAAACCCATGCAGACACAGGGAGTACATGCAAACTCCACACAGAAGGGTCACCGATGGTCAGGGGGTGGGATTGAACCCACGATGGTCAGGGGTGGGATTGATCCCATGACCTTCTTGCTGTGCGGCCACAGTGCTAACCACTGTGCCACCGAACTGCCCATTTTTAGACTATTTTAATCAAAACAATGTTTTTGCTAAATCAAATAAGAATAGCATTTCTTAATTACAATATTGCTGAACTGTCATTAAAAAGGTATGAACATATTTATCAATGCCTTGAATTTGTGCATAAGGCTGCATGTTCACAGAAAGCCTTTTTTTCTCTTTAGAAATGCTCTGAACCTATTTTTCAGGGTGCTTTACAAGCATTCTTTAAAAAAGTCTTTGTCCTGTATCCTAGCAACAACTTGACCTGTCATTCACTGCATTTTGCACACAAACTGGTAAGAAAACACACATCCTTCCAAGCTTTTGATTTCAACTATTGATCATGATATCATTTTAGTCTAATTCTGTTTCACTGGTTAGAAAGGTGTGCCACTGATGAGCGATGTGGCGTTCCAAAAGTAGAGCAGTTTTCAACTTCCAACACTGAGTGCAGCGAGAGAAAACACTTGTGCTGAGGGTGCGGAGCACATTAAAAGTCTGGACTGCATAGAAACTGAACAGAAAATAAAACTCTCCCAGCAGAAGAAAAATGCTTTTTGTGGACACAGCCTTATTACTATAATTTATGTTGATACTTAAATTTTATTGCTACTGTTAAAATCTAACTGACTGCATGCAACTGTAACTAACTAACCTGACTAACCTGCACTTATATAGCGCTTTTCTAGTCACAAAGACCACTCAAAGCGCTTTCACTAGTACTAACCCTCTATTCTAAGGGCCTATAAGAAACAGATATCTAGGGACAATTTAGAACAGCCAATTAACCTAACATGCATGTCTTTGGATTGTGGGAGGAAACAGGAGCCCCCGGAGTAAACCCACGCTAACTGTAACTAACAGGTATTTCCAACCATCCATCCATCTTCTACCACTTTTCCAGAGGTCCGGGTTGTGGATGCAGCAGTTCAAGCAGAGAAGCCCAGACTTCCCTCTCCCCAGCCACCTGCTCCAGCTCTTCAGAGAGGATACCAAGGCGTTCCCAGACCAGCTGGGAGACATAGTCTCTTCAGCGAGTCCTGGGTCTGCCCCGGGGTCTCCTCCCAGTGGGACGTGCCCGAAACACCTCAAGTAGGAAGCCCATACCACCTCAACTGGCATCTTTCAATGTGGAGGAGCAGCGGTTCTACTCTGAGCTCTCCCGGATGACTGAGCTCCTCACCCTATCTCTAAGGGTGAGTCCAGCAATCCTATGAAGAAAGCTCATTTCAGCCGCTTGTATCCACAATCTTGTTCTTTCAGTCATTACCCAAAGCTCATGACCATAGGTGAGGGTAGGAATGTAGACTGACTGGTAAATCAACAGCTTTGCCTTAGAGCTTAGCTCCCTGTTCACCACAACAAACCGGTACAATGACTGCATCACTGCAGATGCTGCTCCGATCCATCTGTCAATCTCTCGCTCCATTCTCCCTTCACTCGTGAATAAGACCCAAAGATACTTAAACTCCTCCACTTGGGGCAGGAGCTTGTACCCAACCCGGAGAGGACAATCCACCTTTTTCCGGCTGAGGACCATGGACTCAGACTTGGAGGTGCTGATTCTTATCCCAGTGCTTCACACTCAGTGGCAAACCGTCCCAGTAAGACCTGCAGGTCATTGCTGGATGTAGCCAGCAGCACAATATCATCTGCAAACAACAGAGATGAGATCCTGTGGTCACCAAGCATGACACCCTCCGTTCTCTGGCTGCACCTAGAAATCCTGTCTATAAAAATTATGAACAGGATCGGTGACAAAGGGCAGCCCTGGTAGAGTCCAACTCTCACTGGGAATGAGTCTGACCGAGTGTTGGCAATACGAACCAAACTCTCACAACGGTCGTACAGAGACCAAATAGCTCGTAACAACAAGCCTGATACCCCATTCTCCCAAAGCACCCCCCACAAAAAACCACGAGGGACGCAGTTGAATGCCTTCTCCAAGTCCACAAAACGCATGTAAACTGGTTGGGCAAACTCCCACAAACCCTTGAGGATTCTCAAGAGGGTAAAGAGCTGGTCCGATGTGCCACGGCCAGGACGAAAACCATATTGCTTCTTCTGAATCTGAGGTTCAACCAGCAGCCAGACTCTCCTCTCCAGTACCTTGGCATAGACCTTCCCAGGGAGGCTGAGGAGTGTGATCCCTCTAAAGATGGAGCACACCCTCCAGCCCCCTTTTTTAAAGAGAAGAACCACCTCCGCGGTTTGCCATGCCAAAGGCATTGCCCCCAACCTCCACGCAATGTTGCAGAGGCGTGTCAACCATGAAAGCCCTACAACATCCAGGGCCTTGAGGTACTCAGGGCGAATCTCGTCCACCCCCGGGGCCCAGCCACCAAGGAGATTTTTAACCACCTTGGCAACCTCAGCCCCTGTGATAGGCGAGTCGTCCCCCTCGTCCACAAGCCCTGCTTCCTCTGTGGAAGGCGTGTCAGTGGGACTGAGGAGATCCTCGAAGTATTCCTTCGACCGCCCGACGATATCCCCAGTCGAAGTTAGCAGTGCCCCATCCGCACCATACACAGTGTGGACAGGGATCCGCTTCCCTCTCCTGAGCCGCCGGACAGTTTGCCAGAATCTCTTCGAGGCCGACCGAAAGTCTTGTTCCATGGCCTCACTGAACTCTTTCCATACCCAAGTTTTTGCTTCAGTAACTACCCAAGCTGCACTCTGCTTGGCCTGCCGGTACACCTCAGCTGCTTCGGGAGTTCCACAAGCCAACCAAGCTTGATAGAACTCCTTCTTCAGCTTAATGGCCCCTCTCCCCACTGGTGTCCACCACTTGTTTCGGGGGTTGCCACCACGAGATGCCCCGACGACCTTGCAACCGCAGTTCTGGGCAGCCGCTTCAACGATGGCGGTGGAGAACATGGCCCATTCAAACTCCATGTCTCCAGACTCCCTCGGAGTCTGGTATTTCCATACCAGAATAAAATGTCTTTTTGTTCTTGACTTTTTGTAGTTAATTTTTTAAAAATATAATAATAATCTTGCATATACAGAAAGGAAAAAAAAGGGATGAATGTAGGATGGGTGTAGCTGAAAGCTGAGTTTATGTATTTGTGTTAAGTTTGTTTTTGCCTGAGTGCATATCTGTATTATTGCGGCAGCTAAACTACACAGTTTCTGTATGTGGCAGGAAATGAAGTCCACGTAAGTTGAAATGATCAGACAGGGTCAGCGTAAACAGCCAGCAGTGAGCAGCTGTTGCAGAAGGCTAGCATGACTTAACACCGAGGCAGTGACGTGGTAAGGCGCCAGCTCGAGCAACATTGTGGCAACAGGGCACACACTCTCTAACCCTCACAGTCACACATACCTAAGCATGCTCACATTTTGAGGCACCTGCCCACCCACAGCATACCAGGTGTGCACTTGACACATTGTGATAATGGCATACAGGCATGACTAATACACAGATCCTTACTGGTGAGAATAGGGGTTAGTCTGGGCATATGGGGCTCATCACTCACACCTAGAGCTGGGAGGAGAAGATCTATGGATTTCAAAGAGGGCCTGGGATCAGGCCTCACAATGCCAGAGCACATTACAGGCAATCACTTACTCTAAATAAGCACACCAAAGGCTGATTAAAGGAGAGCGGCTGGGAGAAGAAAAGCACAGATGGATGGGTGTGAGTAAAGCAAAGAGACTTAAACTACATGGATCATTATGAGGTTTGCAAGAGGAAGAAACCTCACACCTTTCATACTGCTCGCTTAGAATAAAGCCAGCAGGTCAGATGGGATTAGAGAGGTGTCGTCTCAATTTATTAGACAACGCTTCAACCTAGTCTCCGACATTTTAAACTTGTCTTTTATCTTCTGATCTGTCCTCTTCACAAAAGGCCTCCATCGCTCAGCGAGCCACCGAGAGATAAGCAAGGCAGATAAGAGTCAGACGAGCAGAGGAGAAGATGAAAGGATTAAAAAGAGGAAGAGGAGGGGAAGTGTTAGATCTATGAGCTGGTTAAGAGAGGTGCTGTCATTACATGATGATCTCTGCTAGGAATATTCAGGGTGAAGCAGCAGTGCCACAAAGGTCCAGCTTTGATTTTCAAGTATAACACTTGTAACAGGCACATGACTGGAGGGGCCTATATTTAACATATTTCAATTTCATATTAGCACACTATTAGGCTGCATTCAGACCATGATAATCCGGGGGTCTCGGTTCGACTCGGCAGGGAATGGCAAGAATTTTCACACCTTCGTTTGGTCTGGTTTGCATTCACACAGCACTTTACTCAAGCAAACAAAACTGCTTGGACAGCGTCTTGCAGTTACAACAGCTGACCAGGAAGAAAAAATCTCAGCAAAGAAGAGAAATCCGGCTCATCGACTGGCCAGGACCGTAGACAGAAATCCATTTCCTTCAGACGGCTTGTTTGTCCGCCACAAACAAATAAAAATAAAATCTCCGCTGTCTGTTTCAACCCCCGTGACACCATTATGTTGCTAAAGTTTTTAAAAACCTCGGTATTCAGAACACAGACAGAACACCCAGATGCTCTTCTCCTCATCTCAGGCGATTTCAACCATGTTTCACTATCTCCCATTCTACCCACGTTCACCCAGTATGTCACATGCCACACTAGAGACAATAAAACACTGGACTTATTCTACGCAAACACTAAGGAGGCGTACACCTCATCACAACTCCCCCCCACTCGGGAGATCGGATCACAACTTGGTTCATCTCCGGCCGGTGTACAAACCCCTAGTACACAGACAACCTCCGGCCATGCACACTGTGGAGTTATGGTCTGAGGAGACAATGGACACTCTAAAGGGCTGTTTTGAAGCCACAGCCTGGAAGCAGCTCTGCGATTCACATGGTGAGGACATCGATGGCCTCATTCACACCTTCACGGACTACCTCAGCTTCTGTGTGGACAAATCCGTTCCCACCAAGACCATACGGCGTCACTCAAACAACAAACCCTGGATCAACCCTGAGATAAAAACACTTCTGAGAGAGAAGAAGAGGATCTTCAGGTCGGGGAACAGGGAGATGTTGAAGTCCGTACAGAGGGAGCTGAGGAGAAAGATCAGAGAAGGCAAGGACAGCTTCAGGAAGAAGATGGAGGACAAGCTGCAACAGAGCGACATCAGCGGGGTCTGGAGAAACCTCAAAACCATCTCTGGGCCCCAGAATACCTCCCCCCAGGCCACGGGGGGCAGGGAGTGGGCGAACAACCTGAATCTGTTTTTCAATAGGTTTGACCAACGGCCCCCCCCCCCCCGTCTGCACAACAACCACTGCTGCCTCTAAAGAAATCAAGTCCTGCTGCCCACTCCCCACTCCACCAACACCCCCCCACTCCCAACACACAGCCCTCCATCCTGACCTTGACCAGGACCCAGGTGAGGACGGAGCTGAGGAAGATCAAGGCGAGGAAGGCGTCGGGACCGGACGGCATCAGCGCTAAGCTCCTCAAGTCCTGTGCAGACCAGCTGTGTGGGATTGTGACGTATATCTTCAACCTGAGCCTGAAACTGGGGAGGGTACCACAGCTGTGGAAAACATCTTGTGTGGTACCTGTACCAAAAACTTCCCACCCCAAAGACCTGAACAGCTACAGACCGGTGGCCTTGACGTCCCACTTGATGAAGACCCTGGAGAGACTGCTCCTTGCTCACCTCCGCCCCCTGGTTGAACCAGCGATGGATCCACTCCAGTTCGCCTACCAGCATGGCATTGGGGTGGAGGATGCGGTGATCTTCCTCCTTCACCGTTCTCTGTCCCACCTGGAGAAGCCTGGGAATATGGTGAAGATCATGTTCTTTGACTTCTCCAGTGCTTTCAACACCATCCAACCGATGATCCTGAAGGACAAGCTGCTGCGCGCAGGGGTGGACCAGCACCTGTCATCATGGATCCTGGACTACCTCACGAACCGGCCTCAGTTTGTGAGAACCCGGGACTGTGTGTCCGACACGATCATCAGTAGCACGGGGGCCCCCCAGGGAACGGTGCTGGCTCCCTTCCTGTTCACTCTTTATACTGTGGACTTCTCACACAACACAACACACTGCCATCTACAGAAGTTCTCTGATGACTCTGCGATCGTTGGCCTCATCTCCAATGGAGATGAAGCTGAGTACAGAGGGCTTATCCAGGACTTCGTGGACTGGTGCCAATGGAACTGCCTCCAGATCAACGCGAGAAAAACTAAGGAGCTGGTGGTGGACTGCCGCAGGCAAGGACAACCCCTCACAGCACCAGTAAATATACAGGGAACAGACATTGAGATGGTGACAGCCTATAAGTACCTGGGTGTTCATCTGAACAATAAACTAGACTGGTCACACAATACTGATGCACTCTACAAGAAGGGACAGCGCAGGCTGTTCCTGCTGAGGAGACTCAGGTCTTTTGGTGTACAAGGCGCACTGCTGAAGACATTCTATGACACGGTGGTGGCATCAGCCATCACTTTTGGAGTGGTCTGCTGGGGCAGTGGCATTACTGCAGCTGATAGGAAGAGACTGAACAAACTGATCAAGAAAGCTAGCTCTGTCCTGGGGCAGCGCCTTGATCCGGTGGAGGAGATAGGAGAGAGAAGGACGGTGGCTAAACTGTCATCTCTGCTGGAGTCCGAGTTCCACCCTATGCAGGACATACTGAATGCACTGAGGAGCTCATTTAGCAGCAGACTACATCATCCCAGGTGCACAACCGAGAGGTTTCGCAGGTCCTTCCTACCAACGGCTGTCAGACTGTACAACCTAAGCAGGGCTGCTCGCAGAGATAGCAAAAAGACGTAACAAACTAATAGTTTTTTGAATGCAAAAGATGCAATAGACTTACACAATGGTCCCCCTCCAGCATACAACTAGGAAAATACCGGTCGCTATGGAGAGTGAGAATATGTATGGGCACATAATCATACCATGTAGGATAACTAAGTAGACGGTTGTGCTGTTTCATCCCATCTAGCAACAATGCTCTGCACTGTGTGTGTTTATATATTTACATATTTATTCCATCTAGCTACAATGCTCCGCACTGTGTGTTTATGTTTATATATCTATATATTTATTCCATCTAGCTACAATGCTCCGCACTGTGTTTATATATCTACATATTATTCCATCTAGCTACATTGCTCCGCACTGTGTGTTTACATATTCAAATATTTATGCCATCCAGCTACAATGCTCTGCACTGTGTGTCTGTGTGTGTGTATATATATATTTTATAGTAATATGTACATATGTATATTAGCTGCTCTTGCTTGCTTGTTTTTTTTTTCTTGCCTTCTGATTGTTGCTCTGAGTATTGCTATCCCTGTGCTGTTGCAATCCTGGAATTTACCCGTTGTGGGACTAATAAAGGCTTATCTTATCTTATCTTATCTTATCTTATCTTATCTTATTCTTGTATGTAGCCACAAGCAGCTGAGAAATCTGGTCCTCAGACCAAATAGCTATCATAGCCTGCATCTCCTCACTACTCCAAGTTAGGGATAGGTGTATCGATACTCAAGTATTGATACTTCGATATCAGCTGTTCGATACTTTTTAAAATATCGCGATACCAGTATGTTAATACAAAACGTGCAATTTGTTTTCACTTCTGAGAGTTTTAGGCATTATATTTATGTATAAAAATCGGTGCAAAGCCAGCCAAAGCATATTTTAGAGATGATCGGAGGTGTCACATGATTATGGCAGCCTATCAGATGTCAGAGATGATTATGGCAGCCTATCAGATGTCAGAGCCGAAGACTCACTGTGCACTGCGCAGCCACGCAGTCACTCCTGTGCAGAGTAAGCTGAGCAGCGTCGGGGGCGGCAGAAACTTCTGAAATGTTTCACCATTCATCCAAATTCTATGGTGATACCAAGCAGCATAACATTTGAAAAATAAAAAAAGTAAGCACTATTTAGTGACCGAGCTAGTTGAGGCCTAGCCGGATTCTCTGCTTATTTCTATCCACAGGTCAGTAAAATGCCACCCAAAAAAGAGGAAATGGAAGAAATTAAAAAAACTCTGAACTTTGTGTTAGATGAACTGGCCAAAGTGACTAGCCAGCAGGACAAAATATTAGACCTAATACAGGAGGTACAAGCCCTACATTCAATAATAAAAGAAAAAGACAAAAAAATTATGGACCTGGAGCAACACGGGCGTCTTTTGGAGCAACGCGTTGAGGATCTTGAACAAGGTTCTCGCATTGATGACATAGTTATAAGTGGACTAGACATCAGATATCAGTCGTATGCCCATGCCGCTACAGGACTGAGTGGTGAACATGCTTCCATAAGTGAATCAATGTCCTTAGAAAACCAAGTGCTTCAGTTCCTTAATGATAAAGACATTAAGGTAGAAGCCAATGCGATCTCAGCCTGTTATGCTTTACCGAAGAAAGATAACAAAACAAAGAAATTAATTGTGATGCGCTTTGTGAACAGGAGGGTGAAAAATGACATACTGAGGCAGGCCAAAAAACTAAAGGAAACTCAAGTTTACCTAAATGAACACCTGACAAAAAAAAACGCTGAATTAGCACGGCAGGCACGGATGCTAAAGAAACATAATAAGATACAGTCAACCTGGACAAGAAATTGTAGAATTTGGATTAAACTAAATGGAACACCTGAGCAAGCAAAAAGTATAATGATCAGAGATGCTACTGACTTAGATAAATACAGATGAACACTGACTATGAAACACAGAGTGAGGAAACTCAAACTCTAAAAATATGCCACTATGCTGAACATAAACCACAAGAGATGGAGAATGATATTGATCCTGATAACCACTTTTTCAATAATATTCATAACCACTGTGAATATTACACTGAAAAGCAATTCAAAAGTCAAGTGCAATTAGATGGTAAACTGTCAATAATACACTTCAATAGCAGAAGTCTTAACAAAAACTTCTCACAGATTCAGGACTATTTAAAACAGCTAAACAGAAAATTCACAGCTATAGCAGTCTCTGAAACCTGGCTTAATGAAGACCAGGCTCCCCTGATGGCAATAGAGGGATATCAGATGTTTAACATTAACAGATCGCAAAAAAAGGGTGGTGGTGTTGCACTGTATATTGATGACCTATATAGATGTAAGCTTGTAAATGAAATGTCCTCAGCACTACCAGGGATTCTGGAATGTGTTACTGTTGAGATTGACCTAGACAAAACAAAAAATCTAATCATAAGCTGCATATACAGAACGCCGGGAACTTGCATTGAGACATTCAGAGATAAATTAGTCGAGCTGTACAATAATATTACTAGTAAGAAAATGGTAGCAATTTGTGGAGATTTCAATATTGACCTACTTAATCCACATCAACAAAATGTAGTTACAGAGTTCATGAACTCTATGTACAGCATGAGTCTATATCCCACAATAACACATCCCAGTAGAATCACAGCTCACTCTGCTACACTTATTGACAACCTGTTTGTCAATGTTCTCGACAAGAAAATAGAAAGTGGATTATTGATAAATGATATAAGCGACCACTTGCCAATCTTTGCACTTATCCATGGCCACACGGGGCCCAACCCAGAAAAAATCTCAAAATCGTTCAGACACAAATCACCAAACGCAATCAGTTCTTTTAAAGAGGACTTGCTGAAGCAAGACTGGACAGAAGTCTATGTATCAGATGTAAATGAAGCCTATGACGCATTTACAAACATTGTAACCACTCTTTATGAAAAAAACTGCCCATTAGTTAAAAAAAAGCTTAAACACAAATTTACTGACAAACCATGGCTAACCAAAGGACTACAAAAGGCGTGTAAAAAGAAAAATTTATTATATAAAGCTTTCATAAAGAAAAGGACAAAAGAAGCAGAGCAGCGGTATAAAACATACAAAAATAAGTTAACATATATAATAAGATGTAGTAAAAGAGACTATTACAGTAAAGAACTGGAAAAAAACAAAGACAATATTAAAAATACATGGACAATAATCAACAGTATCCTTGGAAATAAAAGCAGAAATACCAGCTACCCAACTAACACTCCAAAAAATAATAAATCGACTCCGAATGTGAATATAGCTTCACCTGCAGATGAATTTAATAATTTTTTTGTTAACATTGGACCTAAACTGGCCCGAGAAATACCCACTACGGTGCCAACAGGTGATTCAATATGCAATAACACTGCTGTAAAAGACACCATCTTCATAAAGAACACAGACGAAAGAGAGGTCATTGAAATTGTTAAATCGTTCAAAAGTAAAACATCTACTGACTGCGATGGTATTGATATGCTACTAGTCAAAACTGTTATCGAATGCATAGTGAAACCACTGACGTATATCTGTAACCTGTCTCTCCAATCAGGTATATTTCCCAATGCAATGAAAATAGCTAAAGTAATTCCGATTTACAAGACAGGCGACAGAGGGGAACTCTCCAACTACAGACCAATTTCACTATTACCGCAATTTTCCAAGATACTTGAAAAAATATTCTATGAGAGAATTGACAACTTCATACTGAAGAATGATTTATTGTGTGAGCAGCAATATGGGTTCAGACACAAAAGGACAACAGCATATGCCTTAATGGAATTTACAGAAAAAATATCAACAGCCATTGAAAATAAAGAGTATTCAGTTGGAGTATTCCTGGATCTTAAAAAAGCATTTGATACAGTAGATCACAATCTATTATTAAAGAAACTACAAAATTGTGGTATCAGAGGGGTAGCACTGTCCTGGTTAAGAAGTTACTTAAAGAATAGATATCAGTTTGTATGTGTTAACAACAAAAACTCAGAGCTACTGAAGGTCACCTGTGGAGTCCCACAGGGTTCAGTTTTGGGACCATTATTATTCAATATGTATATAAATGATATATGTAAAGTTTCAGAAAAAATGGACTTAATATTGTTTGCTGATGACACTAACCTGCTATGCAGTGGAAACAACTTGGAACAACTTCTGGATACACTCGGAAAGGAATTAGGAAAGCTGAAACTGTGGTTTGATTCGAACAAATTAACGCTCAATTTAAGCAAGACAAAATTTATAGTCTTTAACAACCATCACAACTACCCAGTACCCAAACTCAGTGTAAATGGTGCAGAGATTGAAAGGGTATCCGAAACTAAATTCCTTGGAGTAATAATTGATAACAAACTGTGTTGGAAGCCACATATTAATTATATAAAAGGTAAAGTATCCAAATCAATTGCAATATTACACAGAGTGAAAAATTTGCTGAATCAACCCACACTATACACCTTGTATCATTCATTAATACTCCCATACATGACATATTGTAATGAAGTATGGGGAAATACATATAAAACAAACATATATCCACTCTTTATGCTTCAAAAGAGAGCTATTAGAATAATCAACAAAGCAGCTTACAGGGAACCAACAAACCCACTTTTTCTTAAACAAAAAACTCTCAAGTTGAAAGATCTGATCGACTTTAAAACCGCAATAATAATGTTCAAAGTGAAGAATCTATCACTGCCCGCAAATATCCAAAAGTTGTTCCAAACAAGGGAGAAACGATATCACTTCAGAGGAACATGTATATTTCAAAAGCCTACAGTGAGAACAACTACCAAGCAACACTGTATTTCAGTGCAAGGTGTCAGATTATGGAACGATTTTGGACCTGAATTAAAATCATGTACAAAGCTTGGACAATTTAAACAAAAACTAAAGGAAGAAATACTCCAAACATATTTACAAGACGACATGTAAACTCACATAAGGATTGACATTTCCAGCCTGTGTTGTGTTATAGCTTAGTTTTTCTTTTTTCTCTGTGACACTATGTCTTAGATTTGTTTTTGAATAGTAACCGCTTAACTTAGACTAGCTCAGTTTTCTTTTTCTCTCAGTCATATTTTGTCTTAGCCTTGTTTTAAATTGTAATCGCTCTTGTCTTGTTTTCTCTTTTTTCTCCTTTGAATTCTTGGATGGAATATGGGTGGGCAATATAAGCTGCGGCTTCAGCCATCACCCATTTCGGATAACTCACGTGGAATTGTATAGTAGAAGGAGTCTTTGTCTAATTTGACCTTGTTGTTATATTATACAGTTTCTTTTAACCTGTAATGTACTATCCGAAAAATAAAAAAAAAATTCATTCATTCATTCATTCATTCATAAGTTTGTAAAATAATAGTGTAAAAATAAAATAAATAAATAAATAATTTAAAAAAAAGTTACATTGTGAAAAAAAAATTACACATATAGAGGGGATGCAATGGAACAGAGTTCTTGGCAGTTACAGGGCAGTTACCATAGTTACGCAATACTGAGTGGCAATCACATGTTTCAGCTTTAGTTTGTATGCAGCAAAACATAAAAATCACACAAAATATTTGGTCACAGCAGTACACTCAGTACTTTTTTTTATTTTAGATGTTAATATCACACCGTTTACTTGAATGTAATGATGTGTGGGTAAGTGCACACAAGTGAAGAACTGGGTTTGTGCCTTTAAAATATTTATTTATCTATTTTTTGTCAATTAATACAAGATGGAATGATAAGATTAGTTCTCTGCAGTGCAAGCAAGTACTGTGTGTACTGCTGTGACTGAATATTGTGTGTGTGTTTTGTGTTTTACTGTATACACCCTAATGCTGCCACTCATTTTTGCCACTCAGTGTTTTGTAACTGCCATGAATTCTGTTTGGTAACATCTGTGCATACCCTCTATATGCTCCTTGGTATTACCATAGAATTTGGATGAATGGTGAAACATTTCAGAAATAAAAAAAATACTTGAATCCAGTTGAGAATTCTCACCAAATCAAGAAATTGAATTAATTTTGCATTCATTTAAAGCCTTAATTATTTTTATTATAATTGGGAAAAAATCATTTTATTTTTATTTACTTTGCTCATTGTTCTATTTTATTATTTTACAGGCATTTCTTTCAAGTATTTATGTTCATGAGTTTAGTTCATACTTGAATGAATGAATGAATGAATTTTATTTATTTCGGATAGTACATTACAGGTTAAAAGAAACTGTATAATATAACAACAAGGTCAAATTAGACAAAGACTCCTTCTACTATACAATTCCACGTGAGTTATCCGAAATGGGTGATGGCTGAAGCCGCAGCTTATATTGCCCACCCATATTCCATCCAAGAATTCAAAGGAGAAAAAAGAGAAAACAAGACAAGAGCGATTAAAACAAGGCTAAGACAAAATGTGACTGAGAGAAAAAGAAAACTGAGCTAGTCTAAGTTAAGCGGTTACTATTCAAAAACAAATCTAAGACATAGTGTCACAGAGAAAAAAAGAAAAAAAGAAAAAACTAAGCTACAACACAACACAGGCTGGAAATGTCAATCCTTATGTGAGTTTACATGTCGTCTTGTAAATATGTTTGGAGTATTTCTTCCTTTAGTTTTTGTTTAAATTGTCCAAGCTTTGTACATGATTTTAATTCAGGTCCAAAATCGTTCCATAATCTGACTCCTTGCACTGAAACACAGTGTTGCTTGGTGGTTGTTCTCACTGTAGGCTTTTGAAATATACATGTTCCTCTGAAGTGATATCGTTTCTCCCTTGTTTGGAACAACTTTTGGATATTTGCGGGCAGTGATAGATTCTTCACTTTGAACATTATTATTGCGGTTTTAAAGTCAATCAGATCTTTCAACTTGAGAGTTTTTTGTTTAAGAAAAAGTGGGTTTGTTGGTTCCCTGTAAGCTGCTTTGTTGATTATTCTAATAGCTCTCTTTTGAAGCATAAAGAGTGGATATATGTTTGTTTTATATGTATTTCCCCATACTTCATTACAATATGTCATGTATGGGAGTATTAATGAATGGTACAAGGTGTATAGTGTGGGTTGATTCAGCAAATTTTTCACTCTGTGTAATATTGCAATTGATTTGGATACTTTACCTTTTATATAATTAATATGTGGCTTCCAACACAGTTTGTTATCAATTATTACTCCAAGGAATTTAGTTTCGGATACCCTTTCAATCTCTACACCATTTACACTGAGTTTGGGTACTGGGTAGTTGTGATGGTTGTTAAAGACTATAAATTTTGTCTTGCTTAAATTGAGCGTTAATTTGTTTGAATCAAACCACAGTTTCAGCTTTCCTAATTCCTTTCCGAGTGTATCCAGAAGTTGTTCTAAATTGTTTCCACTGCATAGCAGATTAGTGTCATCAGCAAACAATATTAAGTCCATTTTTTCTGAAACTTTACATATATCATTTATATACATATTGAATAATAATGGTCCCAAAACTGAACCCTGTGGGACTCCACAGGTGACCTTCAGTAACTCTGAGTTTTTGCTGTTAACACATGCAAACTGATATCTATTCTTTAAGTAACTACTTAACCAGGACAGTGCTACCCCTCTAATACCACAATTTTGTAGTTTCTTTAATAATAGATTGTGATCTACTGTATCAAATGCTTTTTTAAGATCCAGGAATACTCCAACTGAATACTCTTTATTTTCAATGGCTGTTGATATTTTTTCTGTAAATTCCATTAAGGCATATGCTGTTGTCCTTTTGTGTCTGAACCCATATTGCTGCTCACACAATAAATCATTCTTCAGTATGAAGTTGTCAATTCTCTCATAGAATATTTTTTCAAGTATCTTGGAAAATTGCGGTAATAGTGAAATTGGTCTGTAGTTGGAGAGTTCCCCTCTGTCGCCTGTCTTGTAAATCGGAATTACTTTAGCTATTTTCATTGCATTGGGAAATATACCTGATTGGAGAGACAGGTTACAGATATACGTCAGTGGTTTCACTATGCATTCGATAACAGTTTTGACTAGTAGCATGTCAATACCATCGCAGTCAGTAGATGTTTTACTTTTGAACGATTTAACAATTTCAATGACCTCTCTTTCGTCTGTGTTCTTTATGAAGATGGTGTCTTTTACAGCAGTGTTATTGCATATTGTATCACCTGTAGGCGCCGTAGTGGGTATTTCTCGGGCCAGTTTAGGTCCAATGTTAACAAAAAAATTATTAAATTCATCTGCAGGTGAAGCTATATTCACATTCGGAGTCGATTTATTATTTTTTGGAATATTAGTTGGGTAGCTAGTATTTCTGCTTTTATTTCCAAGGATACTGTTGATTATTGTCCATGTATTTTTAATATTGTCTTTGTTTTTTTCCAGTTCTTTACTGTAATAGTCTCTTTTACTGCATCTTATTATATATGTTAACTTATTTTTGTATGTTTTATACCGTTGCTCTGCTTCTTTTGTCCTTTTTTTTATGAAAGCTTTATATAATAATTTTTTCTTTTTACACGCCTTTTGTAGTCCTTTGGTTAAACATGGTTTGTCAGCAAATTTGTGTTTAAGCTTTTTTTTAACTAATGGGCAGTTTTTTTCATAAAGAGTGGTTACAATGTTTATAAATGTGTCATAGGCTTCATTTACATCTGATACATAGACTTCTGTCCAGTCTTGCTTCAGCAAGTCCTCTTTAAAAGAACTGATTGCGTTTGGTGATTTGTGTCTGAACGATTTTGAGATTTTTTCTGGGTTGGGCCCCATGTGGCCATGGATAAGTGCAAAGTTTGGCAAGTGGTCGCTTATATCATTTATCAATAATCCACTTTCTATTTTCTTATCGAGAACACTGACAAACAGGTTGTCAATAAGTGTAGCAGAGTGAACTGTGATTCTACTGGAATGTGTTATTGTGGGATATAGACTCATGCTGTACATAGAGTTCATGAACTCTGTAACTACATTTTGTTGATGTGGATTAAGTAGGTCAATATTGAAATCTCCACAAATTGCTACCATTTTCTTACTAGTAATATTATTGTACAGCTCGACTAATTTATCTCTGAATGTCTCAATGCAAGTTCCCGGCATTCTGTATATGCAGCTTATGATTAGATTTTTTGTTTTGTCTAGGTCAATCTCAACAGTAACACATTCCAAAATCCCTGGTAGTGCTGAGGACATTTCATTTACAAGCTTACATCTATATAGGTCATCAATATACAGTGCAACACCACCACCCTTTTTTTGAGATCTGTTAATGTTAAACATCTGATATCCCTCTATTGCCATCAGGGAAGCCTGGTCTTCATTAAGCCAGGTTTCCGAGACTGCAATGGCTGTGAATTTTCTGTTTAGCTGTTTTAAATAGTCCTGAATCTGTGAGAAGTTTTTGTTAAGACTTCTGCTATTGAAGTGTATTATTGACAGTTTACCATCTAATTGCACTTGACTTTTGAATTGCTTTTCAGTGTAATATTCATAGTGGTTATGAATATTATTGAAAGAGTGGTTATCAGGATCAATATCATTCTCCAT
Source organism: Pholidichthys leucotaenia (assembly GCA_020510985.1). Taxonomy (NCBI): domain Eukaryota; kingdom Metazoa; phylum Chordata; class Actinopteri; order Cichliformes; family Pholidichthyidae; genus Pholidichthys; species Pholidichthys leucotaenia. The sequence continues at coordinate 76,381,192 of CM035839.1, read as the reverse complement.
CTCTTGTGGTTTATGTTCAGCATAGTGGCATATTTTTAGAGTTTGAGTTTCCTCACTCTGTGTTTCATAGTCAGTGTTCATTTGTATTTATCTAAGTCAGTAGCATCTCTGATCATTATACTTTTTGCTTGTATTATAAACATTGTAACATTGTAAGTATTTAAACATTGTAACCACTCTTTATGAAAAAAACTGCCCATTAGTTAAAAAAAAGCTTAAACACAAATTTGCTGACTTGAACACAATACTTCATATTGTCCTTGCAATAAAGTTATTAATGAAACTGCAATCATGTGATTTTGGCCAAAAAGTATCGGTATCGGTGTCGAATAAAAAAGTCCCAAAAATTAATGGTATCTCATAGAAAGGAAAAATGCTGGTATCGCCCATCCCTACTTCAGGTCTGTCCACGAGACATTTTTTTTAACTTTTCTCTTTGGCTTTCTCCAGTAAAAGTATTTTTTTGATCTGCGCGGTTGTCTTTATTGTTATTTTCTACCAAAAATGGAAGCAGTAGGACCGAGAGCTCTTTAGCTGAATCGGGATGTTGGAGTTATTTACCCATAGATTCCTGCCACAGACGTGAAAACAAGGCTAGCAAGCTAGCAACAGAAACATACATCAAGCTTTCAAGGCAGGGACAACTTTTTCAGGTGAATGGCAATTTCACCTGTCTGCATCTCACCCAGACGGTGAATTCATGTCTTTTCATATATTTACACTGAGTCATAATGTTATCATGCTGCGCAAAAAATTCACCCGTTCACGTTTGATGTGAAGGCACCTTTACGGTAAATGCCACTCTCTTCTCACTATGTGTTGCTATGGTTACACAAACGCCGAGGGGCACATCCGCCCTTTGATCCGCTGGATAGTCCGTTTGCATTCACATGGCAAGCAAAGCACACCAGACTTCATTTGCAAGCAAACCGAGACCCCCATTTTCAGGGGAACAAGACTTCGCTTGTTTGGTGCTGCACCAGAGTTCCAACGTGGATTCAGACAGCATGAAATGAACCGAGCTATCCGTAGAATACACTATTTGGTCCTTTAGTCCGGACCAAACAGTGGCTGTCTAAATGTGCCCTTAGTGTCTTCTTTGTTATGTTCTTACCTTCCTTATGCTTCCGATTAGATGTTTTGACTTTCTCGGATTTGCCACGAGACGTCATCAGATGGTAAACCCAGCCAGTATTTCTTTCCTTGCCTGGTGTCATCCATCATCATCACTCTCTTTCTCCCTCTCGATCGTTTCCTCTCAACTCGTCCCTCCAACACTGTTCGTAGTACCTTCCAATCTTATGTGTCCAATCCACCAAGCTTTTCTTTTCCAGATGGTATCCAGCAAAGTTCTCTTTTTTCCCACTCTTCCCAGCACCTCATTGTTTCCCACCCTGTCTGTCCAGCTGATCTTCTCCATTCTCCTCCACATCCACATCTCACAGCTCTCCAGTCTCTTGATGTCTGCCTTCTTCATAGTCCAGGTTTCTGAGCCATAGAGGAGCACACTCCACACCAGTGTCTTGATGAGACATATCCTCAAGTTATAATTGAGACCTTTAATGAGAAGCATTTGGTGTTTATTGAACACATCTTTGGCCATGGCGATTCTTGCCTTGATCTCCTTCTCGCTTCTTCCATCTTTGGTCAGCAGGCTGCCAAGGTACTTGAACTGTTGGACTTGTTCAAGATTGTTTTCCATTAATGTTGATTTCCAGCTGTTTTTGTTTGCTCTTTCCGGTCTTCATCACTTTAGTCTTCTTCTTGTTGATCTTCATTTCATATCTTTCCACCACGTCATTCAGTTGAGACATGATTGTCTGTAGTCCTTCTGCTGGGCTTGCTATCATCGCTTGATCGTCTGCAAATCTCACCACTTGAATGTGATGACAGGGCAGCCTGGTGGCGGAATGGTTAGCATTGCAGCAGCACAGCAACTCACCCTTGGCCAGGGGAACCTGGGTTCAATCTCAGCCCCCGACCAACAGTGATCTGTGTGGAGTTTGCATGTTTTCCCCGTGTCTGCGTGGGTTTACTTCGGGATTTCTCCGGTTTCCTCCCGCATGCCAAAAACATGCAAGTCAGGTTAATTGGCATCAAAACTGGGGATTCTAAATTGTCCTTAGGTATGACTGTGAGAGTGAATGGTTGTCTGTCTCTCTGTTTTCGCCCTGCGATGGACTGGCGATCTGTCCAGGGTGTACCCTGCCTCTCGCCCAAAGATGCTGGGATAGGCTCCAGCCTCACCACGACCCGAAAAGGATTAAGCGGAAGAAGATGGATGGATGGCTGGATGAATGTGATGACCTCCCACTTTCACGCACTCTTCATCTTTCTCCATGACTTCTTTCATCATTGCTTCTGCATAGATATTAAACAGCAAGGGTGATAGCAAACAACCTTGACATACTCCTCTTCCAATGGTGCATGGTCCTGCCACTCCTTGATCTGTTTTTACTGTTGCCATCTGTCCCATGTGCAAGGCTGAAATTAGACGTCTATCTCTCCAGTCCACTCCCATATCTTTCAGAATCCTCATCAGTATTGTCCAATCAACCCTGTCAAATGCTTTTTCAAAGTCGACAAAGCAGATATATACATCTTGATTGTGGTCTATACTGCGTTCTCCTATTGTTCTCATCACTGCTATTGCGTCTTGGGTGCCCATACCTTTCATGAAACCAAAGTGATCACTTCCAATGTACTTGAATATTTTGGCTCTCAGTCTGTTGTTCAGCACCCTCAACATAACTTTAGATGCGTGGGATATATATTTTTTTTTTTTTTGTTACTTATTTGTACCCGTAGGTAGACTTGGTTTGCAGTCTGGTGACAAGCTACCGGCTGCTGGTCGCTGCGTGCGCGAGCCCCCTAAACCTAGATGTTTTTGGTATGCGGGAGGAAACCGGAGAAATCCCGGAGTAAACCCGCGCAACACGGGGAGAACATGCAAACTCCACACAGCTCACTGTTGGTCGGGGGCTGGGATCGAACCCACGATCTCATGATCCCCACGATCCCCCGGCCGAGGGTAAAACTGTGCTGCCACAGTGCTAAACCACTGTGCCACCGTGCAGCCAAGGATATGAGGCCGATTGTCCGATGGTCTTCACACCTATGTGCATTTGGTTTCTTTTGTAGCAGATTAGTGGTTCACTAATCCACACTCGATTATACAGTGGTGTGAAAAAGTGTTTGCCCCCTTCTTGATTTCTCATGTTTTTGTATATTTGTCACACTTAAATGTTTCGGATCATCAAACAAATTTAAATATTAGACAAAGATAACACGTAAACACAAAATGTAGTTTTTAAATGAAGGTGTTTATTATTAAGGGGGGAAAAAATCCAAACCTGCATGGCCCTGTGTGAAAAAGTGATTGCCCCCAAAACCTAATAACTGGTTGGGCCACCCATAGCAGCAACAACTGCAATCAAGCATTTGCAATAACTGGCAATGAGTCTTTTACAGTGCTGTGGAGGAATTTTGGCCCACTCATCTTTGCAGAATTGTTGTAATTCAGCCACACTGGAGGGTTTTCGAGCATGAACCACCTTTTTAAGGTCATGCCACAGCATCTCAATCGGATTCAGGTCAGGACTTTGACTAGGCCACTTCAAAGTCTTCATTTTGTTTTTCTTAAGCCATTCAGAGGTGGACTTGCTGGTGTGTTTTGGATCATTGTCCTGCTGTGGAACCCAAGTGTGCTTCAGCTTGAGGTCATGAACAGATGGCGGGACGTTTGCCTTCAGGATTTTTTGGTAGACAGCAGAAATCATGGTTCCATTTACCACAGCAAGTCTTCCAGGTCCTTAAGCAGCAAAACAGCCCCAGACCATCACACTACCACCACCATATTTTACTGTTGGTATGATGTTCCTTTTCTGAAATGCTGTGTTATTTTTACGCCAGATGTAATGGGACACACACCTTCCAAAAAGTTCAACTTTTGTTGCATCAATCCACAAAGTATTTTCCCCAAAGTCTTGGGGATCATCAAGATGTTTTCTGGCAAAACTGAGATGAGCCGTTATGTGCTTTTTGCTCAGCAGTGGTTTTCGTCTTGGAACTCTGTCATGCAGGCCATTTTTGCCCAGTCTCTTTCTTATGGTGGAGTCATGAACACTGACCTTAACTGGGGCAAGTGAGGCCTGCAGTTCTTTGGATGTTGTGGGGTCTTTTGTGACCTCTTGGATGAGTCGTCGCTGCGCTGTTGGGGTAATTTTGGTCAGCCGGCCACTCCTGGGAAGGTTCACTACAGTCCCATGTTTTTGCCATTTGTGTATAATGGCTCTCACTGTGGTCCATTGGAGTCCCAAAGCTTTAGAAATGGCTTTATTGTGGGTGACCCCCACAACAGACTGGGACAAGCAGAGCGCTCAGCTGGAGCAATTGGCAGAACAATGAGATGTGTGTATTGATATCAATAGGCAGCCTCCCTTTGTCTAGCTTTTTCCTGCCAGTAATCTTCCTATTGTTATGGGTGACTCTCAAATGCAAATGTCTTCCTGTCAGTAATCCTCCTATTGATGTGGGTGACTCTCAAATGCAAATGTCCATGCCTACTGCTGTGAATGCATTGTCTGTAGTGGGGTATTTAAACTGCATCGCTCTGTAACTCTTTCTCTCTCTCTGACGACTGCTCAACTGACCACACGATTGCCTGAGAGCCTGAGAGCTCGCTCTGGCACCAGTGTAGCGCACGCTACACTGGTGACCCCGAGAAAGCACACGCTTTGTGCAACGCAATCTTCTGGTCTGGACAGCCACACTGGTGACCCGACCCAAGAAAAGAACACGAACGCAGCACCCGGCGGTGATTCTCCGATGACAAGCGAACGCAGCAGCCTGACACAAATGATCTGCCCTCCCTTCTGCTACAGGGAGACCTCGACGCAGAGCCACCACCAGGCGAAACTCTCCGGAGATCACCCACGACCAGGAAAGCTGCAGAAAGCTTCATGGTGAGATCTGCACGCCTGAGATCTGCACAGCCACGCTGGGACCGGCCGCTCTCACAGCTCCTCCACACGAGAGCGCATGCACCTCGTCCTCTCTCCACGACGGCGACCTCCAGGGCCGACGGAGAACGCAGCGCGTGGACCTGAACACACCATGACCGAACTACAGCAACAACCTGAACAGGGATGACCATCGGCGCCGACTACGCTGATCTCCAGCAAGCTCCCTGACCCTGACTCGCCTCTACAGCGGACCAGCCAAGCACCGAACCCCGCACGCACACCGGGGGGGTTACGAGGACGGCGCACCACGCACGGGACAATAACGGCTCCACAGACCGCCATCGTCCTTCGCCGCTGCACACAGAACCTTCAGGGCTGCTCACACACCTGAAGCACGCATGCAGCTCGCTCACAGGATTTTGTACGGGTCTCAGCCACGGCGCACAAGGGAATTCAGCCATCAGCTGCCCCCGAGGGCTTTAGGGCTGCGCGCGCGCACCTAAAGCCAACACGCCAAGTCCCTCACACAGCTGCAGCTCCTTTTTTCTCACAGCCGCTACGCAGCCTTGCAGCTCCTGTTTTTCTTCATAGCCGCGAGAGGAGTCAGAGACAAATTTTTCTTCGCACAGCCGCTGTGGACCTCCGCCACGTTCAACGGGACAGCCCCTCAACATCGCGGATCCATAGGCAATTTTTGCGCGGCCCAAACAATTTCGCCGTCCTGGGCCAGCTTGTTGCTACCCCCACTCCCCTCCCTCCACCTCCTCGGCACAGAGCCTTCCCCGCAACTCGCTTCCAAAGCCGGACTATCGAGGCCTCAGCTCCCCGCTGAGCCCTCTGGGGGGGGAGTACTGTGGGTGACCCCCACAACAGACTGGGACAAGCAGAGCGCTCAGCTGGAGCAATTGGCAGAACAATGAGATGTGTGTATTGATATCAATAGGCAGCCTCCCTTTGTCTAGCTTTTTCCTGCCAGTAATCTTCCTATTGTTATGGGTGACTCTCAAATGCAAATGTCTTCCTGTCAGTAATCCTCCTATTGATGTGGGTGACTCTCAAATGCAAATGTCCATGCCTACTGCTGTGAATGCATTGTCTGTAGAGGGGTATTTAAACTGCATCGCTCTGTAACTCTTTCTCTCTCTCTGACGACTGCTCAACTGACCACACAATTGCCTGAGAGCCTGAGAGCTCGCTCCGGTGCACCTGCACGGCGCTGGGGTGAGTTCTGTGATGGCGGTATGATTAATAAAATCCCTCAAAACCTCTCAGTTCGCCATTTATTATTTCATACCGCCACATTATAACCTTTTTCCAGACTGATAGAGCTCAGTTACTTTTTTCCTCATATGTTCCTGAATTTCTTTGGATCGTAGCATGATGTCTAGCTTTTGAGGATCTTTTGGTCTACTTCACTTTTTCAGGCAGATTCTATTTAAGTGATTCTTTGATTGAGAACAGGTGTGGCAGTAATCAGGCCTGGTTGTGGCTAGAGAAATTGAACTCAGCTTTCCAAAGATTTGATAAATCACAGTTAAGTTATGTTTTAATGTGTGTGTGTGTGGGGGGGGGGATCACTTTTTTCACACAGGGCCATGTAGGTTTGCATTTTTTTTTACCCTTAATAATAAACATCTTCATTTAAAAACTGCATTTTGCGTTTACTTGTGCTATCTTTGTCTGATATTTAAATTTGTTTGATGATCTGAAACATTTCAATGTGACAAACATACAAAAAATGAGAAACCAAGAAGGAGGCAAACACTTTTTCACACCACTTTATATCTTGCATCATTCTGGCTTATTTTGTTATATTTTCAGTTAATGGTTTAATGCTACATTAAACCATTAGCACTGGCGTGCTAGGCGGCAGAGTCCATCATTGTAAACAGATACAGTTTGCGTCGGCAAGCTGGAGGAGATGGAGAGGCCTATTCACCCCCACTGGATTCGTTGTTCATCTACAACACTTGACCATATCCATCGTTCAAAGACATTATTTTAGCATATTTTCTTGTAGCGTTATCTATAACTTAGCCCAAAGGCAGCTAGCTGAAGTTAGCAGTTTAGCCACTCATTACAAATGTTTCCATACTTATTGTACTCCAGGGACAGACTATATCCTATCAACCACTGAAACCACGCACTCCTCTCCACCAGTGATGCATTATTTCATTCATTCTTTGAGAAAAAAATTACATTAGTTAGAGGTGAATGTGGTCTGAGCGGTTTAAAGAGACATGGACTGCAAAATAGGATTCACAAGGATAAGGCAATAATTAAATAATTGAAGAAAATTTGAGCAAAATATGTCAAACATTTCATGAAGGCCTATGTGAGCTATGAAAATATGGGAAAAGTGCAGTAAATAACTCCTTTAATACCCTAACCAGTGGTACAGGAAAAGTAGGAATGAATGAATACAGCTAAAATCCTAATTGTAGCAAATTGAATTTGAAGTAAAGTAAATTGAAGTAAATTGAAGTGAAGTATTCAAATTGTGATTTGAATACTTCACTTGAATGTTTAGCTGTTAATGTATGTCTCTCTCCGGTAATGAATTTCAACATTGCAGTAGTGTACAACCCACCGTCACACAACTCTTCCTTTTATAATGAATTAAGTGATCTGGTTAAACAACTTGAGAAGAACAGAGAAACAATAATTCATGGTGACTTTAATATCAACTGGTCTGATAAAAAAGACAAACAAAAACTGAAAAGCCTCATGACTAAATTTAATTACCAGCAAATCATCAAAGGACCCACCAGGATAACCAAACAATCCAGAACACTTATTGACATGGTATTTACTAATAAACCAGAACGAATAACCAGAACCTATAATCTTGTAACTGGTCTCTCAGATCATAACATGGTTCTTGCTGTCAGGAAACTTACTAAAAAGCGACTACAGTATTTTGGGGGAGTCGATATTGACAAATCAAATTTTATTATCCCCAAATCAAAAAATGAGGAGTTTGAACATTACTTAGAGAATCAAAATTGGGAGCAGCTCATGGCAACATGTGAAGTAGATGATTGTTGTAATTTTATAACTGCAACAATCACAAAGTCTATAGAAAAATTTTCAAAGCAAATTAAAAGTAGACAACAGAAGATTAGCCTACCATGGTTAAATAATGAAATAAGAAAACTTATGAAGAGGCGAGACTATGCACTGAAAACATCACTAACCTCCAAACTACAAAATGATCACCTTGTGTACAAAAGTTTAAGAAATAAAGTGGTACATGAGCTGCGAAAATCAAAAATATCTTATTACAATAAACTGATAGATCATGCAAAGGGTAACAACAGTTCCCTATGGAGGCATTTAAATAACTTAACTAATAAAAAAAACGATCAGAAGGGGGTAAAGGAACTTAGAATCAATGGCAAGACCGTCAGTGACAAGGCTACTTTGGCAAATGAATTTAATTCACACTTTGTGGGCTCTGTGGAAGACTTAACAAAAATTTTTGTGCTGCCAAATGTGCTCAACAACACAAATTCCATACTCCCAACAGATACTTTTCACATCGATGAGGTAAATGAGAAGTTAATTGCTGGTATTGTTAAAACACTGTCAAACTCAAAAACTAGTGATATCTACAATATGAGCACCTCCTTTCTCAAAATGCACAGCAAAATATTAATCAAACCACTGACTCATCTCATTAATCTCTCCATTAGGTCTAGTACATTTCCATCTGGCTGGAAAAAAGCTGTCGTCATACCAGTTCATAAATCAGGCAGTAAAGACGATATATGCAATTACCGCCCAATCTCTATCTTACCAGTCCTATCTAAGGTTCTTGAAAAAGTTGTAGCTACACAGCTGATAGACTACTTACAAGACAGTCAACTTCTTCATCCACATCAATTTGGTTTTAGACCAGGATACTCAACAGAAACAGCAAATTGTTGCCTTATTGAAAACGTCAAACAGTTCTTGGACAGGGGTAATGTGGTAGGAGCTGTTTTTCTAGATCTCAAAAAGGCTTTCGATACTGTAAACCACAGTTTGCTTTTATCCAAAATGGTATCTTTTAACTTCTCCCCAAATACATTAGAATGGTTTGCATCTTATCTCCAGAATAGAGAACAGTGTGTAAAAGTTCACCAGGATAAATCCTCATTTTTAAACAACCGCATGGGTATCCCACAAGGGTCCATTCTTGGTCCTTTACTTTTCAGCATTTTTATTAATGACTTGCCGTTACACTGCTCAGCTGCAACATGCCAACTTTATGCAGATGATGCAGTTATTTACACAGCTGCCAAGACTCCAGCACAGGCTGCAGATGTACTGTCTACAAGTATGGTTGATGTCCAAGAGTGGCTCCTCAAGAACCATCTATTGCTGAACCTTCAGAAAACAGTCTCAATGTGCTTTTCAATCAAAAAATGTAACCTGCAACATTTTAAAGTTAATATACATGATCATGACATCAGTTTAGCTACAGAATTCAAATACCTTGGCATTGTACTAGATCCTCAACTCAAATTTAATCTTCATATAAAGAAAATTTCAAAAACAGTAAAAAAAAATCTGAACTGCTTTAAATTAATTAGATATTACATACCTTACGAAGCAGCTGCACTGTATATGCATTCTATGGTTTTTTCTCATATATCATACTGTTTGACAGTCTGGGCTCAAGCAGCCCCTTCCACAATAAGACATATAGGTTCATTATATAATCAAACCCTAAAAATCTTGGACAAAAAGCCCATTAGGTGGCATCACTGTAATGTTTTAAAAAAATACAACCTATTGAGTTTTGAGAGCTTCATTGACCTCTGTCTTCTGAAATTAATGTTCAAATGTTTCCATAAATCAGCACCCGAGCCACTTGCTGGTTTCGTCCAAAGACAGGACAGCAGCAGAGCCACCAGGAGTTCTGTTAACAATAACTGTAAAATATTCCACCGCAGAACCACATTTGGACAAACAGCTTTCTCTATAAAGGGCAGTCACATCTGGAACACAATGCCAAATGAAATTAAAATAATAACGGACTTTAAAACATTCACTAAAAATGTTAAAAATTGGCTGAAAAATAAACAAGAATGTACTCATGTATGAATTATTTGTCTGCAAAGTGAGAGTGAATGAAGGGAAGGAATAAATGTGTTTGTTTATAGTGAGTGACGGAGGGAGGAAGGCCTGAAATAGGCAAATGTGAGTTATGTTATATGTGTTAAATGTGAGTCAGGCTGTTATATTTGTGTATTTATAATATTTATGTTAAAGGTGAGTCAGGCTGTTATATTTGTGTATTTATAATATTTATAATATTTATAATTGTGTATTTATAATTTTTCTGCATTGATGTATGTGGTTATTGTGTATATTTTTATCTTGATTCTTTTTTCTAAAGCCCATCCAGGGACAAGAGTTGCAAATTAGCTAATAGCTATACACTCTATGTGCAACACATCAGATTGATTGTCTTTGATTAATTGTCTATGTTTATTGCACTGTCCCTGTCAAATAAACTAATCTACTACTACTAATAAAACCATGACAATATACAGTATGATGTCAGAGAAAAGGAGAGCAGCAAATACAATCTACTTCCTTTGCTATTCATTGTGTATCTACACGAATAAGGTGATCCAGAAATAAAAAGTGAATGCAATCACATTCTTTGAAGTCTGAATAAGCCTCATATCAAAAGATATTGCATGATCATTCCATATTCTTAATCAGAAACTACCAGGGCATGTATTGAAAACTGTAGACTCTATACTTTAATAGTTAATAAACGAACAACACTGTTCTTGTTTGTGGACTATTAGAGACAACTGTGAGCCAAAGCACTCACAGCTAATACCCCTTCAGTGTGTTACAAAGGCTGTACCCTTGAACACTGGTTTGAAGAGCACTGTTTCCTATTAGTAATGTTTCTGTCTCAAGGCCTGTTATTGCTGCTCCCATGACGACAAAATGTTTACGTAGCAAATTAAAATGTAGTTTATGAAACAAATCAAGGAGAATTTATCTTTACTGAATAAAACTCTCAGTCATGCATAAGGAATGATAATGCAGTCTGTGTATGCTGAAGCCAAGGAACATGTTTGGAAAAACAAAGAAAGACTGAATGATAGGAAAGCAGTCAAGTGGTCATATTGTGACCCATACTGGGATGAGTTTGGTGCTCCAAGAGTTGACAGCACTTTGAGAAGCAAGATGATACGAACATTCTATCATCAACGTGGGCAGTGGTGACCTAATGGTTAGGGATATGGACTGGTGAGTGGAGGGTTGCTGGTTTGATCCCTGGACCGGCAGGATTAGATCTGGGTGGGACAGATAACATAGCAGTGTTTGCCCCACCCTCCTTATCCCCACTGTGGTGCCCTTGAGCAAGGCCCTTAACCCCAACCGAGCTGCTCAGTGGCCACAGGTCAGTCTGTGGTTGTACTGGGCAGCTTCCTGGTGTGAATGTGTACAGGTATGACTATTCCTCATAAATTTGAAAATTTTGTCATTAATTTGTGACTTTTTGCCTTATGAATTCATGTTTTTCCCCTTGTTTTCAGGTTAGAGCAACAGCCTCAAAATGTCTGTGCACATCTGGGTTTTTTTTTTTTTAACTTAACCTTTATTTATACAGGGTAGTTCCATTGAGAGGCAACCTCTCCTTTTCAAGGACACCCTGTTCATTCAATTTTTTTGTTTTTCAATTAAACTCACGGATGGAATTGTGTCTCAGGGCTCTTTAGATCACTGATATCAATCTCAGACACCTGTCATAACTAGTTTGCCTGGTAATTGAGCCCAATTAAAGGAAAACTACTTAAGAAGGATGTAAGCATGCCACAGGTTTCAAGCAATATGGGAAAGAAAAAGGATCTCTTTGCTGCCGAAAAGTGTCAAATAGTGCAATGCCTTGGACAAGGTATGAAAACATTAGCTATTTTACGAAAACTTAAGTGTGATCATCTTACTGTGAAGAAATTTGTGGCTGATTCAGAGCACAGATGGGCTCGTGCAAGATGATGAATAATGATTAATAATGATTATGATTAATAATGAGGAAGGTTTCTGCCAGACAAATTCATCGAATTAAGAGAACAGCTGCTAAAATGCCATTACAAAGCAACAAACAGGTACTTGAAGCTGCTGGTGTCTCTGGAGTCACACAAACCTCAAACTGTAGGATCCTCCAGAGGCTTGCAGTTGTGCATAAACCTACTATTTGGCCACCCCTAACCAATGCTCACAAGCAGAAACAGTTGCAGTGGGCCCAGAAATACATGAAGACTAATTTTCAAACAGTCTGTTGTTTGAGGCTGGTTTTGATGTATGGACATCATTGTATGTTAGAATGGATGGGTGTTAATGTTGATTTGTAAAAAATACAGTAAATTGTTTACTTGGGGTCTTAAAGGTGGTAATTTGTATAAAATTCACATGGGTGTATCTATGGAAAAGAGGAGATGGAATTAATAAGTGTTCACTTCTTCCTTCTCCCTTTCGAACAGTGTATACTGTTACTTTATTGCATTTGCCATTTGTTTGTATTTGTTATATTTTTGTGTTCGAAATAAATAAACTATCTAATCTAATCTTCTATACTGATGAGGGCCTTGCAACCATGGATGGTCCAGACGGATGGAGTAGTGGATGGTTGGTGGATGGCCACCATGTCCCAACAAGGCTGCAGCATCAGCAAGGAGGAGGCGGAGTCATGTTTTAGGCCGGAATCATGGAGAGAGAGCTGGTAGACCCCTTTGGGCAGTGGTGGCCTAATGGTTAGGGATGTGGATTGATGAGCAGAGGGTTGCAGGTTCAATCCCTGGACCGGCAGGATCAGATCTGGGTGGGACAGATAACATAGCAGTGTTTGCCCCACCCTCCTTAACCCACTGTGGTGCCCTTGAGCAAGGCCCTTAATCTCAGCTGCTCCAGTGGAGTTACTCAGTGGCCACAGATCAGTCTGTGGCTGTACTGGGCAGCTTCCTGGTCTGAATTTGTGAGTGTGAACAGGGTGTCCTTGAAAAAGAGAGGTTGCCTTTCAATGAAACTACCCTGTATAAATATAGGTTAAAAAAAAGTAGGCTCCCTGAAATTTTGACAATGACCTCGGCAAATTATATAGTTTCTGACTGACCACTTTCTTCCATTGTACAAAAAGAAGAACTGTGCCTTCTGTAGCAAAATTATCTTCATTCATGACAATGCACCATCTCATGCTGCAAAGAATAAATCTGTGTCATTGGCTGCTATGGGCATAAAAGGAGAGAAACTCATGGTGTGGCCCCCATCCTCCCCTGACCTCAACCCTATTGAGAACCTTAGGAGCATCCTCAAGGAAAAGATCTGAGGATGGGAGGCAGTTCACATCAAAACAGCAGCTGTGAGAGGCTATTCAAGCAGAAATTCAAGCAGAAACTCTCCAAAAACTCACACGTTCTATGGATGCAAGAATTATGACGGTTTTATCAAAGAAGGGGTCCTATGTTAACATGTAACTTGGCCCGTTAAGATGTTTTTGATTGAAATACAGTAACTTTTGATTTTAGTAAATCTGACCTCCTAACACTGCAAATTCAACAAATGACCATTTTCAGTTCTTTACAACCAATAAAATGTTTTGAAACTCTGTTGTGCATAATAATTTGGAACAGTGCATTTTGAGGTTTTTATTTTTGCAAAAAAAATAGCTATCATAGGGAGGTTTGTTCAATAAAATTTGAATTATGCTCTAACCGTTGAGGACTTGAAAATTATACTGATTGTCATTTGCATCGACTATTTAGGAAAATCAGAGACAAATATCATTTGCATAATAATTTGGAATGCGGTGTAGAGTCTTTTGTGGCCCTAAGCAAAAATTCACAGGGGACCACTCCAACAGTGCTCATTACCCTTGCATAGTAAATAATCTGACACTAACAAAAATTTTAAATGTAGTTTGTTTGTTTTTTTAATTGCAAAAGTGCACATTAGTATCCTTTCAAAATAAGAATATAAACATTAAAATCAAAAATAGAATTCTGAAGCACAATAAAAAGCAGAACAGTCAAAACCAGAACAACTAAAGAAAAAGTATTGTCCAAGTTAGCCTTTTTTATTTTCAGCCTGTTAGCTGAGCAAACAAGATGAGTACTGGTGTCCTTACTGCGACACCCAGGTACTCAACATGTCACATCAGGACAGCAGAGGCACACTAAGCTATTCTGAGCTAAATGAACTACTGTATTATATGTGCTACTTACCACTGCCTTGCTTTTTTTTTTCTCCCCTTCCTGTTTTTTCTTCTTTCCTTTATCACTGCCAGACAACTTCGATTCATTTTGATACAGCTGCTCTCACTTGTTTGTTTACCTAAGACGCGCATCACTTCTTGCGAGAGTGAGAGCTGGAGGTGAGATCCCTTTTGGGAGTTCTGTGCTGGCCTACCACTGTCATCGCAAACTCTCCACATTGTCATGGCTGTAGTGATTCAAAATTGGTCAGCCCCCAGGGACTCCCTTCTGGCATGGGGCCCCGAGCATTTGTCTGCCTGTATGTGGCTCCTCTGACAGTAATAAGCACTGGAAATGTATAAGACAACATATATATTAAAAAAGATGCACAAATTCATCAGAAAAAAAAGTTATACATTTTTGAGAAAACATTACAAAATTACAAGAGAAAAAATCACATATAAAAGAAACTAGAGGGCACTTGGAGAGCGCATACGTCTGCCAAAGCCCTATTTTCCAATGTTAAAGAAACAGAAAGAGTGATCCTGAATCCGCATCCTTGTCACAGTCCTGGGTACAGGTGGGGCCGTGCCCAGTATCTTGTCGGAAGTCAGTTTGTGTCTGTTTTATTGCTATCTGTATTTGGTCACCATATGGTCAGGGGTTTATATTCTTAGCTGCATTCATGTCTTGTCTGCCTATTGCGTCATTTTGTATTTTAGTCTTGTTTTAGTTTGTGTTCCAGTTTGTACTTTTATTTTGACAATGCTGTGCAGCTTCTGGCTGTCAAACTTTGCATCAGGGGTTGCACGGCTATCACTTATTATCTTGATTACTTTCTCCACTCATGTATCCATACCTACTTAACATCTTACACAGTACTTATAGGGCACGACAACTGTTGCCAATTGTCGCGTCCTACTTCATGGTACTCCGCTGTATGCTAGAGCCGCCCTCTGATGCACAGCCTGCTCAGAGTGTTTTGTGCTTCGCTGTTGAGGTGAGTGGTGAGCGCCGTCCAGATTTGTTTCCCTTTATTTCCAGCCGTGAGCCCCACTGCTTTCAAGAGAGCTCCAGCTGGATTCTGCCCCCCCCCCCCCCCCCCCCCCCGCTCGGCGTTCCTGGCTTCAGGTCCCCTGGACGTTGAGCCCCACTCACCTCTAGCGCTTTTGTGTTTCCGTTAATTATGTTCTGTGTGTATTTTGGGGTTTTCACCTTTTCAGTTAATAAATGTGCCAAACTACAGCGTGTGCTTAATGTCCTCTGCCCTTTAAAGGGCAGAATCATGACAATCCTGACCTGGATCACCTCCAAAATCTAATGCTAGAAGGTTCCAGGTTCGAATCCCCAGGCTGGCCGAAGTAGGAACCTTTCTGTGAGGAGTTTGCATGTTCTCCCTGTGCTGCGTGGGTTTACTCCGGGATACCGGTTTCCTCCCACAATGCAAAGACATGCATGCAGTTGCTCCTGGTGGGTCAGGCCAGCGCCTGTGTACAGCAGCTCTGCCGCCATCAGTGTGTGAATGCGTGTGTGAATGGGTGGATAGCAGGGTCTGTAAAGCGCTTTAGTCATCTAGAGATGAGAAAAAGCGCTATATAAGTGAATGCCATTTACCATGTTAAGTTAACTGGCCATTCTAAATTGTCCCTAGGTATCTGTCTCCTATAGGCCCTAACAATAGAGGGTTAGTACTAATGAAGCATTCTGAGTGGTCTTTGAGACTAGAAAAGCATTATATAAGTACACGTCCTTATCCCTTATCGCTAATGGGTTCATCCATACCCCAAAGGACACCTCTGATTAAAATTTCATCAAAATCCGTCCAATAGGTTTTATGTAATCTGCCACCACCAGTGTGTGATTGTGTGTGTGAACGAGTGGTAGCCAGATCTGTAAAGCACTTTGGTCATCCAGAGATGAAAAAAGAGCTATACAAGTGAATGCCATTTACCATTTTACCATTTAATCCTCCTCGCAGTCAAATAAACAAGCTAGAATGATCATATTGTGGAAGATGTGAAAATGACGAGGCAGCGTTCTTTCTCAGAGTCAGCTTTATTCACATCTCCATCATTTCAACAGCAGAAAAAAGAGAGAGTATGAAACAGTAACTCTCGTCCTTAAATATCAGGGACTTCACACCTCATAGATCACATGTCCCACAGACCACCTTGCATAATAAAGACAGTCACAATGCAGTTCACCACCTGGCATAATAAAGACAGTCACAATGCATTTCCCTCCATGATATCACTTTCACTGTCTCCCACGCATCCTTTAATCGACCCCCCCACAGTCTCCAGCCTTGCATAACAAGGCTAAGCTTCCTGCCTTTGTTCTGACCTGAAATGCGAGTCACAGAACTGGTCCAACAGGTCCATTGAGTGTTCACCACACAAGCCCCCCCAGCATTTTAGAAAAACAGAACAACAAGAAAATAACCACATGCATGCCGTGATAGCATCAATACACATCAGTCCACATGCTGGATAGGCTTCAGCCTCCTGCCAAATCTGCTGTAGCTGGGGTTCACCGTCTCTGCGGCGCTGTCCTGCTGGGGATTTGCCATCTGGGGGCAGAAACCCTTCGTCAGTCTCTGCGGGTGTTCTGGGGAAACATTACTTTGGGAAACATTACTGTGTGAAACCCTCCGTGGTGGTCTACCTCGCCGTGGGGCTTTTGCCAACAGCACTTCCTCCTCTGCCACCACAAAAGCGGGTTTAAGTCTGTCTATGCCAATTTTCTCTTTCCTACCCCCCAAATCTAGCAAAAACTGCTTGTCCCCTGTTTCTAGCACTCTGAATGGTCCGTCATAAGGCGGTCGCAGCGGGGTTCGATGCTCATCGTGTCTAACAAAAACAAACTCTGCGTTCTTCAAAGTTTTAGGCACAAAAACGCGCGGAAAACTGTGGTGCGCGGGGCCGGGCAGCGTGCTTGATTCTATGTTACACCGCAACAGCTGAGACGGGGAGGCGTTTGGAGCAGGGTTATCTGGGAGAAACTCCCCAGGCCGCCGGAGTGGCTGCGCAAACACGAGCTCCGCTGGGGAGGCTTCTAGATCCTCTTTAGGTGCAGAACGCAACCCCAATAACACCCATGGTAACTTGTCAACCCAATTTGTATCCGTCAGTGACGCTCTGAGAGCCGCTTTCAATGACCTATGAAAACGTTCGCATAACCCGTTAGCCTGTGGATTGTACGCGGTTGTGCGGTGAATTGTGACACCCAGGCTGCGAGCCATTGTCGACCAAAGCTCGGAAACAAATTGAGGGCCTCTGTCGGACGTAATGTCCGACGGAACACCGAAGCGCGCCACCCAAGCTGTTAAAAACGCGCGCGCCACTTCCTCGGCAGTGGTTGATGCCAGCGGGACCACTTCAGGCCAGCGCGTGGTGCGGTCCACCATTGTCAGAAGATGTGTGCACCCCTGTGACAGCGGGAGGGGTCCAACGAGGTCCACATGAACGTGATCGAACCTCTTGGCCGGAATGTGAAACGGTTCCAAAGGAGCTCTCGTGTGCCTGTGTACTTTGGCTCGTTGACACGCCGTGCAGGCTGCTGCCCACTCTTTGACCTGTTTGCGGAGGCTCAGCCAAACAAATTTCTCTCCCACCATTTTGACCGATGCACGCACTCCAGGGTGCGCCAAAGAATGAACCGAGTCAAAAACGTGGCGGCGCCACGCGGCCGGTACTACTGGAAGCGGCTGTCCAGTAGAGACATCGCAGATTAGGGGGGGCATACCGTCTTGCAGCACCCTGCTCTCCAGCCTTAACCCTGTTGGTCCAGACTGGAGCGCGCGCACGTCCGCGTCATTAACCTGCTCTGCAGCCATGGCTGCATAATCTAACCCTACGCTGACTGGGGCCGCCACAGCGCGCGAGGGGCAATCTGCCACTACATTGAGTTTGCCCGCCACATGCTGAATATCAGTGGTAAACTCTGATATCGCGGCCAGCTGTCTCTGCTGCCGGCCTGATCAAGGTTCCGAGACCTTGGCCATCGCGAATGTTAGCGGTTTGTGATCAACGAATACGGTGAAAGCGTGTCCTTCCAGCCAGAACTGAAAGTGGCAGATGGCCAAATGGAGAGCGAGCAGCTCCCTGTCGAACGCGCTGTATTTACGTTCGCTTTCGCACAAGGTCCTGCTGAAAAATGCGAGGGATTGCCAAACCCCAGCTACATGTTGCTCCACAACCGCCCCTATGGCCACATCTGACGCGTCAGTGGTGAGCGCTATGTGGGCCGTTGGGTCTGGGTGTGCCAACAATGTAGCCTTTGCCAAGGCTGCTTTCACCTCCGAGAACGCTTGGTCCCGCTCCGGGGACCACTCGATCTTATCCGCGGGTTTCTTTTTTTTGAGCGCGGCATACAGCGGCTGCATGAGCTGTGCCGCGCGGGGGAGAAAACGGTTATAAAAATTCACCATTCCCAAAAACTCCTGCAACGCCCTGACTGTCTGCGGCCGGGGAAAATCTGCCACAGCGCGCACTTTGTCAGGCAGCGGAACTGCTCCTTCGGGGGAGACGCGGTGTCCTAAAAAATTGATCTGCGCCACCCCGAACTGACAATTCGCTGGGTTGATTATTAACCCGTGATCTCCCAACCTTCGGAAAACTGTGGCCAGGTGTTTTTCGTGCTCATCTTCGGACGCGCTGGCTACTAAAATATCGTCCAGGTAGACGAACACGAAAGGGAGATCGCGAAGCACCGCGTCCATCATGCGTTGGAACGTCTGAGCAGCCCCTTTAAGTCCGAATGGCATGCGTAAAAACTCGAATAAACCAATCGGAGTTATTACCACTGTTTTGGGTATGTCCTCAGCGCACACTGAGACTTGGTGGTAACCGCGGACCAAGTCTATTTTAGAAAAAATGCACGCCCCTGCCAAATGAACCGAGAAATCTTGGATATGTGGGATTGGGTAGCGGTCGTGCGCTGTAGCGTTGTTTAACCTGTGAAAATCCCCGCAAGGGCGCCATGATCTGTCAGCTTTTGGGACCATATGTAGGGGGGAAGCCCATGGGCTGTTTGAACGTTGGATAATGCCCAACCTCCAGGTTGGCGAACTCCTCGCGCGCTATGGCCAGCTTAACTGCGTCCAAGCGCCGAGCTTTTGCAAAAACGGGCGGTCCGGTAGTGGTAATAAAATGCTCCACCCCGTGCTTAGCGACTGTTGCTGAAAATGTGGGGACCGTGAGTGCTGGGAACTGAGTGAGCAGTGTGTGGAACTTACTGCCTGCTGTTGTGACGTTGGCTTGTGCTGTAGGCGGGGCCACTCGCGCTGCACAGGGGACAGAATCAAAAGAAAATGCATTAACCAGGCGCCTGTTAGCGAGATCAACCAACAACCCATGTGAGCACAAAAAATCAGCCCCCAGCATATTGAAATTTACTGTTGCTACAACAAAAGTCCACTCATATGCACGGCCGTGTAGAGACAGAAGCAGAGTCTTCTCACCAAAGGTCTTAAGCCCTTCGCCGGTGTCACCAGGGGACCTCCGGAACCCATCAGTCTGTCCGCGTAGGAAGAAGTGATGAAACTCAACTGGGAGCCTGTGTCGACGAGGAACTGCCTCCCGGAGCGTGCATCCGACAAGTAGAGCAGCTTGTTCTCTTCCCCGAGGGCCGCGGCTGCTACCGACCCCTGGTCTTGGCGTTTCCCGAACACCCGAACTGGCACGGTGGTACACACTTGCGTGCCCTCTCTGCGAAGCGGCGATGGTAGAAACAAAAGACGTCCGGTCCACGCTCCCTGGCCCTTGCCGCCGCCGTCGTCGGTGAGTCTGGCACCGCTGTCTCAGGCCTCCTGTCGTCTGCGGTCATCGCGCCAAGTTCCGCTGCAGTGGCCGTGGCTGCGCGCCGCTTGGTGGCGTTGACAATCCGCTGCACCTCTCGGCCCAGCGCGCGGTAGTCCCGTTGGACCAACAGTGGCGAACTGGCCAGAGCCGCTCTCACTGCTGACGGTAGCGTCCTGAGGAAGAGGTGGGTGAAAATGAAGTGATCATCGTCAGAGTCTTTCAACCTCAACAACTTC
This sequence comes from Pholidichthys leucotaenia, assembly GCA_020510985.1. Classification (NCBI taxonomy): domain Eukaryota; kingdom Metazoa; phylum Chordata; class Actinopteri; order Cichliformes; family Pholidichthyidae; genus Pholidichthys; species Pholidichthys leucotaenia. The sequence goes on along the minus strand of CM035839.1, from coordinate 76,360,988 downwards.
TCCATCAGGCTCGCGGGCATGTCGTTTTCCCCCTCCATCAGCGCCAGGAGCCTCTCTGCTTGCTCCTCCGCCGAGGGGGTGAATTGCTGGATGAGTGCAGCCTTCAATGCATCGTATTTGTCGCTCTCCGGCGGCTGGTCGATCAGGCTCTCCACATGCTGGGCCATGTTGTTGTCCAGCTTTGCGACTACGTGGTAGAATTACGTGACATCTACCAATATCCCCCTGAGGTTGAACTGCGCCTCAACTGCATTGAACCAGGAGCGCGGATTGTTCTGCCAGAAGTCCAGTAGCTGGACTGTAGCGGCGATTGCTTGGCTGGGGGCTCCTGACGCGGCAAGACCAGGGGAATTTCTTTCTTCCATGATACGTCTCAGGGTCACTAGTGTGGAAGATGTGAAAATGACGAGGCAGCGTTCTTTCTCAGAGTCAGCTTTATTCACATCTCCATCATTTCAACAGCAGAAAAAAGAGAGATCATGAAACAGTAACTCTCGTCCTTAAATATCAGGGACTTCACACCTCATAGATCACATGTCCCACAGACCACCTTTCATAATAAAGACAGTCACAATGCATTTCACCACCTGGCATAATAAAGACAGTCACAATGCATTTCCCTCCATGATATCACTTCCACTGTTTCCCACGCATCCTTTAATCGACCCCCCACAGTCTCCAGCCTTACATAACAAGGCTAAGCTTCCTGCCTTTGTTCTGACCTGAAATGCGAGTCACAGAACCGGTCCAACAGGTCCATTGAGTGTTCACCACAATATTACCTATTTGACAGAGGTAAAAATGCAAATTCATGAGCAAAAAAGTCTCAAATGAAATGCCTGAACCAAAATGATCCATGTTAAAGCCATGGAGGAACTATAAGTGGTCATTGGGGCAGAGGTAGTTTTTCTTCTTCTTTTAGATTTGATTGGCGGTTGGCAACCAACCTACAGGTGCATTTCCGCCACTGACTTGATTATCATCACTCTATATCTTTGTATAAGGAGTTCTGAACAACTCCTTATGTGTGAAAAAATTATCCGTCCTTGGACTGTGTCCGAGGTACGGTCAGTCTTGCACATGCGCTTCTCGCTGCTATGTCCTCATGGTGGCATCTGAGGTAATTTTTCTGTTACAGTGTTTGTCCTGTCTTTCTGGGATTACATGCGGTTTACCTGAACTCAAATATTGCTGAATGTGGCTGAAATGATTTTGTTTATGCCAGAGCTAAACAGAAGCTGTGAGACATTCCTTCCACAATATGAGCCTGAGTGAAATTATTTCCACATACAGTACATCCCCAAACACAAAATACACAGTACAAACTATTAGAGGAAGATAGTTAGAAAGTGGTGTAGGAAGCTGAACTTAAGTAAAAAGTGCTGAATGGAACATTTTAAACTAAATGGCAAAGCATTATGTTGACATGTTTGCAAATGCAGTGCTAACACTGGCAATGTAAAGGTAATACTAGGGCTGGGCGATATGGCTTTTAAGATGTATTCTGATACATTTAGGGTTTTATTGCAATACACGATATATATCGCGATATCTTGAGATCTCCTCCGAACCACTATATAAATGTAAATGTACAGCCTTTGCATAAAATGACACTGGCATGATAATAGAAACTGACCCATGTATTGCATTTTTTTAAATTGCATACATAAAGGGGGTGATAAAATCATACTAAATTTAACACATTTTACTGAACCAATCAGACAACCCCACTCATAAATTTGCAACAAATCAGAATAAATAATGGTAGGCCTTCCTATTATGGCCTGTAATAAAACCAATAAAACCAAAATAAAAAGGACTCAACACAATAAAAAGTACATTAAACAAGAATTCTAGAGAGATATTTTAAAACCACATAAATGAAAGTCTACTTTTTCTGTTTGGCTATGTTTTTAACAATAAGGGTCATGTCTTTGGGAGTATAATTTGTGACTGCAGTTGTGATCTCTTTCTATTTTGCACTTTTGTTGTATGTGATAAATTTTCCAAATCGGGAAGCCATATAGTCATTTTCTTAGGGCTGATTCCTTTAATTTTTTTGTAGGGGCTACCTGGGATGTTGAGAGCAGATTTTAATGCATTCTTCATATTATAGTGCATGATATCTCAAGTGGTGAAACAAATTAGTGATACTGCTAACTTTAAAGACAACAGCTTTGTGACATAATTTGCACAAAACTGTATTTTGTTCAGTTTCCACCTTCCTAAGTCCACCGCCAGACAACGAAGCCAATGCATTTTTCTCCTTGAAATTATTTTGTTCTAGTCTGTTTCCACTGCAGCAGTCATTTCATTTTCCCCCTTTCCCTACACGCTGCCAATGTTGCCAGATTATGCATAAAAATACAAGTGTATCTGCTCCATGAAAACAGGCTCAAAAGAAACAGTTTCTAAAGAAAAAAAAAATGCAGGAAAAAAACAGACCTGGCAATGACCCTGACATGAAACATGGCCGGGGAGGGGCGAAGGCGAGTGAGTGAGTGCAGCTGTGTGAGAGGAGAGAAGAGGGAAGCTTCAACCAGACAAATAAATGCTGACAGCTTACATTGCCATGACAATTTATGCTTGATATTTGTGAGAAAGGCATGGTATGTATCGCACATAGTAGAATGTATCGCTATGACGAATATATTTGGTGTATCAGTAACACATAATCCCAGGAAGTAGTGCTGACATTTGAATGGGGCTATTTTGGTTCAAGAAACAAAAAAGTCACGACAGTTTTCATGGTTAGATGTGGCTTGATTGAACTGGCATGCTAAGTATGACAGGTGTCTGAGATTGATATCAGTGATCCAAAGAACCCCGAGACAGTCAATGAGTTTCATTGAAAAACAAAAAACTGAATGTTTATGACACTAAAATCCTATCTGCATAATAATTTAAAATGCTGTGTTTAACAGTTTAACTTTCACAGCCTAGAGCCACAGCACTGAGTCACCACTTCATGATGAAGTGGTTGCTAACCTACAGCCATGATTATCCACTATGATTCTGTCTGTTTCCCTGCTGCAAAAGTTCTTGGGGAAAATGAAATAATAATGTGAGTCATATAAGACATTCTCAGTGTCATGATTCAGTGCAAGTGAGGCTGAAACACAGAGCTGCCAGAACGAACACTCAGACTCTGTAGTAAAAGTTCACCAGTAAGCGGTTGTGCCACCTTACTGTAGTCATGGATATATCGGCGGTAGAAGTTGGCAAAGCCCAGGAAGCATTGGAGGTCCTTCCTGGACTGGGGGGTTGGCCAGTCTACTACCGCCTTGACTTTCGCTGGATTGGCCTTTAACACGCCCTCTGCAATGATGAACCCCAGGAACGAAATTGAGCAAGTGGAAAATTCACACTTCTCCGCTTTCACAAAAAGCTGATTCTCCAGCAAGTGCTGCAGGATGGAACGAATGTGGGCTACGTGCTCCTCCAGCGTGTGGGAAAAAATCTAAAATATCATCCAAATACACAAAAACAAACTGGTTCACCATGTCTCATAAGACGTCATTAATTAACCGCTGGAAGACGGCAAGGGCATTAGTCAGCCCGAATGGCATGACCAAATATTCAAAATGGCCCAGAGGTGTTTTAAATGCCATCTTCCACTCGTCTCCCTCACAAATACATGCCAAGTGGTATGCATTACGGAGGTTGAGCTTGGTGAAAAAAACGCGCCCGTTGGAGTAGCTCAAACACTGACTTAAGAAGGGGCAGCGGATATTTATCTTTACGGGTAATCGCATTAAGCTCACAGTAATCAATGCACGGCATCAATGTCCTGTTCTTTTTCCCTACAAAAAAGAACCCAGGGCCGAGAGGGGCTGACGATGGACGAATAATGCCGGCGCTGAGGGAGTCTTTTATGTAGGTTTCCATCGCCTCCCTCTCCAGCCTAGATATACTGTAGAGCCAGCTGGATGGCAGCCGCGCACCCAGGAGGAGGTCAATAGCGCAGTCGTAGGCCTGATGAGGCGGTAAAGAAAGGGCCCAGGACTTGCTAAAGACCTCCCCTAAGTCATGATATACCTTGGGCATGGAGTTGAGATCTGCCGGCTCAGCCGGAAGAGGGGAGATTGGGAGCAAGGGCGAGCATGCGGCTGATCAGAGACACGATGACAGACAGAAAGGGCTCCAGGACGAAATGGAGCCCTGACTCCAGTTTATAATTGGGTTGTGAATGCGGAGCCACGGATACCCCAGAATCATGGCGGTGATGGATTGAGGCAGAACATAAAACTGAACAGTGTTGCGGTGATTATCGGACAGAATGACTGAAATGGGCTCAGTTTGTTCAGTGACCACCACGATGCTGCTGTCTGAAACCGCTGAGACACTTAAGGGTGTCGGAACATTCCTGCTGGGTATCTGAAATTTTCTGACAATGGCCTGTTGAATGAAATTCTGCTCCACTCCTGAATCAGTCAGAGCGGAGGTTTTGAACTCAGCCCCCGGTAACTGAATGAGGGCAGTGTCATTCCATCCAGAGTCGGCCACAGTGACCAGAACTCGACAGCGAAATCGGCCACAGACCGGTCTCCCTGTCGAAGTCCCATCAGCTGGCTAACTATGTTCCCCTCACTGTCCGTATGGTTGAATGTATGTGTATAGGGGACCATCCGGGCTGCTCAAGATAGACTGTGCCCACTTAAGCACCCGGTTTCGCAGCAACAAGGTCATGAAATGGACCTTAGCCGAATCATCCCTATACTCCCCTTCCACCTGCTTAAATAAAGCCAGCAGTGGAGCAGGAACCCTCTGCGTCCTCCCACCTCTCCCCCATAGGGATCAGGCAAAGGAACAGAAATGCTCCTGCAGATGGCAGACACTGCTGGAGCAGCAGGTGCAGGGGGAGATGCCGCACCAGGACGCCGACCTAAGTGCTTGGTGATGGTGGCCAATTGTTGGGCAACAGTTTCGAGCTGGTCAAAAAGAAACATGACCCGGCGTTCCGTGGCCTCCAAGGGCCAGAGTGCCAACTGTTCGCCCGGCTGAGCACTTGCTGAGCCTTGATCTTGGCTAGATCGTTCTGTCATGATTCAGTGCAAGTGAGGCTCTAACGCAGAGCTGCCAGAACGAACACTCAGACTCTGTAGTAAAAGTTCACCAGTTTATTGGAAAAATAAAACTAACCCACAACTCTAAATAAAGAAGCACAACTGAGGAAAACGCAACACAAAAACACACATTTAAATAGACATAAAACTGGGACCTGCTGGTATGCACGTAGCCTACGGGGAAAGAGCAGACAGAGATAATTAGGGACAGAATCTCCTGACGGGGAGAACATTAATGAGAGAGCACTCTTACTCGGTTAGCAGAGGAGTCCGGCAGGGAACTCATGCGTTGACCAGGGGAACAGGGAAGATGGTGACCTGGGTGGACGTCCGGCATTCTTCTTGGTCAGGCAAGCGTGAACAGCAACGGAGTACACACCTACGGGTGGCAGCAAACCTGAGAGACAGAAGGACAGGGGAGTAAGACACAGGTCAACCAAAGGATTATACAAACAAAGCTTAGACGTCTTTGTGGTTGCAAACCTAATGATACAGCGATGGTTTCTCCACATGCTGGCTCTTAAATATGCTGGGTCATCAGAACGCAGCAGGTGTGTAATCATGCAGGTGTGTCTGATCCTCCGGAGCTGAGAAGACAGGAACAGGAGGAGAGGGGGAGCACTCGCTTGATCATCACACTCAGATTAACACAGCAGGAGCTTCAGACCCTGATGGACCACTTCTCCCAGGCATGCAAGGACTTCGGGCTTACCATCAGCCTGAAGAAGACTAACATCTTGGCGCAAGGCACAGAAGCACCACCAACCATCACCATCGACGACTACGAGCTGGAGGCCGTGAAGCAGTTCACGTACCTGGGGTCCACGATCAGCAACAACCTCTCCCTTGATACAGAGATCGACAAGAGGATTGGAAAATCAGCCTTCACACTCACTCGCCTCACCACACGAGTGTGGGAGAATCCCAAACTCTCTGTCAAGATGAAGATGGCAGTGTACAACGCCTGCGTCATCAGCACACTGCTCTATGGGAATGAGACGTGGACAACATATGCCCGGCAGGAAAAGAGACTGAACTCCTTCCACTTGCGCTGCATTCGCCACATCCTGGACATATCCTGGCAGGTCAAAGTGCCCAACACAGAAGTTCTGTCCCACGCCGGCCTTCCCTCCATGTTCACTCTACTCAGGCAGTGCAGGCTCCACTGGCTAGGCCACATTCACCGTATGGAGGATGGCAGAATCCCCAAAGACGTCCTCTACGGAGAACTGGCAACTGGCAGGAGAGATGTTGGCCGCCCACAGCTGCGCTTTAGAGACGTCTGCAAGAGAGACATGAAGGCCCTGGAGATCAACACAGAGCGCTGGGAGGACCTTGCAACGGACCTCTCCAAATGGAGAGGCACCCTGACCAGACAGCTCAAGGCGGGTGAAGAGAGACTGACTGCTGCAGCAGATGAAAAAAGGACCCGCAGGAAGAACTGCCACAGACCCAGCAGCATGGAGACCACCCACAAGTGTGACCTGTGTGACAGGGACTGCCATTCGCGCATTGGCCTGTTCAGCCACAGGCGGTGCTGTTCCAGCAGAGTAGACATTTAGGATTCTCTTCCATGGTCATCATAGACCGACAGAGGCCGACGATATATATATACTGTATATACGTATATGTGTATATATACACTACCGTTCAAAAGTTTGGGGTCACTTAGAAATTTCCTTATTTTTGAAAGAAAAGCACTGTTTTTTCAATGAAGATAACTTTAAACTAATCAGAAATACACACTAATATCTAATATACATTGCTAATGTGGTAAATTAGCAATGTATCAGCAATACATTGTAGCAATGTATTAGCAATGTATCTTCCTGTTAAAAGGGAGTTTTTCCTCTCCACCGTCGCCAAGTGCTTGCTCACAGGGGATCGCCTGATTGCTGGGGTCTTTCTGCAACTGTGGGGGTCCTCCCTATAGTTGATAGTGCTATGAGATGACTGTTGTTGTGAAATGGCGCTATATAAATAAAGTTGAATTGAATTGAATTGAATTAAATGACTATTCTAGCTGCAAATGTCTGGTTTTTGGTGCAATATCTACATAGGTGTATAGAGGCCCATTTCCAGCAACTATCACTCCAGTGTTCTAATGGTACAATGTGTTTGCTCATTGCGTCAGAAGGCTAATGGATGATTAGAAAACCCTTGTGCAATCATGTTAGCACAGCTGAAAACAGTTTAGCTGGTTAGAGAAGCTATAAAACTGACCTTCCTTTGAGCAGGTTGAGTATCTGGAAAAAATTATTATTTCAAATACAAATCATTATTTCTAACCTTGTCAATGTCTTGACTATATTTTCGATTCATTTTACAGCTCATGGTTGTAAATAAGTGTGACTTTTCATGAAAAACACAAAATAATTGTCTGGGTGACCCCAAACTTTTGAACGGTAGTGCATATATATATATATATATATATATATTTTAGTGGTGTTGGACGATTAAAATTTTTAATCACGATTAATCTTTTTGAATGTTGGCTTAATCACGATTAATAATGCGTTAATCGTGTGTTTTTCCATACAGATACAGTGTACCTTAAGTTGGTAATTTTTCAAGTTTATCAAACTGTTATGAACATGGGAGTGGACAAATGTGTTTTTAGGTGTGTGGACAAATGTGTTTTTAGGTGTGTCTTCACCTGCAGGTTTATTAAAGCTCTCAACATATCCAGAATGACAAAAACTATCCAGAATATTCTCCAGAAAATTCTCAAAAGTATTACTGCATGTGCAAACAACAGAATGCTATGGCTCAATAACATCACTGAACAACAACCAACCAACAGCCACAAAAGAAGTTTGCTCTTTCTCCAATAGCAAACATCCACCACTTTTAAGCCGATCAACACAAAACCTCATGTGCCACAACAGACACAATTTCCCTTTTCCCTTCCCTTTTCACATCTTCAAGCTGAGCCTGAAGCTGGGGAGGGTACCACAGTTGTGGAAAACATCTTGTGTGGTACCCGTACCAAAGACTTCCCACCCCAGAGACCTGAACAGCTACAGACCAGTGGCCCTGACATCTCACATGATGAAGACCCTGTAGAAACTGCTCCTTGCTCACCTCCGCCCCCTGGTGGGACCAGCAATGGATCCACTCCAGTTCGCCTACCAGCATGGCATCAGGGTGGAGGATGCAGTGATCTTCCTCCTTCACCGTTCCCTGTACCACCTGGAATAGCCTGGGAACGTGGTGAGGATCATGTTCTTTGACTTCTCCAGTGCTTTCAACACCATCCAACCGATGATCTTGAGGGACAAGCTGCTGTGCGCAGGGGTGGACCAGCACCTGTCATCATGAATCCTGGACTACCTCACAAACTGGCCACAGTTTGTGAGAACCCGGGATTGTGTGTCGGACACGATCATCGGCAGCACGGGGGCCCCCCAGGGAACGGTTTTGGCTCCCTTCCTGTTCACCCTTTATACTGCGGACTTCTCACACAACACAACACACTGCCATCTACAGAAGGTCTCTGACGACTCTGCGATCATCGGCCTCATCTCCAACGGAGGTGAAGCTGAGTACAGAGGACTTATCCAGGACTTCGTGGACTGGTGTCATCGGAACTGCCTCCAGATCAACGCGAGGAAAACTAAGGAGCTGGTGGTGGACTGCCGCAGGCAAGGACAACCTCTCACAGCACTAGTAAACATCCAGGGAACAGACATTGAGATGGTGACATCCTACAAGTACCTGGGTGTTCATCTGAACAATAAACTAGACTGGTAACACAATACCGACGCACTCTACAAGAAGGGACAGCGCAGGCTGTTCCTACTGAGGAGGCTCAGGTCTTTTGGTGTACAAGGGGTGCTCCTGAAGACATTCTACGACACGGTGGTGGCATCAGCCATCACTTTTGGAGTGGTCTGCTGGGGCAGTGGCATTACAGCAGCCGATAGGAAGAGAATGAACAAACTGATCAAGAAAGCTAGCTCTGTCCTGGGGCAACGCCTTGACCAAGTGGAGGAGATAGGAGAGAGAAGGATAAGATAAGATAAGCCTTTATTAGTCCCACAACGGGGAAATTCCAGGATTGCAACAGCAAAGGGATAGCAACACTCAGAGCAACAATCAGAAGGCAAGAAAAAAACAAGCAAGCAAGAGCAGCTAATATACATATGTACATATTACTATAAAATATATATATACACACACACACACAGACACACAGTGCAGAGCATTGTAGCTGGATGGAATAAATATATGAATATATGAACACACAGTGCAGAGCATTGTAGCTAGATGGAATAAATATATAAATATATAAACACCCACAGTACGGAGCATTGCAGCTAGGTGGAATAAATATGCAAGTATATAAACACACACAGTGCGGAGCAATGTAGGATGGTGGCTAAACTGTCATCTCTGCTGGAGTCCGAGTCCCACCCTATGCAGGACATACTGAACGCACTTAGGAGCTCATTTAGCAGCAGACTACATCATCCTAGATGCGCGACCGGGAGGTTTCGCAGGTCCTTCCTACCTACGGCTGTCAGACTTTATAACCTAAGCAGGGCTGCTCACAGAGATAGGAAAAAAAAATGTGATGACCTAATAGTATTGAATGCAAAAGACGCAACAGATTTACACAAATGGTCCCATCCAGTATACAACTAGGACAATATCAGTCGCTACGGAGGGTGACAATATGTATGGGTACATATTCATACTATGTAGGATAACTAAATAGATGGTTATGCTGTTTATTGCATCGAGCTACAATGCTCCGCACTCTGTATATATATTTATGTGTACATATGTATATTCACTGCTCTTATTTTCTTATCTTCTAAATTATTGCTCTGAGTGTTGCTGTCCCTGTGCTGTTGCAATCCTGGAATTTCCCCATTGTGGGACTAATAAATGCTTATCTTATCTTATCTTATCTTATCTTATCTTTTAGCAGAAAAATTGCAAACATAAACAAACAACTATCTCACCCGTGATGACACCCCACTGTGCTGCAAAAATGACGGGGGAGTGAATGGACATACCAAATACAGCTTGAGAATTTTTTATGACTGGTACTCACCAACAGTTGGGCCCAAAGCTATGAGGATGAAAACAGGCAAATTTCTGTCCGTGTCAGCTGCTGGAGGTCAGTGACAACCTAGCATGTAGCTCCTAGCCAGCTAGCCAGCGTCCACAGAGAAGAAACAACCCAACATCCCGGCAAAGTTTTGGAGGACACTGTAACAATTATCCAGGTGAGAGCTCCGACAGATAACATTGTAAACTTAAACATGATAGCACTTGAGGGATATCCATGGCTGTAATCCAGCTTGTTTGACTTTGCAATGTCTGCATGGCATGCACGGTGTCTGTGGCCAGAATGGCATTGGTACAGAGAGCCACCAGGCCAAAAAGTACTGTTTGCACTTTCTGCCATTAACTGTCGTTAACCGCGATCACAAAATTTGTCGCCGTTAACGTGGGGCAAAGCGTTAACAGGCGATGCACCTTAAATTTGTCATTTTTCAAGTTTTTCACACTCTTATTAAACATTGGAGTGCACAAATATGCTTGTTGTCTGCCACTGGAGACTTCAACATATCAAAAATGACAAAAACTATCCAGAATATTCTCCAGAAAAAAAAACTCATAAGTTTTGTAGAAATACAGCATGTGCAAATGACAGATGTGCAGGGCATATTGACCTCATTGCAACATTACTTACAATACTGACACAATTCAGTGTCCAACTTTACTCTTGTAGTAAACATCCACTGTTTTTTTAAGCAGCTGAACACAAAACAATGGTCCTCAGGTGTAACAACAGACACAGTTGACTCCCTCGCTTTCACACATCTCCGGCAATCACTGTTGTGAAGCTGTCCGGGTGCCTTCATTGCAGAGCCTCTGTGTCAGACCGTGTGCTTCGCTGGCAAGTGGTGTTTGTCTCTTTGCTCTTGTCGGGAGAGTGATCCAGCAGCTCTTTGGAGTTGGGCCTGCCGTTCAGAATACCCCCTTCTTTATTTCCGTTTCAGCTCATGGAGGCCTCTATCCCACGCTACAATCCACCTCATGTTATACTACTTCCTGACTTCCAAAACTGTGGCATCCGCAGGTAAGCATGGGAAGCTAACATGGTCAAAAACCGACATTTGCAAATAGATGTGAGAAATCGCAATCAAGTGATTGTGATCAATGGGGTGTTGAGTTAACTGGCATTTAATGCTTTGCCTTTTTCACCACTAGTGGAAAGTAAAAATAAAAACCTAACAAGTATGGGTATACAATGCAAAACCACAGTAATCCCTGCTCTGATTAAATTTGCCTTTTTGCCTGTATTCACTACAGAAGTTTTTCTTCTCAAACTCTAATAGCTGCTTAAACTATTGCTCAGACTGGCTACACCGGATATGTGCTAAAGTCAAGAAAATTTTGTGCAGTCTAAGAAAGGATAAAGTGCTACTGCAGCATGTCACAGACACTATTACCCTCCTGGTGCAGGTTAACAACAGGATGATAACAGGGATGACTGTGGTAAAATGGGTGGGGGCAGACAGTAGTTTATCAGAGTTTGAGGAAGAGCTGCCAAGATGATAGTGAGGTGGTGCTAAGATTGGGTAGAGGGTGGGTTGAAGGGTGAGGGAGTGCACTGAGATAACAGCAGCACTGGTGGTGGTACATAGGAGCAGGGAAAGAGTTCATCCTGACTGTCAGACTGACTGCTTGAATCTCTTCCATTGTTGAGGTCCCAGCCTGCCGGCTTCCACACAGATGTGCTTCACATGCAGGACAGAGGGGGAGAGGGGAAAAATTTGACGACTGGGAAAGCTATCTCTCAATCTTCTCCCGCAGCTGCTGCTGACCGACCTCCCTCCATCCTCCTCCTCACTTCCCTTCCATTCCTCACTTTTCAGTGGGTCCGTGAAGCACTTCAAGTGTCACACAGATAACACGTTCAGGACAAAGCACAGATTTGTAACTCTACTGTATATGTGAGACTCTAGAAATTTCCCATGGATTTCTCAATAATGGCTGCATTGTCAACAAACCTATTGCTTTGGTCATGAGTTATGTGTTCAGAAAATGTTTTGAAATAAACCTTCCTAATGTTGCACTTTTTTTTGTAATTTCTGAGCATATGAAGTGATTGAAAAAAAATTTTTGAAAAAAAATCTCCACTCATAAAAGTTGGGTTTTCATTCATTCATTCATTCATTCATTCATTCATTCCAGTAGAAGAGAGTTTACACAACAATCATATTAGCAAGCAGCTATCTCACTTTAGGTACCTGACACACAAAATAAGATACTGAGATTTCACATTTATTGTATTTTTGAACTCTATAGCGAATGAACTAGATTTTTTTTTTCAATGTACACTTTAGTCAAGGTGATAGATATGGACATATTAAGAATGGGCGCAAGGATGTGGGGACGCATGCACGATGTGACGTCATCACGCCGTGCCTATATTAGGAGTCTGACGGCGGGAGTCATCCTCTTTGGCGCTCCGCCTCCGTGACAGCCATAACCTGTATAGCTTACTGCTAGCTTGTTTGCTCATATGCTGTAACACGTGTTGCTGAAAGTATTTTCTAATAAAGTTCTAGTTCAGTACAACACCTGCCTCCGCTGACCTATTTCCAGACATAATAATTGGCGATAAGGAGATAAATTGGTCTTCTGGAGGAAAATTAACCATTTTCCTGAAGATAGACACGCATCTGGAAGAGTGTCTGGCACTCCGGAGGAAGATGCCGAATAGGCGAATCAAGTTTGGCCAGTGCCGACAGCGAACCGGTGAATGGGTCCAGCAGTTTGTCGCCGACCTCCACTGTTTGGCTACTAAGTGTGAGTTTGGACACTTGGAAGAAGAGTTTGTGCAAGACAAGTTGGTGGAGAACACTACAAATAGGAAGCTGCGGGTGATATTGTTCACAGTGCTGGACACCCTGACACTAGTTGAAGCACTGGAGATGGCATCCCAGCTAGCGCTAGAAGAGGCTGCCTAGTTAGCATCGTAGCTAGTGGCCCCCGGCCCGCGCTCTCCACAGTCAGCTCTGCTGGTACAGACAGTGGCCCCAGTTGCTGAGCTTGTCATGGTCTGAGCGCTGATATAGTCCGCGCTCGGGTCATGCAGTATTTTCCTCCTGTTCTGTAGCAGTTTTCCTTATGGCCTTCCCGGGCTCTTATTTTGACAGCGTCTCGGTGGGGCTTCCGGCTGTCAGAGCAGAGTTCCTCAGTGACAGCTGTTTTCCATTTCAGCTGATGACATCCTCATCAGCTGATTATTCCTCTTCCCTATTTAAGGGAGCAGCTTAGGTTACTCCGGGCTGCAACCTCGCCTTTTCCAGACTGGTTTCCCTACGCCCGAAGCCAGTTCCTTTCAGCGTTAGGTTCCGCCCTCGCTATCCATAAGTAAGTGTTGTATCCTCGTCTCCTGTCAGTCTCCCTAGTTCTCTGTTTTTCGTTGGTGTGTTCTAGTCACAGTCTTTATTTGTGCTTTGCCCCACGTGGCTCATTATTTTGTACCTTGTTCCTTCCTCTAATAAATACGCAAACTCACTGGTTGCCTATAGTGTCTCATTGGTGGTCCGCCAGGACTGCACCATGACAGAGCCTGCTGACCCTACACCTTCTTGGGAGGGCCCCAAGGTAGACACGGTGGGACAGAAGGGCATCACAGTGCAACAACCCAGCAGTAAACTCAGTTTGGACGATGACGGCTCGAGTCCGCTGCACTCAGACATGGATACAGCCACACCCTGCCTCGGAACCAGAACAGTCACAAGAGCCCCAGTCCGTGGCCGCACAGGATGCGGAGCCGGTCCCCACGCAGCACAAGTGTTTTTGAGCCTCATCGTAGGAGTGAGAGTGTGATTTCCCAGATGTGGGTACAGCCGGAGATCAGAACACGGAGAGAGAACACAGCATAGACAGAGAACACAGCATGGAGAGAGAGCACAAACCGGACTCACCTCCAATTCTCACCCGGCATGAGCCTCAAGTAGCCACCGTGGAGCCACAGGAGAGGGTGTTCGTGGAGAAAGGGGACCCCGGTGAACAACGACAACCCAGTGCACGTCCCAGTGCGCATCCCATTGCCGACGACGGCGACACATCATCGTGACCACAACCAACACCAGGAGAGAGAGGGCAGAAGCCGAACTCATCTCACATCCTCGCCGAACATCAGTCTCAAGGAGCCACCACAGCACTGCAGGATAGAGAGTTCGTGGCCCAGCAGGACCAAGCAGAGCAGCGCCAGGTGAGGGCATGTCTTGCTGCCAGCATGAATGGCACGCTGCCACAGCAGCAACCAGCATCAGAGATGAGAGAGGAGGAGCGCCAAGTGCAGCCGAACAGATCACCACTCGCACTACTTGGGTTCAGGTCCAACAATCCGACTGCCTGGACTCGCAGATGGTCCTGTCATCACAGATGAGAATCACCACACAAAAGAGGCCAGCTGATGTCCAGATGGCCAGTGGTTCGAGATGGCACACCAGCCGTCTGCGGAAGGTGAAAGCAACTGCCTCGGATCAAGACACAGCGCTGGAGCTGACCCAGCTGGTGTGGGACCCAGGCTGGGATGTTACTGACGAGCAAGCCATGACTCTAGCGAGAGGGCACCCAGGTCTGCTGCAGCTGGTGCCTCCAGGGGCGTGCCCACCGCAGGCTCAACTGAGGCCCTTGAAGGTGAACTGTTAAAATAGGCAGAGCATGGTTGCAACATGGTGGCAGAATAATGCACTCAGCCATGCAGGGTGTCACCTGCAGTCTACCCAGTCACCCAGGTTCGTAATGGTTCATATTAATAGATTATGGTTGGAGTCAGTTTGAAAAAAAAAAAGAGCTGTTGTGAATGTAGAGCTGCTGTGAAGTTAAATGTCAATAATGTTTTGGGCTTTTCCAGAGGGGAGGTAGATGTTAGATATGGACAAATTACAAAGGGCACACAGATGTGGGGACACACGCACAATGTGACGTCATCATGCCGTGCCTATATTAGGAGTCTGACGGCAGGAGTTGTCCTCTTTGGCGCGCCACCTCCATGACAGCCAAAGCCTGTACAGCTCACTGTTAGTTTGCTAGCTCATATACTGTAACACGTGTTGCTAACAGCATTTTGTAATAAAGTTCTAGTTAAATACAATGCCTGCATCCGCTGTCCTATTTCCAGACATAACACAAGATATGTCAATAAAGTTGTTTTTTTATATACTGTACATTGTTTTGCCCTAGCCATTAATATGTTACTGGCTCATGCATCCAAAAATCTAGTTCAAGTAAGAATTGCTCATCACAGACTGTCCCTTGCAGGAGAAACAGAGGAGACAGACCTGGCAGCAGGAGGTGTCTATCACCATCAAGATGTGAGGAATGGTAGAAGACTTGCACCACACAGTCCGCTTTACATCCTTATGTGAACTGAGACCAATCAGACATGAGAGAGCCAGAGCTTATCACAGAGAATGGTGATGTCTTTTTTTCCGCTCACTTTGGCTCAAATTTGCCCTGAGTTCTCTTTTTGTTTTATTTGTATTATTTAAATCCATGATGGCACAGATTAAATTTTAAGGTAATTCGATAAGCTTTAAAGTATTTGAAGGTTGTGCAGAGTATATTAGTATCCATGCCTGAATGGTTTAGCATTATCATGAGGTGGGGACACCATTGTTATGTATATGATTATTAATAATTAATAACTAGAATTAATAATTATTAATAACTCTTGCATTACCTCGTTTGTAACACTAGTTGGTGCACCATCCACATTTTATTGAGGTGGAAACTCTTATGAACAAAGACTTAAAATTAAGAATTTGGCAATTGGTAAGTTAAGCCTTAGTTAATAATTTTATTGACAATATTTGATCAGTCTCATAATCTGGGCATCAGTTCTTGATACTGTGATTCTTAAAATCTGGACAGAAAGGACACCAATGAAGAGGTTAGTAAATTTATTACAGAAAAACCCAAAATGACAATAGACATCTGTATAGCTTGTAGAATGAGAAGATAACCAAATTAGCATGAAAAGTGGTAATTTTGCATATATGAAGAAACAGCAATATTTACATATTTACAGGTCTTGCATATGTGGAATGAGGGTGAAGTGAAAATAGTGGTAAAAATTAAGTGGAACGCAAAGTTAAGGAAAAAGGAATTTGAAAAAAACTGTTATGAAAAAGAAAACAGATTAACTTTATCTTGTGTTCAAAAAGGGACGGTCGTTACAGAAAAAGTTTATGGCTTTCCTTGAAGCTAATGCTGTTAACTGCCTTACTCTGTTGGTGTTGCTTGGTTCCCAGGAGGCTTGGAACAGGACAAAATGGTCGAGCCATAGGAGGGGTCACAGGCGTGGGAAGAATGACTCTGGGTAGCCCAGCATTGGTCCAACCTGGGCTGGAGATGAGCCTTGGCGGCAATGGTTCTCCCTGCTGTCCTATGCCCCGGGGTCTCAGCCTGGAAATCCTCGGTGAGGTGGGGTCGGTTTCAGGCCAGGATCTTGCATCTGCTGGAGGTGGCTGGAACAATGGATCTCCTCTAGGCCTGCATTTTGCAGTGTAAGATTGCCAGAAGGAAGCCTTAAAAATGGAATGAGCTCTAAAAAGTGTGATCACACTTGACTTACAGAAAAATTAACATTA
Source organism: Pholidichthys leucotaenia (assembly GCA_020510985.1). Taxonomy (NCBI): domain Eukaryota; kingdom Metazoa; phylum Chordata; class Actinopteri; order Cichliformes; family Pholidichthyidae; genus Pholidichthys; species Pholidichthys leucotaenia. Next base: position 76,344,286 of record CM035839.1, on the reverse strand, counting down.
AAGAAGAAAATCATGGTTTGGTTGGCTTTAGAAAAGATAAAAAAATTGAAAATTACTTCCACCAGTCGTGACTTGCTAGAGAAGGTGATGAAGTTTTAAAGAAAAATCCAAAAAGTATCAAAGTTTAGGTAGTTAAGGCATGCTAGAAAAAAGGAAAGCTTCAAGTGTTACCTTCAGTCAGATAAGAGCTGGCCTCTGAGGAGAGAAAGAGAGGGCCAATGACCTCTCTCCTCAGAAAATAGCAGCAAAAAGAGAGAATTCTGGTCTAGACATATGATAAAGGCACATACCCACAGGGCGGTCCTGAGGGGTTGGGCAATCAGGGCTTTGCATGACTATCTCACTGCCCCTTTGGTAAACTCGCTTGTCCCAATGGGAAGTGAAATGCTCAGACACTTATCACAAACTAGACACAGATTATCAAAATACTTCCATCTGAATTTTCTAATCTATGAGGCTTCATAAGAAAAGATGCATAAATAAAACATTTATGACAACAGATAATGCAGCAACATTTTAAGCACATTTAGGAAGTGTTTTGGAAAAAATTCCTGTTCTGCAGGAGTTTTACTGCCATAGTCATAAAATAACGTCTCAGTGGGGGAGTTTGTTTCCTGCTTCTCTCTTCTCCATGTCAGGGATCTGTGTTGAAAGGAAGGGAGAGGGGGGGCAGGGGTGCTGCATATGGTCCTCCATCACAGCTGGATCCTGTTGGGGTGATGAAACTGGGCAGAGATTAGACAGTGCATTCATACATTTTTTTTTTTTTTTGTTTTTGTTTTTTTTTTTTGTTACTTATTTGTACCCGTAGGTAGACTTGGTTTGCAGTCTGGTGACAAGCCACCGGCTGCTGGTCGCTGCGTGCGCGAGCGCCCTAAACCTACATGAAGCAAAGTTCCAATTTTAGTGTCCAATCCAGCTTGAGTCTGCTACAGTCCCCCCTTGGGTTCCAAGATGATGTTCGTGGCGGCCTTGCAACCCACTTGGAAGCTGGTTAAGGTAAAAGGCAGATGAACTTGCTACTTCGGCATTGGTTCTCATGTCCCTGACACTGAGCAAAAAAAAAAAAAAAAAAAAAAAAAATCTAATCTTAAGGAAAACTTTGACTATGGCTACAGTGACTATGAATCAAACAAAGTGGCATAACTTCTAGTTGGCTGCAAGTGAGGGAAACAAAAGGAAAAAGGAAAGTTAATCTATTAAAGGACACAAAAAAATTTTAATTTGCAGAGTAAAACTCATGTACTTAAGGTAGGTGCTTAGCCTATGTTGTGTTAGTATAGTCTAGTCTATGTGAGGCCAAATTTGGATCAGTTTGGCTGAAACCAGCTTTGGCTACACAGATGTCAGAGTCAGAGCAGGACAGAGTGGTTAATAAGTGGAGAGTGTTAGACCGTGGAGCAGGTGCATCATCATCCTCGTGAGGTGGCTAGGAATGGGGGTGTTAGAAGCTCGCTGTCTTCTCTTGCTTACAAAGTGCTCTGGGTAGTAGACCAAAGTTCTTCTCAGTGGTGGAAATGACTCTGTATAAGTGTCTCTATTTAAGGAAGATTTATTGGTAGTGTCCTACTAACTTTGTGGGAGAATTTTAAGGTCATTAGCTCAAGGCTAGTTACCTATTTTGATAGCGTTTTAAGCTTTAGATTTCTGCATGGGTTATTTTAAAGTGAAAAGCTGATTGCTGGTTTATCAGGTTCATTTAAAATAGTTATTCATGTCAGATAGAAAAACCTATTTTGAGTTGGGAGTTTCTTTGCAGTTTTTGGGTGTTCACAACTGACTTTTATTTTGAAAATGCGGCCAAATTCACCTAAGGCTGTTAGCTCATTAAGGTAATTTCCTAGGACGTGCAGAGTCTAATCTTGTTCTATTTGTGGGCTTACTGTGACAGCATTGTCCTCAACAAGTCCCATGGAGGATTGTATCACTTGTTTTGCTTATGACGGACCCAGGAGGGAGTGGGGTCCGATTGACTTTGGCACACTTTGACCTTGTCCCCCCATTGGCGTCTTTCCTGGGAGGTTTTTCGGGCAGAAACGGTCCGGTAAGTTAGTCTCCTTGACCCTGGGTCAAGGATTGACATGAGCGTGAATGCCTGAGAAGGCTTAGCATGCACGGCTTGGGGTAAAGGTGTGTCAGCCTGCAAAGGGAGTGGGGCACTCCCAAGTCCAAGATTGATCAGCTCAGAGTTGTGAGTGTCTGATCTAATAAGCCAGCCGAGAGGCATGTTTTTGGGCATGACTATGGCTTCAGCCATTGGGTTGTGCACTGTAAGGATGGTAGTTTTGGAGCCAGTGCTTAAAAGTGGTGTAGCTCTCAAGGTCAAGCCTAGACTGAGAAGTCGAGGAACAGGTTGAAAGGAAACCTGAGAACGGTCGAGTTTTTGTTTGGTCCGCAGGGATCAGTACTTGGACCCGTACTGTTTACATTATACATGCTGCCTTTGGGAGACATTATGAGGAAGCATTCTATTCATTTTCATTGTTACGCTGACGACACTCAATTATATTTATCCATCAATCCAGATGTTCCCAGCCATTTGGGTTCACTCCAGGAGTGTCTTAAAAGGAACTCTGATTATATTGGCATGTTAGCTCTATATGCTTTATTTTGATGTTAGTAACATAACTATAATATAATTTTTCTGAAAATAATTCCCAGTTTTATATATTTTTAAAAAACTTTATTACGATGTAAATCGCCATTTTTGTTTACGTCGCAATGCATTCTGGGTAGTGACGTAGATTGGTTGTGGCCGGTATCAGCAGCGGCCTGTAAACAGCCTTTTCAGTTCGAACCAGTGCGAAGCCAAAGCAATAAAGACAATGACGAAGACACACAAAGTGAAAATGGACTTGAGAATGAAGACAGCAGCCACGAGGAAGCTAGAGCTGGTCATGTTGGATGGTGTTTTTGTGGCAAATGTTCGCCAGTGCCGACGGAGAAGGAAAGCATATGTTGCAAAGAGCTCTACTTCATTTCTGCCGCTGTCCATGGTACCTGATGCTATAAATGTATCTTGTTCAGTCACTTGTTAAAGTGGTATAACAGGATGCATGCCTGCTTTACAGATCTGTCCTGTATCACAGCACATCAAAGCTTTGATGCCGTTTGCATTAAGCTGTCGTTTGTAGCCAGACACACCTGTGAGCTCTTTCATGAGCTGGGGGCAACGAAAATCCTCCAAATCCTCAGGGCTAAAGTGATGAGAGCACAGCCGCGGGTCTTTGGGAAGTTGGACTCTTCCAACCGCATCCTCCCACTTTTAATAATAATAATAATAATGCATCAGATTTATATAGCGCTTTATCATAGACACTCAAAGCGCACGCTCAAGTGTGCACTCAAAAGCGTGTGCTTTGAGCGCTATATCGCTTTATCATAGACACTCAAAGCGCACGCTCAAGCGTGCGCTCAAGCATGTGCTTTGAGCACTATATCACTTTATCATAGACACTCAAAGCGCACACTCAAGCGTGCGCTCAAGCATGTGCTTTGAGCGATATAGCGCTTTATCATAGACACTCAAAGAGTGACGGAAACGTGGCGGCCAATCCGCACCAACAGCCTCTCCGCGCCAACGGCCTCTCCGGCCACCACCGAACATTTAAACATTTTTACACATTCATACCCAGTGTTATGGGCACTGGAGGCAATGCGGGTGAAGTGTCTTGCCCAGGGACACAACGGCAGGATATCTGGGGAGAGTGGGATTCAAACCGCCAACCATCGGGTTATTAGACGACCTGCTCTACCTCCTGAGCCGCTGCCGCCCCACTTTTTCCTCAACTTTCCCTCTTTAGGAAAGCTATGGAGGCTTACCTCACTCTCTTTATTTCCCTTTGATTGGAAATTACATCCAAAAGCCGCACAATGTGGCATTTTCACTGACAAATGGCAGTAGTTTGTAGCTTCACTTCTTGGCTTGTATAAGACAGAAAAAACGGCTGCAACCATTCGACGTCACTACCCGACGTAAACGAAAATGGCGATTTACATCGTAATAAAGTTTTTTAAAAATATATAAAACTGGGAATTATTTTCAAAAAAATTATATTATAGTTACGTTACTAACATCAAAATAAAGCATATAGAGCTAACATGCCAATATAACCGAAGTTCTTTTTAAGGATATTAAAACCTGGATGAACTACAACTTTCTATTGCTGAATACAGATAAAACTGAAGTCATTGTTCTTGGCCCCAAACATGCTAGACGTACTCTTTCTAGTAAGATAACAACACTAGATGGCATTGCACTGGCTTCTAAGTTTTCTGTTAGGAATCTTGGAATTGTCTTTGACCAAGATACGTCTTTTAACTCTCCTATACAGCAAACCATTAAGACTGCCTTCTTCCATCTGTGTAATATTTCTAAAATTAGGTCCATCTTATCTCATAAAGATGCAGAGAAACTTGTTCATGCCTTTATCACCTCTAGGCTAGACTATTGTAATTCACTTTTATCAGGTTGTCCTAATAAGTCCATAAAGTTTCTCCAACTCATTCAGAATGCAGCTGCACGTATCTTGACGAGAACAGAGAGACGAGGTCATATTACCCCAGTTTTAGCTCCTCTATATTGGCTCCCAATAAAATATAGAATTGAATTCAAGATATTGCTCCTAACTTATAAAGCCCTTAATGGTATGGCTTCTTCCTACCTGCAAGAACTCATAGTTCCCGATCATCCAACCAGAGCTCTGCGCTCCCAAAAATCCAAACTACTGGTGGTCCCCAAGGTCTCCAGAAGTAGATTGGGAGATAGAGCTTTCAGTTATCGAGCTCCCGGTCATGTTGACTCAATGGACAGCTCAAGTGCAGGATGCAACACCAGAGAAAAACACTCCAACACAGAAAAACAATTAACTTTTTATTAAATTTCAAAGGGGAGCACAGCTGTGGAAATTGTCACTCGCCAGAGGAGAACACAGCCTGTGGAGGAGAGAAGAGAGCGATTAGCAGGAGAAGGGAGGAGGAAGGTGGAAACACAAATTAGCCACTTACGTGGGCCAAGAGGAGGACCTGGTGCAGAACCCAGCATGAAAAGACGAACCAACAGGGTGAAGCTGGTGAGGATGAAGGAGGGAGATGACTGGGCAGTGTCTGACCGGGTGGAGAGTGAAGCTGCAACAGGATGAGGGTGATGAGGCAGGTGAGCACACCGCAACCCCTGAAGACGCATGGCAGATGGCAGCAACCTGGAAGAGGAGAAAAAGGGAGAGGATTTGAGACAGGGAAATCCTCTAGAATTTAACAATATACTTGCTTGTGAGTTTGCTTAGACAGTTTACCCAACGAGCCAGCGTTGAAGCACTGAAGAGCAGATCCTTTTAAATGCTGGTGAGGCAGAGGTAGCAGATGCGTCTAATCTCCCAAGTGAAGTGATTACCCAAGGAGCTGGGGAATCAAGAAGGAGGGGGCAAGCGCTCACCAGGATATGACACTCCCCTCCTGTGGAACCATCTTCCCAGTTCAGTTCGAGAGGCAGACACTCTCTCTTTATTCAAGAGTAAGTTGAAATCTTTTCTCTTTGATAAGGGCTATAGTTAAAAATGCTGCCGCTGCCAGGCCTTCACTCGCAAGTGGAGCCTAACCCGGCTTGATACTGAAATGTCTGGCTGTGAATGTTAATGTTGAATTGTATTTGTTACGTCTGTTTTGAATGTAGCTACTGCCAGGCCTCCTACTTTTTACCTCCTTTTTCAACCCAGCCGGTCGAGGCGGATGGCCGTCCCCTATGAGCTATGGTTCCGCTTGAGGTTTCTCCCCATTAAAGGGAAGTTTTTCCTCACCTGTGTCACCGCAGTGCTTACTCTTAGGGGTCTCTGCTGGGTTCTATAAATTTGAGAGCGTGGCCTAAACCAACTCTTTTTTGTAAAGTGCCTTGAGATGACCCGTGTTGTGATTTGGCGCTATATAAATAAAATTGAATTGAATTGAAATGAACTTCTCTTAATTGAATTGTTTGGTTTTTTAAGTTTGTTTGCCTCTGCAAGACTTTTAGATGCATTCAAGATGGAGGTGGGATTACATCAGGGATTGGCCCTGAGCCCCTTATTATTTGCCATGATGATGGACAGGCTGGCAGATGAGGTCAGGCAGGAGTCTCCGTGGGCCATGATGCTTACAGACAACATTGTGATCCGCAAGCAGAGTAAGGAGCAGGTGGAAGAGAACCTGGAAAGGTGGTGGTATGCTCTGGAAAGAAGAGGAATGAAAGTCAGTAGAAGCAAGACAGAAGACATGTGTGTGAATGAGAGGGGGGCAGGTGTAATGGTGAAGATGTAGAGGTAGTGAAGGTAGATGAGTTTAAATACCTGGAGTCAACCATCCAAAGCAATGGAAAATGCACGAAAGAGGTGAAGAAGAGAGTGCAGGCAGGGTGGAGTGGATGGAGATGAACATCAGGGGTGATTTGTGACACACGGCTAGCAGCTAGAGTGAAAGGGAAGATTTAAAGGACAGTAATGAGATTTGCTATGATGTATGGTTTGGAGACGGTGGAGCTGATGAAAAGACAGGAGGCAGAGCTGGAGATAACAGAATTGAAGATGCTAAAATTCTCATTGGGAGTGACCAGGATGGACAGGATTAGAAATGAGTATATTGTGGGGAACCTACTCAGTAGTTTTCCCTCAGACTGAAAGGCAGGGCAGATCAAAGGTGCTGGGGGACAAGGGGAATTGTCATGGGGATTGATACGTTAATGCAGCACCTCAGGTAGCAGAGGAGTGTTAGTGTTGTGATTTAAAAAAGTGCCTGCAACCTGAATGCTTATTGCTTTTGATTCTGGTAGATGTAAAGGAGTGAAGAATAAAGTTCCCTCTGCTCTGAATGCTCGGCCTGGTTATTCCTCCCTCCACAATATCAGAGGAACAGCTCAGGTTGGGCAGTTTGGAGACAAAGTAAGAGAGGCAAGCCTGAGATGTTTGAAAATGTGTAGAGGAGGGATAGAGGATATATTAGACAAAAGATGTTAAAGATGGAGCTGCCAGGCAGGAGGAAAAGAGGAGGACCAGATTCATGGATGTAGAGAAGGAGGACATGGAGAGGGCTGGTGTTGCAGAGGAAGATACAAGGGATAGGGTGAGATGGAGGCAGATGATCCACTGTGGTAAAGGGAGCAACTGAAAGAAGAAGAAGAATCACATGAACACATTTTGTCAGCACACTTATAAAGAACAATATCTGCAGACCTAAACTACAAAATCCAATTAACAGAACTACTAAATGATGCTAAAAAAAAAAAAGCCTATCGTCTTGATGTTGAAAAAGGCAAAACATGAAAAAAAGCCTGAGGCAAAATAAGCTTTTAATAACAAATTGGTCTTATCTAGTGTGTATTAAAATAAACAGTACCTATTAAGTCGAGCAGGAGAAAATATTCACTTCCTTAATCAGACAATCACTCCTGCTGTCAAACTGTAGCAGGATATGACAAATAGCATTGTAAAACCACCTGGCAGCTGAGCCTCCTGTCCTATAATAAGTAACCTATTCAGACCAGTTGCTATGGACACAGATGGCACACAACTAGATCAGGGCAATGGTGGTAGACGGAGGGGTGAATGTGAATGTGGGGATAAAGGGCAGCTACTGTGACACTGCAGTTGTTGCTCTGATAATGGGCTCGCTGTATGGCAGGTAACAAATACCAAACATAATACACAATGCCAGTTGCAGGAAAGACCCCTTGAAAAGTGAAATAAAAAAGTACATATTTTCTTTGCCCTATAATCATAACATGGTAACTTTTTTTTCATTCAACAAGAACTAAAAGAGATATTTGACTTTTGAAACGTGTGGAGTGACACTGATAAATTATTAGTTTTAGTTGCTAAATATACATAAGTTTATAGAACCCATTTGGAATCAAATTGTATTCATTATAATGCAGCCCGCGGTATAATGGCAGCGCGGTGGCGGAGAGGTTAGCACTGCGGCAGCACAGTAACTCACCCTTGGTCAGGGGATCCTGGGTTTGATTCCAGCCCCCGACCAACAGTGATCTATGTGGAGTTTGCATGTTCTCCCTGTGTCTGCGTGGGTTTACTCCGGGATTTCTCCGGTTACCTCCCACATGCCAAAAACATGCAAGTTAGGTTAATTGGCATCAAACTGGGGATTCTAAATTGTCCTTAGGTATGAATGTGAGAGTGAATGGCTGTCTGTCTCTCTGTGTTGGCTCTGCAATGGACTGGCGATCTGTCCAGGGTGTACCCTGCCTCTCGCCCAAAGATGCTGGGATAGGAAATATGGCCACATCTCTGGCCACAGCTCTGTAACTCTCACGGTTTCTCCCTCTAATGCATAGGGATTGTACGTGATGTGTTCTGCCTTCACTTTCATCACCATTAGTGAGTCTACACTGCTTCAGATGTGCTGCCGTCTTCCATGGGTGTGGGGGCCTGAGGGCTCCTGCGGTGGGTGTCGGGGATGCTGTGGGGGTGTTTGAGGGGCACGGGCTGGTTTCCAGCCCGGAGGTGGGACACTAGCTTTCGGACACCTGGGGCCCGAGGGCTGGCGCTGGCCCCGCTGGAGGTCAGGGGCTGGCCGGTCTGGGGGCGAGGGTGCGCCGCACCAGCCGCTTGGCGGCCTGGCCTCCCTCGACTGTCCATTCTGGGACAGATGCCTGGTTGTCCTGGGGCTTGTTGGCCTTGGGACATTTGTGCTCTGTGGGGGTTGGTGGCGCTGTCTTGCTTGCTCAGGGTTTTTGTGTGTGTGTGTGTGGGGGGGGGGGGTGCTGTGACCTGCCACCCTCTTTGTATGTTTCCTGGCAAACCACTCACATGCACACACTTACTTTGCGTGTGCTCTCATACACCCTCACACACATGCACACACACATATGTCTCTACTTTAACAGGTGCAGATATCAGACTCCTGATAAGACCTTTCCAGCAGAAGAAACAGCTTGTCTTCTGTATGTTTCAGTTGTGTTTGTCTGTCTTCTCTATTTGTTCCTCTTTCTTTTCTTTCCCTCTCCCCACCTTTCCCCATTCCCCCTTGTTGGGTCCTTCATTGGTAAAACTATTTAAATAAAGTATTAAAAGTTATTAGAAGAGGAGTTTATAAATAATATACAGTACATACAGTATATATTCAGGAAGAACTGGACCACCTCACTGGCACTCATGGATTTTGTTGGAACAGATTACGGATGCAACAGATAGAAGAGAACACACAGTTGGAATATTTCTGGACTTACAAAAGGCATTTGATACAGTTGACCATAAATTACACCTCAGTAAATTACATAAGTAATTGCTTTTGACTGGTTACACAGCTATTTAGAAGACAGATACCAATATGTTCATGTGAATAATACAGACTCTGAGTTGCTGAAGATGACGTGTGGGGTACCACAGGGTTCTTTGCTTGGTCCATTGCTATTTATTTTGTATATTAATGATTTATGTTCTGTGTCTAAATTGCTCAAGTGTATTGTATTTGCAGATGGCACAACCTTTTTTGTAGTGGAGAAAATCTTAAGCAGCTTCTGGATTCAGTAGAAAATGAACTTAAACAATCAATCAATGGTTCACTGCCAATAAATTATCTATTCACCTTGGAAAAACAAAATGTATAATATTTGGAAACCGCAAATTATATAATCACAGAAAAATTAAATAAACAATGTTGAAATTGACACAGTTTTCGAAACCAAGTTCCTAGGGGTCATTGTTGATAACAAACTAAACTGGAAATCATACATAAATTATGTCAAAACTAAAATGTCTAAATCCATTGCCATACTGTATGAAGTTAAGGATCTCCTGTGTCAGAAATCTCTTTGCATTTTATATAATTCACTGAGAGTTCCTTTTATGACACACTGTGTGGGAATCTGGGGAAACACAAAGAAAACAAACACAAACTTAATCTTTTTACTACAGAAAAAAGCCATACACATTGTATCAAAGAAACCTTACCGTGAACTAACAAATCCAACATTCATTCAATTACATACTTTTAAATTTAGAGATCTGGTAGATTATAATGTCATTCAAATTATGTACAAAGCAAATAATAACCAATTACCTGTTAATATTCATAGACTGTTTAAAAAAAGGGAAAGCAAATATGAGCTAAGAGGTAACTCTGTTTTTAATAAGCCAAAGGTTAGAACAAATACAAAGTATCATTGCATGTCGGTCACTGGAGTTAAACTGTGGAACTGTTGCTATGAAAATATTAAAACATGTTCAACTCTGAAGCAATTCAAAAAATTGTACAATGATGAGAAAATCTCCCAGTATCTCACTGTAAATGCTAGGAGATAAATTTGTAATAACTTAAAGGTTTTTGTTTGTTTGTTTGTTTTTTTGTCTACTTGTTCTATTTGATTTTCTTTGTTGATTTTGGGTAAGACTTAAATTTTTATGGTATTGATTTTAACCCCTTGCACTCTGGTCAATTTCCCTAAAAACGCCTAAAAATAACGTACCCAAAGTAAATCAAAAGCTGTTCTTCAACCCTTTGCAGCATCTTCATGGGGTTGGTCTCATTTAAAAGAAAACACTTTGAATTTTTTGGCAAAACAGTCATAATCTCTCATCTAAACATACTGAACTTGAAGAAAATAAAGTTCGCCTGGGTCTTTTTTTAGATACAAATGCTTGCAAATAACACACAGCTGTCAGATACGGGCTGGAAAATGCAACAGAAATATAGAACCAAGTGTTATCAAGCTGAGGTCAAAATTTTGTAACAATACCACAAAAAATGAATATATTACACAGCTTTTTTCTCAGGTTGTTCCCAGGCGTTTTTGAACTGTGCCAAATTGTGCCAAATGGCACAGTTTGGAAAAATGTCTATAACTTTTGAATGATATATAGAAGCTTGATCTTGGGCTCTAATGAAAGGTGACACTCAGGGCTGGGTGTGTGTGTGTGTGGGGGGGGGTGTTTATTCATTCATGAATGAATGAATGAACAAACAAGCCCCCCACACACAAAGAAGCATGCCACGTAAAAAATTTGTTTTTTTTTTACAAGAAAAAATAACCTACAGTGCGATAAAAATTATACTAAAATATCTGCAATGTAGAGGATACCAACTCCCCCCCCCCCCCCCCCCGCTACAGAGAAGCGCGGCGCACGGTCCGGTCCGTGCGCCGCAGCGATGACGCACAGTTGTAATTTACCAATCAGTCAAAAGTCTTTTTTATTACTATTTTCAGTGATAAAGAATAATTTAGCTTATAACACTTACCTGTCCACAACAGCAGTGTCGCTGGCGAACATCTGTTCCTCATTGTCAGACGAACATGACGCTGGTCCGCTTGTTACGACTCGTGGTTCTGGTCACACGACCCGGTCAAACCATGATTCCATGATTGCGGTTTTGCGCTTCCATGATTGCGGTTTTGGCGAACGATTTTTCAAAACAAATAAGAACAGTAGTAATAAAAAAAGACTGGTGAAAGCTACCGTTACACACAGCGGCTTAGACAAAACAGATTTTACGCACGGGACGCACGCTTTCAATCGTCGAACTTCTCTGCTTCAATTGGCTCGCTGTATTCGCAGCCGTTGGTAGGTGGGTCCTTCTTGCTAGGTTTTCAGTCATTGGTTCTTCAAGGTTTCAGAAACCCAATTCAAGGCTCTTATTAGTCGAATGAGAGGTCAATCAAATCTAAACCAATCAAAGCACTCCTTTGGCTTTCTGTTCGCGGCTGTGTCTGTAGTGGAAGAATGGAAATGCAGCTTTTTTTTTTCAGTGCGCTCTGAGACGCACAGTGCACACTAGGACGCACTAGGACGCAAAGACGTGACCGCCCGCGGTATCCTGGAGTGCAAGAGGTTAAAATTGTAACGGGTAGGCACTATATAAGCACTAGCTTCAGTCTACACTCTTTCGGTTGTTCTTTTGTGTGTTCTTATTGTATTGTATGTGTGTTTATTATTATTATTACCGAATAAATTCATTCATTCATTCATGGCTGCACGGTGGCGCAGTGGTTTAGCACTGTGACAGCACAGTTTTACCCTCGGCCGGGGGATCGCGGGGATCATGAGATCGTGGGTTCGATCCCAGCCCCCGACCAACAGTGAGCTATGTGGAGTTTGCATGTTCTCCCCGTGTTGCGTGGGTTTACTCCGGGATTTCTCCGGTTTCCTCCCGCACACCAAAAACATGTAGGTTTAGGGCGCTCGCGCACGCAGCGACCAGCAGCCGGTGGCTTGTCACCAAACTGCAAACCAAGTCTACCTACGGGTACAAATAAGTAACAAAAAAAAAAAAAAAAAAAAAAAAAAAAAAAAAAAAAAAAAAAAAATTCGTTCATATGTGCTGTATAAAGCTCCTTTTGGCAAAGTAAATCTGTTTTGGCACAATAATGGAAGCATTTCTGCTTTCTGTTCTGCTTACGTAGCTGCTTGACAGGACAAGGGGGGAAAAGAACCTGACTGGAGATTTGTACAGTAGTTCCTGTGAGATGATGGCATTATTGTGGCTGTGTGAAGGGCTTTCCTGGAGCAGCTGGCAGTTGGCTGGCCACCCATATGAGTCCTGTGGCCCACGGGCCCTCAAAATGTATGTGTGGAGACTGGCTTTTGCATTGGACAGTGTTTGCATTGGGCAGTGTTTAGTTTGGGTGTAAGTGTGTGTGGTGACAGTGGGCTTCATCTTTATTATATTATGCACATTTACAGCTGAATCACTGCAGTGATATATTTTTTGATATCACACTTAACTCTTTGAGTGTGTTTGTCACAGAATTGCGACACAACCCCTAGTGGTCAAGAGTGGTAAATATTTTTTGTCAATAAAATAGTTCAGATTTCCAAGGCTATAATTTGAAAGTGGTAAGAGATAATGGCTTACTGTCAATTAGAAAGATGTAAAATATGATCCAAAGTTTCAGATAGGAATAAATTTATGCATCTAATTTGCATAATGTCATGGAACCTCTTTAAATTCCATAACTCGGTCAAAACTGGACTTTGGACGTATTTACACAAAGAATGGTTCAGTCTTTTGGCACCATTTTTTGTACAGAGGTACCTCATCATCTTATCTTCAAAGTATATGAACAAGAAATCAGTACAATATAAAAAAAAAACACAAAAAAAACAGAAAATTCTCACTTACTTTTGACAAAGGGGGCTGGCTGGCATAGCTGCTGCGTTTTCACCCATCATAGCTGTTATTTTGCATTCTGTCGGTCATGTTAAAGTCTCTACCACATCTACAAAGTCTTTGATTATTCCACATAAATTTCGCTTGTATCCCATGGCTATTTTCCGCGTACAAAGCCAATAAAAGTGACGGTGACCGCTCATGGACATATTAACTTTCTGGGCTAAAATGTTAAAAACAGGAAAAGGAAATGAGGAGTTCTTCTTCTTTGGTGTATTACGTGTCATCCACTGAGTCCTCCAATGGATGTCTGCCACCTTTTGAAACTGGCAAATCAGTACAAATCAGTACAAATCCTCAATGCAGGCCCCAATGCAGGCAACCATGCAAGAGTGAGACAACAGGCGCAGTGTCGTGCTCTGCCACTAGGGGCACACAAATTCACCCACTCAAAGGGTAAATTAAGTGCTTTGTCAATGAACTATAAGAGAGAAAAAAGGAGAGAGAAAAAAAAAACGAAATGTCTTGAAAGCTTCCAATAACTGTGATGCTGATTTGAGGTCAAATTGTCCACCCCTACTCTAGTGGTTGTGAAAATAACTACATTTAGTGAGATGGCAAAGGTAGAGATGTATAGTGGGTTTGATGTTTAAGGGTGCTTTCACACCTGCAAGCTTTAGTTCGTTTCACTCAAACTCGAGTTCGTTTTCTCCATTACTGCAGTTCGGTTTTTCTGGTGAGAACACAGTAATCACACTCAGGTGTGCACCAAAGCAATCATACAGAGACCACCTACAGTAAATGAGGTTGTCTTGATTTGAATCAACTGGCAGACTCTGGTACGGTCCTC